>OX424527.1:20391335-21641335 GCA_949152445.1 Cerastis rubricosa
TGAAAAGATTTAATAAAAATATATGTACGTATAGAACAATTTTTTTTAGTTTCGCAAAACTTTCTGAGTGTCCCACGTACTGTTTCAGTAAATATTATAAAAGAAAAAAATCTTCTTTGTGGTTATGTACAGCTGCGACCGCAAAGGGTTGTAAGGCAAAAATGGAAGTAGATTCTCAGGAAAGAATTACATCGGGTCATCTACATCATACTCATCCACCACCTAAATACACTGTGATGAATGACCAAAACATCAAAATTTAAAACATAAATACTTATAACTTTATGATGATGATTAAATGATGAATACAATGCTCCCAGCCAAACACATTTAGAGTTTGAGGCAAACAAAAACTAAGCTTGTTACTGTTTTTATCTGAATATGTATCTATGATCATTTTATGGTTTGTATAGGTGTCTACCCACATATCTTCTATATCTAAATATACATTTTATATGCAGATATATGCGAGTTTGAGGGTATTGAATTTAAAATACTTGTAACTTGGTAATGGATAATTTCATATTTTATTCAGTCAGAGTTCTATGTTTGCGCTTTTAACATAATGAAACCTTTTCAACCTTAACTTAGTTGTTAACTTAGACTTTAAGCTACAATAAAAAAAAAAAAAACATTTGTATCAAAATGAGAAAAGAATGTCAAAAATGTCCAAATCGCGGTTAACAGAAAAATGGCCCAGATGGCTCGCAGCATTGCCATGTTAAATGGCAATGCTGATTTTTTGACCTACGGCCAGCCTCTGGTCACTGAAACAATCAACCTACTGTTTGGCTATTTTCCGACCCCACTGGTGAAATTGACTGTACTTTTATTTATGTCGTGCTGACCTAGTTCTTAAGGCCTCATTTTTCTCTTTTATTTCTACAATCTCAAATTAATTTCTATGTTTTGTGTGCTAATAAAATATTTTAAACTTATACGTCTTTTAGTAATATTGTTTTGGTTTACTTGGCTAAATTAATTGATGAACTGAAATGATTTATTAAAAATTAAAAAAGAATCTAAATTAAGTACTATCGCAAAAGTGCCAATAGGTACACTTTTCAAACCAAATCCCGTGCACTCGAAGACCACATCTGTTTAACACCCTTACTGCTATTGGTCCGTAACTCCGCACAAATAGTTTGCGAACCAATAAACGCGACCCTTTTTTTTTTAAATACCTTTTGTTTAAAGAAAAATCTTAGTCTCTGCTAATGATCCCAGATGTTTGACCACCGTTTTTCGACCAATAGGAATAAAACAAAAAAAGGGACAAAGAAATAGAAAGTTTTTAACTGTTTTAACGCTGGAAGCAAGGATAGTCCTTACGGGGGTCCGATACCGAATTAGTTGACTGTACCTATTAAGAACTTTTAGCATCGAACATCATTCCATTCTGTGTTTGGAAAAGGGCGTTGTTAGCTGCGCCACAGTTTATACTTTTGCAGCAACCATCGTTTTACTTGCTGTATCTAGTCTTGTGTTTTTGTTCCGAAATAAACTTTTTATTATTTTATTATTAACTGTGCTGAAACTTCCTGGACGTGAGTTGCCATGGCTGACCTGGAGGTCTTTGAATAGACACCGGACACAGGTTGGCCGAAGCAAGAAAACGGGGACAACGGTAAGGAATTATATGACGTGCTGATGTCCCCGTGACGGGGACACGGATTACGGGGACAACGGGAATACATCAGAAAAACCTGTTCAGGTGGAGATTCATACATGGCGCTGACCTGGAGGGTAAATATAAATGGTGTTGCCCCACAAACGATGAGACACTTGAAATCCTACTCTGCCTGTCATGTTGCTTGCACTTCACAGGAGCTGATGGATGCTACTATTTAAATTGTCATCGACAAGCTAAGAAGATTGGTTAACTGAAGATATCAACAGCTTTTGTATTTGATAATGAACTTTCTTTGTTTCAGATTTCCAGTACATCACTTCGAAGAGAGGCAAGAAGTTAATTCTGTACAATGAGTATCCATACTGCTTTGGACAATACTCTACTGTAAAAGGAACCTCCTACTGGCGATGCTCATGCCGCTCCACAAGTAACTGCAAGGCGACAATAGTCGTTGATGATAGTGGCAACATTACGTCTAAACAGTGCCACAACCATCTGCCACCCAAATACTACATCAAAAAAGGAGAATATATTAGAAAATATGAATTTAGTTAATTTGGTTAGTTAGTTTTAGTAGCTTAATCTGGTTTCTTTTCTTTTCTTTTCCAACAAAATAATTAACCTTATTGTTACCTGACATGTAGTTATTAAAAATCTGAGGCAGTTAAATGCCTTTTGACGCATAATGACCAAAATGATCAAGTTTTTTTTCGCATATCGACGCATTTGTAAAATGACATATCCGCATTAGAACCAATTCGCAAATTGACACATCAGCATTTAGACCAATTTGAAAAATGACCAATACAAATAATAACGCACAATGACGCATTCGTAAAACGAAACATCTGTAGTACTTTATTATAGTTTAAAGGGTATTGGTGTACCTACATACCTACTTTTATTTAAACGTAACGAATTCATCAAACTACTGGCCACTTGAAAGTTTATCTTTCAAAATCAAAATATTTTTATTTTACATAGGCCTACAGGGGCACTAAGACGTCGACAAAAAGGTGCTTGGTTCGGGTTGGTCGTTTCCTATGGAGAAGAACCGGCAACAAACTCCATAGTTACTATTTTAAAATCATTTGGTTTTACAATATTTCTGTTACATCGTTAGTACTAAAGTATGGGAGGACATCGTAGGCTTGACAATAAGTCGTTGCTTACTACAAAACGTAGAACGAAATAAAAAGTTACCAAGGATCTAGAAATCTATAAGGCCTACAATGTCCACACATTTACAAACAATCGGTAAATAAGAAAAAGAGTCTATACAACAACAAAAAATAAATAGAAAATATCCACAAAAAGACTAGATCAAATAAGTTGTATACAAATGTTGTCATCCGTGCCTAACTATTCTAAACAAAAGGTGTAATGATTTAAAAACTATATTGTAAAACATCTGATTAAAAAGAAAGGAAAAAAATAAGATTGAGAATAGTTAGAGACACACATTGTGCCGTTTATGAGCTACCAGGGAAGCCGCATAAGCGAAGGGGCTAAGGCCAAACTTCTCTATCTTCAACGTAGTCCTTAATTTTGAAATATGCTTTTTTAATTAGGACACGTTTAATATAATTTTTAAACTTTGCATCGTTCAGTTCTGTAACTGACTTCGGCAACTTATTATAAAAGCGTATACTGTTTATAAGGAAAGACTTGCTAGTTTTGGTTAACCTGAATTTGGGTATTACAATTTCGTGTTTACTGCGTGTATTTATATTGTGGAAGTCGCTTACTATGCGTATTGCACATTTTGCGTATTTGTCAAATTGCGTATTTAAAATTAGTCAATACGCGTGTTGGTCATCATACTAATATGGCATTATGCGTATTGCACATTTTGCGTATATGTCAAAATGCGTATTTAAAATTAGTCAGTACGCGTGTTGGTCATTATGCGTCAAAACGGTTAAATGATGCGTAATATGAAGTTTGGCTAAGTAGTATTCCTGTCATTGTCAATTTACAAGTTCAAGACATGCTCCTAATCAAAGCACGTGGTAACGTTTATTGATCTCGTTCTTAGCTCATAGCATGCTGGTTTGCACGCTATTTAACCCTGAGGTTAAATAGCGTGCCTGTCATAAGCTTCATGTAAAACATTGTTCTTAATATTGGGACATATACATCATGATATTGATTTTATCATTAGAACTGTCCGAAGATTCTTCGACAGTGTTGGTAAATATTTGCATACTCAGCAGGTTACGTATTAAAGGTTTACATTTTAGTAGAGATCACTTCGACTCAATTCGACTGCATGTTTCAATTTTAAATTTTACGTTTTCTTCACTTAGAAAACGTGGAAAAAATGTTCGAGAAAGTATGTGTGTTTTTTAGTAGTTATAAATCCTGAATTCTTTGTAAGGTTTTAGAACTTTGACAAAATAATTGTTAATTTTAGTATCCATACTATTTCTCTGTTTTTTTTTCAATAAATAAACACATAACGTAAAAAAACTTAATAAATCGTTTCTTTCCTATTGTTATCAATTTCGGTTAACAATTATTTCAGGCTTGGTATATATGTACATTTAGGTCAGAAATGGATGCTGAAATCCTTAATTATGTCCAAAGTTTGATGAAATTTTCTACGCATTAACTGCAAAAAAATAAGGATGTTGGCTTATGATTTTGCTGAGGAAAGTAATTCTAAATGACTATAGCGAGCATGATAAACGCACAGAATAAGTAGACCATGGTGACTTCAAATGTAACTTTTGTAAATGACCTGACCTACCTTAGTTTCAGATAATATCAAGTACATTTTGTCAAGACAAGGCAATCAGTTAATTCTTCTCGAGGACTTCACGTACTATCATTTCAAATCCTTTAGAAGTACGGGCACAAATCATTGGCGTTGTACTTCAAGAAGCAGTAAGAACTGCAAGGGAAAATTAACTTTGGGTATTGACAATAATATCATTGCCTATAATAAACAACATAATCATCCACCGCCGTGATATATCTAAAGGCAGGGAATGTATATTAGGATTCCATAAAATTATGTTAATCGTTAAAGTATAGTAGGTACTTCACACTTTCTTATTTTTCCTTTGTGTATGTATATATAGAAAAAAAGAAAGAAAGTGTGTGGAAAGAGAAGCCACAGTCCAAAGTACCTACTAACCATGAGGACTTCGATACAACGCAAATCGCCTTGAAAATGTTTGGTTGGATCTAGCCATTCAATAGTTTTCAATCTATCGTCACTTTGTTTAGGCCCGCTAGTTTAGATTTTGTTGAATCGAAATATTCGATTAACTTTGTTTCAAAACTCAAACCAAAAAAACAACAAAAGAAAAACCCATGATTGTGTACAGTCTCCAAAGGAGATAAGTAACCAGATTCTCATACTACTTGTATGAGAAACTGGTTACTTATCTCCTTTGGAGACTGTACAAAGGTACTACTACTTTCTACTACTTTCTGGCACGACAAACATTTTCTAAAAGCTCGTAATGACTTCTGGCGTTGCAAAGCTTGAAAAATTGACGACACGGTTGGCGCAGTGGCTAAGCGATTGACGGCTATGCTGCCTGTCGCGGGTTTGATCCCCGCACGGAACAAATATTTGTAAGGCCTACAGATTGTTCCGGGTCTGGCTGTTTGTGTATGTGAGTTAAAATGTTTGTAAACTCACCCACAATACAGGAGAAATTCCTAGTGTGGGGCAAAGTTTTTATTTAAAAAAAAAAAAGCTTACCGATAAGGATGCAAGGCGATGATCATCTCAGACAAGGATAGCAAGATAGTTGGCAGTGATAACCATAATCACCCGCCACCACCATTTAGCTTTCATGATGGAGTATATGTTATCAATGATAAGTAGAAGTAAAAGGGGAGACTGTGAATTGGAAAATGTAGGGTTGGACACGGAAATGCGCCCAATGTGGAGTGTTTGTTGCTCAACGATAGCGGCTGAGTATCGAACTAAATGACGTGCTGTTGTAAACGATCATGAATAGAAGTTGTAACAGCATCTACTAGTAGAAGAAGTGGCTGAAGATGCGTAGAGGGTGGATGTCCCAGTAGGTGATAACACGTTCTGACCCAGTGACACTCTTATACTTAGCCAAAGCGGTGTCAGGGGATTACGTACAAGCAAGTGGGACGAGATAGATATTACACGGAATATTGAATAAACATACAATTAGCAAAAAAATGCATTTTTTATGTGAATTAGTTATTATATATTGATTTATTTTATTTATTTATGTACACCCTAAATACTTAACAGGACAATTCATTATAAGAAGCACAACTGCTGCGTACTGCTTATTTCATAAGAAATTTGTACCAGCAGACCTGCGAGAGAAAAGTTTAATACTTAAAAAAGCCGAAAGCCAATAGCCGAAAGTTTAATGCTTAAAGCTTAGCTTACTTAGTTTAATGTATCATTATATCAGAGTTTTGGTTTCGCCGATTGGCTATTATTTTTTAAATAAAATAGAATTATTAGTATAAAATGTTTCTTTTACTTGAAGCCCTTTTGTTGTGAATTTTCGATAAAAATAGTACTCAGCAAATTCAAGTGACAATGTTTTTTTTTTCAGATTTCAAATACATCAATTCAAAGCAAGGCAATAGACTAGTGATGCACAAAGATTACACATACTGCTTCAACAATTATTCTGCTACCAAAGCTCACACACTCTGGAAATGTTCTGGACGCATCAGAAAGAACTGCAAGGCGAAAATAATAATAGATGATCTGGGTTACATCAAATCTGTGGACGGACACCACAGCCATCCCCCGCCCCAATATGTCATCTGCAAGGGACAGTACATCTATATTTGAATAAGGACTGTTATTTCCTGTGGCATGCATGTCCTACTGAATCAGAGCTGTACACAGTCAGTGGCCTACAGTAACCAGTTCTTGACCACTCTCACAAATAAGAAAATCAAAAAAATCAAAATATTTTATTTTACATAGGCCTACATGGGCACTTGTAAAACGTCGACAAAAGATGCACGGTTCGGGTTGGTCGTTTCCTATAGAGAAGAACCGGCAAGTAACTCCATGGTTACTCTTTTAAAATCATTTGGTTTTACAATATTTGAATGTTACAGCGTTAGTACTTAAGTGTGGGAGGACACCGTAGGCCCGGTCAACCCGATCACTATGTACGGTAAGCCTATCCCTTGGGAGAAGCAAGCCAAGTACTTAGGAGTCTTACTTGACAACCACCTGTCTTTCGCGGCGCACATCAAAGCAGCTCGCGACCGAGCTGCCTTCGCTGTGGGTAGGCTTCATTTCATGATTTCAGCAAAAAGCAAATTCTCACTCAAGTGCAAGTTGCGCCTTTACACCGCGGTGATCCACCCCATTATGACGTACGCTTGCGTCGTGTACGCTCACACCAAGCCTAAGTACATCCATAAGATGCAAACCTTGGAGAACCGGTTCTTAGGTAGGGTCACGGGAGCCCCTTTTTATGTCCGTAATGAACGACCTTAGAACCTTCGAATGCCTACCGTCCTTCAGTTTATGACACGTCTTTCGAAGCGTTTCTTCGATAACGCCATTAAACACCGTAATCCCCTGATCGCAGCGGCCGCCCGTTACGAACCCTCGCGCATTAGTACAGTACGCCGTCCTAGGCATACCCTCGTCACTCCCGATGATGCTATCACCCTCCTCCAGGAGAGTAGCAAAGAGACTAGCACTCTTAAAAAGTTTAGACACAAACCGCCGTCTTTCCGACCTCGTCGTCGAGGTCCGTCGCGACGTCCCAGTCCATGCCCTCCCCGACCCTCGCTCGAGCCAGCCCGCGATGCTGTGCCAGTAGTTTTAAATCAGCCCCTAAATAATGATATCATTCAGATCCAGCCTGTCCCCATGCAGTCCTCCTACAGCGACGCCCTAAGCCGAGGCTCGTACCCCACAGGGGATGCCCTTAGCGTGTAGTCGCTTAGTTTGTCAGTTTTTATGCCCTGGCTGGAGGCCTTACTCTTAACGCACCCACAGGATAGTCCGGTTAAGCAGACGACAACCTCCTAGGTTGAACTGCGAGACGACAAAACCAAACAAAAAAAAAACGTAGGCCCGACAATAAGTCGTTGCTTACTACAAAGGTAGAACAAGATAAACGTTAAAAGAACTGTCACAAGTAACGTTAAAAGTGGTATATGTAATAGCGAATGTTAAAATAAACTATAACAAATTACATTTAGCTCTACTTACACCACACATCACTAAATTGATTGTTTAACCGATTTATTCGTTCAGTTGTTGTTATCTTCAAGTGATTGACAGAAACAGAATGATGTTTAAAATTTGTTTAGCGCTAAATGTTTTATAATTTGTAATTTTATTACTGATTTGAGATGCAACTGCCTATAGGCAGGTGGTGGTTCTTACTCATCCTTTTTGGTCGGGGGTTTTAAATACAGGTTTCCATTACGGACACGCCGTTACGGATCAGTACCGACTAGTGCGGGGATAGTAGTAAAAACCACAGGTATGCATGGGTTTTTTTTACAGTAGTTTTCAAATAATTGCACCGTTCATTAATTGTTCAGAATAGTTACAGCACTGATGACAACATCTGTGTCAATTGTTTAATTTAGTGTTCTTATAATGTTTTATTTTTACTTTTGTATAGATTCTTTTTCATTTACCTATTTTTTGTGAATGTGTGGACATTGTAGGCCTTGTAAATTAGTTTTTTTTTTTTTTTTATTGTCTTGTTCTACCTTTTGTAGTAAGCAACGACTTATTGTCGGGCCTACGCTGTCCTCCCACAGTTATGTACTAACGCTGTAACACTCAAATATTGTAAAACCAAATGATTTTAAAAGAGTAACCATGGAGTTTCTTGCCGGTTCTTCTCCATAGGAAACGACCAACCCGAACCGTGCATCTTTTGTCGACGTTTTATAAGTGCCCATATAGGCCTATGTAAAATAAAATATTTTGATTTCATTTGATTTTGCAACTTAATGCTTGTGTGCAATCGGTACCGACCCGTATCGACTTGTCAGTCCTGAAAATTTTTGGCCTCCTCGCAAGCACTCATAGATTACATATCTTCTTTAGATCTAGTAATGAATATTACGGAAGCATTGTAGTTTAGTAAACAAAACTCATAAAAAATCACGTTTTATTTTGTATTTAAACTAAATTGAGAGAATTCGTGGAGGGCAAGCAGTTACTTCTACTCAGAGACTACACATATTGTTCAAATTATCAGTCTTCTACCAAAGCGACTGTCCAGTGGAATTGATCAATAAGAACTAGTAAACAATTTAAGGCAAAAAAAGTAGTTCATGATCGTCATGAAGTAATATCTGGTGAATAATATCTACACCATAGACATCCATCACCACGATTTTCTTTCAACCCTAATGGCGAATAAACCAAATAATTATTAAGTTTTGATTCAGAATTCATGTTCGTCAAGTCACGATTCGGAAATGATTCGATTCTGCACAATGGTTTCTCATACTGCCGTCATAATCAAGTCTCAATGAACGGCACATACCATTGGCGGTGTTCGTGTCATAACTCTAAGAAATGTCGAGCAAGAATTGTGTTGGATGAAGATCATAGAGTTGTCTATGCTCGCTTTACCCATAGTCATCCGGCACTCACAAGCTACCAGATTAATAATAAGTTACAATCTTTTCAATATGCAATTGATGTAGTTCCATCTGAATATCTTTAGGATAACTTACTGCAGACCTTTTATTAAATGTGTGATAGACCTACTTAATACTCAGGATAGCTGAAAAAAATAATTCTAGAATGACGTTTAAAACTTATTTTTTGCTAGTCATTTAGTTGTGTGTATGTGTGCTATTAAAATGATGTATTCAAGACTTACCAGACTAAGGGACTTGCCAGAAAGTGGGCAGCAGCGTTCTCTGTGCTTTTTGTAATAACCGTACTGCGATCGCCAACCCGCCTGCCAAGCGTGGCGATTATGGCAAAACCCCCCAAAATGTCAATGTGACTTGGGGGAGGCCTATGTCCAGCAGTGGACGTCTTTTGCTTTTGGGCTGAAATGATGATGATGATGATGATGATTCAAGACTTAACTTCTTCATTTTATCCTCTTCTAAAATTATATTTATTTGTGACTTACCAGATTTATTTTTCTATTAAAAATCGTGGTTGCGGAAAAATAAGGAATCTCTAAAATTAAGTATCGAATAATAATACAGGCTCCATTTCATAAAACATTATCCATAATTTTTAAATTATGGATAATGATTGATAATAATTAATAAATTTTTAACATTATTCATTATCCATAATCTGCTTTTACAACAGCTCGCAAGTTGTTCGGTGTGTCTGATGTGTGGACTATGGATGGAAACATCAACGTCAAGCTCCCTAATGGCAAGCGTCGTCGGGTCTTCACTGTTGAGGAAGTCATCGCGCTGGGAGCGGAGCATGGCAAGTCGCTGGATCAAGTAGTTCCTCCAGTCTCCAACCCTGGCTCGAATAACACAAGCCCGGCGCCGGCGCAGGCTCACACTCGGTCAAGGCGGTTGGCAAGAAAGAAGTAACTTGGTTTGTTTTGTTTACTCTCACAATTCTGTTTTCTTTTTGTCTCGTTAACTTCCCTAGAGCTAGTTTTCTGTTCGCCGTTAATATTAGTAACATGTCACGATAACTTTGCTCGTGTACCGACACTCTTTTTTTTTTACTATTTATATTTTCTGTTCTAGCTGTCGTGTGTATTAATATTGTCATGTCACTTTAATATGTCACTGTCACTCTCACAACAGTAACGTTCGGAAACGCGCATTAGTTTTAGATTTATTTTGTGAACAGTCTGCCGGCAGGTTATGCAATTTGATTTTTGTTTTTTGCATTTAAAATCATTATTTTATCTATTATTATTTTAGTTTACATTATATTATTTATTTAGAACTACCTTCTTAGTAATTATGTCTGATGACGACTCATTCTATTCTTGTTCCTCCACTTCTTTTTCAACTCTTGACGATTCTCTGTCCGTGAATGATCTGCTGAGTAGTGAGTGCCAGCGATTTAACAAGTGTTTTCATGTATGTCATGTCAATGCTCAGAGCATTCCTCAGCACCATTCTGAAATATTGGATTTATTTTCTGACGTCCCTTTGCATGCTGTTTTAGTATCTGAAAGTTGGCTAAAACCTGAACTTTCCTCTAATTTGTACTGTCTACCTGGCTTTATTTTAATACGCAACGACCGTACAGGGAAAAGAGCCGGGGGTGTCGCCATTTACCTGCGCAGTGATATCCCCTACAAAATCCTATCTTCTTCATCCCCAATTTACAGTGGCAACCCTGAGTACTTATTCCTTGAAATTGTTGTTAAAGGGGTTAAGGCCGTTCTAGGAGTTGTTTATTGCCCTCCTGCTATAGATTACTTCTCTACTCTAGAATCTCTCTTTGAATCAATTTCCTCAGAGTACAAACATCTCATAGTCATGGGTGATTTTAACACTGACCTCTTAAAGGATAACAATAGATCAAGCAAGCTGAGTGCGATCCTCGAGTCGTCGAATCTGTCACTCCTTAAACTTTGTCCCACTCACCATAACTTAGATTCAAGCGATTCCTGGCTCGATCTCATGCTTGCATCTTCAGTGGATCTTGTTGCCAACCATGGTCAGGTCGCTGCACCTGGTTTATCCAGACACGATCTGATTTATTTGTCCTACAAAATTAAACCCCCTAAGCAGCGGCCTGCTATTGTTTTTATCCGGAATTTTGTAAGATTGGACAAAGAAAAACTCAATTCCGATGCTGAAGCACTTAATTGGGTTGATATTGCCCAGTCATCGTCTGTGGATCAGAAAGTGGAAATATTTAATAGATTTGTACTCAAGCTCATTGACAAGCACGCGCCACTGAGGGCTGTTCGTGTCAAGCGCCCCCCTGCTCCATGGATTACCCCCGGAGTTCGGATGGCAATGAGACGACGTGACCGGGCTTTTAGAAAATATAGGCGGGACCGCTGTGAGGAGAACTGGAATCTGTACAAGTTGGCTAGAAACCGCTGCAACCAGATGGTAAGAGCATCTAAACGCCGATACATTTGTGAAAATGTCCTCAATTCTTCACCGGCTGATATTTGGAAGTTCCTAAAATCACTTGGCATATCAAAGTCCTCCTCTAGTATCGTATCTCTTAATTTGCCTTTAAATGATCTTAATAAACATTTTTCAACGTCTGCTTTGCTTGCGGTTGACGTGAAAAATAATACTATTCTTGACATAACTTCCAAGCCAATACTTCCTCCTGACTCTTTTTCTTTTTCTCCCGTGACTAACCTTGAGATCCGTAAATATTTTTCCTCTATTAAGTCTAAGGCTGTGGGCTGTGATGGGGTCAGTCGAACTATGCTATCTTTTATGATTGAGAACTTAATTCCAATTATTACTCTAATCATCAATTCATCTCTGCAGACTGGTGTGTTTCCTGCAATGTGGCGTAAGGCTTACATTATCCCTCTTCCTAAAATTTCCAACCCTAGTTTACCTAATCACTTCAGACCGATCTCCATTCTCCCTTTTCTTTCCAAGATACTAGAAGCAGTTGCTCTTAAACAATTATCTTCCTATGTATTTAAGAATCACCTCTTATCCAGTTTCCAATCCGGTTTTCGGCCTGGCCACAGCACAGCCACAGCTCTGCTTAAAGTTACAGAAGACATTAGGGATGGCTTGGAGAATTCCAAGTTAACGGTCTTGGTTTTAATAGATTTTTCCAATGCTTTTAATACCGTTGACCACGACATTCTCCTAGCCATATTGTCTCAAATTGGTGTGTCAACGTTGTCACGTGATTGGTTTTCTTCATATCTTCGTGGTCGCCAGCAGGCGGTGCGTGCTGATCAGGATTTCTCTGATTGGTGCGACCTGGTAACTGGTGTTCCACAAGGCGGCATACTCTCTCCTCTCTTATTTTCTTTATTTATAAACTCCCTTACTACTATCCTCAAATGTTCTTATCATCTGTACGCTGATGACTTGCAACTATACGCTCAATCAGACATTGCCAATCTTGACAATTGCATTACATCACTCAATGCGGATCTTCGAACTATTGCAGAATGGTCTGGCAAATTTGGGGTTTCTGTAAACGTCGGGAAATGTCAGGCCATCCTCATTGGTAGTTCGTACTATTTGAGAGTTGTGAACACTGGCCAACTTATGCCACTGATGTACGAGAACTCCGTCATTTCTCTTTCATCTCACGTTAAAGACTTAGGTCTATACATTGACGACAGTTTAAGTTGGAATAAACACGTGGCTCAGGTGAGCCAGAAAGTCACATTCTCGCTGCGGTCTCTCTATAGATTCAAGCATTTCCTCCCATCTAGCACTAAACTCACTTTGGTCCAGTCTCTTGTGCTTCCCATTATCGACTATGCTGATGTTTGTTATTCTGACCTATCCCAAGAACTTCTAAATAAATTGGATCGACTACTCAATAATTGCATTCGCTTTGTCTTTGGCCTTCGAAAATACGATCACGTTTCTTCTTTCCGTTCTCAGCTTAAATGGCTGCCTATCCGACTCAGGAGGTCCCTCAGATCTCTCTGCATGCTCTTCACTATAATTAATGATCCATGTGCTCCCGATTATCTAAAAACTTATTTCAAGGTATTGGGCAGTTCTCATAGTCTTAACCTTCGAGCTTCTAAAAATCTACTTCTCCAAATTCCTTCACACCGCACTGGTTTTATGTCAAATTCTTATGCTATCTCAACTATTAAACTCTGGAACGCGCTACCCATTAGCATTAAAAGAGCCGAAAGTAAATTCACTTTTAAAAAGAAAGTTCGCCACTATTTAAGTCAGACTAAATAGCACTCATTTAAAGTCTAGTCATAGTAATTATTATTAGGATTCTCGTTTTTTATTTCAGTATTTGTTATAATATTTATTAGTCTATTTTATTTGTATGATGTGTATTAGTATCTTTGTTAGTATATGAATTTTTGAGAACAAGTGGTTTTTTGTGAATATTTATTTGTACCCCTATCACAATGTTGTCGTATTTAACCCAAAGGTTGACTGGTAGAGAATGCCTTGTGGCATTAAGTCCGCCTATGTACCACTATTGTACATGAAGTTTAAATAAATAAAAAAAAATAAATAAATAAATAAAATAATTTTCAGATTATCATGTCACCAAGTCAGGAGAAGGCGCCATGAAGCTCATCATGTATATCAAGGCGGGGATTCCACCATAAATGAATATCGACGCCATATTGCCTTTCGGTCGTTAACTGTGCAACATTAATCTTCATTGTTTTTAGATAGGTGGATGGGTAGTTGAAATCACACACAACACTTGACTCAAACTGCAAGTTTATTTCTAATAAACCAGTTACAGGCACTTTAACACTTATAAACTTTCCAGTTGAGCCGCTCATTCACAAACATGGTTGATGTGAGTAGAAGAACGAGCCAAGAAACTACTCACACACTCTTTTGGATCTGTCTTTCAATTATTACAGTTCTTATTAACATAAGTTATTATTGCTCACTTCAAAAACTACTTTCAATTCATTAATATTTCAATTCTCTAATCGCGAGCTAGCTCGAATGAGATATCTGGGATTCTGGGTGCGCCCGCGGCTCTGAGTGGGCGGATGTACTACACACTCATTAGATCAGTCCAATTATTCATTACATAGTTAGTTCAGTAATACTCCATTAAAACAATACTAATACTTCACAATTAATTATTTTAGTAATTAAACAAAACCAATATTCACAAATACAAAGGCGTTATTAAGTTACAAGCTTAATTAGTAGCTTTAATACTTTTTACAACAATCGCAAGCTTAAAACCATTTTCGGCAGATCAAAGGATTAAATACAAAGAACTGGTTTACCACTAATAAAATACTCTGTAAAATAATCTTATTAATTTTAAGTTTGTAGTTAGTTCTAGAAATTGATTTAATTGTTACTACAAATTATAAATTCACTAATTGACTATTCGGCGCTCTTTCCCAAAAGACTGGGTTGCCGCCTAACAAAATGAGCCATTGTTAAAATCCAAATTGTCATTGCTAAAATCCCAGTTATCATAAAATATTTGCTAATCTTAATTTTGGCTATAGTTCTAGCTAAAGGCTTTTGTTTAATAAATTACAGTACATCTAAGCTAAACGAATCTATTATTTGCGCAGTAGTTAACACACAAGCCAATAGATGGCGTTTAGTCAAATGATTATCGTAATATATGCTGCCCCCACACAGATGGCATGGCAGGTTCATCAATATTATGACAAATGAGGATTATTAAGTTGATTCTTAATAAGATTAATGAATAGTCTTAGCACATAGACGCTCTTGCGGCGACACGGCCATTCTGATCGGCGGTGCGCGCCCTGCACCTGCCGTCGCTCTCAGTATGTGGAATTTTATTTTCTGAAATAATGGAGATAAATTTTGTCGGCAGATTAATGTTGTTTTTATTAACCTACAATGTTCATTGAATTGTAGGATTATTTCAGTCGACATGGAAAGCTTGTAATAGATCTGACATCTATTCAGTTTTTCTCATATTAAAAATGAAATGCATTTATGTATCACCTACACACATATGTACAGTTACAGACTTAAAGCTGTTTATGGATGATAACCTGTTAGTTGAATAAAAAGTGTTAATTATTTAATAACATTAACTGAATCGATTTTATTGATATTGTTTAATCAGCCACTAGCTGAATAGGATATTGTTGGCAAAACTACCCAACAACATTAATTGAATTGAGTCTATTGATATTGCATTATCAGCTATTAGCTGAATAAAATGATGTTGCAAAAATTATTCAACATTAATTGAGTTTATTGATATTGTATGGTCAGCTAATAGCTGAATAGAATAATGTTGCCTCAATTATACAGCAACATTAAATGAGTTGAGTTTAGTGATATTTCATGATCTGTTACTAGATGAGTAGAATGATGTTGCCTCAATTATACAGCAACATCCATATGAATTGAGTTTATTGACCTTGTATGATCAGCTACTAGCTGAGTGGAATGATGTTGCCTCAATTATACAGCAACATCAATATGAATTGAGTTTATTGACATTGAATGATCAGCTAATAAATGTGTAGGATATTGTAACTTGAACTATCCAACAATATTCATTAAATTATGCTTTGTATGAGTTAGGTTTTTATTTAATCTAGGAACCTTGTAATAGATCTACTGTCTACTAGATTATGCTTAAATAAGATTATTGATTGCTTTTGTTATTTTGTAATTTGTATTTGGTAAGTGTGGTGTAAGTAGTATATTTTTATTTGTTCATTCTCACAGGAAGGTAATGCTCTGTGATAGACACAAAGTCTTGGATTTGACAGGATTAAAGGATAGGATCAGGAACACCGCTCTGTGATGGACACAAAGTCTTTGATTTGACAGGATTAAAGGATAAGGAGTTGAGGACCATTGCTCCGTGACAGGCACGAAGTCTTTGATTTGACAGGATATAAGGAACCAGGCTCTAGGCGGTTCGTACGCCGTGGACCCAGCAGGATAACATAAGAGTATTGTTTAATAGAAGCCTCCACGGCCGCTAATAGTTTGTTATTATCACTGTAAATAGTCTCCACGACTATTTATAGTTTGTTATTATCATTATAAATAGCCTCCACGACTATTTATAGATAGTTTGTCATTTGGTGTGTTCATTATCAGTGACCTCCACGGCTTCTGATAGTATTTGTGTGATTTGTTGTATTACTTATCAAGCTAGTTGTTTCCTCCACGGATAGCAATAGCTTGATGTTTGTGTTAGTATTTTTGATTGATTAGTTGTAGTTAGGAGTACTAATACTTTGCTATTATTATTGTAGATGAGCAACTGACAGGAATACAGAAACATAAAAAATAATGAAAGTTTAAACATGAGATTCATCACACATGAGCATCATGTAGGTAGGTTGATTTGGCTATTGTATTCAGCCTTTGATGTAACATTATGTAGAGATCAGTGGTAAGGTGTAGGAAGTAGTTTGAAAACGCCTCACCTTTTAGCTTAGGTGTGTGGACACTGAATCAGTAATCCCTGGTTGGCAGTCCTCATGCTGTTCTTCATTTGACAGCTGGCGACACGGTTATCTATTCACCAGGTATTGAAATTAATTGTATTGGTCGGCTAAAACCAAGTTGTGATATGTGTTGTTTAGCAGGCTTATTCTTGAGGAAGCTGTTCTTATTGACAATGGTTTAGACTTCCACACTTGATGCCATCACTATGGTGGAGTGACTAGGTGCATAGAGTTTTAAAAGTTCCTTTACAGTTGCTTCCAAATTTGTTTCCTTTTCTTTGATAGTTGGTTATCATTTCGTTTTTGAAGACATTTTCCTGGAACCTGGAATGTGAGAAGTCATGCAGGTAAATAATAGTGCAAGAAAATATATCCTACATAACATCACACTTGCAGTCCCTGAAGGGACAGGGGTTAGGCAGGGGTGTAATTAATACATCCACACTTTAAGCACTTTGTCAATCACGCCTAATCCTCTTATAATATTCCGTTTTCAATGTTAGAAACATTGAAAACAGAATATTCTTATTAAAAAGTCACTGCGAATGACAAGTCAAATACTACAAGTTTTGAATTAAAATTTGTTGATACTTAGTTAATTAATTCATTTCATGTAATGTTTATGGAAATTCACGTGACTAATCTTTGTACTCAAAAATATTTCTAAGAGAATTTTCCTTGTTACTATGAATTAGAAGTCAACAACAATGTCTTAAAATTTGCTAATACATAGTTAATTAATTAAGTTCATGCAGTGTAGATGCAAGTAACTAAATAGTTTAATCTGATTTATGAGTTATGTTTCATCATCTGCCTGTCTTTTCCCAAACTTTGTTGGGGACGGCTTCCAGTCTAACCAGATGCAGCTGAAAATCAGTATTTTACATGAAGTGACTGCCTATCTGACTTGTTTATGGCACATTAATGATTCTTAATAAAATAATAGCTTTAATAAGCGCACTATGCATGAGCTTAATAGAGTGATTTAAGTTGTGTTTGTATTTCACTCCGTGTCAAGTTAAAGGTGGCATTGCCACAGCCAGTGTGTGATGTGTTAAGTTAAATTGTTGTTAACTGTAAATATGTTAAACAGTAACAACATACTAAAATTAATAAAACGAAATACTTCCCGGGACTGATGATCCGGTCAGATGGTCATCTTAGATCCGTCAGCAGGTTTATTTAACAATGTGCTTTTCCGGTGTCCAATCTTTGTTTATTTTGCTGCTTCGGTCATTCTGTGCTGTACATGTTGAGCATTTTGAGTGCAATATGAAGTTGTGCGTCACATACAACTTCACTGTCTATTTACCAATGTAAACTGCATTTGCATAATGTGTTCATTGATAGTCTGACTGGGTCATGTGTGTTCAAGTTGCAATAACCCTTATTTATCATGTTGGTATCTGTCAGCCACTTGATGAAAATAAAGCAAACTCTTTGGCTATCATAGTCTTCAGTATCTTCCTGTTTAACAGTCCATTGCTTCATATAAGACCATAATTATATTTGCTGGGGCAAATCATTATGTCGCACGCTCTTAAAACGTTTACGATTTCAGAGATCAAGTCTATAAGCACGCTCTCGGCCATGGCCATGCAAGCCGGTTTCGGATTTTGCATGTTATTCATTGGATGTCTGATAAGTGTGAACGGCGCGCATGAACAATTCACTCTTCTGATATCAAGGCGGGGATTCCACCATAAATGAATATCGACACCATATTGCCTTTCGGTCGTTAACTGTGCAACATTAATCTTCATTGTTTTTAGATAGGTGGATGGGTAGTTGAAATCACACACAACACTTGACTCAAACTGCAAGTTTATTTCTAATAAACCAGTTACAGGCACTTTAACACTTATAAACTTTCCAGTTGAGCCGCTCATTCACAAACATGGTTGATGTGAGTAGAAGAACGAGCCAAGAAACTACTCACACACTCTTTTGGATCTGTCTTTCAATTATTACAGTTCTTATTAACATAAGTTATTATTGCTCACTTCAAAAACTACTTTCAATTCATTAATATTTCGATTCTCTAATCGCGAGCTAGCTCGAATGAGATATCTGGGATTCTGGGTGCGCCCGCGGCTCTGAGTGGGCGGATGTACTACACACTCATTAGATCAGTCCAATTATTCATTACATAGTTAGTTCAGTAATACTCCATTAAAACAATACTAATACTTCACAATTAATTATTTTAGTAATTAAACAATACCAATATTCACAAATACAAAGGCGTTATTAAGTTACAAGCTTAATTAGTAGCTTTAATACTTTTTACAACAATCGCAAGCTTAAAACCATTTTCGGCAGATCAAAGGATTAAATACAAAGAACTGGTTTACCACTAATAAAATACTCTGTAAAATAATCTTATTAATTTTAAGTTTGTAGTTAGTTCTAGAAATTGATTTAATTGTTACTACAAATTATAAATTCACTAATTGACTATTCGGCGCTCTTTCCCAAAAGACTGGGTTGCCGCCTAACAAAATGAGCCATTGTTAAAATCCAAATTGTCATTGCTAAAATCCCAGTTATCATAAAATATTTGCTAATCTTAATTTTGGCTATAGTTCTAGCTAAAGGCTTTTGTTTAATAAATTACAGTACATCTAAGCTAAACGAATCTATTATTTGCGCAGTAGTTAACACACAAGCCAATAGATGGCGTTTAGTCAAATGATTATCGTAATATATGCTGCCCCCACACAGATGGCATGGCAGGTTCATCAATATTATGACAAATGAGGATTATTAAGTTGATTCTTAATAAGATTAATGAATAGTCTTAGCACATAGACGCTCTTGCGGCGACATGTACAATAACTACACATTCTGTCAACGGTCACAAAGGTCTTCATCATTGGACATGCTCAGCTTGTTCTCACAGAAACTGTAAAGCTAAATTATTACTTGACTTAGACGGACACATTTTATTGGTACAAGATAACCACAATCATGCACCTCCGAAATATTATTTTCATAAAGGTGAATATTTTAAAAAAACAAGTGAATTTTTCAAAATGAGATGCATGCCATGCCGTTACTTCAGATCTTACGAGTTGCGGCCAAACGCCAGCATATTCAGTAAGAAAAATAAATGTATGTATTTTAATTTTGTGCGCAATAAAGAATAAGAATGCGGATATTAAGCTGTTCCTTACAAAAATAAAGCCCGTTGGCAATGATAAAAGTGTTTTAATTAATTATGCCTTACGAGGTTGCATTGAAAAATATGTTGAAAACATGGATTTTTGATAATACTATATTTCACTAACCGTCAAGCTAGAGAAAAATTGTAAAAAAACTTTATTCCAAAATTTTATTTTGCTTCCAAATGGTGTGAAATAAATATCTTATGAATAAAAGGGTTAATTTTATTTATTTCAATAATTTATTCTCAAAATGGAGTGTTAATCACCCACCATTGACGCTGCTCGAAGAAATGGTTTTAATTTGAAGTCCCAGCGCCGCTTTGTGTAGCTTTTAGTCAGGCATAGTACAAAAGAGAAATAAAAAGCAAAAGGCATGAGTTCACAAGAAAAGAAGGTCTAGTGATAAAAATTTGGAAATATCGTTCAAGATCCTATAAAATTCATGTACAGACAGTTGACCGAATGTATGCAAGAAGAAAGACCAAGCAAGTGATAACACTGCACGCAATGCCCAAAACAACCTCATTTTTGTCTGGATTGCTTCATCAAAAATGGAGAATATATCAGAACCTATCAATAAAAGGATTAAATGTCAGTATTAGTTTTAGTAGCTTACTCTGGCCCGTTTGACCCTTTGGCTATGGAACTGTCCCGTTTGACCCTTTGGGTATGGAACCTTAAAAAGGAATTTTTAAGGTTCCATACCCAAAGGGCCCGGGCCCGGACGGACGGACGGACAGCGAAGAATCAGTTATAGGGCTATTACTGATTCTTCGCTGTCCGTCCGTCCGTCTGTCACCAGGCTGTATCTGTAGTTGGCCAGTAGAAATTTCTAAAGATAATGTATTTCTGTTGCCGCTATAATAACAAATTCTAAAAACAGAATAAAATAAATATTTAAGGGAGCTCCCGTACAAAATAGTGATAATTTTTGCTCGTTTTTATAAACATTATAACGGAACCCTTAGTGGGCGAGTCCGACTCGCACTTGGCTGGTTTTTAAATTTCTTGTGTTCCCAAGGTTTTCCTTTCTTGCTTTTATGAAATCTATCAACAAATAGTTTACCATATTACGATGATCTACATAATTATTCTAATTATTATCTAACATGTAGTTATTAAAATCTGAGACTGATAAACGTTGCTTAGCATGAATTTTAGCTAAGTAGTAATCCTGTCATTATCTCGAATAAATATATTTATAAATCAATAAACCCACACAGTGTTCCTGTTACGAAAGAGGTTTTAACTAGATGTGAGTGTTTCATAACAGTTCTTGAACTCTAACAACAAAGTCTCTCTCTATAAGTAACAGCCATGTTGATTCTATTATTTTATTCTAGAGTATTCGTACATCAATTCAAAACAAGGCAAGCAGTTAGTTCTACACAAAGAGTACACTTTCAAGTTCACGAGTTCTAATTCTACCAAACAAACTTCCTACTGGCAATATACATCACGAACAACAAGCAATTTATTGCAAAGCTAAATGAGTATTTGATGCTCATGATTTTAAGATATCTGCTGTCTCTGACCACAGCCATCCATCGCTACAATTTTAAGTCAAAGATGGAATATATTTCAGAATTTAATCAAATAGATACTATTGAGATATCAGTGTCTCTAATTTAATATCGTTATTTAGGTATAAACCTCTGTTATCTCACTGTAAGGCAAAAGCCCCTGTTCGATTCTTCTTCTTGTTCATGTCGCTGGCTCGACATTATTTTTATTTTCTTGGGGTAAAAATTGGCCAGTAACACGGCACGGACTTCGTCGGTGGCAGCACAGAGGTCATCTTGACTGCATGTTTCAATTTTACAATGACTTTTCTTTGTTCCAGATTTCCAATACATCAAATCGACGAAAGGCAAGCAATTAGTTCTGTATAAGCAGTATTCATACAACTACACTCATTACTCTCCTACCAAAAAAACAACACACTGGATGTGCACAAGCCACTCCTCAAAAAACTGCAAGGCAACTTTATTTATAAATGAACATGGTAAAATTGTATCTGGTTACGAGAACCACACCCATCAACCACCCAAATTCATTATGCGTAATGGCCAATACATCAGAATTTAAAACGTAATTATGTACACCTCATGATATTGTTTAAGTCGTAAATACAATGACGCCTTAAGAGTTTTAGGGAACATTCAAGCTTGTATAAGAACCTTCGATCCCGATGTTATTGCCTTTATCTAAATAATAATATACATTTTATATTCAGATATGTGCGAGTTTTAGGGTACTGAATTTAAAATACCTTATACTGTAAATTTTAAAGATAATTTCATATACACCGTTACATTTTAATCGTTTTAATCCCTTGGAGGGTCGATTCGGTGCATGAAACACTATCGATTTGTAGTGATAAAATTAAAAATAATTACCTTTTTTGTAACCTCGAACCAATTTTCTGATTAGTGAAAAAGCAATGAAAACCATTAGTAGTACCATTTGAAACTCATTTCGTACCATATGATGTGACCACACACACATTTTGCGAATATTACGTTATCACTTGCTATTTTTAGGGTTCCGTAGCCGAATGGCAAAGAACGGAATGCTTTTAGTTTTTTATTTTTTTATTTAAACGATACAATGCTGTATAAGTTGTTTATGAATAGTATTTTGAAGGTTGAATCACCCGTCCAAGGGATTAAAACGATTAAAATTTGACGGTGTATTCTTCAGACTGAGTTCTATGTTTGCACTTTTAACCCGATAAAACCTGTTTAATCTTACTTTACTAATTAAATAGACTTAATATTTACATAAACTAACTAACTAAATATAAACTAACTTAAAAACTAAATATTTACATAAACTAACTAACTATAAACTAACTTAAAAACAATGGGAGGCTTAGGTGTCAAAATACTCCTTCCCATCGGTGTCATCCGGAAAAGTGGCCAGAAGACTGGCAGCATTGCCAAGTTGAATGGCAATGCTTATTCTTTGCCCAAATAAATAGCCAGCCCTCTGGTCTCGCGAAGTGTCAACAAGTCGACGAGATATTTCCTTAAAAAGCGAATGCGCACTTGGGCCCCATGACCCGAGTGTTTCGACCCCAAACGGCTCAAAACTATAACTGCCATTTAGATTTAGAATATTATAATTATGTTATATTATATAATTATATTATTCTAAATATTATTAATATTTAAAAAAAAAGTACAAGTATCAAAATAAAATATTGGGCGTCAAAAAAAACGTCCACACCCCTGTCAACAGGAAAAGCGCCCAGGCTTGCAGCATTGCTACGTTGAATGGTAATGCTGATTGTTTGACCACCAAAAAGGTCAGCTCTCTGGTCACGTGAGGAGTCGACCAACCGCTTGGCGATATTCCGAAAGACTAGTGGGCATTAGGAACCCGAGACGTGTCACTGTGAGGTAGACAGATTATTCGCGCTCCGCTAAAATTATTTCAAAATAGTGGTAAAAGTGCATTACAAAAGCGTTCTTTGTTTATAAAGTGCATATAAAACTATTGCTGACAATGTGTTACATTAAAAATTGCTCTAAATAATTGTAATAACAGTGAAAACATCAAAACAAAAGAGTTCGTTAAAAAAATTAAGTGAAGTTGTTGACAGTGAACTCGGTGAACGAAACGCGTAAGCGACGCACATTACACGGCGCTTAAGACCTTTGCGCCGCGAACGTCACACAGTAACCACTGCTTAATGTTTAAGCGCTTCAACCGCTGCGTCCAGTTTGGAAGACTAAACGGCTGTCTCCTTTGCATCGCTTAATATGCTGAATAACGTTATCCACACTATTTGAATTTGGACAAATATGAGTAAAAACATGGATTCTTGTGACAGAAACATCACGCTAAGGCCTAAACAGTCTAAAGGTATCGGCAGCATTAGTTTCTGTAATGATAACTCGTTAAACACCTCCTCAAGTACGTATCACTCGGACAGCGCACGGAGTTTACCAGATTTATCAAGGGCATTGCTCAACCACGAAGTTGAGGAGTTGAGAAATGAAATTATGAATCTTAAAATGGACTTAGAAAGAACCCATAATGAGGCGGATAATCTAAACTCGGAAAATCACACGCTTCAACAAATAATTACATCACAACAAGCTAAAATATAAAAATATAAGTTACTTTGTAAAAATTCCTGCAATATAAATAACAGCGTACTATCCTCTAAAAAACGTAGCAATCAATGAAATCGAGGCCTAACTCAGTAAAGAAAACAATAAATTTAAATGAAAGCTACACCGAATTGAATATTAACATTGAAAATACTAATGGAACTCCTGCTCCAGCTCCCATTATAAGGCAACGTGACACGATATGCAAATCGCCACATCATTCTGAGAAAACCAATAAGATTATCATCTTAAGTAGCAACAAACAAATAAAATAAGTTCGATTTCAAATGATGTTCTGCAACACAAGTCGGAAGTATGCCACTACCGTGAAATGGACCAGATGATGCACGATATAGAACCTAAATTACAATCATTAACAAAGTGTGATTTTTGTATTATATTAGTTGGCGAAGAAGACTTCAACACGAGCAAAGATTACCTCGATATGATAGCTGGAATACTATCATCTTTACAGCAATTCAAACACACTAATATTATTATCTGTGCACCGACCTACAAATGTGGCAACTATGTAAATTTGTTTAACTGGAGGATAGAACATTTCAATAGTCTACTCTATCTCGATATATTGGCTCACGAACATGCCTATTTTCTAGATTCTAACAAGAATTTGTTATGTGATCACACTATGTTCAATAGACGCACCGGGAGACTAAATAACAACGGCATGCGAGCTATTTTTCAAGACCTAAAGGCTCTTATGCATGAGATAAATCAATATAGCTCAGAATTTGAAGACACAGACATAATTCCCAATACACAGGAATATGAAGTTAAACCCCACTTTCCTCCCCATGACAAACCCTAACGCAGCCCAGTTTTTCTATAATAAACATATTTATATAATGCATCAGAATATTGCAGGTCCCATCGGAAAATCCGATGCACTGACGGTATGTTTAGAAGAATTAATTACAAAGAAGATAAACATTGACGTCATTTGCATTACTGAGCATTTTATTATGTCTGGATATGAACAACTGTTATCAATTGCTAACTACAATCTGGCTGCGATCTTCACGAGAAAAGACAGCAAAAGAGGGGGTTCTTGTATATTGGTAAAAAAGGGCAAATTCTCAATTAGTAGCTTGTTTGAGTGTTGTGCAATCGAAATGACTCAAAGTAATACCATTATAATTATGTATTTATAGAATTCCAAATCCAAAGAATCTTAATATTTATTTTGAGCAGCTTAAAAAATTGTTAAAATTTATTAATAAAACCAAAAAAAGAAATATTGTATTATGTGGGGATTTTAATATTGACATTTTAAAGCGAGATAGAACTGCATTGGAATAAGAATCTACTACTTAACTCGAATCTTAAACTGCAAGTATATCAGCCTACTAGACTAAAAAGTGGTACATGTATTGATAACTTTGCACACAATCTAGGTAATAAATGTATGTCTGAAGTCGTGGACCTGGACGTGGACGGTAGGAGGGGTTCCCATCGGCGTCGAGTCGACGCTGAAGTACCTAGGGCTTGTCCTCGACAGCCGGTGGAACTTCGTGGAGCATTTCCGACGTTTGGCCCCCAAACTGGAATGGGCAGGGGCTGCGTTCAAGCGGCTCTTGCCCAGCCTGGGGGTTCCAAACGCCTCCTGCCGGAGGCTCTACGCGGGGGTCGTGCGGTCCATGGCCCTTTACAGGGCCCCGGTGTGGGCGCGTTCTATGAGGCGGCGAGCCGCCCACTACCTGAACGCGCCCCAGAAGGTGGTAGCCATAAAGCTGATCCGGGGGTACCGCACGATCTCCGGCGAGGCGGCGAGCCTCTTGGCTGGATTACCGCCATGGGATCTGGAGGCGACAGTCCTCGCGTGCCTGCACGAATGGCGCGCGGAGGCACTACGCCGGGGGGAAACTCCGCTGCCGCGGCAAATTGTCGCTCAGCGGACAGACCTCCGGCGCGATCTCATGGCGACATGGAGGGAGCGACTGTCGCAACCCCGTGCAGGGCACGCCACAATAGTGGCGATAAGTCCCCTCTTTGAGGAGTGGCTGGAGAGGCGCCACGGCGCCCTCACCTTCCGCCTGACGCAGGTCCTCACCGGACACGGTTGTTTCGGGAGGTTCCTGGACCGAATCGGGCGGGAGGAAACGCCCGGGTGTTACCACTGCGAGGATCGGCCGGAGGACACGGTGGAGCACACTGTGGAGCTGTGCCCTGCTTGGGCTGAGCACCGCCGTGTCCTCGTAGCGGCGATTGGCGGCGGCGACCTCTCGCGTCCGGCCCTGGTTCAATCCATGGTCCGGAGCGAGAGGGAATGGGAAGCCGTCGCCTCCTTCTGCGAAGCAGTCATGCTAGCGAATGAGGTGGCGGAACGTGAGAGGGAGATAACCTCACGTCCCAGCCGCCGCGGGAGACGCCCCGGGCGTCGGGGGGCAACCAGTGGCCCCCGGCCACCGTAGGCGCGGGCCTGTGGACGGTGAGTAATGGGCTAGGTCACCGTCCGTCCGTCTTATGACGACAGACCGTGCCGACGGCGCGTTCGTGTTCCACGCGCGCCTCAAGGAGATGTCAGCAAATCGGAAGGGGTCCGAGAGGGCCGATGCCTGCCAGGGCTGCGGGTTGTTCGAAAGAGATACCGTGCCCCTGGAACGCAAAGGGCTAAGAAGGAACATGGATGGGTTTTAGTCAGTCAAGTCTGACACTCCCTTCCGCTCCGCCCAGAGCGGAAGAAGTCATTTGATGATTTCCCATACTAAAAAAAAAAAAAAAAAAAGTCGTGGACCTTGCCCTCTCCGATCATACCTGCCAAATACTAAAATGTCCAGTTAAAAAAAAAAGTTTGATTAACCAATGGTATATTCATCGAAGGGATTATAATCAAGAAAATGTGGACAAATTTAATGATTGTTTAAAAAATATTAGCTTCTCTGAAGTTTATGAAATCAATGATCCAAATAGAGCATTCAATGTTTTTATAGAGACATTCTTGTTACTCTATAAACTATGTTTTCCATTGAAAAGAGTCTTAGTTAAAACATATAGGAAACCACAATGGGTGTCACGTGGAATAAAACTTTGTAGCAAAAACAAAAGGGCACTCCTATGGCGGTATAGATTAAACCCCAGTGACGCAAGTAGAGATAAATTTAAAAAATACTCTACAACGTACAAAAAAATTATCAAACTGACCCAACGCGCTCAAAATTCACATAAAATCAAAACATCAGTAAACAAAATAAAAACTACATGGGAAATAATTAACAGTTCTAAAGTGAATATGCCGAAAGAGGCTATTACGCAAATTCAAGTAGGCGATAAAACAGAAACTAATCCAACTGAAATAGCAAAAGCTTTCAATATTTTTTTTTATAGAAAAAGTCAAACCTGTTCCTGATAGTGGTAAAAATGTTACAGAAAATATATCTAAAAATAACAAATCCATATTTATGCCACCAAGTAACCACCATGACATATCAAAAATTATTAAATCATTAAACAATACAGAGAGTACAGGACATGATGGTATTTCCACACATATAGTCAAGGAAGTCGGTAACATCATTAGTAAACCTTTAAGCCATATTTTAAACGTATGCATAATTGAAGGTGTATACCCAGAACACCTTAAAATTGCCGTTATAAAACCACTACTGAAAAAAACCGAGAAAATGTCAGTATAGACCAATAGCGCTTGTACCTTTATTATCTAAAGTATTTGAAAAATATATTTATGTACAAATTTATAATTTTTTAGAAAAAATGAACATTCTGACTGATGATCAAAAAGATTTTAGAAAAAGTAAGACAATAAAAATGGCAATCTATGATTTCCTAAACAATGTAGTAGAAAATGTTGATAAAAGGCGTCCAGTATGTTCAGTGTTCTTCGATATGACACAGGCATTTGACTACGTGGACCATAAAATATTACTAGATAAATTAGATGCTTACGGAATTAGGGGAAATGTTCTACAGTTGATTGAATCATACCTCAGAAACCGAAAGCAGTATGTCGAAATAAGTCAATGCAATCCTGTTACTAAAGAAGAGCAGATATTTACATCCAAGCGCAAATCAGTTAAATATGGCGTTCCTCAAGGGAGTGTTCTGGGACCTCTACTATTTATAATTTATATAAACGATCTTCCAAATGTAACAAATAACCCGATGTCACTTTTTTCCGATGATAGCAGTTATCATTAAATACATAGATAATCAAAATTATGAAGATGAAATAAATAATACAGTTGACTCCATTATTACGTGGCTTAGTAATAATTATCTTAAAATAAACATAGATAAAACGAAATTAATGATATTCAGTCAGCGTTTGAACATAAATAATGACCTGAATATACATTACAATAACAAACAGATAGGTAAAATGGATGTAAATAAGTTCTTAGGGCTCACAATAGATAAAAAAATAAACTGGAAACCACATTTGGAGGAGTTAAGCAAGCGACTGAGTAAATTAGCCTATATGCTCCACAAAATCGCTCCTGTTCTGGGTGTGGATGCCGAGCTCACGGCGTATCATGGCATAGTTGATCTTCTTCTGAGATTTGGTGTTATCTTCTGGGGAAACTCAACCCTCAAAGAGTTAATATTCAGGTCGCAGAAGAGATGTATTAGAAACATATTCAGCTTAAAAACAACCGACTCATGCAAGCCATTCTGTGTAAAAATAAAATTTATACCCTCCCATTACTCTATATCTTTGAAATTGCGATGTTCGTAAAATCAAACCCGCATCTGTTTAAAAAACAATCAAGATATGGATAACCGTAACCGGCGCGTTAAATATAAGCACAGATTGTGTGTGAGACCATCTAATACAGCACTAATGCATAAAAGTGTTTTCTGTATGGCACTGGTTAACTGGATGAGAGTTGCCGAGAATCGGGTTAACTGGCGAGCGATTGAAGAGGCCTATTATGTCCAGCAGTGAACTGCGGTAGGCTGGTGATGATTTGCACCGTTTAAAGTTTTCAGCACCTGCAGCAGCCACCCCGGCGCAGCTCACCGTGCTAGGAAGATGGGATGGCGCAAGGGTGTCGACGCAAGTCGCATCTCACACCAAAGGCCTACCCAACTTCCATGGCATTATGGTCATACCATCTGGTCTCTTCTCATCGACACGTGCCAAGCCATTAGGTTCTAAGACAGCTAGCACCCTGGCGGTGGCAAGAGCACGACGAATGAGATCATTAATGCTAGCGTGCCGCGCTATCTGACCTGCACTCTTACTGCAGGAAAGGCCATGGTGTCCGAGGCCGTCGACTGCTTCACCACATCGACAGCGGTGTGCGTGTTAGTTTTAGCAGTTTACCTACTCTGGGTCAGTCCTTCTCTTATTTTATTGCCCACGGTGTTTCTTTCTAGCTTTTAAAGAATCCATCAACGAAAAGTTAAATATCTATACAAATCGGAGACCGAGAAATGTTACCTAGCTCGAAGTTTTCACACATTACCTTTTTAGATTTGGTGATGATTTACTACATTTGGTCTATACAATTTTTTTGGTGCTCAGTTTTTTTTTTTGGTAACGGATCTTGGGATCTCAAAGTATGTTTTGGTGGTCATTATATTTATTCCAAAATAGAAATAATACATATTTTTGTTACAAAATTCAAATACGTTCGAAGAGAGGCAAGAAATTAATTCTGTACAAAGAATACACATACAGCTATAACAGTTATTCCTCAACGAAACGAACTAGCTACTGGCAATGTTCAGCATGCACCACAAATAAACTCCTGAATTTACGCAACGTGAACGGACAAGTCGAAACGAATAGGTATTTTGCGTGCATACAAAAAGTATAGAACTTTTTCCGCATCGATCGATACCGACCCGTATTGACTTGTCCGTACTGAAAACTTGTATCTTCTTGCAAACACCTATAGTTATCTTCTTTATATCTGGTAAAGAATATTACGTAAGCATTGTAGTTTAATTCCAATAAAAATCTTTAAATATTTCATTGTCTCTTATCAGTCTAATAGGATATTTTTACTTTAACAGCCAAAAATTATCAATGATCATTTCATCTTGACACACAGCTTTATTTCAGATTTCAAGTACATTAATACAACGAAAGGCAAGCAATTAATTTTACACAGAGAGTATACATATTGTTTCAATTCTGAGTCTTCTTTCAAAGGAACTGTGCAGTGGTACTGTTCATCAAGGACCAGCAAACATTGCAAGGCAAAAATAGTAGTCTATGATTGTCGTGAAATAATGTCTGGTAACATAGACCATAGCCATCCACCACCACGGTTTTGTATTAATCCTAGTGGTCAATATGTTAGAATTTAAGATAATTATAAAATGTTTTTGAACATTGAATGTGTTATTATTTTTGTATGTTATATTAAACTGTCATTCATTTATTTATTTTTGTCATTAATTTCATCATTTTCACATTAGATGGTGTATAATAAAATGCGAATATTTTGAAGAAGCGTGCACTAACCCACCACGAGGGCCTAGTGCGAGTTGGTGAATGATAGTTAGCTTCGAATATTCGATTTTGGGTCATTTTGGTTTCTTCACCGTTTTGGGAGCAGTGGCGATTAAATAATTATACTTATTCCTGTGCGCCCACACAGGAACTCCGAAGTGACGGATGCCCTTTTATAAGATTAATTTTGCTTTTGTAGTTTGGTCTTTTGTCTATATTGCCATGTGTTCTTCTGTACTAGACTTCTATTTTAAAACTTTTTTTTCTTTTCAGAATTTCAGTACATTAACTCGAGGAGAGGCAAGAAGTTGATTATGTACAAAGAGCACACCTTCTACTTCAGTCACCGCTCTATGACCAAAGGAACAACTTACTGGAATTGCTATTTGAGAAAGTGCAAAGCGAATATAATTGTAGGTGATCATGGTGAAGTTACAACAGGTTACGTAGAGCACTGCCATGTCCCACCCAAATACTATATCAGGAACGGACAATATTTTAGAATATAATATACCATGGGTTCCGTTTGACCCTTTGGGTACGGAACCCTAATAAAAAACTGCTGTTAAATGTTAATTATGAGTAAAACTGTTTGAATATTAGTATAAGGATCATTTTAAACTTAACATCTGTAACTTGTACCTACTTTCTATGCAAATAAAGAAATATTTCTATTCTATTCTAATGTAAGAAACATGTAACATTAAAAACTATTATATAGAAAATGCGGAACAACAAGGAAAGTCTAAAATTAAGTATCTAATGATTAGTTTTGTATAATTGGGTTACGCAGGTATAGCGTGAAGTTTCTAATAAAATAAACATTCTGCAAATCTCGTTTTTGTTAATAGGTAGGAATAAAACAAAAAATCTAATCTATTCTTTACATATAGCTTTATAGGATGTCTAGCACCATCTCTTTCCCACACTAGAAAAGGAGTAAAACAATAATGTATTAAGACGTCATGGTAGGCCACCTGATCAATGTTTTCGACCAACAGTTTAACCGCTTCTAACGGTAAAGAAAAGATGATAACATTGCAATCTCTTTCAGCTTTCAAGTTCATCAAATCACAAAAGGGGACCTGGTTAGTCCTGCTCAATGGGTTCACATATTACGATACACATCAATCAAAGCCTGGGTGTAACAACCGTTGGAGGTGTTCGTCTATGAAAAGCAAAAACTGCAAGGCATCATTATTGCTGGATAGTAATAATTCTGTCATTATAACAGGGAAATATGAACATACACATTCACCACCTATGTCTATTAATTATAATTAAAAGAAAATAATTGTGCAACAATAAAATTAAGTATCTATTTAAATAATTACAGCATTTGAATAACTGACACCAGAGTCGATTATTAATGTTTAGTTCATCGTACCAACAGTATAATAAGTGAGTAAATGATTTGAATTGTAGTAGATATTTCCATTATTATTTTGAAAACCACTGCCTTTAAAACGGTAAAGGAAAAAGAAAGGCATTATTCCCAACAATAAGAGTCGAAGAAATATGACATCTGCTAACCTATACTGGGCCCGCTTGGATTATGGCCAGTGTCCACTTTCAGAGAACTTCTCATACTTTTTAAAATAAATACAATTTAACAATTTGCGTATTTTTTTAAAATATTGAAATTAAAATATACATCGTGATCATTACATAAGCTTATTATCCGTGATCACAAAATCAAGCATTTATGGTTTGACAAATAAATATCTCTGTCTAGGAACCAGGGGTTGCATCATTTTATAAGATTGGTGAAAGGAATATGAGTCTAGACACCACAGAAAAAAAACAGTTCACCATGTCTTGTCTCACGTCGAGTACAGCTTACATTTAAAAATATTGCAAACACCAATATTACGGATTTCTAATATTTTTAATGTTTTCAGAATACACCTTTGTACGATCGCGTTTAGGAAAACAATTGATTCTGCTAGACCACTACACGTTTACACGTAAGAGGGAGTGTAAGAAGAAAGGAACGCACCATTGGCGGTGCTCCACGCACAGTAGTAAAGGCTGCAATGCAAGATTAGTGCTTAACCACCAAAATGTTATTGAATATGGGTACTATGAACACACACATCCACCTTTGAATTATCGCATAATTGGGGGCCTGTTTATCAGAGTTGGTTAGAGATATGTGCGTCAAGCGGTCACCACATATACCTGTGAAACATCATGGTTTGAATACCAATATGTCTTACAAGCTAAGTCATCGATGAGAATACATAGCAGTAAAAAAACGCTAGGTTAGGTTAGGCTTAGGTTACCGCAAGTTTCAATAGATCACGTCCCAAACCTTTAATATGACACAAAATTGATTGTTTTGATTTTATTTATTTGGTTAAGTCTAAATGTTTTTTATTCACCAATAAAACCTTTACTTTGCTTTTCATCTTTAATTCAAACAAATTAGCCCAAGAAAGAGCTGTCTGACGATAGGTTTCAAAATCACTTGATCCATTGGCTGAAGTTCTCAAAAAGTACGATAAGAATCATATTCCATGAATCATATTCAGATTTTATTACTTTTCAGATTTCCTTGTTTTGTTTTATAAATTATTAATTTACCATAAACCGTGATTTTTTACCCCAAAATAAAGTCGTTTCCGAGCAATAATTTTTGCGTAGAGTTACTTCGTTTGATGTATAGAATGCTTGGTTGCCGGCTTCGTGAAGAGTCTGTTAACACCTAGTTGGTACTATTGTAATAATATCTAAGTTTAAGCACATGACAAAAGTATTTTACTCAAAAATGCATGTAATGTGGTCATTATTTTGACAACCTTGTTAGAGCAAAGTCGACCTTGCCGTTCTATTTCAAGGAGCGGCCGGCAAAGTTTTGCTGGCCGCTCTAACAGGCCGGCAATGTTTTGCCGGCCGCTATTTTGACGTTTCAACGTTTTAAAAAATCAAATCCAAAAAGATTTTATTTAGAACACAGCTGTTTGTATCTATAGAGATAGGTACAAAAAGATTTTATTCCATATTAGGCTGTATAGTTCCAATTACCATTGCTCGAAAAAACAAAACAAAGAAGTAACAAAAGCGCGGTTCAGCGAAAATTTTAATTAATACGTTTTATATTTAAATTTCTTGCTGGTTTTATTTAGATTAGGTGCTTACTTGCATTTTTGAGTAAAGCACTATACAAACCTTGGCCCACAATGACTGCTTCGCTGGTCCCGCCTGGATCGCCTCAAGCTAGCCTAGCTACGCTCTAGGCCTTTCAGCTTGGCCATCATTGCAGCCCTTGCTGTCCTCGCTGTAAAGGCCTCGACCTACGGTCTCGGCCTTTATCTCAGCTCGTCCATCAAGTGCTGCACGCTGACCGGGCTGTGTCGGCCTGGAGCTGCGCTACGCTGCGCTGTCGGCCATAATCAGCGCGACCAGCAAAGTAGTCATTATAGACCGCGGCAGTAATGTACTATATTTTCACTACTAATACTAAGCGACATGCACATAATTGAATGCCCAAATATGATTACAAGCGCACTAATCGCGGTTTTGGTGAGAACGGACATAAGAGTAAACATTAGGTAATCTTAAGCCCGAACATTGTCTATGAGTAGGTAGTTTTAATTTTGACTGAATAAATTCTGAATTAAAAACTCTATGTATTTCGTTCACAAAACCAACTTGTCGCATTTTTAGGGTTCCGTACCTCGAAAGGAAAAAAACGGAACCCTTATAGGATCACTTTGTTGTCCGTCCGTCCGTCTGTCTGTCTGTCAAGACCCTTTTTCTCAGGAACGAGTGGAGGCATCAAGCTGGAATTTATATCAAACACTCAGGTCTACTGTCCCTTGGAGCTATGAAAAAATCAAATTTCTAAGCCAACTCAATCAAAAGACACCATAGACAGCCGTTTATGCCGTAAATTTCCGCAAATTTTCGACACTCGTAATAGAATCAAAACCTACAGGGTTTTGATTTTATTGTCCCTTGAACTCAGAATCTTGAAATTTGGTACGAAGCAACTTCTTATAGCACAGATAAAGGGAAAATTGAGAAAACCGTAAATGTTTAGTTACTTCATATAAATACCTACAGGTTTGTACGGAACCCGCGGTGCGCGAGTCCGACTCGGAATTGGCCAATTTTTTTTTTTTTGTATTAAAAGAACTACTTCAAGAGATTGTCTATATTTACGCATACCAAATTATTGCTCTCATTTTTAGCTTTTTCAAGAAACAAATGGAGTTTGCAAAGGGACGGGTTCGTGTTTTACTGTAAAAGGAACAATGGGCCGCGCGTGCGATGGTATTGCAAGCACCGGAAGCAAACTGCTTGTGAGGTCTCTCTGGTCACCTATGATAACGAAACCGTGCTTTATACTGGTAAACATAACCACTATTAGACACAAGCTGTCCAAAGTAGCGCCTTTCAGGTTTGGGCAAATTGAGGGCATAAGAGCTCCGAAAATTCTCCAGAAATCTATGCTTACCGATTTGGTCAAAACTTTACTTGTGACATTTCAACAGGCTTTACTCCGTACAAAGCGATGGTATGTGACATTATCTGTGTATTTTCTCAAGAAATCGAAGTACTCGTACCTATAGTTCTAATATAATTTTAATTTTGTGTGCATGTATCTTATCTCGTTCCTTCTCCAATAAGATCTGAGGAATGCCTACAATTTACCAGGCAGTTCTCTCTTACTAAGTGGAAGATTGTTTTCGATGGTAAGACCTGCGTACGGGAATTTTTCACGAGTTTAGAAGAGTACAGGGAGGCCGACAATTTGTCTGATGGTTATTTAGTTAAGCGATTCCATGAAGTATTGTCAGGTGTCGCACTTCAATATTTTAGGTCAATCCGTCGTCCGGGTCTTTCCTTCTTTGAGATCAAAGAAGCCTTTTTTAAGACATTCGGTACGACCGATTTTGAATTTAAGATAAGCCAGGAGGTCCGTAACCTCAAGCAGAAACCGGAACTGCTAATAAGAGAATTTATTATCGAGGTTTCTTACTTAAATGCTAAACTGAGCAAGCCTATTGAAGAATCGGAGTTGTTGCAGATCATCACTCACAACATGTTGCCAAAGTATACTCCTTGCTTGTCTATCCAAAAATTTCATGACATCAATAATTTAATCGAGCCCGTTACTCATTTCGAGTCCTTTCTAAAACCTCCAAAGGCGGTAGCCAGTCTCGATTGTGTTGCCGACCAGTCGACTTCTCAAGCTGTTAACTCACCAAAACCCAGGCCGAACAAAACTTCCCATCAACCAACAACTAGTAAGCATCGGATTTGTCCTAGTTGTAGTCAGTCTCAGCTTTGCTTAAAATGTAACAAAGTTGGTCATTCTTACCGCTCTTGCCCAGAGATCACAGGCATGATTTGTTTTAAGTGTCGCACTCCTGGATTTATTACTAGGGAATGCCCGAAATGTAATCCAAAAAAATGCATAGACCACTGGCGATACGCTTCTTTCCCTACAGTATCCCCAGTGTTTACTTCAGATTCATTTGATAACCGACCGTTTATAGAGGTATCATTATGTGGTAGAGTTGTTAAAGCATTGCTTGACTCTGGTGCTCAGATGGCGCTTGTTAGCGATAACTTTATTCAGCAACTTGGTGTTTCTTTGACATCAAAAGACGCTTGTCCCCGTATTATATCGGCTAATAATTCACCGATTGATATTCTTGGTTCTGTATATCTTCCAGTTAAATTTAACGGTACAACTTTTATTCATGAGTTTTTAGTGGCAAGTTCGATGTCATCTTCTGTTAAGTATCGAATTTTGGAATAAATTCGGTTTGACGTCTATTTTTAGCCAGGCTTTTGATAAAAATATTAATGGTAATATGTTTATCCCTTCTGTTCAGCACTCTTCCCCTCAAGTTTCCTCTGTTGGTGAGGTTCGTTATATTCATCCTCGTAACATCCTATCGCCGGATCAAGAGTCTTGTCTTCAACAAGTTATTAAGGAGTATGAAGTTATCTCTTCGGAAAAAGTTGGTCTTGGTAAAACATCTTGGTTGTCCCATAAAATTAATACTACGGGATACCCTATCCGTCAAAGATATTATCCCTTATCCCCAGTCAAGTTGAAGATTCTCAATGAAGAGATTGACAAAATGTTAGCTATGGGTGTTATTCGTCCTTCTCGTTCTTCATGGGCAAGTCCTGTGGTAATGGTGACAAAAAAGGATGGTTCTGTTCGGTTTTGTGTCGACAGTAGAAAACTGAATAGTGTGACAGTCAGAGATTCATATCCTCTTCCCCGTATTCACGATATCCTTGACAACCTTCGTGGTGCTAGATATATTAGCTCATTGGATTTTAGAAGTGCTTTCTGGCAAATTCCACTTGCTGATAGAGAAAGTTGTGAGAAAACAGCGTTTATTGTCCCACAACGTGGTCTCTTTGAGTTTGTTAGGATGCCTTTTGGTCTAACGAACGCTGCTTCGGAGATGCAACGCCTTACTGATATGATCGTTAATTTCGAGTTTACTTCTACCAGCGACGACTGTATTTTTGGGTACGTCGACGACTTGATAATCGTGTCTAAAGGATAAAGGAATGTCTAAGGAGGAGCTGTCATAGGTACTGTACTATACTCATGAAAGTATTTTTGAATTGATTCTGTTTATTAAAATACTTTTGATATTTTATGATTATATTTTAAATGAAGAAAATAAAAATATTAAGATAAATTATTATTATAATTAGATTTAAGAGAGTTAAAATTATGTTAATTTTAAGGATTTTGTGGAACAACTATTTTAATTGATAATTCTCAATGGGGAAACCCGTTAAAAGCTAATTGTAGATGGCACGACTATAGCTGGTTCTCATTCTGACCAATGAGGTCGAGCTATTATGAAATATAAATTGACCTTACCATATTTTCAACCAATGACGATGCTTGGAACCAGCTATAGTAGCGCCATTAGTTCCACAGTTTCCATCCCCATTCTGTTTTCTAAAAATTGGAAGAACCTATCATAATGAGAAATGAAACAAAAACATAGTACATACACGAACATCACTAATTTGAGCCTTATTTTCAGATTACAAGCTGATCCCTCTGCCTACTGGAAGACACTTGCTTAAAATTGGTCACCACACGTAGTCCAGAAACAGCGGCAATTTCTCAGGTCGTTGCAGCTGGTATTGCTCGAAAAGGATCAGCGAGGAGTGCCAAGTTTGAGTGAAAATGTACAACAAAAAAATTTGTAAGCTGCACAGGAGAACACACACATTACCCTATAAATAAAACAAATAAAAGAAGCCTTTATTCTTCTTTATTATAAAAAAAAAACATAAAAATTACAAGATAAAAAAATTCTTATGATACATTTAGGACGAATTTATGTGTACGAAGTGGTATCGTTATTTTTTTCTAATTGTTCTTAACGACGGAATGCCTAACAGCTTTTTATTCTTTCGATTTCCCAAAATTATAATAATTATTGTAATTTTGTTGTCTTTTAATTATTTATATATTAAAATAGTTTCACTAACTGCTTCTATGTACCTACATCATATTATGTCTAATCAATTATTACCAAAAGTTTTTGAATAAATTAAAACTACCATAATTATCTAAAAATCAAATAAACATTGTAACTTGCTTATTAATGTTAGTATTGTTTTTAGATTACGAGCTGATCCCTCTACCTACTGGAAGCTATTTGCTTAAAATTGGTCAACAAACGTACTCCACAAATCGGGTCAACTTCTCCGGTCAATGCACCTGGTATTGCTCGAAAAGGATTAGCAAGAAGTGCCAAGTTCGAGTGAAGATGATCAACAAAGAGGTCGTAGGCTACACAGGAGAACACACACATGACCCTACGGATTGGTAAAATAAAATAAAAACGAAATTGTAAAGCATAGACTTTAATAGCTGCCAGTATCTTACAGAAGATTAAAAGTAGTCGATTTAGTATATTTTTTTGTTGTGTATTATTCGAAGCTGTATGCTATGTGTATTTTGTTGTAATATCTCTTCTCAATTCTTCTTAGATGAAAAGGTCTGTTTTTAAAAGAGTTATAGGTATAGTCGTGTCGAAGAAACATTCGGTAGCTGGAAAGGCCTGTCGTCGAAACTGACGTAAATGAAAAGTTCTGTCGGCGAAATGTCCCGTGAAACGGAAATAAATAATTTGTTTCGTTGACCAAGAGTCTAATGATGAATCGACCGATTCATCGAAGAACAGTTGCAGTATCTAAAAAACTTTATGAAATATCTTAGCTTAAAACCATTTAATCATTTAATACTTACGCTATTAAAAAATAATTATATAAAATAGACGTTTGTCAGTTACTTACTTAATAATAAAATGATTATTGGAACCATTGTTTCATTAAATTAAATACTGAAAGCTTATCCAACTAATATGTGTTTTTTTATGTTTACCTGTGTCCTAAAATAATTTCTTAAATAGGTAACGTAATCTATTGAATTTAAAACATCAGAACAATTTCGTGATCCATTTTCCTTTTTATTAGGATGCTGATTAGTTCGTTACCATCAGATTAATAAATTGTCTTCATATTTACAATGAGGACCTCGTGGCTAAATAATAACAGCCGCACGGGTCGATCTGTAAGGTTAAGCCGTGCTTGCTGAGGTTGGTCCGTGGATGGGTGAGCATAATTACATACCGAGTTTCCTCCGTACCTCGGAAAGCACGTTAAGCCGTTGTTCCCGGCTGTCATTTGTACATCTTTGAAAGTCGTTACGACTACTCAGAAGCCAAAGGTCTGACATCCAGTCTTACCAAGGGGTATCGTATTACTCAGTTATTGAGTTGTGGATGTCAGATAAGCTGTCGCTTCATATAAAATACTGGTACTCAGCTGCATCCGGTTAGACTGGAAGCCGAACCCAAGATTGTTTGGGAAAAGGCTAGGCACATGATGATATTTTCAATGAAAAAGACGTTTCTTTTTCAGAAAAAGTCAAATTTATTCGATCCGCTCGCGGGTACTACATGCTGCGTTGCGGAAATAATACATACTTTTCTGACGTAGCCACGAAATCGTTGCAGAATAAGGTATACCTATGGTACTGCTCCATGACAAAGAGTCGACACTGTCCAGCCAGGATTAGGACTTATGGAAAAATGATTGTTGACTTTCATGGAGATCATACGCATCGCGGGAAATTCTTCAAAAAATAGAAGTTAGTTGTATAAGACAAAGATATAGAATAGATTTTTCATATTTGTGCATAAAGTTTTAACGAATAAATAAAATTACTTGACTTATTGTCTTGATGGAATATACATTAATACGTATATGTATGTATATTATATGAGTAATTCCATGAATCTTCTTTTTGATAAAATTTTCGTGTGGTCGGTACGTAATAGTAGTCTAGTAGGTTTTTGTAGTTTAATTTTAAAAACATAATTATCTCTTTAGGACTGGCTTTTTTATTATTAAACGGTTTTATTTAGCTTGTCGTGTTTGTTGTTTGGGTCAAAGCGGTTTGGGTAAGTTTGGAACCAGTGGTATGATATTTTTCACAGCGCCCACAAAGATAATTGTTGTTAACGTATAGTAGAATACATAAATGTGCAATGACACTACTACCTTCTTTCAGGTCTTCATCACCAACGCCAAAGGATCGCGGATTCTCTTCGTAGGCGGACACCGGTATCGAATAAATGGCGCGGGAGACTCTTTCAAGGTCCGATGGAGATGTACCAGCCATGCCAAGTACGGATGTAAGGCAGTCCTCCACACAATCAACGATGAAATAGTTTATTTTTTAGATCTCCATACCACTAGCTACCAAGACGGTTCGTTGTAAATAAAACATAATAATAATAGCCTAGGTAGGCTATTATTATTATGTTTTATTTACAACGGTCTGCTTCGGTCAGGTGACCAAAGTTGAAACAACAGAGACAACCCATCGACGTGGGATATTTTTAAGTGTGTGCGCAGACACAGATGCACTCTTTTCTTTCTTACACTCGTAGTCCGACGGAACGACAATACGACACGACTGGAGAGAGACTTTGATTTTTATATAAGAGGGAATAAAATTCCAATGATATTTTAAGTGGATGTAGTAAGTTTTAATTGGTTATTATTAAATGGAAATAATAGTAATTTGTGTTTAATTTCAAATGGATACCCTTTGTTGATGAGTTTATCTTACATTAAACAAAAATGTTTGTGGTGGCATTGAACGCATTCAGCGAAAGGTCGCAATTAAATGTTCAGGTTTTCCACAAGATTATTTCAGAATAATTAAAGTAATATTTCATAAAAATGGTATTATTTATAATACCAACTATACCTACCATAAAATAGGTACTTACCTATATTAAGCACGTATATCAGAAGAAAAAGAATTTTTTATTTTTATTGAAATTCCGGGGGCGATCACCGCATGGTAAGAGGCACATTGAACATCAATATTAAGCTTAAAAGGTCTCGACTGATGAAGTCTACGCTCCGACCAGCACAGATCCTGATCGCAAACCCCGAGAGCTTGTTTTTTTTTTAAGATGCTAGTGTTACCCAACTTACGTTCTATTTGACTTTCCATTCATTACTTATATTTTCCAAACGTGTAAATCAGTGATCCAAATTTTGTAAAAGTTACTACATATTAAACAATATATTTGTAGGCACAAAAGCACAATTCATTGTATCGCAAAGAGGATACGTGAACATAGCTGTCGGTGAATATAAATTTTACAAGAAGAATGACTCACGAAGGCGAAAGGAAGAAGGTGGGACGAGCCGATGGGTTTGTAATAAAATTTACATGGGTTGTAGAGCGAAACTACTGCTAGTTGATGACGATACTATTGTTGCTTGTCATAATATTCATACTCATGAGCCTTAGGCTTGTTCACGACCTCGGTCTCGATGCTACCGGCGTCAAGTGACACGCACGCGCGTCTCTTCTTTCCTTCGCGCGAGTATTACCGCAGCGGTAGTACTTACAAACAAAATAATATGTCTATTTATGTCTCTACGGATAAAATACTTTTGATTTGCTACATAAGTAAAGACCCCACTGTTATTCGATTTATAATTATTAGCTGATCTCAAGCAAAATAGTCGTGGTCATAATTTTTTTTATTTTATGTAATACTTTGTGAAAGAAAGAATAAAGAAAGTGCTGAGTTTTTCAATTGATGTGCCAGATATTAAATGTTTTCTATTTACGTCTTTACCAAATTATGTTTTTTCTAGAAAATATACATTCTAAAATAATGTGTGTTTATCAATGTTCAAGTCCACTCTTTTTTTTTTGAGCAACCAAAATATGAATCAACTCAGGTGATAGTGAACTGTATACTACAGGAAAAACTACCAGAACAGACTAACAAATAATCATTAATTTTAGGTTTCGCATCGGAGTTACTGCAATGATTAAATCGGCTCACGCTATTGCCCGAAAAGTTGGAAAGTTAAATAAAATAAGAAGAATGTCAAGGATGCTACAAAAGTAAATTTGTGAAGTGTGGCTATAAATCAGCTAAAAATTGTACGAAAAAAGTACGCACTGACTGTACCGAATGCCCGAAGCAACCACACTATAATTGCTTACCATGTTTTAATAAAGAACATCACCGTTAAAATGTAGTCGTCGTCGTAATATTAGGGAAGAAAGAATGAAATTGCCGATTTGTACTGAAAAATTGAACATATTTATTTAATTAAAAATAATTACTATTATTATCAATACATTGCTGCCATCTAATAGGAAAGTCATTTATGCCTTTGCGATAGAACTCTGGTGATTTAGATTCGACAAACTGTGTGAAAGCATTTTGTACTGCCTCCTGAGAATAAAACTTTTTACCACGTAGAAAATCGTCCTAATCACGAATAAAATGGTAGTCCGTTGGAGCAAGGTCTAGCGAATACGGAGGGTGACGAATAATTTGTAATTGCAGTTCCTGTAGAGTTAAAACGGTTTCTCGTGCTGTATGAGGTCTCGCGTTATCATGCAGCATTAATGGTGAAGATCGATTCATGAGTCGAGGCTGTTTCACTGCTAGTTTTGCTATCATTGTTCGGAGTTCGGCACAGTAGACATCTGCCGTTATTACTTGACCAGATCGGAGAAAACTATAGTGAATAACACCATGCTGAGATCACCAAACAGTTACCATTATCTTTTTTTATTGCTAAGCTTTGCTGTAGGACACTGTTGTGGCGTTTGACTTGGGGTCAGCCATTGCATTTTTCGCTTACGGTTATCGTAAAGAATCCAGTTTCATCACATGTCATAATTCGATCCAATATTCCTTCATTTCGGTATCGATTCAACAAGGCAACACAAGTTTCAACACGCGTTTCTTTCTGCAGATCAATCATATCATGAGGCGGGTGCCTCATTTTTCTTTTTTTTTTTTTTGACGCAACTGAGTCAATATTGTTGATAAGGTAACGTTAAACCATGCCACTAGTTCCTGGGCAGTTTGGCTCGGATCGGCTTCCACCATCTCTTTCAATTCATTGTTATTCACCTGTATGGGCTGTCTTTCACGTGGTTCGTTCTTCAAATCTTAGTTTACAGTTTCCATCACGAAAGCGTTTAAACTAAAATCGCACAGTGCGTTCATTAGCAGTTCCTTCTCCAAACGCAACATTGATATTGCGAGCTGTTTCTGCTGCGTTAGTTTCGCGTCGGAACTCTCATTCAAAAATCACTCGAATTTTCGAAGTGTCCATCTTTGTTGTGTAAGCTGAATAAAAAAACAACTGAAAGTCGAAAATCGAATGTTGCACATTTTTTAAAAAAAGAACTTCATAGGTACCTTCCATGTAAAAAAAGTTTCACTCAAAAATCTCAAACCATGAAGGTTCTATGTTAATTCGAAGTACCTATTATAATAAAACGGCAATTTCATCCTTTAACCCCTATTATTTAAATTTAGATGAAGCAACCTAAAGCTCCGGTCACACTGAGCCGAATTTGCTGCGCTTGACACAAGCCTCAATTATTGCGCGCGTTGATTGTTGCAATGGTAAGGAAGAGACGCGGCTGTTCGCGCCGGTTTGAAAACCTTTACACAATCTAATCAAAGCTAACGGCTCGAGAGCATCCCGCGCAGGATTGCCTTCAGTTTCTGTTTTGAACTTAATTGCTTCGTGTTATCCTAAAGGTAATCTAAATATTATAATTATGTCGACCATACCTTTCAAACAAAATGAACTTAGTTGAACCGTGTAATCTAACTAAGGAAATATTTAACCTATTTGTGAATATTTGATGTAAATCCACTGTAGGTACTATCTACATCTGCAATAAATAAATAATAACATTATAAAGAGGAAAGATTTGTATTTTTGTATGTATGGAATAAACTTAAAAACTACTAGACCGATTTCAAAAAATCTTTTGCCGTTAGAAAGCTAAATTATCATTGAGTAACATAGGCTATATCATATTTTCAAAAAAAAAAGTGATCCTTACTAAACTCCAATAATGTAACCCAAGGTGTAAAAAAATACCTAAAATATTCTTTACATCGCTTGCTCTGCCAAAACTATTGATGGTAGAATAAAATAATATACTACGACTTTGCAGAAAACATAATTAATTACAAAAAGTGCCGTGAGAGCATATGTCTAACTATTATAGTTATGCCACAATAACTGTTCTTTTATTTTAAAAATTTATTTGAAGTGCCGCCGCTAGAAAAGAATCCTTATTTGTTTTTTTGGTTTTGATCCTTATCAAAATAAAGTATTCATATTCAAGACTACTTCAATACCTTCATATAACTTTTTGAATAATTTAATTCGGACATTCCATTCGAAAGATATCAAGAGTTTAAAAATGTAAGTATTAGAAAAAAGTTGCGTGGTCGCCACTCACCCTGCTCAGCTAGGCAGCACCTTATGCGATGTAGGCGTCACTGGGGTACGGGCCGTACAGGAGGCGAATCAATGTCAAGAAATGATTGTGTATTTGTGTGTATTAAAAATTTTATTTTTTTGGCGGGCTGCTAGTTTCTTTATAAAATGAATTAAAATTATGGTTTTCAGATATTCAATGTTAAATCTTTGGTAGTAAATAACAATAGAAGATAAGGAAATATTTAGTTTTTTATTGTAAAACAGACAGCCTGTTAATTAGCGTCATTCTATTTTTAGTTATGTTAGTATGGTCATACTTCCCAATAATAATTGGGCAACAATAATAATATGCATGTTTCATTCTGACTGTACTTTCTACTGCTGGCGCCAAAGTTATATAAAAAACTTCAGAGGTGTCAAGGGACACCCAGATGGAACGAAGTTTCTTTTAACTGGCTTGCTTTCTATAAGAGAGAGAGAGAGAGAAACACGCACACGCCGCACAACTTACAACTATAGCAATTGTCCCTGTCCTTGTCCTTGTCCCTGTCCTTGTCCCTGTCCCTGTCCCCGTCCCTCTTCTTGACCTTGTCCTTGTCCCTGTCCCAGTCCTTGTCCCTGTCCTTGTCCTTGTACGCGGCACGGCTTACAACAATAGCAAAAAGTGTCGTTACAACTTTTTTGGTCTTAATTTTTTCCGTCTAGCTCCCTTTTGCAACGCGCGATAAGGAACTTCGTTTCAAAAGAGGAGGAATCATCGATAGACATACAGGAAAAGCGTGAAAACTCATCCATCGACCTACGTGAAAAGCGAGAAAACTCACAACTCGTCGTATTGGGAATCACTCTAAGATATACCAGGCCCCTCAGAAAGTATTGCGAAAAAAAGTTTTTATATATGGGAGACTGGCCAGTTATTATGTTTTTCGAAAATATGATTATTTATAAGTAAAAATAAGTAAGTTCCAATTTCAAAATTTCCCTCCACATTTTTTGCGAGTTAATTCAAAGTATTGTGTCTCACTGAAATATGGATCTGCGCCGGGAACATTTTAGAGCTATGATTTTATACGATTTCAAGTGTCGCCTGAAACCGGATGAATCGTACGATAGACTTCAAATGGCATTCATGGATGAAGGCCCTTCCAAGGCAACCGTGTATCGTTGGTATAACGAATTCAAGCGCGGTCGACCAACTTTGGGGGATGACGAAAGAAGCGGTCGCCCTTTGACGGCTGTTACCGAAGAAAACGTGCTAGCAGTGAGAAATTTAATCCAAGACAATAGGCGAATTACATATCAGGAGATTCAACACATATTGAAGATTGGATCGGGAAGCGTTCACGAGATTCTACACAGCCATCTTCGCGTGAGGAGGATAGTATCACGCTGGGTGCCGCACAACCTCACCGATGCTCAGAAGCAGGCCCGGGTGGAATGGTGCCGTGATATGCTTAACAAATTTGAAGCAGGCTCGTCTCGGCGTGTTTACGACATCGTTACAGGTGATGAGTCCTGGATTTATCAATACGACCCAGAAACCAAGCGCCAGTCGACTGTTTGGGTGTTTCAAAATGAGCCAACGCCTACCAAAGTGAAGCGATCTAGAAGCGGGGGTAAGATTTTGATCGCTAGCTTTTTTAATTTGACTGGCCACTTGGTATCAATTCCCTTACGGGATCAAAGAAGCATTAATGCCGAATGGTATACTTCCAAATGTTTGCCAGAAGTTTTCTCTGTTATAAGCAACAAGCGACCAAACACAGGGCTCCGCGGGCTACTGCTCCACCACGACAATGCACCTGCGCACACCGCACTCAAAACGAGGGACTTCCTGGACAGCACGCCAGTCAAACTCCTGGGTCACCCTCCTTACAGCCCTGATCTAGCACCGTGTGACTTCTTTTTATTCCCAAAAATAAAAATCAGCTCAAAGGGATACAATTTTCGTCGCCGGAAGATGCGCTGGCTGGGTTCGAGCAGGCTGTAAACGAGGTGTCTGCGGCGGACTGGAAAAAGTGTTTTGAAAACTGGTTTAGGCGCATGAATCTTTGTATAGAGGCTGGTGGAAAGTACTTTGAAAAGATTTAATAAAAATATATGTACGTATAGAACAATTTTTTTTAGTTTCGCAAAACTTTCTGAGTGTCCCACGTATTAAAAACCGTTTTTTTTTCTTTCAGCTGTCTTTGTAACATCACAAAAAGGTAACACTATGATCAGAGTGAATGGTTACAACTTCTATCACAAGAAGACTCGTGATGAGTCATGCATCAAAAAGCGATGGGTGTGTTCTACTCATTTCGGCAGAGGATGCAAGGCTGTTATCTACACGATCGATGACGTAATAATTTCGATTAAAAATATCCATGATCATCGACCTATGCCCCGCGGTTTCAAGGGCAATTATAATACGGTTTGAGATATTTTTCAATTTGAACCAAAATTGAATTTGGAACAAAAGTGTTAAAAAGGTCTTATAGTGCAAATAAAAAAAAAACATACCATTAGTCACGTCGCGATATCCGTCCCGTGTCATAGAATATTGAGCTGTCTAATTTAACAAACATAAAATAATGGATTATAACTTTGCTTCAAAATCCTTCGGATTGAGATAGGACGTGTTACGCAATTGGAGTGCCGGACATTTTGGTCTGATGTGGGATCACCACCTACATTATTTTGTGTTGAGTGTAGTTCATTTTCCGATCTTTGACTCATTTTAGGGAAAAATTAGACCTGGGTTTTTTAAATTTTGCTGTGAAATCACTTTTATTTAAAATATTACTAACATTGTACTTTATTCATAATCCAAATGCCCCGGAAAGGGAGTCCTGTATTTTAGTAAGTACATGACATGTAAGCGCACACTTTATTATTTTACATTCATTCAATTATTTGTTAGTTAGCTTGGCAACATCATTGCACGTAACATAAAATAAATGGTTTCTTAATTACTGTTAAGAGCGTTTATACCCATTTCATACAAACTTTCAAGTCGTTATTTTCCGAAATGACTGAACAGATTTTAATGAAACTTCCTACGCATAAGCAGTATACATAGGTCTAAAAAGTTACTAAAAACATTTTCGAAAAGTGTTATATAAAAATCAAGATAATTGGAAATTTCTGTTTCTATAGATAATAAAAAGTCAGTCTAATTTAGCTGTAACATTATTTTTCGAAAATGTTTTTTATTAACTTTTATACTGCTTATGCGAAGGAAATTTCATTAAAATCGGTTCAGTCATTTCGGAAAATAACGATTTGAAACTTTGTATGAAATGCCGTAGGGTATGAACGCTCTTACACACAAACACTGTGAAAGACTAACATTGTACTTTATTTATTACTGACTACCCCAGGTAGTGACATTATTTTACATACATTCATTATAAAATCCTTCTATTCCATTATTTCATAATTATATTTATTTTAATAGATATTGCATGGTCGTATAAGTAAGTGTTTTATTTCTCTGACGGGGTAGGCTGATGCTGTGGGTCTAAACAGAACGATGTAAACCCACATTTCGATGTGACTGACATTGAAGATTTTTTTCTCACGACTTAACTCAATTACATTGATACACCGTACTGTAGTACTTAGTGTGGTACGGTAGTTGAAAAGTCAATAATTATATATAAATAAATAAATACGTATTTTGATAGCCAATCCTAGAAACTCAGTCCACAATATGTCCACACCAGTTTGACCGAACTAAACGAGACTGTCTAAAACTCTACTGCACATCGGACGAAACACTATGCTCTAAAGCTGGCCTAGTGAAATACGGAGTTTTAATAAAATATAAAGACATCTTATACCTACTGGTTTTGTTGCCACTTCTATGCAAGTCTTCAGTTCTTCGTGCCGAAATAACTGGTTTCTTTTATTTCAGAAATTTTAGAAAGCTCGCAGTTTTCATACGGCACAACTATGAAAGGCAATCCACTGATATTATACAACGGTTACCGATACTGCGAGATACGAAACAAAAGATCATTGTCCTCAAGGAAACGCTGGCGATGTTTAACCCATCACAACCACGGTTGTAAAGCAGTGCTGTTTACTGAAGAACATAATGTCGTCACTTCAAAAAATGATCACAATCATTGAATATAGACACAAGTTCAGTTAGCAAGCGCATCGGATTTATTATATCGCACCACAACGAATATAGACAATGTTTGTGTTATTTTTTTGGAATTGCAGAGACTCTACTTTCACGCACTTTGTTTTTTTAAGGAAAATATATTTAATATTATTTATCGAAGTTGTATGTGAAATATATAATTTATTTGTAATGTAGGACACGAGCTGGTCAAGCTACCCGAAACTGTCAATTTTTTCCAATCAACCTTGGACCTAGTTTTTTAACCATAAAATTAAAAATCTATTAAAGAAATTTGACAGATTGTTGTAGCCTGATGTGGTGTCTATACAAAAGCCGTTTCATCTGAATTTAGTCCTCTGCGCTTCTTTAGGTCTGCTGAGGTGTATATATTTAAGGTTGTTCTGAAAACGAGAAAAGGTAAATTCTGTTAAAAAAAAGATGCTCCTAGTTACTGTCAATCCATCGTACTCATGTAAATTTTTAAATACAGATTTATTGAATAAATACTTTTTTTACTAAACTATCTGATAAAATAGAGTAAGGAATATTATAAATCGAGTAGTCATACTAAAAAAAGCTGTGTATATACTGTTAATATTATTCATTTACAATAACGAATACTATCATATATGGTACACGTCCACATAGCCCGTAAAAAACTCGTACAGCGTCCATATTCGAAGAGTATTGAACACAAGGACGAGGAAATCCGCGGCGGTTTGCCGAAACATAACCATTCACCTGAATATTGCTTTTTTATTTAATATGCTAGAAATTGTGAAGATAGTCCGAGATAAAATTGTTATAAAATAAGGGAATTAATATACTTTGTCTGACTAAAATTATCATATTCTAAAAGGTATAATGGTTATTAAAATAATAAATGTGTTAGATTTTTAGGTTTAAGCTGATTTGGCTTTTTCTTTCAGATAAAACTCACATTATCGCGGAGAAAATTGAGTCGAAGAGAGGGCCAAAGCAGGTATTTACCATTAAAATTACATATTTTATAAGGAAAGACTATTTATTATAATGACAAAGAAAATTGCAATTAATACTTAAAAAAAGTCACTGTACCAAGCCTTCCTATAAACAGCGAGAAGTTCATCGGTAATAAATAATAATGTTAGATTGGACTTTGCATCCAAATTCATGTATTTTGTTTAATAGTTTTAAGTGGTTTACGAGGCCTTTGTCCAGCAGTGGACGTCTTTCGGCTGAAATGAATTTAATGAAAATGATGAATGTTTGTTTTATCATAGAACTGTTGGTTACCAACTTCTACTAATTTACGTTTCACATTTACTTTCATCTTATTTTCACTTCTGGATCAGTCCCATTATTCCTTTCGGCCGCCATGGCAACTGAGTTTCGCAACCAGTTGTGAAAAAGGATATTTTATTCTTTCTTGGCAACTAGTTGCGAAGGAAGATTTTTGGAACGAAGTTCCTTATCGCGCGTTGCGAAAGGGGGCTAGACGGAAAAAATGAAGACCAAAAAAGTTGTAACGACACTTTTTGCTACAGTTGTAAGCCGTGCGGCGTACAAGGACAAAGACAAGGACAGGGACAGGAACAGAGACAGGGACAGGGACAGGCACATGGACAGGGACAGGCACATGGACAGGGACAGGGACAAGGACATGGACAGGGACAAGGACATAGACAGGTCAGGCAAAGGGATAGGGACAGGGACCAGGACAGGGACAGGGACAGGGACCGGGAAAGGGATAGAGACAGGGACAGGGAAAGGGACTGTTACAGGGACAGGGACAAGGACAGTGTAACGGTTAGGACTGCTCAGGGTAGGCTGCGCAGGCCGCTAACAAGTAGGTAGGTAGGTAGTTGTTCAGTAAAACAGCCGGACTAGTTAATACATATATTTAGAATAAGCTAGGTCGCGGGTACGCCGTCACCGAGTTCTGTCCGTTCACTAACACTATATACAAGAAGGGTACCGTCCCATGGCAGCAAGTGTAGACGTGGGGGGTCTGTCAGTACAAGCTCAGGAGTAGACCTCCGGAACTGTAGCGGCCAGGGTTGCGCAGGGTAGACTGCGCAGGCACCGGCTCGCGTGGCGGTAGGCCGCAGGTGGGCAGGCCAAGATCTGGGCAGCGCACTGGCTCAGCAGTGGGTAGCTTGCTTACGTAGCGAGCGTAGGCAGCGTGCAAGAGCAGGCAAGGGTACAGCAGTAGGTAGCGTGCTTGGTAGCGTGCTTAGGTAGCGCGTGTGGCGTAGGCAAGGGTACAGCATTCAGCCTGAGCGAAGAGCCCTGGAAGCACCATAGGGTGCGCAAGTTAGATGCGTTGCGATGCAGTTTGCAGCAAGCCGCATGACATGTACCAGCTTCTCCCCTTTTTAAGCCAAGGAACGGTGTGGGAAGCATTGTAGGTGAAGGCTCAGTACATCGCAGCGGTTTACAGGTAAAAGTGGGCAAACATAGCGAGCACAATGACAGATGAAAAGTTATGTTAAGTATGAACGTATGTATAAAGTATACATGATCACTTACAAATAACACAGTAAGAACACTACACCACACGATGCAGTAGTAATACACACACAATTACAATTTCCTGTGCGCTGGACAAGTGATAGTCACACGTGGCATAGACACACGCGAAATCAGATATCACATAGGTGATGAAATCAATATAGGTTATCCAGCGCTGGGAATCAGGCATAATTACTTAACTAATGTGGAACTCACCCTAAACCGGGGCTCATAGAATCTTGAGGTCAGAGAATAGCTTCCTTCAGCTAAGCCAGCGGAAAAGAAATGACCGAGCCATAGCGTACTGTCAAAAACTAGAGTTGTACCGCGTTTTTAGTGAGGTCCCTAGTCACTTACTAATAGTGACATTTTAGAATCACTCGACTAATTTCAGTTGAGAACCTCACAACGCTACAACCGGGAGACAGCGACACGGACAGTGACAGGGACAGGGAAAGGGACAGGCACAGGGACTGGGAAAGGGACAGGGACAGGGACAAGGACAGGGACATGGACTGGGACAGGGACAAGGACAAGGACAGGGAAAGGGACAGGGACAGTGACAAGGAAAGGGACAGGGACAAGGACAGGGACAGGTACAAGGACAAGGACGTGGACTGGGACAGGGACAAGGACAAGGACAGCGACAGGGAATGGGACAGGGACAGAGAAAGGGAAAGAGACAGGGACAGGGACAGAGACAAGGGCAGGGACAAGGACATGGACATGGACAAAGAAAGGGACAGCGACAGGGACAGGGATAGGGACAGTGACAGGGACAGGGACAAGGACAAGTATTATGACAGGGACAGGGACAAGGACAAGGACAAGGACAGAAACAGGGACAGGGACAGGGACAGGGACAGGGCAGGGACATGGACAGGGACAGGGACAAGGACAAGGACAGAGACAGGGACAGGGATAAGGACAAGGACAAGGACAATTGCTATAGTTGTAAGCCGTGCGGCGTGTGCGTTTTTCTCTGTCTGAGAAAGCCAGTTATTTTCGTTTCGTCTTTCTATTTCGCATTGAACAGTGTGGTGTCGCGACTATTATTTTTGGTACATAATAAATAGGTTTTTTGTACATGTAGGATCCGGTCATTAGTACGGACAGAAAATGAATCGGCAAGCGCGCCAAAGGTAGCACGCGACCTACTTACCAGTCTACCCACACCTAAGCGCGCTTCTACAGAGTCGTGATGTTTTGAGCTCGCTGTGAGGCGGACAGTCTGTGTCTGACCGCGGCGGAGTCAAGACGTCCCGAAACTGTGTCCCGATTCATGGTGCCTAGTGTTATTATGTTGGATTGTAATTTCAAGCAATTTGTGAGTTCGACAAAAGCAGTGTACCGTGTGTAGTGTGTGTTTTCATAGCACGAAACCCATGTTCTGCTCACATGATGACCGTGTCTAACGGAATAAAATCAAGACAACTGCGACATCAGAAGTGGGATAAAGAATCGCGGCCTCCACGAAAGTAAAGCCAAGTGAGGAACATGAATTTTTGAAGTAACAAGGAAAGCGACCAAACCTGCGAGCACAAATCATCAAGAGGGTACCCTCGCAACAACATCGGGTGAGACCGTTTCTTTTCTTTTCGATAAGTAGGTCATCTGGCTCATTGCTTAAACATGGCTAGTTTAATTGGTTTATGGGTGACATCATAATCAGTAAACCTTACTGGCATCGGAGGTTATGATTTAAAATGCACGATGGAGATCGTACCATTAAAATAGGCGATATTTTGATAAAATAGGTTGTCAGCCAATAAGTTCAGGAATTATTAGATGCTGGCGTAATTTGTAAAAGTTCTTTAACATCTGGAGCTACGCGCTTCCTAGGTCCACATGTTTCAGTCGAAAAGAAAGTGTGTTTAGTCGAAATGTCACTGTTGTCCGGTTCATGCTTTACGATGATCGAAGGGACGCAGGTGCCCGGTTTATGATGTTTTTGTGATGACGTTTTTCGAGGGGACGCTGTTGTCCATTCCGTTCACTTGTATGGTCGTAGGGACGCAGTTGTCCGGTTCAAACGTTCGTATGGCCGAAAGGAGAGTGTCGTCCGGGCCAGATCCATTACGGATTGGTTGAAGGGATGCACACGTCCGGTCCAGGTGTTAACTGTTTAGGGAAAGGTGCCGTCCGGGCCATGAGTGGTCGAAAGGACACACGCTTTCTTGCTGGGGAAAAGGTGCCGTCCGGTCCATGAGTGTTTGAAAGGACACACGCTTTGATTTATGATGACCGTGTCTAACGGAATAAAATCAAGACAACTGCGACATACATAATAAATAATAAAAATAATAACAAAACTTCGTTCCATCCGGGTGTCCCTTGACACCTCTCAAGTTTATTTTTTCTTAATACGTAACCAGTATCCCTTATAATTTATTTTTCGAAATTACTGAAGGAAAACCATTTGTAAAACATCAGAGTGTTGTCGGTATTTAAAAAAATAATTTTAATAACATCTTCGTTTCAGGCCCTCTCGGTTCCCCCCAGGGTCCTTCATGCCCCCTCGTGGTAAGCACCAGCTGTATTACAACGGCTTCTTATATATCATGTGTAAATATTATATTCATGTATATCAGAACGTTCGGTCAGTCGAGATAGGGAGCTGGCTGCTACTCCAGTTACAGTACATTCTGACGAAGACCACATCATAAATGTAAACGAGAGTCATTCGCGTCCTCCGAAGTATCGCTCGCTCAAAAGTTTACGTATAAGTAACATCACATACACGTCTGCCTAGCCGTTTACAAACTAGGTTCCAGTCTTACTGATTACAGCTAAATACGAGTATTTTACTTGGCGCGACGGCCTATCTAATCTAATCTCTACAACTTAATTTCTGGTAGTGCATGAAAGGCGCCTCCCCGACCGACGTTAATCTAAATCGTACTGCGATTCTAAATGTCCGACGCACCCTGGACAGCTAGCACTCGGTAACGCAGAGTCTAGATGACTAATCCTTTCGCCACAATGGTACCTCCAAACGGCTCTCCGAAGAGCCACAACCAACGGTCCATTTTACGACCAGATACTCAATTTCTATGTAATAACCGTTAGTAGGACTGGTTGCAAACGTTTCGGGCTGACTTATAACGACTTATTGTATAAAAACCTCTAGGTTATTGCGCAAATGTTATAGTTGTACATACATAGCTAAGGATAAGTGTGCTTCGTAAAAACTATAATAAGCAAGCCGAAAGCTTTTTCTTAACAGATCTGATATATTCCATGTCCAATTATCTCCCTCGGTTTAGTATGGTCTCTTCAGGTACCTGAACCCAATTGAACCTATGGACTTGATGTTTTCTATTTTTACAGACTATACTCCAAGTTACGTCTATTCGAAGCGAGGTAGTAAGCTGCTTTTAGTAGCAGGGTATTCCGTTCACCGCCAATTGACTTACAAAAACAAGATAAGATGGGCATGCTCTACGCATGCATGTAAAAGGATGTAAAGCTGCTCTATGGACGAAAGGCGATTGTGTTGATTTAACGGGCACTACAAACTTGGACCATAGGCATCCGCTGAGAGTAAATTGGTTTGACGAGAATCCTAAAATGTTTGAAAGGTTTATAAAGATTGATAATGTACACTCCGTATGTAATAATGAATAAAGTATTGATTTTTTATTTGTGTTTTGTTACTACTTACCCACTTGCTTGTTTTTCATGGTGTTTCGTATAAACAACCGACTATAGAGTTACTCAAATAGTTGCTTTGTTTGGTTATAAGTGCTCAAAATAGTTATGAATTTACATTTACTGGCATGTCAAAAAACAGAAGAATAAATGATATTTGTTTGTTTCTTAATAAGTTTGGGAAGTTCCGTTCGCACAGAAGAGGATGACGATTGTAACTTAGCGAGCCGACTGGGCTTCCGCCAACCCCTTTCCTGCTGTTCATTCTATTCAATTGCCATTAGACATAGAAACCAGCAAAGTGGGCTTTTGACAGTTTCAAAGAAAATGTGTACCCCCGGGGACAGTGGGAATTATTTTTAAAGTTGTGACACTATGCACCTGAGGTGGACAAGCAGGGGGTGGGCAGTGGGGGTAATCGACGTCAAGTTATTTGTGTTTGCCACATAATATGTAGTTTATGGAATAAATTTTCCCGAGCACAACACGGGAAAAATGCATTTGCACAATATAGAGAAATACTCATTTGTTAGTCATATTAGCAGAATGAGAAGGATATATCCCTCTCATTCTGCTAATATCGTAAACAAAATATTGAATTATTTGATTTATTACAGGCTTCGCGAAATTCATCCCCTCAAAGCAAGGAAGCTCATTATTTTATCTGGATACACGTTTAACCAGCACTTCACTAATCCCAACAATCAGAAGACGAGGTGGATGTGTTCAACTCACCGTAAGAAGGGATGCAAGGCTGTTGTCCATACAGTAGAAGATCGAATAGTCTTCTCGAAGACAGTTCACAATCATCCTCCTGATGGGCAATACCAATACTAGCAATAGACTAATAGAGCGTAATGTGCCAAAGAATAAGAAATTCATATTAAGTTCAATAATAATTTTGTAAAAGTATGTATATAAAATTCATAATAATATATTATGAAATTTAACGTCTAAACTATTATTGTCCATGCATGAAAAAAAATTAATTAAGAGAAAAAATACTTTGAGAAAATTATTTTATTTGAGGTTTTTTTATTTATTTATAAAGCTCAAAGCACGTTTGTCTTATAAACATCTGGTACGATGCTTATGAGTGTGCGTTGCAGTATAGATTTTTACAGAAAGAATGCGAAACTAATCTTCATTCCTAGATCCGGCTCTTCCTAGCTTAGAAATCTTTAATAGGACACCAATGTCACGTCAAATACTCACTATCAATGCAGAAAGATTAGGATAGGTTGTTAAAAAAATGACACTTTTTCCATTTTCATTTCAATAAGTAATACAGTTGCATCTTTTTTTCTTTACCTATCTAATGTAAATTCATGACCAGATAAAATTTAAAACATTATTCACAGGGATGGCACACTACGGCACCTCAAGACAAGACGGTAAGCTGATCCTACTATCGGGATACACCTATTGCCTGCAGAAAATTAACATGAGTCAGAAGGCGAGATGGATGTGTTCCTCGCACCATAAGAAAGGATGCAAGGCTGTCGTCCATACAAAAGACGATCGTGTTGTCTACTGGAAGGGAGAACACAATCATTCTCCTAATGGGACGCAATATTATAGCTTGTGATAAGCTACAGAGAGCTCGCAACAGACACCTTTGTTTTCTTTAAGTTCTTATTGTAATTAAAATAAATTTAAAAAATTAAACAACTTTACAAGAGCACTTTAGATTATTATTTTCTTTTCTCATTGCCATACATACGTATTTTAGATACTTAATATTTAAGTTACTACACACTCAAAAGATACCAAGCATTTTGTTTTAAATTATCTTATTAATTCTTGTTTATAAATTATGAATAATATTTCGAAAAAGTGTTGAAGATTTTTTTTTTTTTTACAGATTTTTTAAATTATGTTTCTGGTATACGAGGCAAGAAGCTAATCCTTATATCAGAAGACTTACAAGAGTCAAAAAGCGAGAACACTGGCAGTGTTCCACGCACAATTCGAAAGGATGCAAGGCAGTAGTCCATACAGTAGACGATCACATTGTCTACTTGAAGACGGTCCACAATCATTATCCTAACGGGCAATAGTATACGAATAGTGTAATCATGCGATATAATATACAATATTGTAAAATATATGATCAAATATTAATTACATCCTTTACTAACAGGTAAGAAGGAGTTTTCAGGTGCACCAATTCAACTGGATTAAGGGTATATTTTAATTTTATTAACAGATATAAACAGGTAACATGTAAAATATGTGACAAAGAGTTTAATGGTGCCAATCTATTTACCTACAGTAAAAAAGTTATTAAGTAGTTAAGTAGTTATTAAGTTCAATATAGTCTCCCTTCACTTGAAATTTTGTTTCCATATTAATCCTTAATTCTAATCAATCCTTAATTTTATCGTTGAAGCCAGAAACTTCTGAACTTACCATGGATAATGAAGAAATGGATCATGTGTTTAGGGATCTGTTAGTTTTCGAATTGAGAAAACATTTTTTTTTCTTCTTTCCAGTGTGGATCAGTGGATATGTTTTGTCGGCATCGAGACACAGGGGAGAAGACACGATGGTACTGCGCGACGCACTACCGACTCGGGTGTAAAGCTAAGACATTCACCATACGAGATAACATCACAAAGATTCAAAATGAACATAATCATCAATCTTTTGTCGACAATAATTGAGGGCAATAATTGAATGATAAGTAACTGCTTTCAAAGCGTTTCGCATTTTCGTGACGAATTTCATCAGGATTGATGTAAGCTTTAGAAAAGTTTATGACAATCCAATACAGTCAAGTGTACAATGTAGAAATATATGATGGGTAAATTAATTGTGTCTGTCATTTTATTTCAAAAAATATTCTCTGGGCATTTTTACTTTCTACTTGGCGAAACTTCACAAACATTATGGGTAGTGGCATCTAACATACATAATAAATATTATTAATTCTTTCAGCTAATGCATTCTTCACAACATCTCAGAAAGGTGGCCCAAAAATTATTTTATATGGGAATACATTCACACGACATTCTGACTCGGGGATCAAGACTCGTTGGTTTTGCAGTTATAGGAACGGATGCCGAGCAGTGCTACACACTATTGAAAACAAGATCGTTAAGCTTAATAATGAACATAATCATGAACCAAAAAATGAATGAAAGGTATCCAAGAATAGAATCAGTTATGATTGAGTTATTTTTGTTGATTTGTGTAAGACACTGTAATCAAGCACTTTTCTGTGTATGTAGAATCCACAAGAGAAGTGTTAACTATAAAAGAAGGATGAAATGTATACGATTGCATTTCCACAAAATTATTCGAAACACTACTTTCAAATAATTCATTTGGCTTATTGCTACGTCATGTACTATCTGAATTATTATATTGCAATTGAATACGGTTTAGTAACCTGCAATGTTAAAGCGATGTCTTTGCTAGCCGTACTAGTATGTAGGACGAGAACGGCCAATATTCCTCTTAGACTATTATTTTTGGTATGCGTGTTTATGTGGCAATCAACAGTTTTTCTATTTCTTTCTATCATTTTTTATTTCAAAATGTAGATAGGTACAATGTGAACCCTTTAAAGTAGGTAAGAGTTTAGTTTAAGAGTTTTATTTATAAATATTTTATGTTATAACACTACAGATTGAGACTCTATTTCACAAAAAATAAACAGAATTCATTTAAACTACACAACTTTGTTAATCATTTCTAAGATTTTGTTTTAAAATACGAATATAATTATTACAAATATTGTTAATAATAATTTGTAATTTGTAATTTGAATGCGGCGCGCAAAAGCTTTTAGGACTAAATTTGACAAAAAATTTCAATGACACGTTTTGGTTTCAGCGATATTCACAAAATCTGTGAAAGGAAACACAATAATCAAGTTACAAGGATACAGATTCAGCCGCCATTATGTCTTAGGTGAAAAAACTCGTTGGCACTGCACCACACATCACAGTAAAGGGTGCAAAGCTGCCATTATGACCAACGAAAATGACATTGTAAAAATTAATAGTGAACACTCCCATGACGTTGTGAAGGAGAAAAAATGTAAAGCGAGTTTTTGACAAAATAAATGTCACTAATGTGAACAACGTTTTTCACAAAATATAGTAACTTTTAAACATACAGATTGATTTTATTAAATCCATTTTCCTCTTTCTGATGATATTTCATGTAATTTACCTATTTGGTAGAAACGATCTGATGAGCTAGTCAGAATAGTCTTCGTAAGGATCAGTGAAACTTGCACAGACCAATTATTGCTGACCGACTGCGGACACCGGACTCTAACAGATACTTCATTATTTATTGTATGCAGGTATTCGTATCCGTAGTTGCGTCTGCGATCTGTGGAAACTAGTTTCATCGAACCTTACGATTGAAGATAGTACCTATTGTCGCATAATATTAATGAAAACATTATTTTACGATTCTTATTTAAACTGTTAAGACACGTTATTCTTTCAGGTGCAGTCTATGCGAAATCTAAAAGGGGGGCCCGTGTTATCATACTGGATGGATACTCTTTCTACCACCATCGTACCACAGGAGTGAAGTCTCGATGGTACTGTGCCACCCATTATAGAAAGGGCTGCAAAGCTGTTATCTACAATGTGTTGTTTTGCATTCTCGTCAAATTCAAGGAGGTAATTCTGCTAATGATTCTCGACCCAAATCAACAATAAAATGGGTAGGTGTTTTTTTATATTTTTTTCTTATTTACGGAAATCCGTAAGTGTGAACCAGCCGTATTAAAACGCGGCCCGTCTGTTACCGCGCTTAAACGCACACAAAGAAACGCTAACAATACATACACAACGCAAACGCAACGAAGATACGATAATTTCATAGGTACCTATTCCCTACCACGCACGGCGGGGTGCGCGGGCGCACTCTGTCGCTCGCGCGCCTATCCACCCCCGCCGCGCCGCCGCCGCCGCCGCCGTCCCGGAACCAAATAGTGTGAATTTGTCGCCGACGCGTGCATACGCGTTGCGAATTCCGCTCCTAGGTACATCGTTGAGACGTAGGTGCAAAGTGCAAGATGACGGACAATTACTCAAACGTCGAGTTGGTAGAGATGGTCCGCACGTATGCCATCAGTGGAGACAGCCTACGTGGAGCAGTACGGTGTTTCCTCTCAATATGGTCGGCATGTACGCGAGTAGGTACTTAACCGAAAGGTTTGGTGACCATTGGGTGGGTCGCGGAGGACCTGTGGCCTGGCCCGTTCTCCGGACCTGACGTCTCTAGACTTTTATTTGTGGGGAGACGTTAAAAGGTTAGTTTACTGGGAGAAAGTGGCAAGTGTTACAGAATTACGTGAAAAGATAATTAGTGCTTTCGACACTTTAAAAAGGAATGTGATAGTACAAAGTCAAAGTCAAAGTCAAAATGTTTATTGCGAACTAAGTGTACAATGTTGGTGTTGGTTTATGTTGGTAGGTACTTAAGACTTAGCAGCCTTTTACAAGCATTGCAATTGGGTATCATACGCCTGCCTTTATCATGCTAAAATATCATGCATTAAATATTATTATTACTTAATTATTTCCTTTATATTAGCACAATTAAATTGAGAAATTTTATTTATGTCAAAATTAAATGTCAATAGTTATGAATTCAATACAATTATTCAGCAATATTAATGTCATCATTTCGGGTAATACAAATTAAAATTATGAATGTAGGAATAAGATAGAGTAATTTTATTTTGTTTTTATTATAGGACAGATCATCACTTTTGTACATCAGAGTAAATCGTTATTTTAAGCTAGACTCTAAATATTCTTTTACTGAGTAGAAACATTTTTGAATTAGGAATAGTTTTAGCCTTTTTTGGAATATTGTTACAGATTTTTCAGTTTTAAACGTGTTGGGCAACTTATTATATATTTTTATTGCCATATAGTATGGGCTGTCACTTAACATTTTAATTCTTGACGATGGAGCACATAACCTCTTTTTATGGCGAGTGTTGACGTTGTGCGTATCTTCTACTTTAATGAATTTGTCCATATTTTTAAAAGTAAACAAGCAAATGTCAAGTATATATACAGACGGCAGAGTTAGAATCTGATATTGAATAAAGAATGGTTTGCAGCTCTCGGTATTGTCTATTTGGGCTAGAATTCTTATACACTTCTTTTGTATTATGAATAGTTCATCTACATTTACACTATTACCCCATAGCATGATGCCATATCGCAGCCATGAGTATGCGTATGCGTAGTAAGCAGCCATAGCTGTTTGTGTGTTAGTGCTTTGTTTAATTTGAAAAAGAGCGTAAGTGAATCTCGAGAGTTACGTACTACGTAAGCTGAAGGAAAACCAGCTACGTCGTTGTCGACTGTGCCAAGAATGTGGTGGTGGCAACTTTGAACATACCTCCGGGTAACTTAAGTAGGTAATTTATTTATTTGTACTAGACTATCATTTTGTAAATACGTTGTTAGCTTAATCAATTTTATTAGTGTAAATAAGTTGATTTCAAATTTTTAACTACGCCAATAATACCTAACAGTCGAAAGTATTTCTACATACCTACTTAGCTAGCACATCTTTCCAATTCCAACAAGAGTAAAAAACATTTTTAGATTTAGTAACCTACCATTTGGTACCTACACCAACTAAGGTACTAAGCACCAATAAATTCAATCCACAAATTCAAACAAAATCATTACGAAAACTTTAGGCTGAATTTACCTACGTACAATGTTCAGAGTGTTAGTGTAGATAGCAATAAAGCAAAACTACATTTTATTACTCATCTGATAACTACCGAACTTAGGTAAGTACAGGTCAGTGAACTTTTCTTTGGCACACTAGTATTGTCGTCGTTAGTAAGATTTCCGTATTCCAATGATGCTTAAAAATTAGTTTAGTATCAAGCGAAATTTATGACAATAATGTAGGTGATTTTCGAAATAAAATTAGGTAAAATTGCTAGGTACCGGTCGCCGTAGGTCATCGCACGGTCGCAACACTGTTGCATTTCGTAGGTAAGACGTCGACTGTCGACTCTCACGCACACAGAGCAGCTGCATTGTCGCTGTGTGCGTACTTGGGTGATTCTGTTTTAAGTGTTTTGAATCAAGGGTTTTATTCTGAAATACTGTTAAATTTCAACAATAAAAAAAAGCAACGCTTATTAATTATAGACCGGTACCGAACTTTAAATTGATTATTTATGTGTTTTATGATAACGTCCTGAAATTTGACGAGGATGCAAAACAACACATTGTATACTGTTAACGACAAAATCATCAAAGCAAACAATGTACATGATCATACGGCAGCCGACGTGTAGTGTGATGGGGATTTCAAGGTGTAGTTGAAATTGTATTGTACTACATCATCTGCCGATTTTTTTTCCAATTTTGTTAGGGTCGACTTCCAGTCTAGCCAGATCCAGCTGAACACCTCTACTCTACCTACTACTGACGTTCACAACCCAGTTATTGAGTAACAACACGTTACCCATTAGTAAAATTGGTTGTTAGAGTGTTGGCCCTTTGGTAGCCGGGTCCAACATCTTCACGTGCTATACCTACCTCAACATTCTTATTGGGGTGTCTTAAATTTTGAGTTCCTCAATGACAGCTTGAAGGTCACTAACTCTTCTCAGTTTCATAGTAATTTCGCTCACTACGATTATTCTAAATATGCATATTATAAACTCCCTTTGAACATAATAAGCTGGACGTAAAATTTATTTATATTACATAAATACATTATTTACAAACTACAAATGCATCTAAAATAATAATAAAATACATAAGTTCAAGTATCAAAATTACAGCTGTAGTAGGTATTTAGTTATTCGTATCATAAATAAAACCTGTTGCTTCACCAGGATTCTGAATTTAATAATACCGAAGTCTGATATTAGCCCTTTTTGCAAGGATCTAAAACAGAACTAACAAAATACCCACCCTAATTTTTTTCCACTGTAAAAAAATAAGGACTCAGAAGCTATGCCTAAAGCTACAAAAGTTGGACCCAAAACAACCAATGATTTGTGATAACCTAGTTAAGAAAGGAACATTTTTATTAGGATTAATGTACGGGCGCACGCGAAGAGAGGTCAGAGAGGGGCCTGTAATGGAGGAGCCTTAGTATAAAATATACATTAATTACGCCTTAGTTTATTAGTACAACGTTTCAGGTTCAGGTTTCCCGTATCATATTGTATACTTTTGCATTAAGTGGTTGTATGTCCGTCTCTCGATTCAAATCATCATCATCATTCATCATTTCAGCCCAAAAGACGTCCACTGCTGGACATAGGCCTCCCCCAAGTGTCGCCACATTCACATTTTGGGGGGTTTTGCCTTAATCGCCACGCTTGGGTTGGCGATCGCAGTACGGTTGTTTCAAAAGCACAGAGAACGCTGCTGCCCATTCTCTGGCAAATCCCCATTCAAATAGGCATATTATAATAACTTAAGTATGTTTTACTTTCAAAACTAACCATACCTATGGTACCTTTGTGCTCTAGTCTGTATGTTTTTTCCTGTAATATGTTTTGTGTATACATAAATAAATAAAATAAGCCATGATATAAAATGACCGTAATTACATAGTGTACCTAATCAGCTATATCGCTCGTTCGAATTGTTTTCAGTAGCACTTTGTTCTTATACAATATTCGTTTTTATGATTTACCTAGGTATGCAGGAAGCTGTATTCTCTCGAAGTCTGAGAGGCGCTGTAGTACTAATTCTGGATGGATACCAATTAACTCGCCAAAGACGCACTGGGCTAAAGACGCGCTGGTTCTGCTCGACTCATCACTCTAAAGGTTGCAAAGCTGTAGTCTTCACACTGGGGAATTTGATCATCAAAGCTAAAAATAATCATAACCATTAAATTATGGATCATCAATAATAATGTCGTAACGAACCCCACTTTTTATCATCAAGTATCTTTTGCAAACTACTTGTGTTGGGTTCGGCTTGTGTCTGTAATTTTGTGCGTTGTTCGTTTGAAAAACCCCTCTGTTATAACCACGTGATCGATGTTACCAGACTTTAAGGCCGAGATCTATGATGGTTACTTAGCTTGTGCTTTGAGTTAAACATTTTCTCGTCTTGCCCTTGTTGTTTGACGTACAAAAACGATAGGAATAAAACTTTGCCTAAATTACGTTTCTAGATCACGGATCATAAATATGTGTATGAATTAAACTCATAAGGTCTTAATTATTTGAACAACTTTGTTCTTTTTTAATACCTAAATATTAAACGGATATAAAGTCAATTAAAACCCTGTTTTCATGTCCATAAAACGTTGTCATTATGATATCATGGCTCTATTCCTTAAGAGCCGAAAATTTTAATTCCTATCTGATAAAAAATAAGTAATCTAGTTCGTCTCATTCTCTTTTATTAAATTCCAGGGGCAGCATTTACATATTCCAAACGAGGGTCTCCTGCGATCGTCCTAGCTGGGTACAGATTCTCCTGACATTACTGCTTGGGGGTTGTTCGAAGCTTTGGATATGTGGTCGTAAATAAAATCAGTGTCCAGTATAAAGTCTATTGATGATAACTAGGAGTAATAGTTACTTTGACGTTGAAATAATCTTAACAGCACACAAGTTATTGCTACAGCGCGGCGAGGACGACTGGCCGCTAGACTATATGCGCGGGGAACATTGCATTTAGGATAGTTAGGATTATTGTTACCTGTAGTTCCCACATTTTTCATTTGGGTCAGCGTTAACTGTGTGTATGCCTTGCAATAAAGAAGCCTTTAAAACTGTTTAAACACACATTTTCATTACTAATTATGATTAAGAAAATCACTATCATTCATAATTACTTATAATACATCCCCTAAACCTATCTTTTGTAATTTTTCTAGAAGCCCAATTCATCACAACGTCGCTTGGAGCTCAGTCGATTATTGGTAAGGGGGTACAAGTTTCTGCGCCATAGAACCATGGGGCTCAAAGTGCGTTGGGACTGCGGAACCCATAAAAAAAAGGATGCAGAGCCTTCCTGTACACCGTCCGTGGAACCAATCAGATTATCAAATGTGTCAACGAGCATTCTCATCCGATTCCGGTTATGTTGAATTTTTAGGTTTTTTTTTGTTGATTATTTTGATCGGTAGGTAATTATTAGGTATTGAATGTTATTATTTTAAACTTCTTAAATAAAGCTAAAAAAATATCACAGTTAACTATTACTGCGCGAAAATACAAATAAATAAATCAATTTATTGACACACACATGTTCAATTTTCTTGCTTGTATAATTTGTAACTTACAAATTATACAAGCAAGAAAATTGAACATATTAAAGTTAAAAACTAGAGGAAGCCGTGGGCCCCAAACTAGGCACAGCCTGAATCTTGGTGGCCCAATATAGACAGTAAACGCAAATTGAATAACCGACTGTTCTGCGTGATACAGCACTACAAGACATTAGTAACAGGTAATTTTGAAAATTATAATAAACAACATAGGAAAAAAATAAAATTAAAAATGTATAAAACTAATATCAGTCTCAATCAATAAAATAAAATGAAAGACGAGATGAACAGTATGAACATGCATAATTTAAATAATTTTCAAAATCAAAATATTTTATTTTACATAGGCCTACATGGGCACTTATAAAACGTCGACAAAAAAGGCACGGTTCGGGTTGGTCGTTTCCTATGGAGAAGAACCGGCAAGAAACTCCATGGTTACTCTTTTAAAATCATTTGGTTCTACAATACTTGGATGTTACAGCGTTAGTACTAAGTGTGAGAGGACAGCGTAGGCCCGACAATAAGTCATCGCTTACTACAAAAGGTAGAAAAAGACGATACTGAAAAAAAAAAAAAAACGAAGCCTACAATTTCCACACATTCACAAAAAATATGAATGAAAAAGAATCTTTACAAAAGTAAAAATAAAACTAAGAACAATTAAATAAACAATAGACACAAATGTAGTCATCAGTACTGTAACTATTCTGCACAATGAATAAACGGTGCAATGATTTGAAAACTATTGTAAAACATCTGAAAAAAAAGAATAGAATAAATAAAATTCGGAATAGTTAGAGACATCCACATATTTGTGTCGTTTATGAGCTACCAGGGAAGCCGCATGAGCAGAAGGAACTACAGCCAAACTTCTTTATCTTCAACATAGTCCTTAATTTTGTAATATGCTTTTTTTAATAAGGACACGTTTGATGCAATTTTTAAACATTCCATCGGTCAGTTCTATAACTGACTTTGGCAACTTATTATAAAAGCGTATACTGTTTATAAGAAATGACTTGCTAGTTTTTGTTAATCTAAATCTGGGAATTACAATTTCGTGTTTACTGCGTGTGTTTATATTATGGAATTCGCTTCTAATTTTGAAAAGGCCTCGGTTTTTACGGACATATAAAATACATTCTAAGATATAAAGTAAAGGCAGATTCAGTATATCGATCTTTTTAAATTTTTCTCTGAGGGACTCGCGAGGACCCATTTTATACATCGCGCGGAATGCCCTCTTTTGCAATATAAAAATTGAATCAACGTCTGCTGCCGATCCCCACAGCAGAATTCCATAAGACATAATACTGTGGAAATACGCGTAGTATACTAACCTAGCTGTGGCTACATCAGTCAACTGCCTTATTTTCCTAACTGCTTGTCAAGATTTAAATTAAGGTCACGTTGAGTTACATTTGGTAAAGAGAACTTTAGACATTTTGTTTTGTTCGTATTCAGTAAAAGATTGTTAGCTGCGAACCATTTCGAGAGAATAGTTAGACTTTCGTTGACATGTATGAATTTTAAAAATTAGCGAAGTGTCATCAGCAAACAGAATTATATCCGATAATTTGGCCATCATATATGGGAGATCATTAATATAAACAAGAAATAGGAAAGGACCAAGAATTGAACCTTGGGGCACACCCATCCTGACTATAGACCCAGAGGATGTCGCCCCATTTACATTTACTTTTCGCTGCCTGTTTGATAAATAGGAAAGAACAAGATCAGCAGCTTGTCCACGAATTCCGTAGTGATGTAATTTACAGATCAGCGTGTTGTGGTCGACGCAGTCGAACGCTTTTGAGAGATCACAGAAAATGCCAATAGCATCCTGGGAATTCTCCCAGGATTCCAGAATGTGACTGATGACTTTTACTCCCGCGTCCGTTGTCGATCTACCCTTCGTGAAACCAAACTGCTGACTATGCAGTATCCCATTAGAGTTGAAGTGAGACAACATCTGGTCCAGCATGATTTTGTTCATAGATTTTACTCAGTGCTGGAAGCACAGATACCGGTCTATAATTAGAAGGATCACTCTTACAACCCGATTTGAAAATTGGTACCACTTTACTATGTTTCATCAAGTCAGGAAACTTGCCGCTGTCCAAACATTGATTGAATATGCCTGTTAGGACAGGCGCAATTGAGTCAATAATGTTTTTTTTGTTTTTGATTGTGGCAATTCATACTGGTTTAAATTTGAAGTTTGGTATGTCTTTTGTGAAGTTCTCTTTAAGAAGGCCCTCAGCTAATTCAACCGAAGAGGGGAGAGATTTCGTAACCTCTAACGGAATGTTACTAAAGAAATTATCTAGTGTCTCAGCGACTTCTAAATTGTCAGAAATATTTTTGTTATCTATGTTTAAAGACAATTCACACTTATCTTGTTGTTGAGTCTTACCGGTTTCTCTGTTAATTACCTGCCACACTGTTTTTATTTTATTATTAGAATTACCAATTTTATTACTTATTATTTGAGATTTTGCTTGAGCGCAGACACTTTTGAATATTTTCGAATAGTTTCTAACATAAGTATGAAAGACTTGATCTGAAGTCAGAGATTTTTCGTGATATAAATTATATAAAATAACTCTGCTTTTTCTTATTCCCTTAATGGCCCATTCGCTAAATTTAGATTTTGAATTGAGTTTAACTTTTTTTATAGGACACGTTTTATTGAATTCATGGCAAACTGTGGAAAATAATGATTTGAATCAAAACTAGCATTATTAAGGTTGCTAAGAACATTATTATTGAAAGAAATTAATTTATTTTTGGAAAGAGGTCTTAATTGAATTGTTTTAACTAAGTGTAACTTTTTGTCTAACTCAAATGATACAAGTTGACCAGTATGGTCTGACCTGATGCCACTAATTATTAACGACTCTTTTACTATGCGATTAGTAAATACATTGTCAATGCATGAATCCGAGGTTGTTGTTATTCTAGTCGCTTCATTAAATAAATATTTTAAATTAAATGATTTAAACAATGAGACCAGTCTATGTTTTTCTGGTGAATTGACTAACAGATCATAATCATAATCATAATCATTTATTTGTCAGAATATGGTACATTATAATGGTCTTAAGATAAGTATATTATGGTATCATCACATTCTGCCAACTGTGGCGTGCAAATATAGATAGGTACATACATTTATACATTATAGGACATAGATTAGATTAGAATTAACATTATTGATTTGATAATTACGAATTAAAAATACACAATACAAATAACACTACACAGTTTGAGGTATGTCAGCTATAAATAACATCATAAACACACACTAATTTTATTCAGGATGTCAAAGTATCTTTTAACGTCAGAATATCAAAGAATAAGATGGCAAAAAATAGGGTATTACAATTAAATTAGGATGTCAAATTATACAAGATTAAAATTTATTAAGATGTCAAAGTATCATTCAAATAGTCATTTAGATTATAATAGCATTTAGTACATAGCAAGTCTTTAAGTTTCTTTTTAAATCCATTTAAATGTAAGTCTTGTATTCGTTTTGGAATTTTGTTATAGACTTTCGGTGCAATACAGAATATGCTTTTCCACAATAGTGCTGTTTTGGCTCTACGTCCGCGTAACATGTCATTCCGCCTGTTACGTTTAACAGTGTCTGATAGGAGAGGAAACAAGTGTGCATTCAACTTAACAAATAAAGCAGTTTCATAGATATACAAAGATGGCAGTGTCAGAATCTTGTGATTTTTGAAATATGGTACGCAACTGTCAGTTATTTGTAGTCCAAACATGGCTCTGATGGATCGCTTTTGCGCTCTAAAAGCGGCTTCTCTATTTGTGGAATTACCCCAGAAAATAATACCATATCTCAATACAGATGCCACCAGACCATGATATGCTGTAAGTAAAGCATCTATGTTTACTGTTGGAGCAAGTTTATATAGGGCATAGGATGAACTACTAATTTTCTTACACAACGCCTCAATATGATCCTTCCAGTTGAGCTGCCTATCAATAATCAGACCTAGAAATTTTGCACTATCTACATCATGAATAGTGTTTTTTTGGTATTGAACTTCTATTTTCAAGCTGGGTTTTTTATGACCGAAGTGCATTATTTGGGTTTTTCCAAGATTAATTCTTAAATTATTATTATTAAGCCACAAGATTAATGAATTAACCGCGTTATTGACATCCAGTTCATATGATTCAGGTTTATTGCAAGGTATTGTTACCGTACTATCGTCAGCAAAGAGTGTTATAGGAAAGTCTATGGCTTTGGGCAGGTCATTAATATAAATCAGAAACAGTAAGGGACCCAATAAACTGCCTTGTGGTACTCCAAAATACACTGTGCGTTCTTTAGATAGGTACGTAACTTCTTCTTTAGTCTTCCAATTTAACTCAGTTAAAGCAGTAAATTGTTTTCTGTTAGAAAGGTAAGAGCACAATAAGTCCAGAATGTTTCCTCTTATACCATAGGAGTCAAGTTTGTTTTTAAGAATATTGTGGTCAACACAGTCAAACGCCTGCGTCATGTCACAATACACAGCACAAACAGGTGTTTTATTATCAATATTAGTCATAATTTTATTTAAAAAGTCATAAATAGCCATATTAATTGTCATATTCTTTCGGAAACCTTTTTGCTCATTACAGAGTATCGTATGTTTTTCCAAGTATGCGTATAACTGATTATAAATATATTTCTCATAAATTTTGGAAAATATTGGCAACAGCGCAATAGGTCTATAGTTCTGCATTAGCTGCTTATTACCTTTTTTAAATATAGGTTTAACTATGGAGATCTTAAGACGGTCAGGAAAAACACCCTGGCTGATACATAGGTTAAGAATATGACTCAAGTGTTTAGAAATTAAATCGGCAACATGTTTTATAATCTTAGTTGAAATTTCATCATTACCTACGCTTTTAGTGTTTTTAAGACCTTTTATAATTTTAAATATTTGTATTGGATGACGATATTGGATTTCTTCCGCTTAACCGCCCCCACAAATGTGTCACGTGACACATGCTCCCGCCCCCGCTCCCGCTCACATTTTTGCCGCGCAAGCCCCCCGCGCCACTTCCCATTTAAAGCTTATTTTCTCGTAAACTATTGCAGCTACACCAAAACAAAAAATACGTGTGTATAGCTGAAACTATACAGAATCTAACTACGTAAAAACTAATTACGACAACTAGATATAAGTATTTCGAAAAAAATGAGAACTTGAGAATATGTGTTGTATGTCAGTTTATCCAATAAGAATGTTAAGTTTTTCCAACAAGAATTGTAGTTTGTGTCAATAAAACCTATTTATAATTAAACTAGACTATATAAGCTTTGTTTTTATACCCATATGTCCCTAGTTAGGCACTTTGTTAGTAGCACAATCACCCAAAATAATCAACACTCCTATCATTCGATTCGATACCTACTGATTTTGTCGTGTTTACGTAAAAAATTCGATAAGATTTCGTTTTATTTTACTGTTTTATATTGCGGAGACACTAATAATTACTTAATTGAAGTAATTTTCATATTACGAGCACTATTTTAACTATTTTTGCAATAATTTTTATAAAAACATTATCAAAATACGACGATCGCAATGGCGCCATTTTTACATTTCGATATTATCGTTTCAACAGACTTTGAACCTACGATGTTTTTAGATATTCTTAAAGCTTGATTAATGAGGTTTATTTTGATATATAACACTATATACATTGGGTTAAAATAAAATAATACTCACGTTTTAAATCCAGGGAACTTCACATCACAACATACACAGTGTTACACAGAATGAAACTTGACACCTGACGTTTAAAACTTTTTTGACATTTAATTTTGTACGGCTGATATTCTCGTTGTTTTTGCCATAGACGCGGAATTTAATACAGAAAATATAGAGGGTAAAACCATAGATACAGCACGACGTGGAACATTTGTAAGTGAGTTTTTTCGGAACTAATTCTACGAGGCAACAAATTGTGCCCGAGCAGTAACTCGCAAAAAATTTTAAGCCCTTTTAGATGCATTAGTGCCGGAGCGGTTTAGATCTCCTGCTATAATAATATTCCTATAATTTCTTTTTGCCAGTAATGTTAACAATTGCTCTAGTTTGTTAAAGAATACATTCAAATTCCCTGTCTTTGGTACTCTATAAATACATACTATTGCAATTTTATAATTTGTCAGCTCAATTGCACAGCATTCTACTACATTAGTCAATGAAAATTCTGAAACCTCTGGTAACTCCCTCCATATATGACCAGACCGGACCAGAATACAAGATCCGCCTCTTTTGCTATTTTGTCTGCTGAAACATGCAGCCAACCTATAGTTAGGTACGAAAAGATGGTCTTCATAACCTGACATCATAAAATGCTCCGTTATGCATAGTACATCAACGGATAGGTCCTTTTCTGATAGTTCATTAAGGCATATTGAGAGGGTATCTGCTTTGTTAAGCAGACCTGCTATATTTTGGTGTAGAACACAGAGATATTTATTCACGAAAAAGATCACTATTAGCAGTATTATTTTCTAAAGACAGATTTTTAGTAGATGAGTTATTATTACATATTTTTTCTTCCAAATTTTCGGTTTCTATTGCATTTTCATGGTTTGTAAAGTCAGTTTGTATAGATTTATCCACATATATTTTTTTACTTTCTCTAATTATATTTATATTCCTTCGATTTGTATTTATAGTCCAATTGCAAAACTTCTCTTAGTAAAGATCTAGATAGGTTTAGTATATAGTTTGTTTTCCGAGGCCGGTACCTAGAGTAGTCCATATCCATAAAAACAACATTATCATACTTTCCACAGATAAACCTTAACATGTAATTAAATTTTGTTTCATTAAGATATCTATTTGATGGAACCTCGCTTATAATTATATTTGTGTTCTTGATGGATGATAGCCATGCATGCAAGCACATTTCCGTGTCATACGGGTTGCGGTCATGGCGGCCTCCAACAACAATAACATAGTCATTCTTATTGAGTTTAGCTATTTCATTTTTTGATGAATTGATGAGGTTTCTAAATGTAGTACCAGATTTTATAAATGAGAATACCGTATAATCTGATCCTAATAGCTGATTTAGTGATTGACGTAGTCCATTCCCTTGTTCATTAAATATCATAACTCTTTTTTTTATTTTACTGTCGTTATTATTGCGTGAGGAAGTATTCCTACCGCGTGGAGCGTGGTGAGTCAGTTTATCTATTATCGGTGTATGCAATATATTAATACTTTCCTCATTTTCACAGCTATCCTCTTTGGAGAAATTTAGGATAGTTTCGTTTAGGACACTATCCTCCAGGTTTTCAGTCATACATGTGGCAGCTGCAGATGAAAGCCGCTTATCAATCCCAGGAAACTTATTTTTGTCAGTCATTGAATTATTTAATACGTCAGCTTTTGGGCTTATCAAGTTTAATGCCTGTAATGTGTATTCTCTGGGAGAAGTCCTAGGTAAACCAGTTTTCATTAATAGTGTCCGTACTCTCCGCTGATATTGAGGCGAATAGAACTGCCTAGGTAAATTTTCATTGTTTGAAGTTTCTTGCATTCCTATCGATTTTAGTAGATGTATCTTTTTTCCGCAGTCTAGTAAGTCATTTTTTAGTTTGTTATTTTCAAAGTTTAGGTTATCAATTTCTGAGTTGGCAGTTTACATCTCCAGTCTTAGTTTTTCTATCTCCTCCTTCAATATAGTAATATCATCACTATTTCCTACGATGTTAGGTAAACTTTGGTATGAGACCTCCATATCGTATTCGCTGTCACTTGACGTCATATTTTTGTTGTGAATATTTTGTCTTCTTTGAGTAACATTTTCACAAACATCCATTATGATCGTGTGTGATAGTTAAGTTGATCGTATAGAATATAATATTGTAGTATTATTTTAAACTCCTTGGATGAAAGAAGATTTCAAACATTCACAAAAAGACAATCCGTTTGGTAGGATTCGAACTCGAGTCATGTGGTTCAAGAGGCAAACGTTGTATGAAACGAGCCACCAAGGCAGTTACCATGTGAATTGAAATAAGTGTTATCTTGCTAGTGCGAAATTATAACAAAAATATGCAGTTCGTTATGATGACTGTATTTGAATATTTTTTCCAGCAACTGTCACTTCACTTTCAAAGATTGTTTTTGTTATTCTTTGCAGTTATTGATCGTTTGCACACTTTCTTCCCGAATGATAGCTATATAAGCTGTCATGGATTGTAAGTAAACACAGTTTTAGTATTTTAATAAGAGATTTTAGGTTCTGTATGGAACATATTAAAATGTTGGTATTATAAAGTTCATAGTGGATATTAAGTTCAGATAACACTTTCACACACTGGTTGCACTGATTTCTTCACTTTAGGCGTAAATTAGTCACTAAATAGTTCAATATTGTATTTTTAAGACAATTTAATACGGGAGCACAATGTTTGCGTGGCGACTACCTCCCCCCGATTCCATCAATATTTAAGTCACCACAAACAAAAACTAATTTATTATTTAAGAAAAGTTTACTTAATATTTCTTCCATTGTGATTAAGAATAATGACAAGTTTGATGCTGGTGGTATAAACACATAACAGACACAGGTAACAGGGAAGGGACAGTATGACCTTCAATCTCTGCACATGCTACCCCACATAAGCGATCAACAGAGTAAGCAGTGATATCCTTCCTCTCCTTATACCTGAGACAGCTATTACAAAGTATCAGGGTACCACCGCCCACTGAGGATCTGTTGTACGCACTAGCAACTGAAAAATTATTCACATTAAACAACATCCTATCTGGTTTTAAGCAAGTTTCACAGAAACATAAAATATCCATGAGGTATTTATCAACTAACAGTTCCACGTCTAAAATTTTGCCGGAGAAGCGATTTATATTCTGGTGATAAAGTAAAATATTATTTCCAGGCTTCTCTTTTGTCGGCTCTAATAGTTTAAAGAATCTGTAACAGTATTATTGGAGACACAAGATAATACTGTTTCATCACAATCATCACTTAACCTAGTCTCAGTTAAATCATTAATAACAGCGTTTATATAATGATAAAAGTGGAGCAAGAAAATGTTGACTTTTCTTGGGAAGAAACATATGATCCCGAATCAAAACAAAATCTCTAACAAAATTGTTATTATCAAAAAACAATAGACGGTCACTATGACGACATGATAAAATATGCATCAGATTATTTAAACTAGAAATTTTCTTGATCAAGAAGATTGTCCGAATATGGCAATGCACATAAAATTAATTTGCCTAATCTTAACTTAAGTAGGGTGTCGACACCGTTAACTATGTCCCTTTTAGATATATTCAGGCTATTTCCAATTAAAAGTACAACTGTGGTCTGCTCATTTAAATGTGTATGTTGAATTTTATTGATAAGCTCATTAAAATGTAGGTTATGGTGACAATGGTTCACTACTGTGTGTTTAGACCGGCTATTTAACAAAGATCCAAATCCTGTTCCTAATCTATCAGAATACACTAAGATATTGCTTTGGATGGGGTTCAGCCTTGCTAGAGTATGATTTAAGATGGGTAAAACAGAAAGAGCAACATGCTGTGGCATGAGAGGTGGCGGAGGGGCAACACAACTACAGGTGAGATTGTTAGTCAGCGACTCATACCTCTCTGCATTGTATCAATTAAAGTTAAAAATCAACAGTAAGTATGGTGGTAATCAAACAAAAATTATAAATCATACAGAAGTAAAATAAGAATAACAATCTATAAAACGAATGTAAAAAAAAATAAGAGAACCATATAAAAATCAAACTTATGATCAACATGCGTATTAAAAACAAAAAAAAATAAATGAAACATTAACATGATGTGGGACATTATGTGGAAGGGTGGAGAACTGTAGTAAGTGTGGGAGAATGAGCGTGTGTCAGTGTGTGCGTATGAGTGTGTCTGTGTGTGAGTGTGTGTGCGTGAGCGTATGAGTGTGTCTGTGTGTGTGTTAGACAGTTTAATTCAGGGACCGGGAAAGTTCGTGACTATGTGAGTGACGTTTGTTACTAGTTACTTCATGGGGCACAAGAGATTTTCTGTCTCATCATAGGTCAGTTCCTGAAGCCATGTCTTTACAGTTATCTTGGCTTCAAGTATATTGCCTGGGATCTTTAGTGAGGATTTCTTGACTGTGTCTTTAGTGAGGATGTATTGAGGTTCCAAGTTTATTCTTAGTAAAACATTCATGTTGATTTTATCTCCACCCCAAGAAATGGTGGCAAAATATTTGTGTAAATTATTACAATGATGTGTTTTTATCAAAAAACAATAGCTACAAAAAATAACTAGTTCGGCGAACTGGTCATTTTCGTCACGTCATGCTAAATCCAATGATTTAGAATGACGTCACTTAAATTACTATGCATTAAAACTAGGCAAACAAAGTAAAGTAAAGTGAAAGACACAAAAGTGGTAAAAACAAAAAGTATCGAATTTGGTATCATTCGATATTTTTTATACGATTTTTTTATTTTCGAACGCACCCTACGTGCCATCAACTGACTTTCATGAACGCATCCGATCTTAGAAAACGTCATGTTTGTACTATTCAGTGTTGGTAGATAGGAGCTTTTTGACCTTTGTGGGGAAAAAAACTAAAAGGGGGAAATTTTGAGAACCTAAAATCCTTGAAGAAATTCCGTATGAATAGATGGAAAAACGCTGTAAAATTTTGGTGACATTTACAGCTAAACTAGTTATTTATTACTACAGTTTGTTCAGATAATTTGTAATTTGTGTATATGCATCCGCTAGCCTTATGTCTCGATTTTTTTAGAGCTCATAAACTCCGTACCCCAACTCTAGAAACAAACTTATATGCGCACAACACTATATCCGACATTTAGTTCATAGAATCAGCTGATACATATATGTATACCTACTAACTTTCATTATTTTACGACAAAGATTCCTTGTTTACAGGGTAGAAACTATTTTTAAATAATTTGGGGGGGGGTTGGGATATAGGTTATCATTTCGAGACTATGAAGTTCGTACAATTAAAATGGAACTTCACTTAGGTAAGTTCGTTTAACTTCTAATTGTACTTCACTGCATAGTCTCTTCATGATAAAGAAGACATGTAGATGTTTAGAGAGTTGTAAAATAATTATAACATACATTTAAAAATATTTTTATTAAGTACGTATTTTTAGTTTAAATAATCATAAGATTAAGCATTCGAACTTAAAACAATTGATAAATCTTCATTAGTGATAACCTCCCTATTATAAAACTGAGCAAAAATTGTCGAAGAACTGCTCCAACCAGCTGTTCTTCTGATGGTATCAATGCTGACACCCAGGCGCTTAGCCGCCGAGCTGGCTGCGTGTCGTGTACTGTATTCTGAAAATATCGACACGTCTATTCCGTTCATTTCCAAAGTAGTCTTGATCCAACGGCTAAGCGTCTGAGGCGTCACTGCTTTGTGTGGTTTTTTACGCAATAAAGAGGTTGCCACTGCACCGTGTCATGCGTCTGTCTAATATCTGTTTGAGAAATAGAATTTTCCTGTGTAAAAAAAATAGTATAAAAATGTTCAATTTAAACAAGGATAAAAATATGGGAAAAATTAAAAACTTGATCTAGCAACCCTGACACTGTTTTGATTAGGGATGGACAAGTGAAAAAGAAATTGAAATGTATCGATATTTTTAAGCAGAATCGATATTGTTCCAGTGGAAAATATCGATATTTCGCCAGTTTTTAGTTTATTTTTTGTTAAAAAAATATTTTATTCATATCGAATCAAAATATTTTATTTTACATAGGCCTACATGGGCACTTATAAAACGTCGATAGAAGGTGCATGGTTCGGGTTGGTCGTTTCTTATAGAGAAGAACCGGCAAGAAACGTCATGGTTACTCTTATAAAATCATTTAGTTTTACAATATGAATGTTACAGCGTTAGTACTTATGTATGGGAGGACATCGTAGGCCCCACAATCAGTCGTTTCTAACTTCAAACCGTAGAACAAGATAAAGCAAAAAAAAACGCATCTAGGAATTTACAAGGCCTACAATGCACAGACATTCACAAACAATCGGTAAAAAAGGAATCTATACAAAAAAAATATTGTAAGGCTAAATTTAACTACCATAATTGTTGTCATCGGTGCTGTAACTATTCAGAAAAATTTATAAACGGTGCAATGATTAGAAAACTATTCTACTACTTCTACTACATCTGAATAAAAAGAATGAAAAAAAAATTATTAAGAATAGTTACAGACATCTATTTGTGTCGTTTATCAGCTGCCAAAGAACCCGCATGAGTAGAAGGAACTAGAGCCAAACTTCTTTATCTTCAACGTAGTCTTTTATTTAGTAATTTGCTTTTTTAAAAAGGACACGACTAATGAAATTTTTTAACTTTCCATCGGTCAGTTCTGTAACTGACTTTGGCAACTTATTATAAAAGATTACCTATAGGTACTGAGCTAGTTTTTGTTAATCTAAATTTAGGTTTTACTATTTCGTGTTTACTGCGTGTGTTTATATTAAGGTATCCCTTCTAACTTTGAAATTGTCTGTATACTTATATTGCAGCGGGATTTTTCCAAGTTAACGATGCGCGAGGAGCATGCAAGGAGAATTTAGTAACATTGATCAACGAAACCAGGGTTGCGTTAAAAAGTATATCGAAATTTATAAATGGGGAATGTCTGTTAAAGTTTGTCAAGCCATTGTCGACACTATAGCCTTAATTTTCAATTTGTGTGTGGACCAGGGAGTCTTCCCAGACCTTATGAAATACAGCAAGTTAATACCACTTTTAAAATCTGGCGACAATAAAGAGACCAATAACTATAGACCCGTTTCCGTGTTGCCGGTTTTCAGCAAGGTGTTTGAAAAGGTAATGCTTAATCAAATGCTCACCCACTTTAACACCAATAAAATCTTACATGACAAACAGTATGGTTTCACCAAAGGACGTTGTACGACTGACGCCGGTGTCATTTTATTAAAACATATATATACTGCGTGGGAAGAGGCACAAGACGCCATAGGAATCTTCTGTGACCTCTCGAAGGCATTTGATTGCGTAAATCACGAAACCCTGCTCTTGAAACTTGAGCATTACGGTTTAGGTAAACTTGCGCTCAGTTTAGTAAAATCGTATTTGAATGATAGACAGCAGCAAGTACAAGTAAATGGTGTAAATTCAATGGGTTTAAAAGTAAAAATGGGTGTACCACAAGGTTCAATATTGGGTCCTTTCCTCTTTTTAGTATATATTAATGACCTACCCCATTTGTTTAAAAACCAACCACAGATGGTGTTGTTTGCTGACGACACTTCTTTAATATTTAGAATAAACAGACGTGCCACAAACCTCAAAGACGTAAATAACGCTCTAATGCAAGTCCATAACTGGTTTACCGCTAATAATTTAGTATTAAATGGGAAAAAAACTAAGTGCATAAGATTTACTCTACCAAATGTCAAATATAGTGATTGTGACATAGTATTAAATCAAGAGAAACTTGAATTTGTCGATGAAACTGTTTTCTTGGGGATCACGCTCGACTCAAGGCTACAATGGGGTTCTCATTTAACATCTCTTGCAGGACGGCTGAGTTCAGCAGCATATGCTGTCAGGAAAATCCGTCAATTTACTGATGTAGATACCGCGAGACTAGTGTATTTTAGTTATTTTCATAGCATTATGTCATACGGTATTTTGCTATGGGGACGGGCTGCAAACATCGAGTCTATATTTATTCTGCAGAAAAGAGCTATCAGAGCCATATATAATCTACGTAGGCGCGATTCTCTAAGAGAACTGTTTAAGGAAATTAACATCATGACGGTACCTTGTCAATACATCTATGAAAATATCATGTACGTTAGGAAAAATCTGCATTTATTTAGTAAAAGAAGTGACCGGCACCACTATAATACTAGAAACAGGGACCAACTAGTTCAGCCAGGTTTCAGGTTGGCTAAAGTAGACTCATCTTTCATGGGGTACTGTTTAAAATGTTACAATAAAATACCTCCCTCCATTCTACAACTGAATGAAACGAAATTTAAATCTTGCATAAAACGCACACTATGTAGGCAAGCATATTATAAGTTGGGGGATTACATTAATAATAAAAATGCTTGGCTCAATGCTGGTCCTGCTCCACAACCATAGGGACTATCAAATTACCATGTGAAGTTATTGTGGAAGCAGCAGAAGATTGTATAAATATCTTTGCTTTGTATAGATTCAATCTCTTAGTATTATATAATTGCATAGCACATGTGTGAAAACTATGTACTGTAAAGACACCATTTACTGAGTACCTACATCTTTCATTGACGCGAATTTACCCTGGCGGTTGAGTGAATGTCATGCTTACTTAAATGTCACGCTGATGGTGGCGGGTGTGTCGGGTCATTTAGTTCCCTTCAATATGGTTGAGTTGAATGATGGCTGATACATGCGTGATGTTCGTGAACGGGCGCTGTCAGTTGTGCCTGGTCATCTCTTAGCTGCCACGGTTTATTTTAATTATTTTATTTTAAAACTTTACTTTAGAACTATTGATTTCGTCTTTTACTCTGGACGCTCTTAACTTGCCCGTATTTCTACATCGTTCTCACATACTAGTAATTCTCAACACAAATGATGTAACCAGGATTTTGTAACATATTTTGATTTAGAAGAGTGTCCATGGAGTTTCTTGCCCATTCTTCTCCATAGAGATCTACGCTTTGGAATGGGCAACTACAGTACTTTCACAAGTTATTATGTCTTGTGACTGGGACTGTAGCTTCGCGTTTTTTTTTTCATTTTTGTCTTTCAAAAGTGCCTGTAATGGTCTAATTGAAATAAATGCTTTGAGTTGAGTTTGAGTTTGAATACGAATTCGATACTCTAAAATAAATATTGAATATCGAGTTAACCTGATTAAAAAATCAACAATATATATCGATAATTGTATGGAATAATATCGATATTTTTTGCCCAAGCCTAGTAGTACTCGTGTGACAATTTGACATTTAAAACGTAAATAAACTGTTTTTGCAGAACAATAAATAAGTTTCGTTGTGGGGAAACTCTTTATACTATGTGAAACTTGTAAATTGTAATCGTAGAGGTGTAAGTGAAAAAAACTAGTACTAAGTACCGCACAACTTCACAGGTGTATTGAAACAAAAGTTTCTATAGGTTATCCAAACAATGAACATAACAATGAAATATACCAAATTCAAAGGTAAGAAAAGCCGACGTAAGTAAGTGTCTAATGCGTTAATGCTGTTAGTTAAAAATTTCTTATTGATGCCTTATATGCGTCTTGTTTTGCAGGTTATCTCCAGAAGTTTGAACTCTGGGATACTTGACCAGCAGCAGACTCAATTCAAGCTCCTTGAGAGATATGGAAGAACCCTTCAGAGCTGTATTTGCTCTCTAGACCGCACATTGGTATTTATAGCTTGAAACTCGATGCCTGGTTTCTACTATGTCAACCCGTCTAGCACACACATACACAGCTCACACAGTCTCCAATGTAGACTGAGAATGCTGAAAATGACCGTCTTTGGGTCCGGACCTCTTCAGTAATTTTTTGCCACAGTGTCCTTGGCAACTACTACACATCCCATCTGGCTTTTCTGATGTCAAATAAGCTAAACAATTATTAAAATATTGTGATTCACTAGTGTCCAGTAATAGTAGTTTGTATGAAACTTGTGTTGAATTGCATTTATTTTAAATAAAAAATCATTTGGAGTTATTTCTAAAGTTTTATTCGCACCTATCCATAAAAAAAAGGAATGTAGTTATTATTTTGTAGGTATTTTATATAAAAAGTAAAAATCATTCAAGTGTGACTTGAGGTCATTCAACTATAGTACTTAAGTTACATATTTTCTTGTTGTGTTGTTTTAATAAAAGCTTGCCGTTACCTTTGTTTTTCTGCTCTATTTGTTGTATTGTTTGCAGCTAAGCATGAAATTTGGACAAACACATTGAATTTAACTCATAATTCAAATTTTAGTGATTACAGGCTTTTACTATCATCATGGTTGAGTTTGATTCTCATATTTCAAAATTTTTATTCAGATTACTTAGTTAATACTGAGTCATGGATCAGCAGCCAAACAGAAAGAAAGCAAAAAAGTGTCTCAAAACTATAGAAAAGAACAGAGCCATTTTGGGGGAGTGAGTCTACACCTACTGCAACAGTGTTGATGAAAAGTGGACAAGCTCTCTTACAATCTTAGTAATGTTGTACTGAACAGTCATCAGGTTACCCCTGTATTCCTGCTGTCCCCGAAGGCCATGCCCCTGCTACAGGGGACAAAGTGAATTTTAATAATAATCCAAATTACTTCCTGTTGTCCCTGTATGCTGTCCCGGTTAATTTATTGTAATACCTATATACTTTTCAAATTATTCATTGGTAATATAAAAGCGTATCAGCTGTTTCCTAAAAAGTGCTATATCTACACGGTCAAAATGTATGGGGCATTTCTCCACTAAATGGAAAATCGATGTCCCAAGCTAATTTTATATAATAAATCTTGATATGTCTCCGTTTCTTGTATCAATAACGACATATTATTAGGTATTCTTGTGTTGCCACAGCTTATTTAGTAATTTAAAGGAATATTTGAATAACCTCAAACACTTAAAAACACAGTCCCTTTTCCAGAATTAAAAATCTTGTTACAAATATCATTAAATTTTCCATTGATAACTGAATAAAAAATATCCAAATACATTAACATAACGGTAAGCATCTACTTATGTAACCACATCACAATTATATTTTTACAACTGAATTTTAATAATATGTGCGATTTCAACAGGGGACTGTTTTAATAATTTAAGGACAGCATCCTTAAATTATTAAAACAGTCCCCTGTTGAAATTTTAAAACGGCGCAGTGAGTTTTAATAACTACAATTAGTTTAAAATAATTAATTATCTTGTATGTAGCCACATCTGTTTTGTTAATTTGACATTCCTAAATGGTATACTTAAACATTCTCGACATTTAATAAAATTAGTTTAGGACAGTCTTGTAAGGACGAATTTCCAAATAGCAGAGAAACATCCGTTTACAGTTGTTTTTTTTTCATATTTATAAAAAAAAATCTAAGTGGCCAGTTCAGAATGATGTACTGAGAATGTGCCTAGCGTTTTCGTGTCGGCGTCCCTTACACCCCGTATGTGTATAATCATAATTATAGTAATGAAATTGCGTAGTTGTTTCCTGTTTGAGTACCTAGTAAACTTATAACACGTGACCTTACAAAGGCTGCGCCGGCGCCGAGCGGCGATGCAGCCTCGGAAGAAAAGCACAGACAACATTTTTGACGTGATAATGTCTACTAAATCGATGAACGCCGGCTGCACGCACGAAAAAGTATGACTCATTGTAACGTTACGCTCTTTGTAATCGGTCGGATCGGAGCGAGAGCGCTGCACGAGCGAGCGAAAGGCACGAGCGGCTTGAGCGTCCGGCTTGCTATTCATAAAAGTATGCAATAATTTCATCAATGTTTTGTTATGAGTCATAGACTCATAACTTATGACGTTGTCACGTTAAACTATCGTCCGTAAACCGACTTTACAGACAACCATTTTTTTTAAACTGACGTGGTCACGTTTACGGCTAGCGGGATAATTATCATTTTAACATTTTTTTTTGAGTTCCCGATATTTCGGCGCAAGGCTATACTATAGTTATTGCGGTTGTCTAGGAGCAGATAAATCGGTCTACCCACTTTCTTTTTCGTATTTTTCGCTCGGTACCACTGTCACTCACAACTCGATTCTGTCCCCGACACACCAAACTCATTGAGTCCGCTCGCAAACTTCACCACCTAATAAAATAACTTTAGTTTACCTACTAAATCATTTGACATTTTTTGTTAGATTGACAAGAAGTAAATCAGAAGGTTATTCCCTTTACAATGTCTAAGCAACCGGTAGTAGATAAAGAGTTAGTCATTCGAGTTCTGATAGATTAGCAAAAAATATCTTCATACTCACAACACGGGCCCTTAGCCCTACGATTTACGAATGACAGACCTATCGAGTAAGATTTGGTAAGACTAGTTACAGTGTAGATTATTGGATTTCCAAAGTTTTACCTGCATTTTATTAAAACATACAAAAACTACAAATCCGTGTATGTCTTAGGTCTACGATTCTCAACAAACAATCGGGGTTCCACAAACTTGCTCGTCGAAGGCTACAGCTTCAGGAAGGAGTACTCCTCAGGAACCAGGGTGCGGTGGCGGTGTTCCAAGAGAGGCTGCCCGGCGACTGCCGTGACTATCGACAATGAACTGCTGTGCACCAAAAAATGTCACAAACACTGACTTACCTGACCTGAACGAGAGATACAACGGAAATATTGATACTGATTATAATGGCTGTAGCCGTCAGTGTCCGTTAGTGACCGGACCTTCCCCACGGCGACTTGTGGTGGTCTCAATCTTGGCCGCAGAAGCTCCCACCAACATGTTTTTGTGTGAAATTTTGCCACAACTGGCCGATGTTCTAAGGGCTCGATGCGCATTCGAATAATTTAACCTGAGGGCCTATACAAAGGGACAATCTATCAGCAGTAAATGTTGGTGTGACTAAGTCAAAAATATATTGCTTAAGCATAATCAGCCTATAATTGGGAACATTATAGGCTGATTTGCCACAGGCCTGCCGGCTGCCGGCCGGCTGCTTGGACACAGGCCGCCTCTCTATGAGATGAAGTGGGATGTAAATTGTTTTCCACCACGCGCACCCTGTGCGGGTCGGTAGACACCACGTGTCTTCGAGTTTTAGCGTCCAGGACAAGCCAGTTCTCATGATGCTTTCCTTCACCGTTTTGAGAGCAGTATAGATGAAAATATAGCTATTGGACAAAGTAACGTGCCTGCCTGGTTAGAACCCACGACCTGCAGCTCGTAAGTCAATACGTTACGTGTGTTTTTGATGGCATGGTTGACGCATTGGTTGATCGATTGACTGCTGCTCTGCGTGTCGCGGGTTCGATCTCCGCATGGAACAAATATTTGTATGGCCTACAGGTACTTGTTCTGGGTATGGCTGTTTGTGTATATGAGTGTTTGTAAACGCACCCACGATACAGGAGAAATTCCTAGAGCGTGGGGCAATGTTTTTTTTTTAAAAAAGCATCGGTGCCGTAGGCTGGTCCACGCCACCTCTGTTCACTAATACATTGGATTGACATAAACTACCGAAAACTTATGTCTATCCTGTAAAGAGTCTTCGTAGGAACACAAAACGCTCTAAAAGCAATTGCCAGTTTGTGTAGCCCCCGGCGCGGTCGACCGTTGCCTGCGTAATGTACCGGGTCCATTGATTGAACGTTTCTTAATTGATTGGATGATTTAAAGGTTGTATGTTATTAGGGATACTGTAAAATGCTCTTGTCTATTCTCTGATTACTGATCAAGAAATTAATAGTGAAATCTACAAGTATTATAAAGTTTGATGTCTTTTACCATTAAGGATTTTGAAGTGTTATTATAAACTATTTTTAATTGTGCTTGATTTTCATTGTAACCCTTTAAAATTAATCTGCATGTTTAAGCTTTCTTAAATTAAGTCCTTACAACTTTTTATTAATATTTAAATTATATAAATATTTTGCTTTTAGAAACGGTGGAGTTTTACCGTACGGCTCGTGGTCGTATAGGAGCACTGTTCAATGGTCAGAAATTCTACAAGAACTACCGGGGGAGCGACGGAACGGTGTCATGGATCTGTCACAACAAGCATCTTTGTAACCGTTGGATCAAAACCAATGAACGTTATATTATCTCCATGTCTGAAAAGGGGCATTCACTTGAATGTATTGAGTCGGATTTAGAAGCCTATGAGATACCTACTTGAGATGTAACTAGCGCGGTAGGAGTAAGGTAGCTCACTCATGTTTAGGTAACGGGTAATTTAAAGTGTTACCTATATGTGTTGTAGGTAGGTATACTTTCGTTATATTGGTCCAAATTAAGCTTAATTCATTTTGATCGTAATTTCTCGCAAATGTCAAAACTGTTCATCACAATTTTACTTTTTTTGAGATATCTTATAGGTCTTCGTAGTCAAGTAGGAAGGTATAGTAAGTATAGGAAGAGTGGCAATAGTGCACCTACCTACTTAATGTATAATAAATTAAGTTGATTTACTGTGACTCTTCCTTATAAACTAAATTTGTCGATAGTGAATTGAATTAATCGACCAATTTTGAGAGCAGTAGAGTTATTTTGGACAAAGTAACGGGCCTGCCTGGTTGGAACCCACGACCTGCAGCTCGTAAAACCAATTTTCATGTCAAACCTACTTAATAGTTAAGGAGTAAGAACCTAATGATCATGGTATTTAATAACTTATTATTGGGTAAGAAATCTATCTAATAACTAAGCTAAAACATATTTAATTGTAACCAGATCTGAAAAGTATGTATGTAGTTATTAGGTAATTAAAATGTAGGTAATCATCTAATTGCGGAACCTATGTAATCCCACTGTAAATAAAAATATCTGTAATAAAAATATCTTTAATACAATTTTTTATTTTGTTGTTTGTGTGATATTTTATCGTAAGATGTGTGTTACGATGTACAAGGTGTAAGGGACACCGACGCGAACACGCTTACCACGTACTCAGTACATCATTGTCACTTGCACCTTGTATTGAGGGTATTTATGTGAAAACTGATATTTATAAAATCAAAAATAACATAAAATAAACTTTTAGGTATTGTTGAGTTCTTCACAACGACGAAAAGGCAGCTTGGAGCCGAGTTTGAAGGTAAAAGGTTCTTCAGGAACTATCAGGGGAAGGGTGGCGTGGTCTCCTATGGAACTGTCAGTTCAAGACCTGCAACCGCAGGATCAGAACGAGGGGGCACTACGTCATTGGAGTCTCGCAGAAGGAACACTCAGAAGAATGTCTGGCGAGTGATCTTTGATTTGTTTTATGCAAAATGTGACTGTATAGGTAGGTACATGACATGTGTTCTCTGACTTTTGAAACTATAGGTGTAGAAATATCTTACAATGGTCGAAGCTTCCAGATATTGTAGATATGTTTCAGAAATAGGACGAAGTAAATAGAGAGTACCTAGTAAGGATAAAGTATGGGAAAAAGTTTCGTTAGTCTATGAATGTGTGAATCTAATAACATTTCGAAGAGATTTTTTAACTTCGTGTGCACGATTTTACTCAAATATTATAAAGTATAATGCAGTCATACCTAGTCAGTTCCTAGTCATTTCCTTCTAGCTAGATGATTTTGTACCTATAAGTTTCTAAGAATAAGTTTAGTGTTCCGTTCAACTATTTTATAGCGTCACAATAAGCCATGTATATCAGTATTTCTATAACGTGTAACGTTAAATGCGCAAAACCTGAAAAGAGTTTGATCAGAATAACGAGCAGAATCAATTGAACCACTTTTTAATATAGGTCACATTTTGCAAAAAATCTTTATAAAAAATGTTGCCCTGTCTATTTTTGTTCATAGGTCAAGCCACCACGTGCGCAAACCCGCTAAATTGATAAACCAACACTAATGTTGTCGTCCGATTGAAATTTTCTCATACGCGGGAAAAAAAGAGAGAAAGAAAGAAACGATTAGAATTGCCAGTAAAACTAAAACAGCACATAAAACCTTTACGTATTTTTAATGATGTTTTTTCTCTCAGAATTAGGTCAATTGAATTAAAAATCATTTTCGCATTTCACGTTACACGTTGTATAGTGGAAAGAAGAAGAATATGACGTGACATGTGACGTTACCTATTTTAAATAGACTATTGTTTTGTTGAAAATACTTTTGTAGTTTGGATTTTAGGCTAGTGTATTTTAGTTATTTTCATAGTATTATGTCATACAGTATTTTACTATGGGGACGGGCTGCAGACATCGAGTCTATATTTATTCTGCAGAAAAGAGCCATCAGAGCCATATAAAACCTGCGTAGGCGCGATTCTCTAAGAGAACTGTTTAAGGAAATTAACATCATGACTGTACCTTGTCAATACATCTATGCAAACATCATGTACGTTAGGAAAAATCTGCATTTATTTAGTAAAAGAGGTGACCGGCACCACTATAATACTAGAAACAGGGACCAACTAGTTCAGCCAGGTTTCAGGTTGGCTAAAGTAGACTCATCTTTCATGGGGTACTGTTTAAAATGTTACAATAAAATACCTCCCCCCTTTCAACAACTGAATGAAACGAAATTTAAATCTTGCATAAAACGCACACTATGTAGGCAAGCATATTATAAGTTGGGGGATTACATTGATGATAAAAATGCTAGGCGCAATGCTGGTCCTGCTCCACAACCATAGGGGCAACCTGAATTATGTGAATTACCATTTGAAGTTATTGTGGAAGCAGCAGAAGATTGTAAAATATATTTGCATTGTATAGATTCAATCTAGTATTATATAATTGCATAGCACATGTGTGAGTACTATGTACTGCAAAGCCACCATTTACTGAGTACCAACATCTTTCATTGACGCGAATATATCCTGGTGGTTGAGTGAATGTCATGCTCAGTTAAATGTCACGCTGATGGTGGCGGGTGTGTCGGGTCATTTAGTTCCCTTCAATATGGTTGAGTTGAATGATGGCTGATACAGCGCCCGTTCACGAACATCACGCAATGTTCGTGAACGGGCGCTGTTAGTTGTGACTAGTCATCTCTTAGCTACCACGGTTTATTTTAATTACTTTGTTTTTGTATTTTACTGAATTAATCTTTTACTCTGGACTCTCTTAACTTGCCCGTATTTCTACATCGTTCTCACATAATAATAATATGTTACAAAATCTTGTTTACATCATTCATGTTAAGAATTACAAATAATTATTATTTGTAATTCTTAACATGAATGATGTAAACAAGATTTTGTAACATATTTTGATTTAAACGAGTGTCCATGGAGTTTCTTGCCCATTCTTCTCCATAGAGATCTACGCTTTGGAATAGGCAACTACAGTACTTTCACAAGTTATTATGCCTTGTGACTGGGACTGTAGCTTAGCGTTTTTTTTTTGTTTTTTTGACTTTCAAAAGTGCCTGTAATGGTCTAATTCAAATAAACGCTTTGAGTTTGAGTTTTATGTTTTGATTCTTGGCATTCGAGTCGACCCTTACCGTTGGGTATGAAGGCTTTGTCATGTACCGACACCAAAGCGCAAAGCATTAAATCACCCCTGTAACACCTGAAGGATTAGGCAGAGGTATAGTAAACCTACATTTCGACAGTTTTGTTCAAGTCCCACGTAATAGGAGGCGCGACTATTGCCATCTACAGCACCTGCCTGGCACATATCTAGACTCTGTGGCTGCTACTGAAACAAGAATAATAACACTTTGTACGGCATGGGAATGTAACCTATCATTTATTGCTCAGCAATAGCGTTTGCTAGACCAACGAGGCAGTCTGAGGTTTGAGGGCTAAGTTAGTGGCAGTAGCTTTCAAAAAAAGCGGGAAAGAGCGAGCCGGATTCGTACACATCTTGGTAGCAAAATCACTTGACCTAGTTCCATCCCATTTTAAAACAACAAACCATCTAGTCCGGACGACAGCTGGTGTTGTAGGGCAGCTACGGAAAGACCTATGCCCAGCGGTAGACTGCGATTCCGTTACCATTTTCGTACAGAAACTTAAGAGGGGACTCTAGTCGGTATTTCTCCATACAAACGTATTCCGCTGTTTTCTTTGTGAGTAATACCTACGTCTAGAACAATGGTTTTTTCCAAAAAATCTAGGTCTTATTAATACTTGCCCCTATCATTTCCTTTTTTTCAAAACATAATCACTAAAAGAATTATGACAATCCAAAAATCCGTTTTTACCGCCATGTTCAGACGACTATCAGACAAATTAGATAAGTTTTTAACAAAAAAGAAAATAATATAAGCATAGATACTTTTCTTCTAAATTTTGATAAAAGAATTATTTAGATCAGTTTAGTTTTGAAGACGAAAACAGCTGAATACAAAACGTCTTTTGGTCAAGATTTTTGTACGAGTATGTAAAATCAGCTTGAGCTGCAGTTGTCCCTTTCGCACTTTACGGGGGCTTGGTCGACAATAGTTTCTTCAAATACCTTCTAATACTTTCAAATACAGACTAGAGTCCCCTCTTAAAATCTAACACAACTAGTGTGTATTTGTGTGTGTGACCTAACGAGTATGCCTAGATTGTTAAATGATATTTATAAACATCTTGATTTCATAAATTCAAAGAAATAAATGGTTTTGTCATAATATTTTGTTGTTTTATTCCGTTTTCCGTTATGATTTTGTTATAAATAATAAACAGTAAGAAATCAAAATAATGACGGATGACCCTATTTCACCCCGTGCTGTGAGGTGTTTTTCATGGTACCATATTATTTTAATTACGTAGCGAATTTAAAAAAAAAAGTAGTACTAATTATCAAAAAATATTACTCACAAATCGTAAGTATAGATTAAACTATGTTTTAATGTTTCAGCGGCGTCAGATAATCGACTTATATTTGAGACTACAAGGTTTGGCAACTCTATCATAACTTGGGGAGGTATCGTTTTACCAAGAAGCTGGAACGACGTGTGAAGACCTGGTGGGAGTGCACGGCGAGGAAGAGCTGTGGTTGTCGATGCGTTGCTGTCACTGTCAACGATAGACTGGTGAAGCTCAATGGATGGCACAACCACTAGGATACATTTCTGAAGTGGGTACTAGACAGTGCGGATATAAGTATACCTAAACGGTTTAAAGCGAAATAATGGTTGAAACTTGAATTATATCATGCATGACGGATACAAAAGTGATGTTTAATATTATTGTTTTCTATTTTACTGGTCCATGAAGGAGCTTATGAAAGGAAACCTTTCTTTGTCGTTAAAGCGAAAAATCATGGACATTCTTCCCATTTTGACTTATGGATCCCAGACTTGGTCATTGACAAATATTAGGGTTATGTCATGAGAAATAAAACAGTTTATGAACAATTAAATATATATTGTATTTAGCTGAAGGAGTAATACAAAAATAATAATTACCTAATATTCATGTAGCTCTAAAATATCAGTCGAAATCTATAAGGATACGGGAATGGCGAGAATGGTGATGATCTTCTTATTAATAAAATTTGTTAAGATTATATTTCATCAAAGTTCTAATAATCCGCAAAAAAAATCCATGGGGACAAATTGGTCCAAATTCTAACTGATAATAGTAGTCGGTAGTCAATGTGTAAAGTGGACATCGGTAGTTTTATTTTACAAAAATATACATAAATTGACTAGTTACAAAAACCAATGATCCCTTTAATATTTTTGTTATAACTTCATGAATTTTAATTTAAATAAAAAAGTTGTAAACCTTATTGTAAAACTTATTGAGACCGTCTTTTTTTCTCTTATTATCCCTGTATGATTTGTATTTGCAAACCTAGTGCAGTAAAGGTACTTATTGGGATATACTGCTTGCATAAAGATTATCACTAACTCAAAATATGGATAAAGCTGGTAATGTTTCTGATATATTTCAGAGCAATCAGAGCCAACATTTGACTTATCTCAACGCGGGAACCTCGTAGTACAAATAGGGCCGTGGCGGTTCAACAAACATGCGTGTTGGGGGTCCAAGGTTCGCTGGACTTGCATCAAGAAGAAGAACGGCTGTACAGCAGCCATTACTACTGTTGACAGTGTCATCGTCAAGACTCTTGGCAAACATAATCATTAGGATTAGTGTTATTTTAGTAATGCGTGCTGGTCTTTTAATTCTTTTGAAAGTGACGAATATGGGGCAGTTGTTAGGGTATATGAGGTTTATCCTCTTTAGAATGTGACCAGCTGCTTGGCTAGATGTTCTATCGTTATTGTAAATCTAACAAAATAGAAGCTAGAAAGAACTCTATAAACTAAGACTTGTGGTTTTAAGATTGACTATGTTATAGTACATTACTGCCGCGGTCTATAATGACTAATTTGCTAGTCGCGCTGATTATGGCCGACAGCGCAGCGTAGCGCAGCTCCTGGCCGATACAGCGCGGTCAGCGTGCAGCACTTGACGGACGAGCTGAGATAAAGGCCGAGACCGTAGGTCGAGGCCTTTACAGCGAGGACAGCAAGGGCTGCAATGATGGCTAAGCTGAAAGGCCTAGAGCGTAGCTAGGCTAGCTCGAGGCAATCATAGCGTGACCAGCGAATCAGTCATTGTGGGCCAAGGTTTGTATAGTGCTTTACTCAAAAATGCAAGTACCTAATCTAAATAAAACCAGCAAGTAATTTAAATAAAAAAATATATTAATTAAGATTTCGGTGAACCGCGCTTTTGTTACTTCTTTGTTTTGAGCAATGGTAGTTGGAACTATACAGCCTAATCCATACTAATATTATAAATGCGAAAGTCACTCTGTTTGTTTGTTTGTTTGTTACCTTTTCACGACTACACGGCTGATCGGATCTTAATGGATTTTGACAAGAAGATAGATTTAAACCTTGGGAAGGACATAGGCTATATATTATCACGCTAATAACATTGGGAGATGAGCAATATTGCATTATGTTCATATTCCTCAACTGATTGACAAGTGTCAAATGTCATAACAAGCATTAGAATACATCGGCTATTTTAAAACAGTTATCAACGAAATATATAGACCGACGGTTTAGCGATTGACCTATGAATCGTGGGTTGCAGGATCAAACCTCAGCCAGTATACACTGTTTTTGTTAATTTTTCATGCTGTAATATTTACAAAAATAACCATGATTCCATCCCCATCCGGTTTTCACTTTTTGTTAGGTATTTTGCTTTTTTATGCTTTAAGACTTCCTAATCATTACCAAATAGTTTTATATATCTTTTTAGTTATTATTAACCATTCAAACTATAGTTAAACAATAATTTAGCCTCTGGCCGAAGTAAAAGCCAGCTCTTGGGTCACGGAAAGCGTAAGCTATGCGTTTAGAAATTTCTTTAAAAAGACTGTGTGCATTGAGTACTCTGATCTCACGGTCCCACGGTCTAAAGGTTCAATCCTAAGATTACTTTATTAAAGCTGCTTGAGCTTCCCCGCGGCCACAGCGACAGTACCAGTGTCCAGCACTTTTAGTTTATTTAGTTTCTTTTTCGTAAATTTTTAATAATAATAATAATTTAGTAGGAAAGTGATATCATCATCATTCATCATTTCAGCCGAAAGACGTCTGCTGCTGGACATAGGCCTCCCCCAAGTGTCGCCACATCGACAGGTCCCGTGCGACTTGCATCCAGAGGATCCCCGCAACCATCATCAGGCCATCGGCCCACCTCGTGGGAGTTCTAATAAAAAAATCAACGTCTTCCGATTCGTGGTCGCCACTCCAGAACTTTTCGGCTCCATCGGCCATCCGTTCTGCGAGCAATATGGCCTGCCCACTGCCACTTACATTTGGCAATTCTTCGGGCTACCGGTACTTTGATGTAACCTTGGTTCTCTTGTGAATGTCCTTATTTATGATTTGATCACGCAAGGAAACTTCGAGCACAGCCTTCTCCATTGACCTTTGGGAGATTTTAAGCCTTCTGATGAGGCCCAATGTGGGCGACCACAATCGGTCCCGTATGTAATCACTGGCAACACACACTGGTCATGGACTTTCATCTTGAGACACTACAGTGAGTTTGACGAGAACATATCATGCAACTTCCCGAACGCTGCCCAACTGAGACGGATTCGACGGTTGACCTCTTTCTCGAAGTCAGACCTACCCAACTGGACCGTTTGTCCCATGTAGACATAATCGTCTAAAACTTCGAGTGTAGAGTCTCCGATCTTGATAAGAGTGGGTGTTACATGGGCATTCAATTTGATTTTGGTTTTGTCCATGTTCACCCACTCTTTCGGACGATCCACTGAGGTCATCGAGCATTGTACTGAGGTCCTCATCTATGGTCTCATCCATAACTACTATATCGTCGGCAAATTGAAGGTGAGAGATGTACTCACCATTGACGTCCCACCCTCCAGCCCTCTTCAGTCCAGAACCTTAGATACATCTTCCAGTGCAGCGGTGTACAGTTTCGGAGATATGACGTCTCCCTGTTTCACGTCCCTGTCACTGTCACTGTCACTGTCCAAGTCTCTCAGGAAAGTTATATAATAAATCTCATCAAAATGACTGCTGGGCTAAGGGCTCTCCCATAGCCTTCCAATCTTCTCTCTGTGCGATTTTGTGGTCTGAAATTGATGGTCGAAAACCAAAATAAAAGATTGCCCGACCCGGGAATCGAAACCAGGACCTCATACTCAGTAGTTGCGACCACTAGACAAACGATATAGTTTATTAACGGTATCTATCTATCAGTTTGTTTTAAGTTTTTCACGCCATACCTGGTGAACGGATTTGGATCAAACCACAAGCCAGGTCATTCTGGATAAGGACATAATTATACTTTCATTTATACGTGAAAGCGCATTACTATTCACTCACCGATAAATCACTCAAGAACTACCACTTTTGACCTATTTAACTTGAAATCTCGCAAGTAAGTTCTTAGTAACGCAGAAAGGGATTTTTGGAAATTCCACCCCCAAGTGGAATTAATGTCGGGTTAAAGGTTGAGTTCAGGAGGATATAAGTAATTTTTTAAAAGAGGCATGAATGCACAAAATCTCTGTTTACGTTTTTGGAAATTCTATCCGTAGGGGTGTTTCATAATGAAAGTTGATGTGGTACAGTAATCGGTAGCGTGTTCGTATACATTGAGGAGTTATACTCAGTTTTGGAAGTTTTACTCACAAATGAATAGGAGATCACACTTGAAGCAAGTTCTTTCAAACGAAAATAATCATATAAAATCAATTTAGGTCGCTAGGGTCGATCTTCAATTTAAGTTGCGTTTGCCTAGGTTGGTCCATGGATGGGTGACCACCCATTACGTACCGACTTTATTGTGCTTTGGAAAGCACGTTAAGCCGATGGTCACGGCTGTCATTTGTAGATCTTTGACAGTCGTTACAGGTAGTCAGTGGCCCAAAGACTGGGCAGATGATGCTGTATTAATACTGGAGACATCTGGTAACGAAACTTCAAACAAAACATTGTAATCAAGAACCTCCTGACTAAAAAACTTATTTTAAGCAAATCACGAACCTAACGCGTACGAAGTCGCGGGTAACAGCTAGTATGGAATAAAATGTTTTTGTACCTATCTCTATAGATACAAACAGCTATGTTCTAAATAAAATCTTTTTGGATTTGAATTTTTTAAAACGTCAAAATAGCGGCCGGCAAAACATTGCCGGCCTGTTAGAGCGGCCAGCAAAACTTTGCCGGCCGCTCCTTGAAACAGGCCGGCAAGGTCGACTTTGCTCAAACAAAGTTGTCAAAATAATGACCACATTACATGCATTTTTGAGTAAAAGCAATTAAATAGATTGATTTTTAAACATGTTTGTTGTGTATGTGTATCCTTTCGACATGCTTCTAATAAAGTAAGGGCATCTTTGACTTATTATTTACGGGTCAAGTAATAATCTTTTGTCTTAGCTGACGAGCATGGCCTGTATTAAAAACTGCCATGTAGCTAATTTAAGTGCTGATATATTCGTATAAATATATCCGTATAAATACGCAATAATTATGAAATATTTAAATGTTCTAGTAGTTAGTTATATTTTTAAGTATTTAGATACGTAGGTAATCAGATTATGTTGAGATTGAATAAAACTTTGGTCCTAAGACTTTCAGTAGGTTCGCTAGCGGTGAATTAGCTTCCCTAGAGCTCCTAAAATTATAAAAGTAATAAATATTTGTGTAATAGTAAAATTCTTTGCACGATCTTTTTAATGATTATGTTATTTTTTATTGATTTCGTGTTGTGAATAATATTATGTTGTTTGAGTTTATGTTATGTATGAATGACGATTTATTCCGACGCTATAATTTCATAAACTCTTTTTACAGACATTAATACACTAGAAACTTACAAAAACAGAGATTACGCTTTGTAACTTAATATTGTTATAACGTTTCACTGTAATGATGAAATATTCAATTTTCAAACCGTTTCTTTTATTTCGTCTGGTGGTCCCATTTTTCTCATAGTTTTTTTTTTAAGAGGTCTGTCTTTATTGTCCTAACTGGTGGTTCATTATCTACACCAATTTTGTCATTTCAATTTAAATTAGGGAAAATATCCCTACCATGGACAACAGTAATGACCTGTCATATTTGACAACTGTCAAACGTAGATATACTCACATGTCTAGTGATAAAAATCCGAAATACGTACACTAATATTCTACAACTTACACCGTACTTATTGTTGCTTCTTGCCATCCCGTACACACCAGCGATTATGCACGAGCACGCGAGGCTACTTGGGCTGCATTGGTATGTGAATGATGAATGTATATTATTGTTTTAATCTTACAGTGATTTAGTAAACTTTAATAGTATCTTTTTAATATTCCATCTATATTCATTCACCAGGAACTAAAATAAAGATTGTTTTCAGATCTGAACCCTGTTTTTGCGCAATCTCAGCGAGGTAACCCGGTCATCATAATCGGTCAGTACCGATTTAACCGAGTTCATGAACGCGGCAACAGAACAAGATGGGTCTGCGTCAAAGCTAAGTCTGGCTGCAGAGCGTCCTTGCACACCGTGGACAACGCCATCATCCGAGTGTGGGGGTACCATGACCCGCTAGCTCACACGACTGCTAATAGAGTCTAGTGCAGAATTTGTATCGAACGTTGTCGGGACTGCTGTCCCTAGATGATTAAGACTCGTCTCGTTAATTCAATAATTGTTAGAGTTTTAGGCGTTGCTGTACGTACAGACATTTTATAGGCGATTTTAATGTCCCGATACTGTAGACTTTCAAGCATCGGATATTTAAATTGATGGTTTGATAGTTCCTATGGGTCGGTCAGTTCTATAACAAATCGGGCGTGACTTATTTTAATAATAAATAAACGCACACTGACCGTCTGTGAAGTTCAAACTAAGCAGTACTTATCATTCATCGTTCTCATGAACTGGTAACATAACTAAGATCATAAATTAAAGATGATTGCTAGTTGCGAAAGTTTACATTTTGAGGCTTATAATGTTTTTCAATGGATGAAATGAAATTAATTATGATTGAAGTTTACATTTGAACAGCATTTTATTACTTTTGTGTTAGGTTTTCGCAAATAAACTTTACAATATAGCTTTAAGATGAATTTGTAGCATAGACTAACTTCATCAGTATGAGTTCAACTTCAACAGTTTACTACTTTCGAAAAGATTATACGTTTATAATTTATGATTTTTTACTTTATTTATTCAGTCCCCGTCCCTTCTTTAAACAAAAAAGAGGTAAGATATTAAGGTTCCGTCCTACCTTGATTTGTATACCTACTAAAGGTAAACAATATTTCATCTTAATCCTTTCAGTGGTAAGTTGCATATCAAACAGAGGCAGCCCAATATAAGTGGCGAATGGTTTCCGTTTTCACAAGGAGAAGGCTGTCGGCTCGAAGATAAGGTGGACTTGTGGTTACAGGAAGCGATACAAATGTAACGCCTTCATCACAACCGTCGACGGAGTAGTTGTTAAGAATAGTTTTGATAATAATCTCGGTTATAAATAAATACCTTAATTAAATTAAACAAGCATTTGAATACCAAAACCAGACAATAATGCTACACCTACTCTTATCTTTAAGCAAGCATTTGAATAACAATTATAACAAAACGAAGTCGCGTATAAAAGCTACGAGTAGTGTTTCTTTGATAGGCTATTCTACTAAAAAAATTAAATCCTTTTAGTGTCAAGATACTTAGTAGAGCTTAGATAATAAATAATTAATTATGATTTCAGTGATCCAAATAAGAACATCAAGAGGTTCTTGAGCGTTAGAAATTGGAGGCTATCGCTTGTACAAGCTCATGGTTACTGGCTGCACGACCAGATGGCAGTGTTCTACCAGATTCTTCACGAAATGTACAGCGTACGTTTATACTATTGAGGATGGCCCAGTGAAGACTTACCTTGAACATGACCACCCTGTACCCACATTTCAAGATGTATATTGATCGCTTGGCGACGTTCACGCTCAAGCGAGACGCGTGACTCAACAGCGACTGCTGATAAAGCGAATGAAAGAAATGGTATCAGATCATACCAGTTACCTTGACGCGTGACTCGCACACGTGTCGCTTGACGCTATAGTAGAATCGTTTTTAGCTGGTAAAACAAATTAATGTCTACTTTGTACCAATAAAGGATGTTTTTAATATAAAAAACAAATTAACCTATTTTTTATGTTTTTTTAATTCAATAAATAGTATCAATATTAAACACAGCACATTGTGGTTTATAATTTATCCCTAATCCCGTCAGACTGACTGCAGATGCATCGAAGTGTAGAATATCTTTTGCTCAAAAATGCATGTAATGTGGTCATTATTTTGACAACCTTGTTTGAGCAAAGTCGACCTAGCCGTTCTGTATCAAGGAGCGGCCGGCAAAGTTTTGCTGGCCGCTCTAACAGGCCGGCAAAGTTTTGCCGGCCGCTATTTTGACGTTTCAACGTTTTAAAAAATCAAATCCAAAAAGATTTTATTCAGAACACAGCTGTTTGTATCTATAGAGATAGGTACAAAAAGATTTTATTCCATATTAGGCTGTATAGTTCCAACTACCATTGCTCAAAAAAAAAAACAAAGAAGTAACAAAAGCACAGTTCAGCGAAAATTTTAATTAATATATTTTTTATTTAAATACTTACTGGTTTTATTTAGATTAGGTACTTGCATTTTTGAGTAAAGCACTATACAAACCTTGGCCCACAATGACTGCTTCGCTGGTCACGCTATGATTGCCTCGAGCTAGCCCAGCTACGCTCTAGGCCTTTCAGCTTGGCCATCATTGCAGCCCTTGCTGTCCTCGCTGTAAAGGCCTCGACCTACGGTCTCGGCCTTTATCTCAGCTCGTTCATCAAGTGCTGCACGCTGACCGCGCTGTGTCGGCCTGGAGCTGCGCTATGCTGCGCTGTCGGCCATAATCAGCGCGACCAGCAAAGTAGTCATTATAGACCGCGGCAGTAATGTACTATATCATCATCATCATTTCAGCCAAAAGACGTCCACTGCTGGACATAGGCCTCCCCTATGAAGGGGGGGGGGCGTTGCCATAATCGCCACGCTTAGCAGGCGGGTTGGCGATCGCAGTAATAATAATAAAAATCTTTGTTTTTTTTTCTTGTCAGTGACAAAGTACAGGACAAATAGAGGTACAGTGATGTTGTTGGTAGGAGGGTATCGCTTTTCAAAGGAGAAAATCATGGGTGTTAAGATTCGATGGCAGTGTTCCGTGCGATGCCGGACGAAGTGTAAAGCTTTTCTCACTACCATTGACAACCAGAGACAAAATTCCGACACTTTTTCGTTATAAATACTGATTAAGATTAGTGACGGCTCATCTATGTTCAGTTTAGTTTGTTCTTTAGTTTCTCGCCCCAATGGTACTAGATAAGAAAACCCGGGAAACTGTTCCCGTTTAAATAGGTTTCAATTATATACAAATAATTGCAATAGTAAGAGGACACTAAAAGTTAAGAAAGCTATAGTTTTCTATTTTAATGTGAAGTTGTTACTTACAAGCTTTGGTCGTTGTGCCTACCTATTGGTAAATGAAGAAAATAACATATTTTACAAAAATAAATTCTGTTTTATTTTAATTTGTTGTCAACTTTATAAATAAACGGAAAACACATACGACGTAATAACGGCATGAATGGCATCTCGCAGTTCAACCTAAGAGGTTGTCGTCTGCTTAACCGGACTATCCTGTGGGTGCCTTAAGAGTAAGGCCTCCAGCCAGGGCATAAAAACTTACAAACTAAGCGACTATACGCTGAGGGCACCCCCTGTGGGGTACGAGCCTCGGCTCAGGGCGTCGCTGGGGGAGGACTGCATGGGGACAGGCTGGATCTGAATGATATCATTATTTAGGGGCTGATTTAAAACTACTGGCACAGCATCGCGGGCTGGCTCGAGCGAGGGTCGGGGAGGGCATGGACCGGGACGTCGCGACGGACCTCGACGGCGAGGTCGGAAAGACGGCGGTTTGTGTCTGTACTTATTAAGAGTGCTAGTCTCTTTACTACTCTCCTGGAGGAGGGTGATAGCATCATCGGGAGTGACGAGGGTATGCCGAGGACGGCGTACTGTACTAATGCGCGAGGGTTCGTAACGGGCGGCCGCTGCGATCAGGGGATTACGGTGTTTACTGGCGTTATCGAAGAAACGCTTCGAAAGACGTTTCATAAACTGAAGGACGGTGGGCATTCTAAGGTCTACGTGTAGACGGTCGTTACGGACATAAAAAGGGGCTCCCGTGACTCTACGTAAGAACCGGTTCTGCAAGGTTTGCATCCTATGGATGTATTTAGGCTTGGTGTGAGCGTACACGACGCAAGCGTACGTCATAATGGGGCGGATCACCGCGGTATAAAGGCGCAACTTGCACTTGAGTGACAATTTGCTTTTTGCCGAGATCATGAAATGAAGCCTACCCATAGCAAAGGCAGCTCGGTTGCGAGCTGCTTTGATGTGCGCCGCGAAAGACAGGTGGTTGTCAAGTAAGACTCCTAAGTACTTGGCTTGCTTCTCCCAAGGGATAGGCTTACCGTACATAGTGATCGGGCTGAAAGAGTTGGAGAGCCATATCAACCCAATAATATATATCTCCGTAATTTTATGATGACGTGAAAAAATAAAAAATACCTATCTAATCATCATCATTCATCATTTCAGCACAAAAGACGTCCACTGCTGGACATAACCCCAAGTGTAACGACATTGACATTTTGGGGGGTTTTGCCATAATCGCCACGCTTGGCAGGCGGGTTGGCGATGGCAGTACGATTGTTACAAAAGCACAGAGAACGCTGCTGCCCATTCTCTGGCAAATCCCTTAGTCGCCTCTTACGACACCCACGGGAAGATATGGGATGGCGCTATTCTTTACGTCCCAAACCATACAGTGCCTATACCTATCTAATACTTTTTAATAATGGCTCAAACAGGTCAAGCTACCCGAAGCTGTCAAATTTTCCCAATCAATCTTAAACCGAATCTTTTAACGATAAGGTGGAAAATCTTTTAAGAAATTTGAATTTGATTGTTGTAGCTTGACGTGTTGGCGTCTGTACCTAATAGGCAGAAAAGAAAAAAAATTGTCATCATTCCTATTGTGTCAACTTTATTTTGATTATGTCTCTGGTTTTATAGCATGAACTTTTACAGAAAATTTAACAAATGTTGGCTAAGCATAAGTTTATCGGATTATTTTAATTTTAAAACATTAAATGTTATTGTTATATGAGACAAAAATTTATTTTAGGAACTGTCAAAGAATCTGTCTGCCTGTACTGTCTTTAACGGGCCACGCAAACTGTAAGGTTTACGTTGTCGGAATAATATTTACATTTCTTCAATACTGATTTGATTGACTGCATAATTATGTAAGCTTTGTGGTTTGTTTGTAGTTTTGTAAGTTTTGTAAGGTTACTTGCGGCCACACGCAAGACATTTCAGTCAAAAAAAAAAGTTTGTAGAGTAATTGTTAAAACCATATATTAATAATAATTAATAAGATAAAGAATTATAAATAATTATTCTTTTCCATTTTTTATTTGGCGGAAATAAAAGAATACTGCACAATGTGATTTTTTTAATATTTGTTTACAAACCTTATAAGTTAAATGATTTGTTTTACTTAGAAGTTAATACATACTACGATACTGAAAAATAAAATGTAATGAACATGTTATTTTTTACAGACATAGAAGTATTGTCAAGCAGAGGAAAGAAAATATTGCAAGTAAGAGGACACAGATTTTCCCAGCAGAAGAAAAATTTACGCAGCGGCGCGGTGTGGTGGCAATGTTCTGCCAAGACCAGGACTAAATGTGAAGCTTTCATGATCACGTGCGGAAAACGAGTTCAGATATGCTGCTTACAACATAACCATGACATTATTAATTGATAAGAGACTGGTTGGTTTCGCCTCGAATTCTACTCGAATTCCACTATGAATACAAAAAGCATTTTTTTTTTGTGTTTTAATAAGGAACTCATCTACTAACTGGAATGAGTACGAGCAATTCAAAAGCGTTCTGAGCGAGAAAACTTCGAGAGTGGATGTCATGTTTTTAATATTTTGTGTGTTTCCATTATTTTGTACTTACATTTGTATTTTAACTGCAGACTTAGATGTCGTGTAAAAAATATGTTGGTTTGATAGATTTTCAAGAAGTTTTTAAAAATATTAAATTACTTAAGTCATTATTACGTTAAATTTTGCTACTGCATAATAAATAACAAATGTATGCAGTTTGTACTTATGTGCACAAGATAATAAATACAGGTATTGATATTAGAAAAGGCGTATTCTTTACAATTTTCCCACGATATCCGTTTATAGATCTAGAGCATTGTCACCCAAGTCGTAATTTGTAAACAACCCTGCACTATAGGGTGTTAAGGGTGTTGCAATGTTAAAAAAAACGGCCAAGTGCGAGTCGGACTCGCGCACGAAAGGTTCCGTACCATTATTTATAAAAAAAAAAACACTTTTTTGCATGGGACATATTTCTTTTTTGCTTACTTAGGATTTATATAAGTCTCTGGCAACTCATACACTCAACATAGGATCTATCGCACTTGGCCGGTTTTTTCAATTTTAGCATCTAAAACACTTGTCTTATTTACTTGCAGTGATAGAAATGGTAACGCAAAGAGGGACACAGATGCTGACGGCGGATGGCTTTCGTTTTTCCAAATCATACAATAATGGTAAAAAGACAAGATGGCAGTGTACCACAAGGAGTCGAACAAAATGTTCGGCGTTTCTTATAACCCACGAGGGCATAATTTTAAGGAGCAATTTAATACACAATCATGTGGATTAAGATAAGTTACTATATATTTTGGAATAAAAGATTCACCAGTGTGTCTGATGTTTTATTTAGAAAATCATCATCTCTCAAATATGTTGGGGTCTAAGATTCAGAACTAAGCCTAAGATTTGAGCACTTGGTAGTAAATTACCGTTGTTTCTATGCATGAAAATAGATCACTATTCTGCGCTGGCAGTTGGCACAAAATTATCACACAATACTTCCTTTTAAGCAATTTTGGATTATTGTCTAACTCTCTTCCTTCCAGAGTTTCTGACTGCTCCCGGTATTGTACGTTATTGTGGGTATCTGAGATACTGTTAGATACTTATACAGATATCTCAATAAAACAGTCAGTAGTGTGTTTCTTCATTAATCAGTTCAACCTGAATACCTTTTCCAGCGCAATGGCTTGAAACGAGAGGGGGTGGTTACATGTTGCGAGTAGGAGATCACAAGTACAGTAAAGCTAAAAGTTGGAGCAATAAAACTCGCTGGGTATGTTCTAGAAAGACCAGAACTAGATGCAAAGCGCATGTCACTACCGTCGAAAATTATATTGTTAAGAGCTTTTTAAAACATAGTCATTGAATCAAGAAATGTAGGGGAAGGTTGCTATGAATGGACCACATAACTTTATGACCTCAAATCTCAAAAAGTTTATGTGTTAAAATGAAAGCAGTTTATTATTTTTATTTCGTAAGATCTTTATTTGTAATAATCAAACTCTCAAACAATTCGGGCTAACACTTTTTTATATAAACGAAGAAAACTGAATCTTGGGCTGTTGCCTTCTTTGGACCATGAGCACCTTCATTGAACCACCAAGTTGCCATCAATGGACTTCGAGAAATTTGTTCTAGAGGTCCATTCGAGGCAACCAATTATTATTATCAATTTATTTCCTAAAATAAATAAAAGCTCCTGCTCTAATTCTGAAGGGAGGTCACTTTCGGAACTCAGTATTTGGACGTGTTCTTTAGCTTTCTGGTTAAATCCATCTAACCTTCGTTTCTTTCGGCACTCCATATATTCTTCTTGCTTCATTTAAACCAACTCTTTGTTTCCTTACCGTTTGTTTCATTCCATGCAAAGTACTTTCTTTTATTTGGCGACATTCTGGAATTTTAAATTTATATAATTATTATGACCAAAAAAAACGATCAAAAGTTAGGTACTATGATTGGACCGGTCCAACGGTGGAACTGTCTTGAGGTCCATTGATGGCAACCAGGTACTGGTTAAGAAAAACTAAACTAAAATACACATAGTCATGATTAGCCAAAAAGTAATAATACTCATGGAATCTCAAATAAACTGTCCGATATTTCATAACAGTGCACGCAGACAAATATGAATACAATGATACTTACGTCAAATTGTTCTGAGCGAAATTATAAGATTTTGACCGTCGCAATCACAACCACACGCGTCACTCCTCGCTATGTGCCGCAGCGTCACTGGGGTAAGAGGGGGGTGCAACTGTGTCGCCAGGGACTCGTTTCGACTAGTTTGGGTGTTGCTAGCTTGCACAGTTTTGGAAATACCTTGGTGGTCCAATGAAAGCACTAGTCCAATGATCGCAACCTTCCCCTATCATGAATGAAATAGATAATGTTTAAATTGACATGTTTTTTCTTTTACTTTAAGCAGCTGTTTCAGTGAAATTGAATTGGGTGGTCTACCTTTTTTATTCATCGCATTAATACTATCTTTTTTATCTATCAATTTTTTTATTCAATCCAGTTTCGAGTTATTTAGTTACTGCTTAACTAAAGAAAAATGATTATGTGAAAATCAATAAGTACCCGACTTATTAATTTTTCTAAATTTCAGTTGAATGGATACAGAACAGATGCGGTTTTCCGATGGTGAAAATAGGAAGATACACATTTAACAGGTCTAGGACCTGTATTAACAAAATTCGTTGGGCATGTTCACAAAAGTTCCAAACTAGATGCAAAGCATTCGTCACAACCGTCGACGGTTCAGTTATCAACAGTTATTTGAAGCATAATCATTGAATTTGATACGAACTCATAATGTTTTAATCCTCGTGATGGTTCATAAGGATGGTTTCTTATTTTATTACTACCTAGTCCATAATGAAATCTTCGGAACTATTGATCCGATTCCAAATAAGCTTTCAATAATAGGAATTATTTCCGAGTGTCATAGGCTATAGGTACTTAATGCTCCCGTCTTCTGTCAAATATAACTGAATAAAGATCTTTTTTTGAAAAATAGTCATTGAATAAAGGAATGAAATATTTAAAAAATTGACTTCTTTTTGATGTAACCTACTTTAAGCATCTGTCTTCATAAAGTGATCGGTCTACCATTTTATATTCATAGTATGAATGCCAATGGAAAATAATTAATCTACAATTTTTCAACTCCAACCTTTGATTTCTAGTTATTGTTTTACTGAAGAAGGATTATTGTCATAGAACTAAAAAAGATACAGAACAGAAAGGGTTATTCAATGAAAATAGGCAGATGTAAATATTGCAGGTCTAGGATTTGTATTAACACAATTCGTTGGACATGCTCAACAAAACTCCGAACTAAATGCAAGGCGTTCGTCACAACTGTCGATAATTCAGTTATAAGGAGTTATCTAAAGTATAACCACTGAATAAAAATAAAATGTTTCACTCCTCATGAGGGTCGTTATTCATTTCTTTTCCAACCTTGTACACAAAGCTCATAATATAAAGAAAACTGTGAAACTCCTCATTATTCCGTCAGTCCACAGAATATATTATTGACTAATAAGAAAACGGAACTCCTGGTGGTGAACGGATTTCGCTTTGCTCGCTCCGGGGTCATTGGACGGAATGGCCATGTCCGATGGCAGTGCACCACGAAGACGAAAACCAAGTGCAGAGCCAGGATTACTATCTTCGGGGAACTAAAAGTCAAGTCTAATGTAAACCACAACTATTTTTACTAGCCAAATGTGGCCCGGTGGCTGGACAATGTTGATAAATCTGTAAGCGAAACTACTTTGTGTTCGATTGACGTAGGCCTACTTCTTCAAAATCATTTCAATAAAACCGTTTCATAGTTCATATTAAACAGAATATTTCATTTTTTGTAAAGGAACTGCTGTAACTGCTACGTTTGTGATAATAATATTTGACCTATAAATCGTATGGTACAATTCTGAACGCAAACACCGACCACAAGATACATCTGTAAATTCGCCCAATCGCAATAATATACCACAGTGACACTACTTGGCTTCTAAGTTACTCTATGGCGACATTGCAACAGACGACACTGTCGCCTTCAATGGAAGCCTTTTTATCAAGTTACTATGAAATCAGTAGTCGATGCGGTGATCATTGCACTTTACTGCTGCTGAGGTTTGCGGTCACCTTCGGAATTGTAAATTTTATGCTCTTAATCACATTCTGCCTCTAGCTATCGTTTTGACCCGCGGCATATTATTTTGCACAGTAAGAGTTCTGGTGACCCTTTCAGTGCGGAACCGTTAAAACGACTAGATGGGTCACGGTACTCACGGCCCGCAGCAAAGAAAAAGTGTCAATTAATGAAACGATTTACGTATGTAAAGGAACATTATCAATATTCTGCGGTCTGTAATCCAATTGATAATTTTATTCTGTGATGTTTCTTAATTCAAATAAATTTGCTGTAGATAACGAAAATATTTGTGAAGGGCTTTTTTATGAATTATTTAGGGTTTAAAAACAACAAATTGTTAACATCGCGCTATCTATCTAGGTACTTGATTGTAAGCGGCAAGCAGATTGACGTGATTTACACAGACTTTAGCAAAGCTTTTGACCGCATTCCTTACCATATACTTCTGTCGAAGTTATCTGCGTATGGAATCATTGGTACACTCTACAATTGGCTAAAGTCTTACCTCAAAAATCGATTCTTCTTTGTTGCGGTTAATGGTTTCCAATCTAGAACCTACAAGACCTCCTCATGGGTTTCCCCAGGGCTCACATGTTGGGCCGGTTCTATTTATTGCTTTCGTTAACGATATCCCGCACTGCCTAAGATTCTCAGAATGTTATATTTATTTATTTATTTATTTATTTATTAAAACTTTATGCACAAGTATAAAAAAACACTGTACAAAGGCGGACTTAATGCCGTGGGCATTTTCTACCAGTCTACCTTAGGGTGATGCAGAGAGAAAACATAGTAGGTGCAGCTTAACAAATGGTAATAAAACATTTACAAATAAAATATAACGATAAATACATATATAATATAACGATAAATACATAAATACATACATAAACTACTAACAACAATTTAATTATGAGATGAATCTGCCAGCTTCTTAAGTAAGTGTTCCCGAGCTTTAACTTTAAATGTGAACCGACTATTGGCCAACCTAACGTTCAGAGGGAGCGCATTCCAAAGGAAGACAGCCTGGACAAAGAAAGACGATTTGAGAAAACCAGAGCGGTGAGAAGGACAACGTAGAAGACGATTGTTGGAAGAACGAAGATTCTTACTGTGTTATATGTATGCAGACGACCTTAAATTCTCTAGGATAATCGAATCTGAAAAAGATGTAATATTGCTTCAGAGGGACGTAGACTCACTTGTTTAATGGTGTAACGATAATAACATGAGCTTAAATATAAAAAAGTGCTACCATGTTAAATACACCCGGAAAAAGAAATTGACTGCTAGTGTATATCATGTTGGCTCTAACGTTATCGAAGAGGTAAATCAAATAAGGGACTTAGGAGTTGTCTTTGACAGCGCCTTGACATTTGTACCTCATGTTGAAAACGTCAACAAAAAGGCTTCTAGAATGCTGGGATTTGTAATTAGGATTTGTGATTGTGCTGGATTTAAGTGCAATCGGACAAAAATTCAACTGCATCGTTCGTAGTATCTTAGAATACTGTAGTACCTACAATTTGGAGACCTCATTACTCCACGCATATCTTTCGACCGGAAGCGAATCCAAAAGAAATTCCTCTGGCATCTAGCCTATGCCAACGGAATTGCAAAAAGGATACGATCATATGAAGGCCGACTATCCTATTTTAAGATGGTCACACTGGAGAAACGCAGAATAAGCATCGATTCCAGTTTCGTATATAAGCTACTCCGTTGCAAGATTGATTGTCCCTTATTGCTATTCAAGTTTCAGTTTCGGGCTCCTGCTAGAATTCCGCGTGCTCCTATTACCCCCTTACACCCTCCATTACGTAGAACAATACTTGGTACAAACTCTGTCGTTCCTCGACTTTGCAAATTGTTAAATAGCTGCAGCGATCTAGTTGACGTGCACTTTGACTCATACGCCAAGTTCCATAGCACTCCTATGAGTTTTTTTTTTTAATGTTAATTTAAAATTGTTAGTTTTAGTTAATTATATATGTCGCCGCAAGAGCGTCTATGTGCTAAGACTATTCATTAATCTTATTAAGAATCAACTTCATAATCCTCATTTGTCATAATATTGATGAACCTGCCATGCCATCTGTGTGGGGGCAGCATAATTATTACGACAATCATTTGACTAAACGCCATCTATTGGCTTGTGTATTAACTACTGCGCAATAATAGATTCGTTCAGCTTAGATGGCGAGTAATTTATTAAACAAAAGCCTTTAGCTAGAACTATAGCTAAAATTAAGTTTAGGAAACATTTTATGATAACTGGGATTTTAGCAATGACAATTTGGATTTTAACAGTGGCTCATTTTGTGAGGCGGTAACCCAGTCTTGTGGGAAATAGCACCGAATAGTCAATTAGTGAATTTATAATTTGTAGCAACAATTAAATCAATTTCTAGAACTAACTACAAACTTAAAAATAATAAGATTATTTTACAGAGTATTTTATTAGTGGTAAACCAGTTATTTGTATTAAATCCTTTGATCTGCCGAAAATAGTTTTAAGCATGCGATTGTTGTAAAAAGTAATGAAGCTACTAATTTAGCTTGTAACTTAATAACGCTTTTGCATTTGTGAATATTGGTATTGTTTAATTACTAAAATAATTAATTGTGAAGTATTAGTATTGTTTTAATGAAGTATTACTGAACTTACTATGTAATAAATTACTGTACTGAACTATTGAGTGTGTATGCGGACTTCCGCCCACTCAGAGCCGCGGGCGCACCCAGATATCTCATTCGAGTTAGCTCGCGAATAGAGAATTGAAATATTAATGAATTGAAAGTAGTTTTTGAAGTGAGCAATATTAAGTTGTGTTATTATAAACTGTAATAATTGAAAGACAGATCCAAAAGAGTGTGTCAGAAGTTTCTTCGCCCGTTCTTCTTTTGACATCAACCATGTTTGCGAATGGGTGGCTCAACCTATGAAAAGTTTACAAGTGCCTGTAACTGATTTATTAGAAATAAACTTATAGAGTTTGAGTCAAGTGTTGTGTGTGATTTCAACTACCCATCTACCTAAAATGAAGAATGTCACACAGTTAGCGACTGAAAGGCAATATGGCGTCGATATTCATTTATGGTGGAATCCCCGCCGTGATAATTATATATTAATTTTTATTCTTTAGTTCAGTGCTTGTGGCACACCTAAATTACGTTTATGGGGCATGCGGTGCTAACCTGTAAAAAATTGTTACACTAACCTTAGATTATGATAGAGTTACTTTAAATTGTTAAAGTGTAAATAATTGTTCGTTAGCCAATAAAAGAAAATAAATAAAAATAAAAAGATACTCAAATACTCTTTTATATTAAAAATCACCTTTCTATTCTCTGTTTCATTTTCCTAACAATCTAACTCTTTGAATTCAATTATCACATAGTTTTTTTTTTTCAACGTTCGTTTATTTGTTGCATTATGCGAACTGCTCAGATAAAGTATTGACTCGAGGTTATTTTATTCGCAGTACCTTTGTTCAGTGAAAGTCAGTATGGTAATCCTGTAATAGAGTTGGGACCTTATCGGTTTATACGACACACCGTATCTACGTGCGGCCGTCGGCGGCGCTGGACGTGTTCTAAGACATCGGCAGGCTGTCGGGCCACCATCGTTACTCTCGATGACGTCATCGTCAAGACAACCAATGAGCATCAGCATTAGATGTCATTTCAAGTTTTATAGTTCGTAAACGCTTTCTACATATTTTGTTATTATACTATTTGAACGTGTTTTGTTTGTTTTCGTAAGTGATTTTTGAATATTGAATTGTTTGTGTAATTCATTTTTAATTTGTACAGTAGCATACCAGCGAGGCATGATAAATATTTTTGCTTTGAAAATTTAATTGTCTTCAGTAGTGGAGGTTCTTACGTCGTGTATGATTTGTTATTGAGTTGATAAATGCTCCTGTGTTCTTTTTAATTTGATTTGCTATTTTGTGAGAGAACCAATGATTTGATTTTAAATTCCTTCCTTCCCATGGAGCAAGTTGTTCAGATTTGATGTCTTGTACCATACCCTTGAAAACGACCACACCTTTCTGAAACCTGCTGTATATATTATGTGCTTTAATACGCGTACCAGCCTGCCTGCGTGTATGCCTTTAAATTTTTGTGGTTTTTCTGTTTTGTTGTTTTTTATTAGGAGAGAATAAAAGTTCGACCTCAATAAAAAATTGTAGATTTTTTTTTTTATATTGGTAATTCTTAAATGAAATGATAAATAATGCCTAATGAAGACGTTTTCATGTAAAAAAGGGTAACTTACGGGAAGATTATGTAGATTATTATAAAGGACGAATTGAAATTTTCATCAATCCACATTTTGATTTTCCTTAACCAGGTCCTTCTTTCGGGACGTCATGCTAAGTTGAAGACTGTGATTTGAAAATAGCTCAACAAAAATCTTTAGAAGCCATTATAGAGAAATGATATCCTTAAACATAAGGTACATAAACATGCCATTTAAAATCGTCATTAATTTGCAGAAATAAGGTTCGCGACATCTCAACGAGGTTTTCCGCTGCTCCTCATGGGTGGGCATCGGTTCAACAAATGGGCTGGCAGCAAGGAGCCCAAGATCCACTGGGTTTGTGCCAGGAGCATCCCGAACAAGTGCCGCGCGAAAGTGACCACTATCAACTACCAAGTTGTCAAGGCCATGACTGATCATAATCATAAATGACCGAAGTTGGAGAACAAGAATGGATTAAATTAACTTGTAGTATTTCAAAACTTTATATTTCATAATAGCCGTATGCATTAAATTGCCTTTGTGTATTTAATATTACGAAAAAGCGTTTTTTTATTTTATTTCAATAAAATAAATTCATATTAATTAAGAGTTTATTTCTTGAAAGATTGTTTTATGACCATTTTCGTTGTTAGAGTCCCAACAGGGTAAGTATCTGGATTCTTTTCATGGGGTCGTTATCAATTTTAAATTAGTTGGCATTAAAGGGCAGCAACTGAAGATCCACAAGGTCCATTCTAGAAGCATAAAAGCAAATGCCGAACAACAAGTCCGTGACGAACATAAACATGAAACACTGATGGTGGAAAAATGAGATCCCCAAAAAATGTACAACATGTTATCATTTTTCTATGTACTATTTAGAATTCGTGGAAGTAATACCACAAAATTTGTACGTACTTACTTATATGAAATAAGTATTGTGTTAAATCTAGTTAAATTTTTCAATCAAATAAATAGTTTTTTAAAAGTTGCAGTTCCGGGTTTATTGCCGAACTGCCCATCAAGAGTTTTTATGTGAGAAATTAATTTGCCGTAATGCTGTTTATATCTTGCAATTCATAATTTTAACATTTGGTTTTCAGAAATTAGGTTTGTGAAATCCCAAATGGGTAGCTCGTGTCTTCTTGTGGGCCCGCATCGGTTTTACCGAAGGTTTGGATGCAAAGAGCCGAAAATACATTGGGTGTGTGTTAAACAAAAACGGGAAAAATGCCGAGCAAAAGTTACCACATGCAACAACAAAATTGTCAAGTACATGTCCGAACACAGTCATTAACTTGGCTGTTGATGCACGCTAGCCGCTCGAGGATACCTAACGCGATATTTGATACCTAAATAATTTGGTCTCATTAGAGGTGCTTGATAGTTTGAACACTGCTGGTATAGTGGTGAGGTTTAGGCTAAACCAAGTGCGATAAGAAAAATAAGCCTTTTATTTTATGAAAACCTCAATTAACTTCGTTAATTCTTAAGGCATTATAGTTATCATAATAGTGTATTTAATAAATAAATATTGATATAAGTCTACATTTAGTTTTATTAAATGCCGAACTATTTAAATATAAGCCCTGAACAGTAATTATGTATCTCTACGGTTCTACGCAGTTGTCCCAAATGATTGTAAGTAAACTTGTAACATAAAGTATTAATATTATTTACTGATAGGTTTTCAACCTAGTGGTGGGTTGAAAACCTATCAGTAAATATTTCCCGTGCATTCTCTATGCAATCACACCTTACCATATTTCTGTACTGTAACGATCCGCCATCATACTGTATTCACTCTACATCATTTCCTGCCATGTCTTTATCTCTTTACTATAACTGTAATTTATTTCTCACTTTCAGGTTTGGTGTTTTTACAATCAAGGTTTGGGAATCCTGTCATAGAGTACGATGGGTATCGCTACAACAAGCGAAGTGGTAGCAAGGGTCCCAAAGCGAGCTGGGTCTGTGTGAAGGTGTCCGTCGGCTGCAAGGCCAGGATCTTCACAATCGACAACAAGATTTACAGAATTGATCAATTACATAACCGTGATCGTACTTCTACGTACTTGTAGCAAGTTGAGGAAACTTGCTTTGTAGGTGTAAATATTTTATTAGATGTAGTTGTGTTTGTGCTACAAGCGTGACTAGTCTGTTAAGGATAAGACCGTCGACGTATGCACTATAAAGCATATTCGTCTATCTATATAAAACAATATATTATTCTTGTTGAAGTTTTCTTTTATCTGTTTGGGTGTGTTTTTCATACTTAAAAGGAGGAATCTATGTATTTATTTATTTAAAACTGTAAGGTGGAGTTGTTTGGAATAAACAGAAAGAAAAACAGAGTTGATAATCTAGAGATACACGTGTTTACGGATGCTTTCCGTAATAAACTGTCGCTTGCGCCATTCACCGACTTATTTTCGCAGTACTTACACGTATGGCGTCTTGTTTTCAATTATAGAACAAGGATATTTAAAGTTGAGTAACGTATGATCTGAAATAAGTTTAACAAGTACGCAAGTCAGAATAAACAATGGGTTCCTGTTAAAAGCATCCCCAAACCAACAAGTGCCGAGCAAGAATCACTTCTCTAGACCGTCAAATTTTCTAGTCAATGATCAAACATATTCATTAAAAAACTGATATTGGAGGAATTAGAACCCCGGAAAATAACTGCCTTAATTAATAAATATTTTACCTCTTGTTTCAATTTGATTACTGAGAATGACGGCCAGTAATTTGTACATAATATTATATCTTAATTTTAAAACGTAACTGATAATCATCGTTTATTTTCAGAAATAAGGTTCGCAACATCTCGACGAGGTGGCCCGCTGCTCCTCATGGGTGACCATCGCTTCAACAAATGGGCTCGCAGCAAGGAACCTAAGATCCACTGGGTTTGTGCTAAAAACAACCCTTACAAATGCCGAGCAAGAATAACTACTATCAACAACGAAATTGTTAAGTCCATGACCGAACACAATCATTAACACTTCGCTGTTGCTTCCCGAGAGTAACACGACAATAATTGATAAAATGAATCGTAACTCAATAGTAAAGGCTTGATGTTGATTAAGCAGTTAAACACAGAAGGGTGTGTTAATTATAAATTCAGTCTTTTACTAAAAATATTCAGTTAGACTCTCTAGACGTTATAAGACAAAATGTATACAGGGTGCTAAAGGACTCTTTACGAAGCCGTCAGCCAAGTATTCTGTACATCAAAGTAAGTAACTCATAGCAAAAAATATTGCTGGGAATTGACTTTTTTTGGGGTAAAAAAATCACGTTTTATGGTAATACTCAACGTAAAGCACTCAAAACCTTGTGCTGAATGCATCCAGCATTGAATAGTTCGGGGGTCGTAGAGCTGTTTAAAGTAAAGAACAGTAAAAACTTGTATTTAAAAAATAACCTTGGGAAAAAGTTTGAACTTTGACCTCCAATATCTAACTGAATAATTAGAGGTATGGTCTTTGGTAAGAACAAATGTCTATCGGCTTCGTTAATGGTATTTTACTCCGATTATATTCAATAAATATTTTTGTAAGTCTTCATTTGTTTCTATTTAATGCCGTTTTTCTTTTAAATTTTGTGTAAGTTCTGTTGTATACAGTTTAGACATATCTTTTATTCAAAACAGTGTTGTGACAGGTGTAGAACCAGGTTATCTAAGAAGCTAGGAAATACCAACAGCCACTTTTAAAATAGATAAGATAACGTTTGTGTAATGTTATGATTGTTTCCATTCATAATTTTACGACGGAAAGCTTTATTGATTGATTTCTTTTTGTGTAACGGGAATATTTTTCACAACGACTTGACGCGGTTTTCCATGCCTTCAGATAAGAACGTATCGCTTTTGTAGACGGACTCGGACTCGAATCAAACTAAAAGACAACTGGAAATGTTGTCACCGTTATAGTAACATGTCCTGCAATAAATAACTTCTGTGGCGAAATTATTGTCATGAGTATTCATGAATACGATCGTTGCTAACTATGAGAAAATGAAATTGAAATAAGAATAATGTAATAAGCGAAACACACGATGGTAATTTAAATCTTTTGATTGTTTCAAGTCCATTATAGTGTACTGACATTGTTTTCACATCTTTACTTACATTACGTTAAATGTATGATAAATTGTCATTTGCCTTACTTTCAACAAAAATGGTAATAAGTAAATTATATATCTTAATTGTAGATGACAGTAATCCAGTCTTTTCAACATCTCGATTCGGGAAGCCAGTGATATTAATAGGAAGACATCGTTTTAACAAATGGAGTGGCAGCAAGGGTCCTCGCGCTAGATGGCAGTGTGTCAAATCTTGTTCTGGCTGCAAAGCTACCATTATCACCTTGGATGATGTTATTGTCAGATATGATCACGATCATAATCATTAACTCATTTACATAATTCTGTAAACACGTTAGTATTTTAATTGTTTTTTCACCACTCCCGCACGAAAGAAGTGTCTTTCCTCTACGAAAACAGTGAGGAAATTTGGTTTTTCCTCACTGTTTGAACAGTGAGGAAAATAATGATCCCGTTCAGAAACTAACCTTGCTTGATTTTTTTATGTTAAGTTTTAAAGATATTTTAAAAAATAAATAATTTTATACTTAGAATAGAAATATTTTTAAGTTAAGATTATTGTTTTTTATAAAATTTATCAACTTATTGTAAGTGTATAAGTTCAGAAACTGATAGTTAATAAAATATTGAAAAAATTACGTCGTCTAGGATTATAACTTTTGAACGCACTCAAAGAAAGAAGCCTGTGAAAGAAGGACATTAGAAGCAAATATTCGCAAAAAAACAAAAATTGCGCGAAAATTCTAAGTTTTGTTTACGATTTTGATTACTAAAAAAAATGAGTGATTCTAGTGAGGAAGATTTAAGTTTAACTCCAAAAGAGTTTAAAAACCTTGTTTCAAATGCCGAACTAAGTTTTTTGACCAAAAAATTGAAGGAAAGATATCTTAAAACGTTCGATACCTTCAATCAATGGGGACTTTCAAAAATGCGAAAACTTTCTCCGTAACGGTTTTGCTGTCTTATTTCATGGAAATTTCAAACACGAAGCAACCCAGTACATTATGCAGTATTTATTCTATGATAAAATTAGTATTGGTAACCAAACGTAACATAATTATAAAAGAATATCATAAGCTGATTTCATTTAATAAAATACAGTCTTCTGGGTTCAAAAGCAAGAAATCAAAAGTTTTTACGGCAAATCAAGTTGAGAAATTTTTAAACGATGCCCCATATGATACTTTTCTCGGATTAAAAGTAAGTTTAAGTTGAATATTTTGTATTTCCTACAATTTCTCACCCTGGTTAAAATATCTTGCTTGGCTTTTGCTAGTTCTGGCAAAATTTCACAGATGGCGCTGATTATTTTGTTATGCTTTAACACAAATTTATTTACCTATGATGACTGAATACTTTCTTGCTGGGATTGGTGAAAAGTTTTGTATGCAACATGTGAGCAAGTTCATTTACTATTCGATTTGTTGAGTCTTTCGCTTACTCAGGATTGAAATTTATAATGTATATAATGGTGGGTGAGATTTGACTGTATCAAGACCAGTTTTTGTTATGTTATTGTTAACTAATACTCAAAATCAGTAAATGAGGTGATAGATACTATTAATAAGTACCTTTAAAAATAATAACATGTTTATTTATGTTAAGTTAAATAGTAATCACTACGCTGTGACATGAATTTGCCCACTTTTCGGAGACGGCGTGACTTATGAAGTCACACGTGTTTACCAAAAACTGCCTCTCTTTATAGTTCAAAGCGTTCTATCTTAACATTTAAATTTTATTAGAGAACCTATTTATTAGTTCCCAATAGTGAGTCCTGTGGTAAAACACACATTTATAAATCACACAAAATTAAGAAAAAAAAAACATTTCAGAAAATCAAGTAAACCCTAAGGACAATGATCATGTACTTGAGATGAGCGCTAAACGAAGAAATTGTGCAGGGTGCTACTACAGACTGCGGAAAACCTATACCAGTACCGAAGCAAAAAAAAAAGTGAAAAAAATAAAAAAATATTGCAGGAAGTGCAACCAAAACCTTTGTGTGACATGTTTTAAAGACAGGCATAAGTAAATAAATAAAAATTTTCAGTTTTTTTTCGATAATTCTGTTTTATTTTCGATATCCCCTAATGTTTCTCTGTCCCATCACTACTAAAAATACTTTCTAGTGCGGTTCAGGTCGATATTGGCCTGCCACTTTCCTTCATTTATTTCTCATTTCCTGTTTGGCAGATCCCGGGGCGAATCAAACCTAAGGAAGTTGGGTTCAAGGTCATTCTAACAGTACAAAAAAAAAAATTGTGTACATTATGTTTTCGCAAATTTTTAGCAATTTAATCTAGCCTAGTACTGGTGGGTCGAGAAAGACCTACCACGCACTGGCGGAAAAATCATTGGGGGCGCATTTTGACCCGCCGCCGCACCCGATGAAGTATTATGATTTTACTTGCCGCAGTAAACGTGTTAACAAATACAAGTTTAGTTTCAACAGGGTAAACACGGCTCATCGTGCACTAAGTGTTCGTTTGGCTGTAGAGCCTCTATCATTACATTCGAGGAAATAATCATCTAAGTCAATGGTAACCAGTAGTTTCCATGTAACTAATTTTAATCACAAAACTACCTCGAAAGAGAGAGCAGAGCTCTGGTGGTTTAACTAAATGAAATTATTATTTTGCAAACATGTTTTCCCCTTTTTGAATTTGTAGTTAAAGTGGTTTCCTGAGAATGTTTTAATCAGCTTGTTCTTGCTGACAGTTTATTTACTAGTCTTGAAATTGTATCTAGGCTAACTAACTGGTCATTATTCACGAGCAAACCAATGGTGGTAAACAGCAGCATTGAGGTTGCATTAGTTAGAGAAAATAATTCTTCGTTTCTTTTGCAGAAAAGCTAGTGTTTATAACATCGAGAAAGGGAAACCAGATGATCCAGTACAATGACCACAACTTTAGCTTCAACATCGCCACTCTAGGAGACAAGCCAAGGAAGAGATGGGTGTGCACGCGATGGGCATACGGCTGCCATCACTACCTGTGAAGACCACATTGTCAAGATTAGAGACGAACATTCTCATTGAAGACCAAAATCCAGGAAAAATTAAAATAGTCTCCACGAGTTGATACTTTAATGCCTAGATAAGGTTTAGATAAGAGACATTAATCTTGCCGTTTGTGAAAATAAAATAACATGTCAATTTCTTGGTTTTATTTTAATACACGAAATGGTGTCGAGACTTTGTCTAGACTGTATTCTACCGTTCTATGAGAACCAAGAATTAAAACGACAAAGGGAGGTGACGGACGTGATACATCTATACGATGTTGCGAAAACCACTTTTTTAGTTCCATTTTTTACGACATCGAGTCATGGCAACCCTATAGTCGAGTTGGGAGTGTTGGGAGGTTACAGATACCTACAGAAGAGCGTGAAGAGTGAAGAAACCTCTCAAAAGGGTGAATCGAGGATTATGTTCAGGTACAACCGCTAGTCTCGTAGAAAGAACATGGGTCTTAGTCAGTACAAGTCTGACACTCCCTTTCGCTCCGCCCAGAGCAGGAGGGGAGATCCGGCAACAATCAAGTATGGAAGTGCATTAAATGGGGCAAAGGCTACAGAGCTAGAATCATCACTTACAACGAAGCACCGCATAATATTAGTGATAAACATAACCACTAATATGATTACCTTCCATGTTAAAAATAAGGGTGTCTTATTGTGTTACATGTTCGAGTGCCTTAAAATAAAGTTTACTTTGAATTACTTACTGTGTTCTGATTTCATACTTATTTGCCAAATGATGATATTTATTTATGCTACTCTAAAAAGACAATATTTGACAAATTTATTCAATTTACGACTATTTTCTGGCATTAAATTTAGATTGGTACTTAGGTTAAACTATCTACAAACGCATAAGCACTGCACCGGATCCACATCAACTCATCTCATCTTCACTAGGTCATTCGAGATGATGCCGTTACAGCTACAATAGTCTATTTAAAATTTTAACTATGAACACACCGCGTCACTGCCGCGGGCAGACTCGTTTAGTTTTTCACGCTGGCCTTTTCTACGCTCACAAGACCGCAGAATTTTTTTCTTAATTATGTTAGATTTTTTACGGCCGACTGCTTAACCAAATGTAGTTCTATTTTTTTTATTTTTAGATCTACCTTTGGGAGGGAAGCAATTACTATGAGTATTTCTCGCCCAAAGGTGGGAAGTAGCATCCTCCATCCGCTACTCGGATCAAATAAACACTACTTTCCGAGTATGAGAAATGAAAATGTAGTTTTTTTCAGGACTAGTTTTTGCAACGTCGCGTTTTGGGAAACCCGTGGTGATTATTGGTCATCACCGTTTCAATAAATACTCACTTTGTAGAGGCCCGAAGGCACGATGGACCTGCACAAGAGGACAAGGCTGTAAGGCGACGGTAACCACTTTCGAGGACCACTTGCTTGCTTATAAGAACTGCCACAATCACGAGTGATGTGACGTTAGAGGGAGATGAATTTATACAAAACGTGTAAAACAGATCTTTAAGAAGCTTGTGATTTAAAAGAGTGTCCATGGAGTTTCTTGCCCATTCTTCTCCATAGAGATCTACGCTTTGGAATGGGCAACTACAGTACTTTCACAAGTTATTATGTCTTGTGACTGGGACTGTAGCTTCGCGTTCTTCTTTTTTGTTCTTTGACTTTCAAAAGTGCCTGTAATGGTCTAATTGAAATAAATGCTTTGAGTTTGAGTTTGAAGCTCAATGACCATAATCAGCCGAGCACAATTTTACTCATAATAATTTATATTTAAGAATTCAATTCATACAATAATTCAGAATTCATATAATGGAGTAAAATATTTTTTGTTTTGGTAGAATTTTAGAATTATATTTTTATTTTGACTAAGTCGCTTGAAAATATCATCACTATGAATGTAATCAAAACAGCCAATAAATAATAGATACTAAGCGTTAATAATCATGGGATTTACCTATGAATAGTCATAGGTGCATGCATCGTATTATTTATTTGGTATAAATAATAAGGAGTATAGAAGATTAGAGTTAGTACATATCCATGTTCCATGTTTAGTTTTAACACTAATGCGCATTTAAATTAAAAATACATTATGTTTCAGATTATTTGTAGAAATGCGTGTCTAAAATAATAAATTTATTAACAAATGAATTGTTTTTCCTACTTTATCGACTTCGTTTCCCCTTTAATATAGGGTCTACTGTCATAAATGATTGCGATAGCTAACCGCGTACCAGACCATGACAAAATTGCAGTTTAAATGTTTGTGATTATGGTATTTTAAAATATAAACAAGAAGTAGTTGAACGTCCACTCACACAAATATAGGATGTATGGACGTTTCGTTTAAAGACATAATCTTCGAGTTCAAATGAATCAAAGGAATATTTTTTTTAGATTATTTAGATTACAAGTTTTATTTATACGCCCACTGCTTAAGGATTGGACTCATCATTACTAATTGTAGTATAAATTATTCTACATTAAAAAAGTTTAATTTATTCATTTTAATAATTCAATATGGTTTTTTTTTGTTATTTATTAAATTTAACTGAAATTCTATTTATTTACAGCTCCAATTTTCTCAACATCTAGATATGGTAAGCCAATTATATTATGGAACAACTATCGGTACAACTGGAAAAATCCTTTTCCTGATCAGCATGATCAACAACGCACCAGGAAGCAATGGCGGTGCTGCAAGAGGACCACTAACCGCTGTAAAGCCAGTCTCATCACCATCGATGATGAAATAGTTAAATTCGTGAACGAACATAATCATTGAAAGATTGTAGACGATATTGCTTAAATGGAATAGTTAATCTCGATGTATTTACCATAATTATATCTATCATTAATTAAATGATCATAATATTTTAAAATACTAGCTAGTAATCGTGTTTATTTTATCAACAGCCGATTATTAAAGCATGTTATTGTGTTCCTTTTAGATTAATAATAAACATATTTAATAACATCTTTTAAAGTCTTTCTTTAATGTGCGTGGGTATGAGGTCTAAACATTTTTATTGCTTTTCGTTTTTACATTGCTTTAATTTATTTATGGAATCCTTATTTTTTTAATTATTTTGATTTTGTCTTGGTGGATTTTATCACAGCTGCAGTGTTCTTAACATCCAGGCATGGCGATCCAGTGATCCTGTTCAACAACTATCGGTGAAACTGGTACATCAACATCGTAAACAGCATGTTCACCAGTTCAGCAATAGGAAGCAATGGCGGTGCTGCAAGTGGAGTAAGCACTGCAGAGCAGGTCTCATTACCATTAACGACGCTATTGTCAAATTCATGCACCAGCATAAGCATGGCAACACAGCTGAACATGAGAAATACTGAAATCGGTTGTTCATAGTGAAATACAATATAATTTTCAATTATGTAGAATACTGAACTACTTTGTGGTCAGTCGTTACAGGTAGTCAGTGGCCCGAAAGTCTGATAACCAGTCTTACCTAGGAGTATCTAATTACCCAGTACTAACTGGGTTGTGGAGGTCAGATATGCAGTCTCCATGTAAAATATTGGTATTCAGCTGCGTCTGGTTAGACCGGAAGCCGACCCCAGTATATTTGAGAAAAGGCGAGGCAGATGATAATGACCAAACTACTTTGTGGTGCACATCGCAGAAAATAAATATAAACAAATTTACTGTTAAAAAAACCAGTCAAGTGCGAGACGGACTCGCACACAGAGGATTTCTAGCTACAGGAGTAGTGCTAGCTACAGAATTTAATAAGAATATTTTAACACTCATTCAGAGGTGTATTTACCCACAAACACAAAACTAAATTTGTTTTCCATAAATAGTGTTTTTGAAAAACAAAGTTACTTAACAAAAATTGCCAAAACTCAGTGATACCTGCGCTGGCCAAAATAGCAATCAATTTCTATTATGTTTGCAGCCATAATTCAGATTTCTATTTCAGATTTCCCACAGTCTGTCTTCCTGACGACCTGGCCCCTTATTCACAAATGCTCGGTTTCGGTTTCGGTTCGGAAAGTCGTATGTCTATGTCGCTTGCTTTCGTAATGCCAAAACAAGATAGACATACGACTTATCAAATCGAAGTCGAAATCGAGTGTTTATATACGGGGGCTGGTCTGGAAATCTCTCGATGACGATAGGATCTCATCGCTACAAGTAAAGAACTTACAAAATCAAAAGTCATTTATTCAAATTAGGGCTGATAATCAGCACTTTTTGAACGTCAAAATTAAAAGAGACAGTCCCCCAAAACGCCCGCCCTTCGCCACTTCCTAGTGTTTTAGCTGGGAAGAAGAAGTGGCGGAACAGAGTTGCAGTAAGGGACCCCGAGGAAAGTGGGTGTGCGTTAAAAAAAAGTGGACAATGAAAAGCCACTGCCATTACTGTTACTGATAATAAGCTCGTCTTACTTAAAAACGATCATAACCATTAAAACGTTCTTTTTATTATCACTAAGTATACAGATTAGGTATCCCGTTGGGTGTTGAGTGTAGATATGCATACCTTATCCGAAGCCAAATACACTTATTATCTTGACTTTGATTCTGAAGTTTTATCGGTAGATGTCGCTCCCGGCATTAGCGTGGGATAGTAGACGGATACTCGTCGCAGGTGACTTACGTGTGTTTTCTCACCTTGAACATAATACAAAGACGCTCTAATATAAATGTTTGTGTAGATTAAATTTTACTAAAAGTAACCAAAGAAATAGACAATTGTTTTTGTTTTCCTTTGCAACGTTAAAAACTGCATTGAAATTTTTATTTCAACTTTCAGAATTACTTCCAGTGTTCTTGACATCGAAGTTCGGGCATCCGGTCTTAGAACTAGGCGGGCACAGGTACAACAAGCGGTTAGACAGACCCGGGCTTCGTGCGAGGTGGCGGTATGTCAAGAAAGGGAGACTGCGCTGTCCAGCATTCATTGTGACTATGGACAAAGAAGTCATTGATATTATAAATTGTCATAACCATAACTGACATGTTCGTTAACTGAAAGCGTATAGAATTCAAAAGTCAAAAATTCGATTATTTAACGTCATGTTAACTTGATTAAGTAGCTTTGGAGGTAATTGCGCACCATAAAAACACTGGTTGGTACCAACTCTCCGTCTGATTCAGACGTCAATTCAACGTAAGCAAGTGAACAGGCCAGCTCAGCACCTCCGAGACGTCACCCCGTTTACACTGATCGTCACCGCGACGACGCCGCACTTGCTGGGTGAAGGTGGCGACGACCTTCCGTAAGCGACGCTATTATATAATGGGGTGCCACTCTGCTAATTCATAAACATCGAAATTTTTGTAATTCCTATAATGTACCTGCCGCGGGATTGGTGGATATCTACCACAACTGTTTGTTACAAATAATAAAAAAATATAAAAGAAATTATAAAATAATTCTACACAGATGAATTTAAATCTTTTAACCAAACCAGCCAGTTGCCACAGAAAAACGATTCGATAGGTACTTCTAGTTTCATCGAATCTGCACTGTGTACAAAATATACAGGGTGTGGCGTAAGTAGTGGTCCACCGTTCAGGATTCGATGAACCAGATAATTAAATTTAACAATTAAAAATTTTAACCATTTTTACCCAAGGGTTCCGAAAATATTTCATTTTTGTCTTTTATTTACAAAATTTCTACCTTTTATTACAAATTTGTTTGTAGTTTCAACAAAAACCATTATTTTTTCATTTTGATTGCTGTTAATTACTGCTGAATACTAGAACTATCATGTTATTTTTTTATGTAAATTCACCTCTTTTGACAAAAAGTTGGTTCTTCTCCAATTTTAACGCGAATTTTTAACATACCATCCAAGTTCAAAGGCGATTTTTGTAAAAAAAACGTACTATACAGTCAGTGCCCATTTATTTAATAATATGCTTACTAAATAACGATTTCAAAATGGTATCACTATAACAGATGCTATTATTTAACAAAAAGATATTCAATTTTAATTGAAGCAAAGAAGATTTTCATTAAACTACTTTTTTAAACTTTATTGCCTTAATACTTACGATATTTGCAAAAAAAATGCACTACAGTGTCAGTGCCACTTTGTTTAAAAAAAAACTACTATTGCAGAGTTATCTAGACCTAACTTGTTACTTTAGATATTTGGACAAAGAATTAAAAAAAAAAACAAATCACTTAGTTTATCATTTATTATTAATCTTTGTCATGATTACAATCATTAAAATTAAACAAAATGTTCAAAATGTGGAATAAACGACCGTTTAAGTCGTCGGGCAAACCCGCTTTCGCTGATTTCTCTAGCTGCTGCGTGGATTCTAGTCCTCAATTGGTCAATACTTGTGATTTCTTTGCTATAGACTTTTTCTTTTAGGCAACCCCATTAACTAACTTTTTCTTCAAAAGAGGTGAATTTACATAAAAAATCATAATTTATCATGATAGCTCTAGTATTCAGCAGTAATTAACAGAAATCAAAATGAAAAAATAATGGTTTTTGTTGAAACTACAAACAAATTTGTAATAAAAGGTAGAAATTTCGTAAATAAAAGACAAAAGGAAATATTTTCGGAACCCTTGGGTAAAAATGGTTAAACATTTTAATTGTTATAGTTAATTTTCTGGTTCATCGAATCCTGAACGGTGGACCACTACTTACGCCACACCCTGTATATCAGCAATGGGCCTGATTACCAAGAGTGCGAACGTAGTTCCCTATATCATTTAAGTATTGCCATTCGTAACGTTCTTGAATTTAAAGAGGGTTTTGATATTTGCACATATTAATTTATCATTTTCAGATGCTTTAATGATTCCTACTACTAGAGGAGCCATGAAATTGTTGATGGAAAATGCTGTGTTTATCAGAAACAAGCAACGTGGTGATAGCGCTTACTGGGTGTGTCGCCGGAGGGACTATGGCTGCAAGATGACGGTAGTCACCAATGGCACCATTATCACCAAAGTTAGGGGAAAACATAATCATGAGTGAACACTACGTAGGCGTAGAATGCAGTAATAGCATTTAATTGACATCTTTACTTAAGAAATCACTGTGATAATTAACAAGGTCTGTCTTTATTTTTGTCGGGATTGACCTGATCGAAAATATAAACATTTATGATTCTTTTAACAATAAATCAAAAATTATAATACAATTTGAAATTGCAGGTCAATCCCGACAAAAACAAAGACAGACCTTGTTAATTCACAATTTGTTAGGAACTCCCGCGGCAATATAATGTATCGCGGGCTGAAGTACTTTATGGATCGCTCTAAGAAGAATTCTTAGGTTCCTTGGAGATGTAGCAAGAAGAAGACTGGATGTCGATCATTAATTAAGATATATTCGTTGTTCACTCCTTCAATGTGCGTAATCATAAGTAAAAGTTAGGTCAGGCGGCTCCGGACATCATACACTGACAGACTGATGTACTTTACCAAAGGAATGCCCGATGTCTACAGCCTAACCTTAACCTTTATCTTAACTTGTTTAAGTAGGTAGCTTGTATAAGTTGATAAAATAGTTTTTTTGTTATTTTTGAGGAACTATTACTATGATATGTTGATTTTATGTTTTAGTACAATTTTAAGACTGAATGAAGAAACATCACGTACCGAATGTTAGATGATAAGTTGAAGATGAACAAAATATAAGTTAAAGTTTCGTTGTGAACAAAATTTTAAGTACATTCGGGTCTTTCAATTTGTGTACTGCACTTAATACTTTTGCCCGTTTAACATTAAAGTTTTGTTATAAATAATGTGTTTTATTTCAGGCAAAATACCCAATACATATACAACAATTAAAATAGTAAAAAGAGTAAAGAAATCATTTAAAAATCATATAAGTATAATTGAAAAATCATTAAAAGAAGCATTAAAATCATTCGTTATATGCTGATACCAACACTCAAGCCAAAGAAAATCCGTCGTTGATAATGAATTCAAAATGAATTCCAAAAAGTGGTTGTTGTTAGACCGATGAAGGGAAAAAGCGATTTAAGTCTAATATTTTCTGATTACTAAAAAGCACTCAATGCACTTAAGTTAAATCAAACGGAAGAACAAAATTCTGTTTTTTGTTGTCGCTTCGTTTGGTTCTGATTGACAAAATAAGGTTCTACTTCTGACCTAAATGGCTTTGACATTGGCGTGTGATATTAACACTTTTATTTTAGATTCTATAGCTTGATGGTTTTCGGATTTATATAATTCCTTCAAATAAGTGTAAGTAGTTTTTATTACTTTGTTTGTTAGGATTCATTATTTATTCCGAAAACTCTTTACAGAATTCTTAGCATCGGTCCTTCGGGCCCGGTTGTGCGCCAGAGAGACCACACATTTATACATCGGAGGACAAAAAATCTTCAGATACTCTCGATCAATCGGCAACAGCGTAAGAAGGACATGTGCTAAGAAACACAAATGTAAAGCCTCAGCTGTTACTATCGGCGGTGTTTTGGTATCTACTACCAGGCTTGCACTCCCACACTTAAATTCTACTGGGAATATTACACCCCGATTCTTAACTGAGAACATGTCAAATAATACGGCCAACATTTTTACAAAATTATATTAAAAAAAAAAACATTTACAAAAATAAAAAATATATTATATTATTAGGAGTATAAGCACTACAAGTAGCTACTCGTAGGGATATAGAGATTTTCTAAATAATTTTGACGTGCCTTAAAAGATACATATAGAAATATAAAAAATATATTTATTATATCAACAATATTGAGATATTATGTGCATGCTGGGATCGGATTAAACTTTAAAGTAGTTGTAAAACTTAGATATTATTTTGTATTACCTACATTTGTTATTTGAATATAATGAACTACCATTTTTCAAAATGGTAGAACTTCGTAGTAGCAATTTAAACTTGTAGGTGTTTGCGAAAGAATCACCTTTATAAAATTTGATCTGCATGTTTTATGTATTAAGTGTTTTATAATGGGTGTGTAATATATGCCATAATAACAGATAATATATTATCACTTGAAAAAACGTTCACATGATATAATTTGCATATGCTATAAAAACAAATAACCTAATTTCATGTGATCTAATATTACATTTCATATAAACTTTGCTTTTACATTTAGTATAACGTTCAGTTGACCTAATTTTCATATTTACTCATTTTCTGCCCAAATTCTGTAGTGAATAAGTAAATATCAGAAAACATCACACTGTTATAACCTCATCTAACCCAAATGATTCATCAACAATAGAAGGGATTTGAAATTAACCGGTCTACAGTCACCATATAGTTGTATCATATTTATTAAATAAAGTTTTCAATAATCATGAAAATATGGCATTCTTTATAATAAATTATTATGTTGTAATGGTAGATATTCTGGAAAGTATTATTTTATTAAATTAACTATTGGTATTAAATTAACTATAGTGATTGTAAATAGCGTTGTAAGTAGATCGTGCTGTTATTGTTATGCATTGTTTCAGTATAATCCACGTTTGGTTTTAGTTTTGAACGGTGTTTTTGCTGTAGGTATTTGAAAGGTCACATAGATGTGATAAAAGTTTCGATATAATTAATAAAATTATTGTACCAAATCTTCTGACTACCGATTTTATTGTAAGTATTTATAATCATGAGGATTTAAATAAATGTTCATTTTATTTTTCTCTAAATCCCTACTTTAAATGAAAATAAAGTGAAGAACATACCTATCCCAGCATTCAAACATTCTTAAATTGTTCACATTACGACTTTTATATTCCAACAATGCTAATTATTACTGTCTTGCAGGAAAAATTATAAAAATGTCCAGTGGAGCTCAATCCCTGTATGTTCTCGGGTACATTTACAATCGGATGATGCGTGCGAAGGGCAACAAACTGCGATGGTACTGCTCTCGCTACCACCAGGGATGCAGGGCGGCGGTACTCACTACGTTCACGCATGTAGTCACGGATCGTCTTGGCGACCATCGACATGACCCTCCGAAGTTGAAACGTTCTGCCGGGATTTATCATATTGTAGGCGACAGTAGGTAAGAATAAGATAAGATAAGCGTAGTTGGTTAAGAAAGATCTTAAAAGAAATGTGGATCTGCGAGCTTTTTTACGTTTAGACAATATTACAATAGAAATTCACTTAGTTTCTTTTAAAAGGTACCAGGCGCTTGACAACTAATTTGCTATTTTTATAGATTAAAGATGATCTGCAACATTTTAATATTTATTAAGATACATTTGAACACGCACCGGTTCCAATGTACCTACGTAATACGTAATTTCTATAGTACCTAAATCATGTTAGTTAATTTTAATAAACAAGTATTATATAAAAAAAATGTATGTTGTGGGTTTTTTTGATTAAGTAAACATACTGTGCATCTTATCGTTTGGTATCATTTTTATCTTAAATCCTTAGACGAGCAGGACCCGCTTATACTAAAACGATAACGCTTATAGATATGGATTTTAAAAATACCCTGATTTTGGCAGTACCATCGATATCGTATCGCTACTGGTTCAATAATTATATGCTATGACCCGGTATGGTTTTTCTAGTTCTCTACCTTTTCGCCGATAATTGTTTGCCAGATTTTCACTTGCCACCCAACGTTTTGCAGAAGTTTATTTCGCCGAATAATCATTGGCCTTACTTATCATACAATTTTGTTTTATTTTCCAACTGTACGTTTGGTTTGCTTTTCATAATGACACTTTTTTAAATGCCATGTTCTACCCTGGCACCACTCCCATAAAAAGGTAACGCACCGATCTTGAGAAAAACCAATTATTGTAACCTAACCTCAAAACATTTTATATTCGCCTAAAAAGTGTAGTCGACGTAGCCCCGCTGCGCGGGGCTCCTATTTCTGTCTGCAGGGTTTACAGTAACCTATTACGAAGGCGATGTCAGGGTCTTAGTTCGCTCGCTCCGCTCGCTCACTAGACCCCGCCATCCCCTTCGAACCTAACCTGTTCAGGGTGCCCCAAGCTCGCTTCGCTCGCTCTTGCATCCAAATCATCTTGATGGCAAAAGTAACATTGCCTATTGTACACACATACAATCAGTAGGGCTACATTGGGGATGTTTAGGTTGTTATAAAAACGGAATGTTTGACAAATAATAAATGTCCCAAACGTTTTGTTTCAATATAATAATCAGTCTAACAATAATTTTACCAAATGAAACGATGTCATACAAAAATTTGCTAATCGTTAGTTGTCAAAGTGAAACATCGGCGAAACGTTGGTTGGCAAGTGAAAATCTGGCAACATCAAATACATTTTTGCATGTTCTCATTTCATTAATTCCCTTTTTGGGCTAACAACTAACACTATCACGCTTCTTCCAGGTAAACTAGTAAATACTGGGAAGACAACGTCACTGCTTGCTAATGGCTACCTGTACAACCGAAAGCATCACGCCAGGGACGGAAAGTGGGGCTGGTATTGTACGCAGTACCAGAATGGGGTTAGTGCTTCTGTCATCACCGATGAGTACCTAGTCATCGACGCTTTAATTAGGGCTCACGATCACTCACCACCACAGTAACTCTCATTTTTTTAATAGGCTGTGATGTTGCTGGTATCAATATTGATAAAGTTTGTCATTACTAAACTTAGCTTATAGATTCCAAACACTTTGAGTAGAAAAAAAAATATTCATTAAGATCATGCATGTTGTATTTCTCCTTAAATAATAAAACTGAAAATGGTATCATCTGTCTGTTATTAGTTGTACCTAACCTTGAAATAATTAATTATTAGAAATATTGTTTTCATTTCGTTTGTTTAATCATTTTGATTCGTATTTTGACTGAAAATATTTGATAGCATGACTTGTCCAATTATAATTGACATTTAATATTGAAGGGTCAATATTTAAGCGAAACAATTTCTTTTCAGACGACTGCGAGCCTATATTCTTTACTCCTCGTCGTGGTCAACGGAAACTGCTGCTTGGGCACTACAGGTTCATTAAGGACCGTAACAGAGAAAACGGAAAAAAACTAGATGGCGCTGTAATAAGAAAAACAATAACTGTTTGGCATCGATCACTACTATAGAAAATGTTATAGTCAAGTATGGAGCTCGTCATAATCATTAATCATCATTAGAAAAAGCTGACCATAAACTAAATCTTTTAAAACCGGGTATAAATATTAATTATATTGTTATTTTTTTACGTATTTGTGTATTATATTATGTTGGTGTATTGTGTTTATTGATTAAATTAAATCTTTAGTCTTTCTTTCTATATCGTGTGGTTATTGTCTGCCTAACCTAGGTAAGGTTAATGGGTGGCGTAAAAACTCTGTCACTATGGGCCTCTGACTTAGCTTTCTTAAGTGCAAATAATGGAATAGTTTTCGCATTTAAAAAAATAAGTTATTTCTTGGTTGTTAATTATTTTGTACCGGGTGTTTCGTTGTATTCTGCAGCTAAAAATACTTCATTTAAAGTCGGTAACGACTTTAAAAATTTTAGGATTGACGGTATTTTACGATGAGTTCTTTGTCTTTAGGCAGTTTGGCCTACAAACGATGAATTGTTCAAAGGCTGTCAAGAACTTTCCCATTGCAAAAACATCAGTAAGAACCTCATTTTACAAGTGTCAACCCGAACTTACTATTAAACCAAGGTAACGGTGACTCTAATGAAACTGTAACTTAGACAAAGTGTAATCGTTAACGTATTCTACTTTACATGTCAGATCATACAACTGGGCAAAGCTGAATGCCTTCTCGCCCTTGGATACACTTACAATCGCAAGCAGATCGCGAGGTCCCAGAAGTGGCGGTGGTACTACACCCGGTACCATCATGGATGCAAGGCAGCTGTCATCTCCAGCGGGAACCTCGTCATCACTGATTACTTGGTTGAACATGACCATGAACCTCCAAAGTTATTCCCTACTGGCTTTAATCAACTATTTGGTTGAGCTTCAAGCGTCACAGGTTTCGCAATAACTGTTTTTATAATCCTTTTCTATAGGATAGTTAAGTTTGAATTTGAAACTGCACTGTTGTAACCCATGCTAAGTTTTTTGTAAAATATTCTTAACTAACTTTTATTTTTACTTAAAAAGTTGTTGTGTATGAAATTAATAAAAGCATGAACTATACTTGCTTATAGATTTATAAATAATAGATAACTCGTGTTACAGAGATGCCAAAATTTATTGTGTATCGACGAGGACAAGTTCAGTTACAGGACCCTATCGCTATGGCAGGAGCAGCGACTCTGCGGTTGCAAAAACTAGCTGGCGTTCCGTAAAGAAACACCATATATACTGCGCGGCTTTATATAATTTTGATGATAATATCATAGTTCGTTTTGTATCGAACCATAATCATGGTTGACTGAGAATAGTACTAGATAAGAAAAAAGAAATTGAAGCCAATAGAACGTTACTTTGTTACTTTGAAAAAGGTAACATATGTGTTCTGAGCAGTGAAACATCGAACAGAATACATACAATGAGTGAGAGAACACACTTAAAGAACTATAATACAAGGTGTTGTTTTGCATCCTCGTCAAAATTCAGGATGTTGTCACAAAAGACATAAATAATCAATATAAATTAAGGTACCTAGTAAATTATTAAAAAACACTGCGATTTTTTGTTGTTTAAAGGAGATGTTCCAGAAATGGATATGGATGCTGGGCTAGCACTGTGTACACTATATGTAAATATTGCTAAATAATACAGTAACCGATTTTTATTATCAATTTTCTTTAATTTCACTTCGTTTTAATGTACATTCAAATTAACTTGGTCAAAGAGAGCAACACAACATAAAAATTAAACATGGTGGATCAGATCAGCACGTGATCAGTAGGCGAAAAATGTCATTTTGATAATGACGTTTGATTGACGTGTATTACGATACACGTCAATCAAATGTCATTGTCATAACTGCTTTAGTAAACAAAACAACTGGAATTTCGAAAATCTCGGGTTTTGTATTGTTTCGTTGGGTTTGGTTGAACAAAACAACAAGTTCAATCCAAACTCAATGCAAAGAAAGACTCAAAGACGGCACTTCTTAAAACTGTCAAAGTCGTCAAACGCCAAACAACTGTCATGGCTGCCTTAAAAATAGGGTTATCATAGTAAAAGAACTTTTCAAATGATAAATATTGTACGACTATACCCTTCTTCAAATTATTTTTTTACTATTTTTATGATATTCCTCTATTTTTTTCCTATTTATCTATGTAGTGTACATAGTGGTAGCCCAAAATCAAACATCTCCTTTGTCAATATTTCAGAATAACCCCCGTGGTTTAGGGCTTACAAAATTATCGAAAAAACATATGAGGTTTTTAGTTTGTGTGTAAACGACGAAATAAGGCGGGGATCAGACGGCCCGTGTTTAAAACACGGGTGGTTCACAGTTACCGATTTCAGTAAATAAATAATAAAAAAAAAAGCCTACTCATTTTATTATTGATTCGGGTCGAGAATCATTAGCATAGTTACCTCCTAGAATTTGACGAGGTTGCAAAACAACACCTTGTATATGTCACTATCGTACTCCTAAATGTGGAATAAAAAATTTACTAAACAATATCGAACGAAAAGTTCAAAACTTCACTCGTGCCGATTATTGCATTATTTTTACTGGCGAAGAAGACTTCAGGAAAACCCATAATTATATAGAACTTGTAACCTATATTCGTGATATGTTAATGACACTAAATAATACTAACTTTGTATTATGTCTGCCTACATTTAAGTACATGGACAATACCAATATTATGTTTAACAGTCGAGTAGATGATTGATGATTGCCGCTGAGCGGCAATTTGCCGCGGCAGCGAAGTTTACCCCCGGCGTAGTAATTTGTGCAGGCACGCGAGGACTATCGCCTCCAGATCCCATGGCAGCAATGCGAATTGGCAAATGCCAAGAGGCTCGCCGCCTCGCCGGAGATCGTGCGGTACCTCTAGACTAGCCTTACGCCTACCACCTTCTGGGGCAAGTTCAGGTAGTGGGCGGCTCGCCGCCTCAAAGAACGCGCCCACACCGGGGCCCCGTAAAGGGCTATGGACCGCACGACCGCCACGTAGAGCCTCCGACAGGAGGTGTTTGGACCCCCCAGGTTGGGCAAGAGCCGCTTGAACGCAGCCCCGGTCCGTTCTAGTTTGGGGGCCAAACTACTGCCCTCCTGCCGTCAGTATGGATCCGGGCGGTGGCGCATTCCAAGCCCCATAAAAGCACATGGCCTCGGACTTGCGCAATGCCACCTCGAGACCCAGTTGCCGTATTGACTGTCATAAGTTCGGCCGCTGCCTCGTTCGGCCTCCCTTGTGCCAGCACCAGCGTGTCGTCAGCGTAGCAAACTACGGTTTTCGCTTTCGCAGATTTATAGTTTGGGTGGCTGTTTCAGTTGGTCCCATTTGACAAATCCAGTTCTTTATAGTCTGACCTATAGTCATATCGATATTGAACGATGTTAGGCTTCTTTTTTTCAAACCTAAAACTTTTAACTTTTAGCCACTGTAGGTACTCTTTCTCGATCAGGCCCAAGAGATCTATTCAACCTAAAATTATTTCTTAGATCTTTTAGATCTATCTATTTCATTTATTGAGATAAGTGCCATGGTTACTTTTATTTTTACTGATTTATATGCCGCAGTGATTTTTTTGAGTTGTAGATTGTTGACGTTTAAAGAATTTGTTATGAAGATAAAGAAGACTGTTTCATTAACTTTTAGGACTGATTAATACCAGTTGGTTCCTTTGAGAAACTAGTCTAGAGTTAGTACTTAGCCTTATTTAAGAAATGTTTAATTCACACTTAGTGTAAACTTTCAATGATAAGAAGTCACTAACTTGGTTTTTAAGCTTTTAAAAAAATATCTCTCAATATTTTTAACTGCTTATGTTTGATTTTATTAATAAATATATTTAACTCTCTAGTGGTGTTTATTTTTTTTTATAAACATATAAAATATAAGATTTTATAGGACATCCAATGAAATCAAAAGTAATTAATTGATTTCTCAAAGTTTTGTTTATGTCACTTAATGAGTTCTTGCAATAAGCCGACGTTATAGACGTGACCGTACTGAAAACCCGTATCTTTTCTAAAACATCCTTAGATTCCATTATAGCTTCTTTAGATGTAGTTAAGAATTGAAAATAAGAATTGTATTGAAATCCCAATAAAATACATTAAATGTTTCATGGCGTTTTCTTAATGGATGAATAGGTTTGATTTTGTATTTACTTTCAAAAAACTATTCATGTTCGTTATGTTGACCCACATAGTTTTATTTCAGATTTCCAGTACATACAGACGAACAGAGGCAAGCGGTTACTACTACACAAAGACTACACATATTGTTTCAATTACGAGTCTTTTATCAAATGTACTGGCCAGTGGTACTGTTCATCAAGAAACAGCAAACACTGCAAAGCAAACATAGTAGTTCATGGTCGTCGTGAAATAATATCTGGTGACCTAGACCATAGCCATCCACCACCACGATTTTGTATTAATCCTTACGGACAATATGTCAGAATTTAAAACAGTAATAAATTGTTTTTCAACACTTACATTGTTGTTTTCCCTGTTAAAGTTTTGATATCGTTATTTTATTTGTTTAATAATAGAATATTATTGTGGTTGATTTTGATGGATGTTGTATCAATTTTAATTAATATGATCTTGATTAATACAGTTGTTCAATACATTTTGACCCTGTAGATTTTGCGCTTTTGTAAGAAAAAGCAGATTTAAAAAAATTACCGATGCAAGCTTAGAGTACTATGTAGAAGCGTTCACATGTACTCCATACATAGTAACCGGTAATGCGTCGGTGTCCCTTCCACTCTGTAGTTTAATAAAGATTGCAAGTACATCAATTCGAGGAAGGGCAAGAAGAGTTCTGCACAGAGATATATTTTTTAAATTATCAGGCTTCTACCAAAGCGACTGTCAAGTGGGATTGTTCAATAAGAACTAGTAAAAACTGCAAGGTGAAAATAGCGTGATCGTCGTTAAATAACATGTTATGAAATTTATTTGTTGATAATATTATGTTTATTTTATAATTTGGGGTACAAACACTTGTCTTATACTATAAGAAACACCGAAATATCATTCGTTTAATTCTTATCTTAATAGCCATTGCTTTATTTCAGATTTCAAGTACATCAATTCAAAGCAGGACAAGCGGTTGATTCTGTATAAGCACTACACATACTGCTATAATTATCATTCTGCTAAAAAAGGAACTACGTACTGGCAATGCACAGGGAGGACCGCGCATCAATGCAGAGCGAAACTTATAGTAGATGATGATGGTCAGTTAAGCATAACTCGGAACCAAGTCAAGCATACACATTCGCCGCCACAATTTTACATCAGAGATGGAAACTATTTCAGGATTTAATGGAACTTAATATTAGTTTAACATCATAAATAAATCAACCTATGTCGACACAATCTATGACCTATATCACTACTCAGCTGCGATACAGGCCTCGAGAATGGGCCATGAGCCACCACGCGTGTCCTGTGCTGGTTGGTGGATGTCACATGTATTCGAATTTTAGATTCTATGACATCTCTCTTACCTCACGATGTTTGACTCTATCATGTTGAGAGCAGTTGCTCTTTATTCTGTGGTTATGAAATAAATACACAAAGTAGCCTCTAGTTTGACTAACACCTAATAAAAGGCACTTTTCTTTTGTAATTTGATCTGTTATGTCTTTATTTCTGTGTTCTTCTGTACTCGATTTTGATTTTCTAGCAATATTTAAAATTGAATATTTGTACGTAGACATCAGCTTTGGTATTTAATTTAATCTTTAATTTTTACTTTGTTTTTTTTTCAGATTTTAGTACATAAATTCTAGAAAAGGCAAGCCGTTGATTCTGTACAAAGAGCACACTTTTTCCTTCAACTACCGCACTTTATCCAAAAGAACAAATTACTGGCAATGTACTGTGAAACCGTGCAAAGCAAAACTAATTGTAGATGATCATGGTAAAATCTGGTGTCGTTGAGCACTACCATGCCCCGCCCAAATACTTTATTATTAATGGAGAATATTTCAGAATGTAATAAAAAAAGCCTGAAATTTTTGTCGCTTTTTGAAAACTAGTTGTTGTTTATTTTTTTGAGCATTTGAAGTTCGTTTATCAGTCGATACTCAGAAGCATGAGGATATTTTAAGTACAGCTATCTATTACTAACTGCGATCGTTGACCCCACAGAAGTCATCATATCTTTTGTTCCTGTTTCATAATGTTTAAATATTGAAACTTATCACATCTTTGTAAACATTTTGACTCTTATTTTGTAAAATTGGTTAATCGTTCCTCAATTATGTTCTTCACATCTAGTTTGAAGTTTTAAATCAATTAAATCTTTTGAACTTCTCGTGCCTTTTATTACCTACGCGGATCATTTGCCATGTTTTGATTTGTATTAGAAGCTATGACAATCATCAATCTTTCGCTAAAATAACTGTCAACTGGAAGCGCACAGTGTCAGTACCATGACGATTAAAACATTATTGTTTCATTCCTATTCCAGAGTTGGAAAGAGATGGAGCTAGATGACCTGTATAGCTCCGTCTCTTTTTCACTCTGGAATAGGTATGGAACAATAATGTTTTAAGACGTCATGGTACGGACGCAGGTCGCTCTAGAAACAACTGCAACGCAACAATAGCTGTAGAAAGTCATGAAAAATGTTATCTAGTAAAAACAACAACGTTAAAAAAACAACTTTCATAACTTTACTATTCAACACGATGTACCAACACCAGTACAATTCACAAGCGAGAATATTTTTTTTAAATTAAGGTCTTTTGATGTATTAAGTTGAATTTTTGTCTTAGTCTTCTTGTTTTGTATCCATTCTGCAAACGCATGATTTTTTTGTAGAATAAAATTGATGTATGCTTTGCTGTTGTTTATTTTAATTATTCCAAAAGTATTCCATTTTCATGTATTAGCAGATTTTTAATTTAAAAGGTTTAACATTCTATAAGAACTATAATTATTATTTACTTTTGTTTCAGAATTCATGATCGTCAAGTCACGATGTTCATTCACAATACATGGCCTTGAGCGAAAAAAAAAACGGTTACAATCGCGAACGCATCGACAATCCTTTACGACAGGGCTAGTTAACGTTACCAACTAACAAAATAATAACCGTTTCTTAACGTTAATTCCAATGTGATACCTAATTAACGTTACAAAATATAACGTTAATTGATAACATTACCAGTAATTTAACGTTAAATACAATTAACGTAAAATACGATAATAACGTTATTTTTACCGTTAATTTAGCTACAAGCCGGTCACATTCAAGGTTATGAGCGCGGCGTGGTGAATGCGGAGCGGGAGTGGCATCGCATATTGAAACCAAGGCTTATTTTACTTATTTTTAGTAGTACGCACGGCGACAAAATCAAGCTCCCGCATTGTACGAGAAATCTATACAAACGCGATCATGTTTTACTGCAAATGACTTGGTGTGTCGCTGTGTGTAGACTACTACCTATTTATATTATAAATATTTTTGTTCCTTTCATTTAAATCGTTATTACAATTTTTGATTTTTAAAGAAGACTAAGTTCAAATTATGAATAAGATTTAATTTTTTTACAAAGTTATAAACGAGTGCAATCATGTACCAACGAAGCATATGGGACGTAAATGAATTAAGCTGGGACGCCTCTAATTTACCTCCGTTGGATTTTAATCAAGACCAACCATGACCTAGCGACCCACGAAATACAGCGTTCACAACACTGGTCGCTTTTGAACTGGATCGTGTGCCAGAAGAAAAACGTACAGTAACTTATGTCAATATACTCAACGTTGTTAAAAAAGTACGACATGAAAAGGACTTGGGTAACATAAGTTTGCCAAGTTACGAAGAATCAGAGTAATGATTATAAGACATCATTTCCGCCGAAAGACGTCCACTGCTGGACATAGGCCTACCCCAATGTGTCGCCACATTGACCGGTCCCGTGCAACTCGCATCCAGCGGATCCCCGCAATCTTCACCAGGTCATCGGTCCACCTAGTGGGAGGCCTTCCAACGCATCGTCTCCCGGTTCACGGTCCTCATTACAGAACTTTTCGGCCCCATCGGCCATCTGTTCTGCGAGCAATGTGCCCTGCCCACTGCCACTTCAGTTTGGCAATTCTTCGGGCTACGTCGGTAACCTTGGTTCTCTTGCATGTCGATGCACTCGATGTACTCATTCCTGATTTGATCACGCAAGAAAACTCCGAGCATAGCCCTCTCCATTGCCCTTTGGGTGACTTTGAGCCTTCTGATGAGGCCCATTGTGAGCGACCACGTTACGGTCCCTTATGTAATCACTGGCAACACACACTGGTCAAAGACTTTCGTCTTGAGACACTGCGGTAACTTGGACGAGAAGATACCACGCAGCTTCCCGAACGCTGCCCAGCCGAGTCGGATTCGATTATTGACCTCTTTCTCGAAGTTAGACCTACCCAACTGGACCGTTTGTCCCAGGTAGACATAATCGTCTACAACTTCGAGTGTAGAGTCTCCGATCTTGATAGGAGTGGGTGTTACATTGGCATTCAACATGACCTTGGTTTTGTCCATGTTCATTTTAAGACCCACTCTTACGGAAGCTCTACTGAGGTCATCGAATATTGTACTGAGTGCCCTCCATTGTCTCCGCCATGACCACTATATCGTCGGCAAATCGAAGGTACGAGATGTTCTCGCCATCGACGTTGATGCCTAGCCCTCTCCAGTTCCCTATGACGTCTCCCTGTCTCACACCTCGCTGCAGAAGGATAGGTTCCTAGGTCTGGTCCTGAAGTCAGACTGACATAGTGGCGTTTTTGTACAAACACTTCAACACCTCGATGTACCGATGGTCAATTTGGCACCGTTGGAGAGACTGCAGTACAGCCCAAGTCTCGATCGAACCGAAGGCTTTCTCGTAGTCCACAAACGCTAACAGAGAGGCAAGTTGTACTCATAGGTCTTCTGTATAACCTGTCGCAGCGTATGTATGTGGTCTACGGTGTTAAAGCCTTTTCGGAATCCGGCTTGTTCGGAGGCTGAAAATCGTCAAGCCTACGCGCGAGACGATTCGTGATGACTCTTGAAAACAACTTGTAGACATGGCTTAGAAGTGAGATGGGCCTATAGTTCTTCAACCGGGCATTGTCGCCCTTTTTGAAAAAGAGTACCACCACACCCCTGCACCATGCCTGTGGCGTTTTCCCCTCGAGTATGACGGAATCAAACAGCTTCTTAAGGGCCTTAAGTACCGGTTTTCCACCTGTCTTCAGAAGTTAGGCCGTAATTCCATCATCACCCGGTGCTTTCTTGTTTTTAAGCTGTTTCAGAACCATCCTAATCTCGTACAGGCTTATGTCCGGGATGTCTTCGGTATAGTGTCGGGGCAGTCTAGCTCTTGAGTCATTCGCTAGATTTACAACGAGTTTCCTGGTTGACGTGTACAACTGCCCATAGAATCTCTTGATCTCCCTTAGTAGGTCCAGTTTGGCGGATACGATCTTGCCATCGTCGGTCTTCAGTTTCTTGAGCTGGTTCTGCCCAATAGCCATATCTCTTGCAAATACCTTTGAGCCTTTATTCCGCTCAATGGCGTCTTTAATACACTCGGTATTAAAGCAGCGGAGGTCGCTTTTCAAGGATTTGGAGATCCGTCCATTGAGCTGCCGATATATCCACGCCTTGTCTGAAGACTGCAGGATCATATCAAGCCGTTCCGCGTATCACGCCGATCAGAGAGATCGGAGATATGATCGGAGAGTTTTTTGTTCTTCTATGCACGACGCGTCTTCAAGAACTTAAACCCTGTCGTATGGACAGTTTCCACGAATCCATCGTTGCATTCGTCCACTGAGCTTCCTAGGCACTCAAAACGATTCTGGAGTTCAAGCTGAAAGCTCTCGGGGTTTTGGATCTGGATCTGTGCTGGTCGGAGCGTAGACTTCATCAGTCGAGACCTTTCAAGCTTAATCTTGATATTCAATGTACCTCTTACCATGCGGTGATCGCTCCCGGTTTTCACTGAATTGATCACAGAGACATCATTGAACATTTGCTTCTTGGTTGACATGATGAAGTCAATCTCATTTTTAGTTGCACCGTCGGGGCTCTGCCAGATTCACTTCCCGTGCTCGCGCTTTCTGAAGAAGGAGTTCATCATATAGAAGCCCTCCTTCTCCATAAAACTAGCCAGTTGGTGTCCCCGGTGGTTCCGACGTCCAACCCCAAATTGCCCCACCTGCAGCTCATCCCCGTCTCTTTTGCCCAGTTTCGCTCAGAAGTCCCCCATGACAACGGTGAAGTGAGTTATGGAGCCATGCATGGCTTTAGAGATATCCTCATACATGGTCTCCACTTCGTCATCGGGGTGTGCCGAGGTCAGGGCGTAGACCTGTATGACCTTCAGCTAATATCTTGAGGATATTCTGAGTGAGTGTTGTTTTTCAAAAAGGGTGATAAAACTCTTTTGAAAAACTACCGACCCATTTCACTCTTGAGCTACGTCTATAAGCTGTTTTCGAGAGTCATCACGAACCGTCTTGCGCGAAGACTCGACGAGTTCCAGCCTCCCGAACAGGCTGGGTTTCGATCGGGATACGGCACCATAGACCACATCCATACAGTGCGGCAGATTATACAGAAAACAGAAGAGTATAATCGGCCCCTGTGCTTAGCGTTTGTGGACTATGAAAAGGCCTTTTGGCTCGATCGAAACCTGCTCTGTTCTGGAATCATTGCAGCGATGCCAAGTCGATTGGCGATACATCCAAGTGTTGAGAGGTCTTTACAACGCCGCTACTATGGCCGTCCAAGTCCAGAACCAGTAGTCTAAACCTATTCCCTTGCATCGTGGTGTGAGACAAGGGGTCGTTATATCCCCCAAATTGTTCACAAATGCATTGGAGGATATATTCAAGACGCTGGACTGGAAGGGGCGCGGCATTAATATAAACGGCGAGTACCTCTCACACTTACGATTTGCATATGATATCGTTATCGTGGCGGAAACGCTGCAAGATTTGCAGCATATTCTGAATGGCCTAGCTGATTCTTCTCAACGCGTATGTTCAATGAACATGTAAGTCCGGAACCAATTGCAGTTCAAGGCAGTATTCTCGAAGTTGTTAAGGAGTATGTTTACCTCGGGCAAACTATGCAGTAAGGTAAAAACAACTTCGAGAAAGAAGCCAACAGAAGAATACAGCTGGACTGGGCAGCGTATGGAAAACTGCGTCGAGTCTTCACATTGCCAATTCCACAGAGTCTAAAGACGAAAGTCTATAATCAGTGCGTCCTACCCGTCATGTCGTATGGTGCCGAAACGTGGACACTCACGGTTGGGTTGCTCCACAAATTTAAAGTCGCTCAACGTGCTATGGAAAGAGCTATGCTCGGGGTTTCTCTGAAAGATCGAGTTCGTAACGAGGTGATTCGACAGAGAACCAAGGTTATCGACATAGCTCACCGCATTAGCACGCTGAAGTGGCAATGGGCCGGCCATATAACCCGAAGAACCGATAACCGTTGGGGTAGACGAGTTCTTGAGTGGAGACCGCGGATCGGTAAACGTAGGGTAGGACGTCCTCAGACTCGGTGGAGCGATGATCTGCGCAAGGCAGCTGGCAAGAGCTGGATGAGAGTGGCCGAGGATCGTGCTCAGTGGCGTGTCATGGGAGAGGCCTATGTCCAGCAGTGGACGAATACAGGCTGATGATGATGATGATGATTCTGAGTGAAAGGTACGCCACCCTGGTCGACACACTCTCGATCTTCACCACGTTATTCTCAAGGGACTTGTGGACGATAAACCCAACACCGCCCTGGGACTGCCGGTCACCCTCTCGGAAATAGAGCAGGTTGCCGGATTTCAGGATCATCGTGTCCTCCCCCTCTCTTCGGACTTCAGATAATCCTACAATACTCCATCGGAACCTGCTCAACTCCTCTTCGAGTTCGGTTATCTTCTCGTCAGTCCGGAGTGTTCGCGTGTTATATGTTGCCAGGTCAAGTCATCGGTATAGGCAGCCTGATCCCTTCCGGAGATTCTTCGCAACCCTTGCCACGCCATTACCTCGACCGCTACCATAGTCGAGGGTAGACGGGCTGCCGGGTACTAGGGGCCATTTTTGCATTGCGCTCATTCGAGGGGGTTTTGCCATAATCGCCACGCTAGAACGCTGCTGCACATTCTCTGGCAAGTCCCTTAGTCGCCTCTTACGACATCCACGGGAAGATATGGGATGGTGCTATTCTTAACGTCCGACACAATACAGAACTTATAAGATATAAATAAATAAATAAGTAAATTGCTTAAATTGTTTTAAAAACTTTATGATTATTCACTACTAGCAGCCCGCCCCGGCTTCGCACGGGTATTTAACAATACACAAACATAAAAAAACCCTTCTACAAGGTGTTGTTTTGCATCCTCGTCAAAATTTAGGAGGTTGTCACACAAGACATAAATAATCAATTAAAATTACGGTACCTAGTTAATTACTAATAAACGCGGATTTTTTTGGTTGTTTATGTTTGTCAGTATTTCAGAATAACCCCCTTAACGTGGTTTAGGGAATAAGAAATGATCGAATAAACGTTTGAGATTGTTTGTATTTGTGGAGGCGCGGTTATAAGACGAGAATCAGACGGCCCTAGTTTAAAACACGGGTTTTTCACACTTACCGATTTCCGTAAATGAGATTAAAAACAAAAATTACCTACCAATTTTATTATTGATTCGGGACCAGAATCATTAGCATAGTTAACTCCTTAAATTTGACGAGGTTGCAAAACAACACGTTGTATTTGCGTCAGGTAACTAAAAAAATCTCTGTGGTGTGAAATTCTGTATGGTGTCGGGTTCTGTATGGTGTCGGACGTAAAGAATAGCACCATCCCATATCTTCCCGTGGGTGTCGTAAGAGGCGACTAAGGGACTTGCCAGAGAATGGGCAGCAGCGTTCTGTGGGCTTTTGTAACAACTGTACTGCGATCGCCAACCCGCCTGCCAAGCGTGGCGATTATGTCAAAACCCCCCTTATGTCAATGGCGACACTTGGGGGAGGTCTATGTCCTGCAGTGGACGTCTTTTGGCTGAAATTATAAATGATGATGAACTAAAAAAAAATTACAAACAAAGTTTGAATATTCCCCTCCCGTACGGCCCGTACCCCAGTGACGCCTACATCGTATAAGGTGATGCCTAGCCAGCTGAGCAGGGTGAGCGGCGACCACAGAACTTTTTTCTAATACTTACATTTTTAAACTTCTGATATCTTTCGAATGGAATGTCCGAATTAAATAATTCAAAATGTTATATAAAGGTATTGAAGCAGTCTTGAATTTGGAGTAATTTACTTTGATAAGGATTAATACCAAGATACAAATACAGAGTCTTTTCTAACGGCGGCATTAAAATATATTTTTTTTAAATAAAAGAACACTTATTGTGGCATAAATATAATAGTTAGACATATGCTGTCGCGACACTTTTTGTAAATAATGATGTGTTCTGCAAAGTCGTAATACATTATTTTATTTTATCATCAATGGTTTTCGCAGCGCACGCGATGTAAAGAATATTTTAGATAATTTTTATACACCTTGGGTTACATAATTGCAGTTTTAGCAAGAATCCCAATTTTTTTTGAAAATATAATGTAACCTATGTCACCCGCGGATAGTATAGCTTCCCAACAGTGAAAGATTTTTTTCAAATCGGTTCAGTAGTTTCGGAGCCTATTCAATGCAAACAAACAAACAATCAATCCCAATCAAGTCCCATCCGTAGGCATGCGAGGAAGTTGGCAAAAGTTTAACCGTTTAAAAATAACGATAAAATTAACGTTATTAAACAATTAACGGTTTTAAAGATTAACGATAAAATGTTGCAAAAATAACGTTATATCTAATAACGTTATTTTAAATTAACGGTAACTCTGTCAAATGAAGGTAACGTTACGAAATTTTTACCGGTATTTAAAGCCCTGCTTTACGATGTGTTATTTACCCCAGTCGCGTTCGTTGGCGATGCGATATATGTTTGAAAACGCTGTTTGTGGAATGGCCTTGCTTTGGACAATTTCACTCCTAATCCGCCCTAAGTGTACCCAGCCTGCAGCAGGTACACCATAGATATAATAATGTACACACTTGCAATTTTTAAAATTATTATTTTTCTTTTACGTACCTCTTATTTAGATCATCATGCATTCATGTTGAAATAAATAACAAGAATAACTAATATTCACAAACAGTTTATTTTTTTATTATAGTTAATGGTACTTTATTTATCTATAATCTAACTATATACATTACAACGATCAAATTCCTCCTCAACGCTGTCGGCTGGTAATGTGCCCAAGAGACTGGCAGCATTGCCACGTTGTATGGCAATACTTAGCCTCTGGCCAAAGTAAAAGCCAGCCCTTGGGTCACGGGAAGCGTCAACTAAGCGTTTAGAAATTTCCTTAAAAAGGCTGTGAGCACTCGGACCCCACGGCCCTAGAGTTTCAACCCCAAACGGCTCGAAAATATAGTTACCAAAAAGGTTACTATATTTACGCCGCTTGAGGTTCTCCGCTGCAGCAGCAGCAACGCCAGCACAGCACGATGAGCTTGGAAGATGTGATGGCGCAAGAGTATCGACGCAAGTTGCGTCCCACACTAAAGGCCTACCCATCTTCCAAGGAAACAAAGACATGCCGTCCGGTCTTTTGCCATCGTCGCGTGCCAAGCCGTTGGGCTCTAAGACAGCTGGAACGCCGACGGTAACAAGAGCTCGACGGATGATGTCATTTAATGTTCGCGTGCCGCGCAAAACGGCCCGCACTTCGGCTGCATGACAGGCCGTGGTGTCCGAGGCTGTTGAAAGCTTCACCGCAGTGACAGGGATGAGGAGTGCGGCAGACGTAAGGAAGCAGCGAGGCGGAAGGTCGTGTCGTCTAACAAAGTCCCTATGCTCGATAATGTTAAATTGTTTAATTTTGAGTGTTAATAAGCTAAATAACTCTAATCCTCTCTAATCTCTAATCTTGTCCTGAGGACAAATATGAGGTCGACGATGGAAAGAACTAGCCTTAACACGTTAAGTGCGAAGCGAGGCCTAAATCACCGCTGATGCAACTTCCCTGTGGTGCGGCAAGCAAAAAAGTGAATTTCTCTGTCGTGCGAATGGCATAGCTTTGGTTTGGTCCAGTGTAGGAAAGAGATAAATATATATTTGAGATCACTAATGGTTCCGGACTCGGTGGTGTACCTACCTTGGTACCGGATGTCTTAGGCCTCGTGCCGCACTGAATTAATATAATTTTAATGCAGTGTGGAACGAGGCTAAAACGTCCCATATCCCCCCTGACCTCGTACCGCACTCAACGCGAGCTTCCCGCGGGCCGCGACCAGTGTTGTGCATCACGTCGATTGGAGAGCACGTCCTTTTACAGCGCCGAACATGTCTAAACGATGTCGAAAACAAACACATTCATTTGATGCAGTTATACCTACATTATCATTGTTATTCTCATCTACGATCTAACTTAAGTAACAATGTCAGTTTTATTACGTTATCTTTACATTTTTGTTATTTTTCAGCACCTGAATGCGCACGCCATTGCCTCGAAAAGGGTGAAAAAAGGAGAAGATGTGTTGGTTGTTACCAAAAACTACGCAAATTTTTACCATCTCGTGAAGCTGATAAAAAATCCAAAAAGATTTTGACTCAGTGCACTCAGTGCAAAAAATCTTATTGTCTACCCTGTTTCAATGAAAAACACTCATAAATAAGTACAACATATATATTGAGATTTTTATAAAAAAAGTATATTGATACTGATTTTTTAATGTTAATTCAAGTTCTAATAATTGTATTTTTAAAGCCCGAGGCAGAATAAATAGGACAGTTTCTTTTCTACTTCTGGTTGCCTTTTTTTTCTATTCTGTGAACCGCATTAAGATTTTCATATACAAATAGAAAGATAAACCTTATGCATAAACCGTAATCCATTATTTTCCAATAATAAGTCTGTAATAGGTGCCTCTTAATGGTATAGAATGGAACGCTTCGTGCGCGAGTCCGACTCGCACTTGGCCGGTTTTTTTTTCTTTATGGCGCCTTCAAGCACAATTTAGATTATTTAAAAAAAATGTATCCTTTGATAGCTTTGTGTTGTTTTGCCAGGTTTTGCCCTTAAAACGATCTAATGAGATATAATTGATCAAAATCGGTCAAGTCGTTGCGTAGTTAAGACAGTTTAAAAACGTCGATATTATTTTTCCCATCACTAATCGCAGCGAAAATTTGCCCTATTTCAGTGCGTTACGAGGTGTATAAGATCCCATATTTTGTTTTGCTAATAATTTCTAAACTAGCCATCAGTACGTCTACCATGAGTTGTCATAGTTAGATCGCTTGACGTAACTGCAATAGTTCCGTCAATACGCAAATACTATAGTTAGCTTTTTCAATGGTACCATGAGCTGTGTTGGTGCTTACTACTAATGTCATAGTTACAACTACACAGTGTTGTTATGTTGGCATCATTTTATAAAACGATGCTCACTTCACATTGCATATTTTCATCTCTTTTTAAATAATGCACGATGATAGAGACAAAAGACAGGTCATATGGTACTATTATCCAACAAAATGTAGAAAGTCGCCTAACTCACTCTTCTCAATGAAATCTAATGCAGCCCAAATTTATTCGTGTTACGACGGTTCATCAGCTTGGTGTCCGTTATGCAAGAAATCACACAAATTCTCAAAAGCTTCTTTGGTTAACCTATAAAGTTTCCCAAACCTATCACTTAAAGTTTCAAGTGGAATTCCAAGTAGAACACGCATCTCACTTTGAAACTTTTTTGTTTGCGTCGTTCATCTTCTAACTCGGCAGCAGCTTACATTTCCCATATCTTCCCGTGGGAGTCGTAAGAGGCGACTAAGGGACTTGCCAGAGAATGGGCAGCAGCGTTCTCTATGCTTTTGTAACCATCGTACTGCGATCGCCAACCCGCCTGCCAAGCGTGGCAATTATGGCAAAACCCCCCTTCTTTGGGGAGGCCTATGTCCAGCAGTGGACGTCTTTTGGCTGAAATGATGATGATGATAACATTTCGCACTCAAAAAGTGATCTATTGAACATTATAATTAAAAAATAACAAAATTGATCGCAAACTATAGTCTTTTCACGGAACAAAATGTCGGTGAGTGCCGCAACTACAATAGTAATAGTTCGTTACTATGACATTTGTTAAATTTGTAACTCATGGTACAAAATTCTAAGCAAATGAAGCCCAAACTACAGTCGCTGTAGTATAGTTTACTACACGGTGACGTAGGATAGATAACTATGTGACTCATACTGCGCATTTTAGTACCAAACTATCCGCTAGAGGCGCTGTAAAAGTTTTCATACATTTTTTTAACTACAGACGCTAGCTTGTATAGATTGTTAAAACTCATGGTAGACGTACAGATCCCGGGGCGACGGTGGATTAGGGTTCATCAATTCACTGTCTATATCAATAAGGACCAAAATTCTCATTTATCTTTGATTTCGCGCCAGAAAATGGATTTTAGTCTGTAAAAGGAGGTGGGGTCTAATAGACCGCGTGTCGCCCTAACGTCTGGTCACGGTACGGGCCGATTATACCTCGTGCCGCAGGAACGGAAAGTATGCAAAAATTGGTGCCGCAGCTAACGTGTTAAAAAAGCCTAGTTGTATGTGCTATTACAATTACATATTCAAAAGTTTACTTTTTCATTGTATCCTCTTCAAAAATTATAACTATTTGTGTAAGAATTTCTTTTTTAATTAAAAACCCCACAATTTCTTCCATCACCTTCCGGCCCTTGTCTTATGTTGTACTCTCGCGCTTTCGTAACAATTCGTTTAATATCGGCGCTAGCTTTTTTTAATACATGGTTTATTTTTCAGATTTTAAATACATAACATCGTGCCAAGGAAAGCAGTTGATTCTGTACAATGAATATACATACAGGTTACGTTACCAGGCTCCCACCAAAAAAACTACCTCTTGGCAATGTCCCGTAAAAACTTGTAAAGCAAAACTAGTTTTAGATGATCGGAATACTATAACGTGTGTCGACCAAGAGCACTGCCATCCCCCTGCCAAATACTACATCAAGAATGGAATCTATATTAGAATATAAACCTAGCTTCTTTCGTTGAGAGCCTCGAGTTTATAACTCAATTCTTTTATCTATTTTTGTCAAGTGATTGCGTGAAGCGGTTTTACGCAACGTGAACGGACAAGTCGATACGAATCGGTATTTTGCGTGCGAGTGCATACAGAAAGTATAATATAGTTCATTATGATATAAGTGCGGTAAGTTGAAAATTACAGCCGAGGCGATATTGCTAGCCCGAGTCGTAGACGAGGGCTACAAGAAAGGAGAGGCTGTAATTATCAAAACGCACGTATGCGACGTTTTATAACATATTTGAGAGGAAATTCATCATTACTTGACGATATCTCAACTAATATTATAAAGAGGAAAGATTTGATTGTTTGTTTGTATGTTTGTTTGCACTGAATAGGCTCCAAACTATTGGTCCGATTTGAAAAATTCTTTCAGTGTTAGATAGCCCATTTATCAGGGAAGGCTATAGGCTATATATCATCACGCTACGACCAATAGGAGTGGAGCAGAAATGAAAAATGTTGCGAAAACGGGGAAAATGTGACGCAAACGAAGTTGCGCCGGACAGCTAGTTTTCAAATAAAAACAATACAGCGAAAAGTAAAAGCGCGCGAAATAATTTTTAATCGTTCACAAATTAGCAATGCGCAAGCATCTGCGTTTTTTTTTAAGGCAAGTCCTTGCCTTAAAAAAAAACTACTAAATTAATATTTTTGTGTTTTGTTACAGATAAATGATTGTAATTTAGGGTCAAAATTAATTAAATCAAAGAATTAAATGTTAATTTATTATATTTTATCTCCCAAAGTTAATTTTATTCATAAAATGTTGACCACTTTCATGACATAAAAACTCTCTAACAAACAGTTTTATGTTAGAAAAGTGATTTAAAAAAGTACTGTTCGTTTTAGACGGAGCATCTTGATGAACCGTTCGTTTTACATTACAATAACGCACAAGTACGTAATGAGATACTTTACGATATTGAAATTATAAAACAATTTTACCGCACCGATCGATACCGACTCGTATTGACTTGTCCGTACTGAAAACTCGTATCTTCTTGCAAGCACCTTTAGTTATCTTCTTTATATCTGGTAAAGAATATTACGTAAGCATTGTAGTTTACTCTCAATAAATATCTTTAAATATTTCATGTCTTTTTCTCTTATCAGTTTAACAGGACATTTTTACTTTCATCATCATCATGATCATTTCAGCCCAAAAGACGTCCACTGCTGGACATAGGCCTCCCACAATTTTCGCATTGACATTTACGGGGGTTTTGCCATAATCGCCACGCTTGGCAGGCGGGTTGGCGATCGCAGTGCGGTTGTTACAAAAGCACAGAGAACGCTGCTGCCCATTCTCTGGCAAGTCCCTTAGTCGCCTCTTACGACACCCACGGGAAGATATGGGATGGTGCTATTCTTTACGTCCGACACCACATAGAGTATTTTACTTTAACAGCCAAAATTATTAATGATTGATGATGATCAAGTACCTATATTAATACAACGAAAGGCTAGCAATTAATTTTACACACAGACTACACATATTGTTTCAATTCTGAGTCTTATTTCAATGGAACTGTGCAGTGGTACTGTTCATCAAGAACCAGCAAACACTGCAAGACAAAAATAGTAGTCTATGATCGTCGTGAAATAATGTCTGGTAACCTATACCATAGCCATCCACCACCACGGTTTTGTATTAATCCTAGTGGCCAATATGTCAAAATTTAAGATGATAATTAAATGTGTTTGAAAATTGAATCTGTTATTTTTTTTGGTTGAAGTCAGCTGTCATTTATATTTAATTTGTAATTAATTTTATCATTTTCACATTAGATGGTGTATAATAAAATGCGAGTATTTTGAAGAAGCGGGCACTAACCCGCCAGGAGGGCCTAGTGCGAGTTGGTGAATGATAGATATCTTCGAATATTCGATTTTGGGTCATTTTGGTTTCCTCACGATATATTTTTCTTCACCGTTTTGGGAGCAGTGGCGATTAAATAAGGGATCCCTTCTTTTCGCATAATATGCTTTGTCCTAATATACTTCGGCATAACGATTTTGGCACAATTTGTTTTGGCATAATAATACTTCGGCATAATTTTTATAGGCATACATTTTATGTTGGCATAATCATCTTAAAGACTAATTTGTTTTAGCATAAATTCGATTCGCATAACGTTAGTAGGCCTAATGACTATTAGCATAATAATATTTAGGCATAAAATTAATATAAATAACAAAATAAATTTTCATGAAAATGATTTATTATACATAACATTATGTAACTTAAACGATTTTTCAATCGTGAGATAACTTTTATCTGAAGAATATATTAGATGTGAGACTTTGGGTGGAAATGGTGGTCGTGAACTTGTAGTGCCGTACATAAAATACATAATTCTAATCAAACCAATTTGCTATAGTTTCTGTAACGATTAAATTATATTGTTGGTTAAAAATTTAATATGCTGTGCAACAAAAGTTAGTGACAGAACCGAATCGCTGCAAAACCGACTCCACGTAGTCTTGTTTGTCCTACCCCTAGAGTGTAATTAAAAATCGCGTAGGCGCGGAGGGGCGAGGCGGCTCGCGGGCTGAGGAGCAGGCGGCTGCGAGCGAGCCGCCGCGGCTGAGGCTGGCCGGCAAAGCCGGCCAACAAGCCGAAGCTGCGGAGGTGAGCGAAAGCCGTCTGCGACGATTAGCACGTGTAGGGCCGCCGGAGGCCCGCAGCGCCGGAGCCGTGACAGAAACCCTGCCTGCTGCATGTTGCATGCTCGCTTGAATGCTGCATGGTGCATGCTTGCTTGCATGCTGCATGCTTTTTGTATTCTGCATGCTTGCTTGCATGCAGCATGCAAGCAAGCATAAAAACAAGTTTAAATAAATTTATGATTTAGGATATTATGCTTAAAAAAGTTAAGCTTTAGAACTTTATGCTTAATAAATTTATGCTTTAGAATATTATGCTTAATCATTATTATGGTTAGAGAAATTATGCTTAAAAAATTAAGCGTAAGCTGTTATGCGTAATTATATTATGCGAAAATATAATTATGCCAAACAAAATTATGCTAAGTTATATTAGGTCTTAAAATTTTATGCAAATGGATAGGGAACCAATAAGCACAACCTCGCTGTACATCGCACTCGCCTCCACAGAATAGGCAATTCATTCATGGGCCAATGTATACGATTTTACAATAAACTTCCCATTGACATTAGAAATTTATCAATCAACCGATTTAAAATTTGCATTAAAACCAAACTATGTAAGAAGGGGTACTATAAAATAATTGATAATTTAGATGACAAAAAGGCCTGGGATTGAACTGCTCGCTCTGCCAAACGTTATGTAATTATTATTCAATATTGACAAAAAATCTGATATATCCTATTGTATATTTCCTTTTTTAAATTAATTATTTCCTTTTTTTTTATTTATTAACTAATTAATTTGACATTATAATTATTATCCTATTTTCTATGTTCAAATTATAATTTAATTCATTGTAAAACATGAAACATATTGTACATGTTTTATAACAGACTTTGATTCCTGAGTTTGTTTCGCCATTTCTTCTCAGGGTAGTCAGATACGAAATGTCGACCCCATCTAGCTTATGTTTAAAATGTGATGACGTGTAAAAGTGATTCCTACATCCTATTTACTGAATAAACAATTTCATTTCATTTCATTTCATTTCATTTCATTTCATTATTTTAACCTAAGGCACTACTCACGACACAGATTGCATTAGGGCTATTAATACGCAAATCAAAAATATTATTAATGCAAGTATGGAAAACCTTAAAAATTTAGTAAACCATGCAAGTATGAAGTATTCGCGATAGCTAATGCTGCCTTTGGTAGGTACCTACACTACGCCGTACGCCGCACGGTGGGTTGATTTATATACGTAGTGGACTTAGGACATTAAAAAAAAAGTCATCTTATTTTTACTGATTAATGATGCAAATTTGTTCTACTATCTAATACAGTAAATTATTGTTCTATGACTTTTTATTTTACGCATTATTTTTAGTACTACAATTTTTTAAATATTTTTTTGTATAGAAAAAATCATAAAATCTAAAGAATCTCAAAAATCTGAAAACATCTCCAACTGCGATGTATATATTAAAATAGTACTATTTATTAGCTTATTTTTACAACTAGTCAGCTACTGCGCTTTGCTGCGATTTAGGAGAATTTTTTTTTTAATTTTTTTTCTTATTAAAATCGCATTTAAGTCTACAAAATCTCAAATTTCTTCCAATTGTTGGATAAGTATTTTAATAGTACAATTTATTTGCATCTAATCGTCTACTGTAGTTTACTGTGACTTAGTAGGTAGTTAGACTTTTTTAGATTTTTTTGAACGAAAATATCTTAAAAGTCACCTAAATCTTAGAATACTTAGCAGTGATAATTATTGTATTCTCTATTCCACACCACCCCAGAGGTAGAGAACTAGGCGCGTTTTTTTTATCAGTGGTCTCCCCAATAGGCCTAATCCACGACTACAAATCTGTGTTCTGTATGTGTGAGACTTACAAAGACAAATTCAAAATTCAAATCATTTACCAATATTTTTAGGAGGGGCCTGCACCATGCTCAACACCATGCTCTGACAATAACGGGTCTTCAGTTAAAACCCCTAAATTTTCTTGATCATCATCGTCAACAAATGTATCCTTAACGATCAACAAAGCTGTTGCTTCTTCTGAAAAGGCTTTGTGTTTTCGCACCAGTTTGTGTCGTATCTTTGAAATATGTGGATCAGAGCTGATTAACAAATTGTTCAAAATATCTTCATTAGTAGCTTTTCTACAGAATTTCCTCGAATTATGAGCACGATATCTCCGAAAATCTTTGTTGCGTGCTTCAGCTGCTTCTTCGGATAATTTTCCAATGGGCACTATACCCAAGCTTTCAATAATAGCTGCTCCGTGAGCTAAAACTTTGTGAACACTTGCAGGCATGTAAAACCAATTATATAATTCAATGTATAGTTCCATGGTGGTTTCGGTATAATCTTTAAACTTCAATATATCAATACGGTGACCCGACGAAATTGCTTCTAATATAGTTTTAAATCTTTTTATTAATTCTTCATTTACTCCTGTGATCGAAGCTGCAATATCGGGGTTTTCGAAAAATCTCCTCGCAGTATTCCCATCATTTGTTGTACCATGACCCTGTTTCACAACATCAATTAAAAGTCCTGTTTCGGATTTAAATGCTTCCTGAATATTTCTCTTTTTGCTCTCCATAATAGCTTTACTGTCACCTTTCACCATCCATGTCTTCAAATCTAATCTGTACGCTATATGAAGAATGCATTCCATGAATCGTATCCAGATGTGTAACGACGATAAACCATATTTATATAAATCGACATCAATTTCTTTTGCCAAAACCAAGGACAAATCATTCATTTCCTTTGGAGTAGCTTTACATATGTCACATCTTTGTGTTGATGTATCGCAAAGAACTGCAGTCGCTTTACCATCTATCATGGTTAGTATTAGGTTGTGCGAGATGGTCAAATCATCAACCACTGTCTTAACTAAATTGTTAATCTCTGCCTCAATCGCATTTTTTTCTTGCAAAATGCTGAATTTGTTTTCCTTCATGAATTTAAAAAACAGCGGACGACACCATAATGAGGAATTTGGGGAATCATTTTCCCATATAACTCTGTCACCAGACACTAATTTGATAGGAATCAAACTACCCATAAATACGCTAGAATCGTCAAAGTCCTCATCTTCTTCATTTTCTCTTCCAACTTTCTGCTTATAATTGGCTTGATTCGAAGCTCCGTCAAATCCCCATTTACTAATCAGTGTCAAATCTTTACAAGTTTCACTAATTTCGTTTGACATTATAATTCTCTTCACAGTAATATCCAATAGTGCCTGCAATTCTATCATAGCCGTTTTATCTGTTACTACAATAGCAGTTTTAGGTGGATAACATTTAATTTTTTCATTTTGCAGTGCGTAGTAAGAGGGATATACGTTGGTACCAGTTACTTCTGCGATACTTTTTCGTAGCGTATTATATTGCCATTTTGACAATTTCAAAGACAAAAACAAGCCTAAAGCTTCATCTGGAGAGAATACTGATTTCTTTTTATTTCCAAAAAGACAATCTTTTACTTTTTGCACGTCCTGTGGATGCTTGAGCAGATGCTGTAATATGTCAGCAACATCTTCCTTTCCTTCTGCTTTTAAGTTAAAAACATGGGCATGTGACAACTCCTCTGAAGCAATAGTTTGCGTAGTAAGTTCCGTACGTCTCTTTTTTTGTTTAGGACCTAATTCTGTAAATGGTTTTCTCGGACTTACTTGAGTTGATGTACCAACAGACACCTTTTCATGAGATGTAGTTGATGTGCTAGGAACTGGTTCGTCGTCGTTTTTTGCAAAATCTTTCATAAACTCAGGCCAAACTATCTCCGATGCCAACCAATCACTGTATTTACTTCTAAATGTATGTTCTTTTCGTTTAGCATTTTCCCATTTTTTATAAGTATTATAACAATACTTTGCGCAGAATTCCTTTAGCAAATTATCATTATCTTGATTTAAATCACACAATTTTGACTTGATAGCACTGTATAAAAAGTTATGATCCTTAATACTACCACTTGATTTCAATTTCACAAACATATCAACATTAGTAACTAAATCACTAAACATTTTCACAAAATTCTCGAAAATCAACTTTTAACAAAAATCAAGTAACGAGCGGGTAGTCCGTATGTAAAGGGTGGTTACAACGAACTGATATCATTGTTTTCAACTTGCTACCCCAAATATTTTTTACCTGCAAATTTACTGCCCTCTGATTGGCGCACGTCACTAATGACGACTCGTCTACTGATAAGAAAACCGGTTTTGGTGTTGTGGAAAGAGTGGTGTGGAATGCAGTTGCACAAAATATTTACAACAAACTAATAATAATAATCCTAATAATATGCACCATGCATCGAATTCTTTGTTTTATTCATACAAATTAAATCTCTGAAATTTTAGGGTAATAACCTACTTTAAAAAAAAGTTCCAAAACATAAAAGTATGGTATAAGTATATACAATGCAAATATATATTTAAAAATCCTTAAGTCCCAACTTCGCGATTTCAGCCCACCGTGCGCCGCCGCGCCAGTGTAGGTACCGTGCATCATTGTCACTTATTGTGCTTGAACTCTTTGACCGCTTGACCCCGCCCGACTCTTGAGACTTAAGTAAATTCATAACGATTTGATTCCTAATACATTTCAACTTTCCCTTCATACTTTGCCGGCTTAGGACGGTCAAAACAAAACTACGTCAATCACCACACATTAAAATTAAATAATTACTTACCTAGGTAAAATAAATTTCCTGTTGTTTTGGCGTATTTACAAAGTTGAAATCACAGTATTTACTAATTTTCTTGTGCACATTACGCGGTAGAGGCATTGTATTCGCAATTAGTCTACTAACACTTATGCACTGTAATCCAATAATCTAAGGGTAAGACGCGAGAGGCGCATGCGGCGGTTACGTCACAGGATCAATCGTAAATCAATAACATGCGTCAGTACATCTGCGCCGGTCGGTAAGGCACTGATTCGGGAAGCAGCCCCCGCGCGGGGGTGAAATTAGTATTTTTGCGAGTGAGGGAGCGGGACGGAAAGGTTTCGTGGCGGGCGGCATGCTTCATTTAGCCTTTTGTTATTGCCGCTCCATGACTAGTTATTTGTATTATTTAAATGTGTATTTACCTATCGTTCCACGCTGTACTGCGCTTTTACAGTTTTGATACTTCAAAACTACACTCAGCGTCACAAAAATCGCACCTCTCCGAAAATAAGTTTCAAGCAAGTCCCGCCATCAACGTATGCATTAAACCCTATTAATATTGGTATCAATTGAAAGTATGTTTAACGACCTTTAAATTAACAACAGTTAGAATTCCTAAACACAACAGATCTCATTAGCGCGTAACGTTAAAGAAAATGTTGTCAAAATACGCATTACAACGGCCACTAATTGCACCTCCCTACAAGGGTATAAAACGGGCGACCCGGGTCAAATGTGAGTCCGGCTCCGACGGAATCACCAATAGGGTGTTCAAACTCCTCCCCGCTCAGCTCGTCGTGTTATTGGCGGCCATCTTTAATGGCGCCCTGAGCAACAACGCGTTTCCCCAAATATGGAAAGAGGCCACTGTCATCGGTTTCGCCAAGCCAGGCAAACCCAAGTCTGAGCCTTCGAGCTACAGACCTATCAGTCTCCTGAATGCACTCGGTAAAATCTACGAGAGACTTATGTATAAGCGACTCAAAGACTTCGCCGAGGCTAAGAGTCTCATCCCCAACGAACAGTTCGGCTTCAGGACCGGACACTCTTGCATTCAACAGGCCCACCGTATCGTAGAACACTTGAGCGCTGGCTTCCAGCGTGGAGCGATGACGGGTGTGTTGTTTTTCGACATAGCAAAGGCATTCGACAAAGTCTGGCACAACGGCTTATTATATAAGCTGTACAAACTGGGAGTGCCGGACCGTCTCGTGCTCATCTTACGAGACTTTTTGTCGGATCGCACCTTCCGCTATCGCATCGGGAAGGCACTGTCCTCCCCCCACCCCATTAGAGCCGGAGTCCCTCAGGGCTCCCCGCTCTCTCCCCTTATCTTTACGCTGTTCACCAGTGACATCCCCAAGAGCAAGAAGGCACAGTTAGCCCTGTTCGCGGACGACACGGCCATCTATTACACTGGCTATAGTCACGACGCTATTTACAGCACCCTCCAAACCTCAGCCAACGTCCTAGGCGCTTGGTTCCGGAAATGGAGAATCGAGGTGAACCCCGACAAGAGTCAGGCAGTTCTTTTCTTTAAACCGCGTAAGAATAAGCCACTCGCGCTCAGCCCGATCACTATGTATGGTAAGCCTATCCCTTGGGAGAAGCAAGCCAAATACTTAGGAGTCTTACTTGACAACCACCTGTCTTTCGCGGCGCACATCAAAGCAGCTCGCGACCGAGCTGCCTTTGCTATGGGTAGGCTTCATTTCATGATCTCGGCAAAAAGCAAATTGTCACTCAAGTGCAAGTTGCGCCTTTATACCGCGGTGATCCGCCCCATTATGACGTACGCTTGCGTCGTGTACGCTCACACCAAGCCTAAATACATCCATAGGATGCAAACCTTGCAGAACCGGTTCTTACGTAGAGTCACGGGAGCCCCTTTTTATGTCCGTAACGACCGTCTACACGTAGACCTTAGAATGCCCACCGTCCTTCAGTTTATGAAACGTCTTTCGAAGCGTTTCTTCGATAACGCCAGTAAACACCGTAATCCCCTGATCGCAGCGGCCGCCCGTTACGAACCCTCGCGCATTAGTACAGTACGCCGTCCTCGGCATACCCTCGTCACTCCCGATGATGCTATCACCCTCCTCCAGGAGAGTAGCAAAGAGACTAGCACTCTTAAAAAGTACAGACACAAACCGCCGTCTTTCCGACCTCGCCGTCGAGGTCCGTCGCGACGTCCCGGTCCATGCCCTCCCCGACCCTCGCTCGAGCCAGCCCGCGATGCTGTGCCAGTAGTTTTAAATCAGCCCCTAAATAATGATATCACTCAGATCCAGCCTGTCCCCATGCAGTCCTCCCCCAGCGACGCCCTGAGCCGAGGCTCGTACCCCACAGGGGGTGCCCTCAGCGTATAGTCGCTTAGTTTGTAAGTTTTTATGCCCTGGCTGGAGGCCTTACTCTTAAGGCACCCACAGGATAGTCCGGTTAAGCAGACGACAACCTCCTAGGTTGAACTGCGAGATGCCATTCATAAAAAAAAAAAAAAAACAAATGTGAGTCATTCGCTATCCAACCTTTGAAGTGAACACACGTGAACAGCTGCAGCAAGAAAAATACCCCAGAAGATGGATACCACAGCAGATGAAGCCGCTCAAGTCATTGCACTACTGCAATCAGGGATGCGGCAATGTGATGTTGCTCGGCAACTGAACTTGAGTCGTTTTTCCGTTCGACGAGTGTTCCAACGCTTCCAAGAGACTGGTGGCTATATCCGAAGACGTGGATCTGGAAGACAACGGTGCACATCCGAAAGAGACGATCGCTTCATTGTTTCAACGTCTTTACGTAATCGGTTCTCCAATGCTGTTGAGCTGCAACAACAACTGCGATCAGCTCGCAGAACTTCTGTCAGCGTCTCCACGATTAGAAGAAGAATGAAGGAGAAGAAAATTGCAGCTCACAGGGCTGCTACAGGGCCAAAATTGACTGCACAGCATAGGAGAGACCGGTTGCAATTTGCCCGTGACCATGTGGATTGGACAATAGACCAATGGAGGGCTGTACTCTTCTCGGATGAGACGAGGGTGTGTCTTTTCTGCAACGACAGGCGTAGAAGAGTGTACAGGAGGCAAGGGGAACGATTCGCACAAGCCTGTATTCAAGAGACAGTGGAATACGGGGGTGGCTCGTGCATGTTCTGGGGCGGCATGTCAATCGACGGCAAAACGAACCTTGTGTGTGTTTCTCGGACTGGAAGTGCTCGCGGGCAAGGGTCGCTGACTGCTCCTCGGTACATAACAGAGATCTTAGAGGAGCAGGTTGTCCCTTATGCGGGTTTTGTTGGCAGTGGGTTCACGTTAATGCACGATAACGCCCGCTGTCACACCGCATTAATTGTAAGAGACTACCTGCAAGAAGTTGGGATCCCTGTTATGCGCTGGCCGGCGCGAAGTCCAGACCTGAACCCTATCGAGCACCTTTGGGATGAACTGAAACGGCGAGTACGGGCACGTGATCCTGCCCCTACCACTCTCCAAGACCTCCAAGATGCCGTCGTTGCAGAATGGGACAACATTCCTCAAGAGACTGTTGTCACATTAATTAGGTCCATGAGAGAACGCATGGAAGCTGTCATCAGAGCTAGGGGGGGTAACACTAGGTTTTAAGTTGATTTTATGGACTTTTTTAAAATTTTCACTGTTAAAATAAAATTTAAGTTTTTAATCATTTGCATTAGCGTGTTTTTTTTATTCCCTGGCAAACAAAAAACCAAATTTATTGATTTATTCTGAAATTTAAATAAATTGCCTTTCCAATGATACCTTATAGTCATGTGTGTACCATTGATTAATAGGGTTAAAATGACTTTGAAGGGAATTCTTAAAGAGGTGCGATTTTTGTGACGCCGAGTGTATTATTTTATTGGTGTTAATGAAGTAGGTTCTGGGGAGTTTGTTCCGCCACTTCTTCTTCCCAGCTAAAACACTAGGAAGTGGCGAAGGGCGGGCGTTTTGGGGGACTGTCTCTTGTAATTTTGACGTTCAAAAAGTGCTGATTATCAGCCTAATTTGAATAAATTACTTTTGATTTTGTAGTTTGTTGTAATTACTTTATGTGTTTATTTGCAATAATAAGCGTTGTGCAATATGACTTACTACATTTTTAATGTTTGCCATACTTGCATTAATAATATTTTTGATTTGCGTATTAATAGCCCTAATGCAATCTGTATCTTGAGTAGTGCCTTAGGTTAAAATAATGCCCATGACTTCAATTTCTCCCTGTATGTCACGGTCACAGTGTCCGGTTTGCTGACATGTTACTGCAACTAAATTGACGTGATAATGATGATGTTTATGACATTAGGATACTTGGTTCAGTAGTGAAATGCTAAATAATATAATTTTAATTTTGTGTGCAGGTACCTCTAAGGAGGACCTATCATATACCTATGATAGGTATCCCTGTACCATACTCATGGGAGTATTTTTGGATTAATTCTGTTTATTAAAATAGTTTTGATATTTTATCATTATATTTTAAATTGAGAAAAATATGGAGTAATTAAATATAGAGAATAGATATAAAAAGAAAATTAAAATAATATATATAATAGAATTTTATGAAATTATAGAAATAACTTTTTTTAATTCTAAATAAAGATCTTTGTGATATTGTTTCCTTTTTTTTTCTAACATTGGAATGGGGAAGCCCGTTAAAAGCTAATTGTAGATGGACGACACGACTATAGCTGGTTCTCAATCTGACCAATGAGGTCGAGCTATTATGACATATAAAATGACATTACGAGATTTTCAACCAATAACGATGCTTGGAACCAGCTATGGTAGTGCCTTTAGTTCCACAGTTTCCATCCCCATTCCTAATAAATGTAGGTTGTAGGTATATTGTTTCTTTTTGCGTTCTTGCTAATTCTCAATTCTGTTATCAAAAGCTTTGGAAGAACCTATCATACTCAGAAATGCAACAAAAACATAGTACATACACAAACATACTAATTTGAGCCTTATTTTCAGATTACAAGCTGATCCCTCTGCCTACTGGAAGATACTTGTTTAAAATTGGTTACCACACTTACTCCAGAAAAAGCGGCAATTTCTCCGGTCGTTGCAGCTGGTATTGCTCGAAAAGCATCAGCGAGGAGTGCGAAGTTAGAGGGAAGATGTACAACCAAAAAGTTGTAAGCTGCACAGGAGAACACACACATGACCCTATAAATAAAAAAAATAAAAGAAGCCTATATCCTTCCTTAACATAAAAAAAACCTTAAAAATTACAAGATAAAAACGTCTGATGATTCATTAAGGACGAGTTTATATGTACTAAGTGGTATCGTTATTTGTTTCTAATTTTTCTTAACGACGGAATGCCTAACAGCTGTTAATTTATTCTTTTGATTTCCTAAAACTATAATAATTAGTATAGTAATTTTGTTGACTTTAAATTATTTATATATTAATATAGTTGCACTAACAGCTTCTACGTACAACATAATTATGTCTTAAGCACTATAACCAATTCTTACCAAATGTTTTTGAATAAAAATTAAAAGTACCAAAATCAAATAAACACTGTAACTTGCTTATTCATATTAGTATTGTTTTTAGATTACGAGCTGATCCCTCTACCTACTGGAAGCTATTTGCTTAAAATTGGTCAACAAACGTACTCCACAAATCGGGTCAACTTCTCCGGTCAATGCACATGGTATTGCTCGAAAAGGATGAGCAAGAAGTGCCAAGTTCGAGTGAAGATGTTAAACAAAGAGGTCGTAGGCTACATAGGAGAACACACACATGACCCTACGGATTGGTAAAATAAAATTGAAACGAAAGTTGAAAGCATAGACTTTAATAGCTGCCAGTATCTTACAGAAGATTTAAGGAAGACGATTTAGTCTTTTTTTGTTGTATAATATTCGAATCTGTATGATAAGTGTATTTTTTGTAGGTAAAATCGCTTGTCTAAAGATTGACGGCCAATTGAGATGAAAAGGTCTGTATTTAAATGAGTTATAGGTATAGTAGTGTCGAAGAAACATTCGGTAGCTGGAAAAGCCTGTCGTCGAAAGTGACGTAGATGAAAAGTTCTGTCGGCGAAATGTCCCGCAGGTGAAGAGTCCAATGATGAATCGGTCTTCGGAGAACGGTTGCGGTGTCTAAAAAACTTTATAAAATGTCTTAGCCTACAGGCCCGAAGGCACCTAAGAAGCCGATTCCTGCCGGCTTACCTTTGGGAACAAGGCAATGTACGTAGTGTCTAGTGTCTACTGTAGTCAATTAGTAAATTATGTACACATCTGTGGTTATCACATTACAGTACAGGCATTAAATACATCGGATTGAAAAAAAAGTACCAACATTTTTCATGTCAACAAAGAAAGCAACATGTGGCGCCAAAAGTAAGCCGGAGCTCGGGTGTCAGAATTTAACACTAAATTCGTATGGACGCGGACACGTGACTTCACGGCTATCAGCAGCGTTTTGTAGGGACTAGGTAAGCCGAAGTTTATCGAGTTACGACTATGTTTGTACGTATAGAAAGTTAAATTAGAACCACTTCCCGATGTCCGATTGAGCTGAAATTTTCCACACACCTTTGCTTCTAAGAACAATACATTATTATGACAAACATAACTTAATCTTGCAGTCAGGATTGTCTCCTCACGAGGGAACTCCTCAATGTTTAATAGCACAGACATGAAACTTTGCATACGAGTTCATATTTGCTGGATAATCACAATTTGTATCATGAACTCATCCTAGCGCCAGGATCGTCTCCTCACGAGGGAACTCCTCAACGTTTAATAGCACAGACATGAAACTTTGCATACGAGTTCATATTTGATGGATAATCACGATTTGTATCATGAACTCATCCTGCAGCCAGGATCGTCTTCTCACGAGGGAACTCTTCAACGGTTAATAGCACAGACAAGAAAATTTGTATGCATGTTCATATTTGATGGATAAACTGCTCACGAGGGAACTCCTCAACATTTAATAGCACAGACATGTAACGTTGCATACTAGTTCATATTTGATGGATAATCACGATTTGTATCATGAACTCATCTTACCGCCAGGATCGGCTCCTCACGAGGAACTCCTCAACGGTTAATAGCACGGATATGAAACTTTGTAAATTTACGCGTTCACTTTTTATGAATAAACATAATACCTTAAGCTTGTCGCGTGAATGGTAAATGCTATAAAAACTAAGCTTTTGTGAAAATTATCCTACATCGTTTTAATTTTTTCAAAGATTTATTTTCTTCTTTTCAGTTCATCTTCGTAAAAGCTTGTTTCAAAAAGGTTTTTTTTATATTATATTTTTATTTTGTATAGTTCTTGTGCATTTAATCGTTCCGTTACATAAGTTATGAAAAAAAGATCAAGTTGGATCCTTCGAAAATTTTTGGTACTTTTACCATGGGTGACATTTTCGTGGTTTTCGAGGTCGCTGATAAAAACACCAAAATTAAAAATAGCGCCGACGCGCAACGTAAATTTCTGGTTTTTTCGTCATAGGTGTCATTTTCGAGGTTTTCGGGTTGGCTGATAATCAAAACGAAAATTGAAAAATGCGATGAAGAAAAACAAAATTAAAATTCACATTTTTTTCTTCGGCTTCCCCTTTCAATATTTTGACCCTTCGCCACTGTTAGCCTAAGCCCATTTAATCACGACTTACTTACGCTATTAAAAAAAATATTTATAAAATAGATATTAGTCAGTGACTTACTTAAGTAAAATGATTATTGTATCCATTGTTTTCATTGTATTAAATTTCAAAATCATATCAATTATTGTGTGATTTTTTATGTTTACCTGGGTTCTAAAATCATTTCTTAAATAGGTAACGTAGTCTATTTAATTTATAACTTCAGAACAGTAACGTTATCCATTTTCCTTTTTATTAAGATACTGATTAGTTGGTTACCCTCAGATTAATAAATTGTCTGCATATTTTCATTAAAAAGACGTTTATTTTTCAGAAAAAGTCAAATTTATTCGATCCGCGCGTGGGTACTACTTGCTGCGTTACGGAAATAATACATACTTTTCTGATGAAGCCACGAAATCGTTGCAGAATAAGGTATACCTATGGTACTGCTCCATGACAAAGAGTCGACACTGTCCAGCCAGAATAAGGACTTATGGGAAAACGATTGTTGACTTTCATGGAGATCATACGCATCGCGGGAAATTCTTCAAAAAATGTTACATTAGACAAAGATATTTACGCAAGGCATTAAGTCTACCTTTGTACACTGTTTATTATATTTGTGCATAAAGTTTAATTAATTAAATGAATATGTATATTAATACGTACGTATCCTTATTTTACCATGAATAATAATTATAATAGTATTCCAGTAGGTATTTGTAGTTTAATTTTAAATACATAATTATCTCTTTAGGAATGGCTTCTTTATTATTAAATGGTTTAATATAGCTTGGCGTGTTTGTTGTTTGTTTGTTTGGGTCTTTAGTAACTTAATTTTAGTTATTCCCTATGCGTTGATAGACAGACAGTTGTTTATGAAAAACATGCATATATGCTCCTCCTACTTGTTGTAATATTTATATCATCAGTGGCTCGATAGTTTACGTTATAAATAATGGAATATCTGTTGTTACTAACACTGGGCGACGAAGTGGTATTCTATCAGCAATAACTAAATATTATGTAGACATAAGACATAAGTTAAAGCCATAACTTACCGAAAAGCTTATGAAAGTTGTTGAATGTCGATGTAGGAGGACGATACGCTTTGACAGTGATTGTCACTTTTCTGTGCCCGGGCTCTGGTGCCACAAGTCTCAGTTCACGTCATTCGGTAAATTGTCTGTGAATATCATATATATGAGTGCACGTTGTTGATGAAAAGTGGTGGCTGTGTGATACACTTGTAACTAAATAAATATTGTGTCATTTTAAAAGAGAGTTCTTTGGTTATAACAAGAAAATAATGTTATTGTTTTATTTGTGCTGTTAATAATTAAAGCAGTTGTCTTTAAGGACGCATAATGTTCCTCTACTGTTGGGGCGTAGGTCTCACCGATGTGAGGGGGACTGGACCATAATCCCAGTTACCAGGTATCTAAGGATACCTTGTAACTTTTTTTAAACTAATTATTACTATGCACATTTTCAATATTGGTATTATATTGTTTTTAAATAGCTATGTGGATGAGTTAGAATAAATTCTAGGTTGTCTATTGGTTCTGTATGGTGTCGGGCGTAAAGAATAGCACTATCCCATATCTTCCCGTGGGGGTCGTAAGAGGCGACTAAGAGACTTGCCAGAGAATTGGTAGCAGCGTTCTCTGTGCTTTTGTAACAACCGTACTGCGATCGCCAACGTAAGGGGGGTTTTGCCATTTATGGCAAAACCCCCCTTACGTCAATGTGGCGTTGGGGGAGGCTTATGTCCAGCAGTGGACGTCTTTCGGCTGAAATGATGATGATGATGATGTCTATTTTTTATCAACGGCGTGCAATGACACTACCACCTTCTTTCAGGTCTTCAGCCATTATTCATCACCAACGCCAAAGGATCGCGGATTCTCTTCGTAGGCGGTCACCGGTATCGAATAAATGGCGCGGGAGACTCTTTCAAGGTCCGATGGAGATGTACCAGCCATGCCAAGTACGGATGTAAGGCAGTCCTCCACACAATCAACGATGAAATAGTTTATTATTTAGATCTCCATACCACTAGCTACCAAGACGGTTCGTTATAAATAAAACATTATAATAATAGCCTGCCTGACTGAAGTTGAAACAACAGAGACAACCCATCGACATGGGATACATTAAAGTGCTTAAGTGTGTGCGCAGACACAGATGCACTCTTTTCTTTCTTACTCTCGTAGTCCGACGGGACGACAATACGACACGACTGGAGAGAGACTTTGATTTTTATATAAGAGGGAATATAATTCAAATGATATTTTAAGAGGATGTAGTAAGTTTTAATTGGTTATTATTAAATGGAAATAATAGTAATTTGTGTTTAATTTCAAATGGATACCCTTTGTTGATGAGTTTTATCTTGCATTTAACAAAAATGTTTGTGGTGGCATTTAACGCATTCAGCGAAAGGTCGCAATTAATGGTTCAGGTTTCTACAAGATTATTTCAGAATAATTAAAGTAATATTTCGTAACAATGGTATTATTTATAATATCAACTATACCTACCAAAAAATAGGTGCTTACTTATATTAAGCACGTATATCAGACGTAAAAGGATTTTTTATTTTTACTGAAATTCAAAGGAAAAACCTTTATATCGTGCGAAAAATGTGGAGTTGATCTTTGCTTGAATAAAAATCAATGCTTTCGAGCTTTTCACCTATAGGTTTTTTTTTCCAAATATTTAGTTGACTTTGAAAACATTGAAAGAAATCATCGTGAGGAAACTGGCTTACCAACCCGCATTAAGTCCACGTAGTGGATAACGGCCCACTCCTGTTCATAGAGAGGAGTCGTCTTGCCTAGCAGTGGGAACGTTATTGACGAGTTATGTTGTGGAACTGGAATAATAATATATTTTGTAGTAAAGTATCTGGTTTTGTTTTTTTTTTCCTAAATAACTTCACCACTATCACTAATTTAAATTATATTATACCGTTTATTTTTACTTACAGCCCAAAATAAAGCATTGTTTTTTTTGTATTGGTAGTGGATTTGTATTTTACATTTACAGTAGCAGATTTGTATTTCACCGGTAAACATATTTGTGCATAGAACAAGATTACTCTTTCTCCTTATTACTTAGGCAATTAATAGACTTCGACAATGTGTATTATGGAATAAATGGCGTCTTTCCAGAGGCGATATCAACTTCCTCCTTGACCTCTTCACAGTGTCATTAAAAATCTCTTTGTCGAGTACTCAACCAATCAACTGTTACCTGTCACGAATAAAATTTAACCTTACTTCCTTGGTACGAAGATTTATTTAATAAACCAAAATTCGCAGCAAATAGAAAAGAAAAACTAAAATTATTACTGTCTGGCTTCAAGTTTAACGTTCATGTGAGGAGACTCATTACTTATGGAAAAAAAAAACAAGATGGTTGTGTACTAAACATAAGAAAGGTTAAAATAGCTTGGTTTCCATGATTAATGGGTAAAATAATGCAGTCCACTGCCGCACCTTTGAAGATAGTCATAGATAAAACTGTAATAAAATAAAGAGGAAATAATTTTTTCGTCTTACTCAAATTCTCTTAAGGCAAATGGTTATTAAAATAATAAATCTGTTAGATATGTAGGTAAAGGCTAATTGATGTTTTTCTTTCAGGTACATATTCACAGTCACTTTCGCACGGAGAAAGCAGACTCAGGAAGAAGGAAGAAGTCTTTGGCCCTCCCAAAGACAGGTATTTAATTTAAAAAATGGAAATCTGTTACTTTAAAAAGCATTTCTATTCAGAGTACATTGGTATTTTTAATGTTAGATTAGACTTCCCAATATATAATATATTTTGTGAAAAAGTTTAAAGTTGTTGTTTAGCTCTTCTTTTGATTCATATAGGTATCGCTCTGTATGGTGTCGGACGTAATGAATAGCACCATCCCATATCTTCCCGTGGGTATCGTAAGAGGCGATTAAGGGATTTGCCAGAGAATGGGCAGCAGCGTTCTCTGTTCTTTTGCAACAACCGTACTGCGATCGCCAACCCGCCCCCCAAAATGTCAATTTGGCGAACTTGGGGGAGGCCTATGTCCAGCAGTGGACGTCTTTTGGGCTGAAATGATGATATATAATAAAATGATGATAAATAATACCGGGTACCTAGGTACTAAAAATAAAATGATCATAAATTTCTCCGAATTTATTTACAGGTATTGCACAATACGTCACGTCAAGGAAAGGCGGTAAGCTACTCCTATTATCTGGATATACGTATAACCAGCACTTCACCAATCCCAGCAATCAGAAGACGAGATGGATGTGTTCAACTCACCGTAAGAAGGGATGCAAGGCTGTTGTCCATACAGTAGAAGACCAAATAGTCTTCTCGAAGACAGTTCACAATCATCCTCCTTATGAGCAGCACCAATATTATCAATAGAGCTTGTTACCGAGCCAACGAGTAAAAAACTAATATAAAGCTCATAGTCAAATAAAATTTGTTATTGCATGAGTAAAAGTCAACAAAACTGAAATTTAAAATAATGACTATTATTATTGTAGCATTAACAAAATATTAAACTGTACACCTGCTTGAAAAATGAGAAAGTATAAAAGGTTTTTTTAACTTATAAAGCTCATTGCACACATATAAAAGTGCGCAATGAGCTCTTAGAAGTAAATTGATATGAGATGATGCCTATAAGTGTGCGTTGCAGTTTGGAGTTTCACAGAAAGAATGCGAAACTAATGTTCTGTACTAGACGCGGGTCTTCCTAACTTAGGAATCTTTAATCGGACACCAATGTCATGAAATATACTGACTATAAATGCTGGAAGATTAGGACAGGTTGTTACTTATTCTTACTTTTACTTACATATAAAAAAAAATACAAAAACGTGCGTCTTTTTTTTCTTTACCCCTAAAATCTAAACTGATTACCAGATAAAAGAAAAAAACCAGTACATGGGTGTTCGGTCCATCTTTAGGTACTTGAGATAAATGGTTATAACAAATTTTGAATTATTCACAGGCATGGCACACTACGTCACCTCAAGGCAAGGCGGTAAGCTGATCCTATTATCGGGATATACCTATTGCCTGCAGAAAATTAACATGAGTCAGAAGTCGAGATGGATGTGTTCCTCGCACCATAAGAAAGGATGCAAGGCAAATGTCCATACAAAAGACGATCGTGTTGTCTACTGGAAGGGAGAACACAATCATTCTCCTAATGGGACACAATATTATAGCTTGTGATAAGCTACAGAGAGCCTCGCAACTCGCAAATTGTAACACAGTACTTAGGAGCGGTAGCAATCACTCCTTCTGTTTTATTAATGTTTATATTATAATTAAAATAAACAAAACATTTTTGCAAACAGCAGTCTACATTTTTCTTTGTCTCTTTCCTCCTCTTTGTGATCCTTTAGAAATCTATCCAGTACTCCCTGCATCCATCAGTGACAGCTGCGATCCCATTGAAAATAAAATTAACTTCAGAAATATTTCGTCTCATATACAAGTATGTTGAATGTTGATCAGGATTACGGAAGCGCTTCGCAATAAAATAACTCAACGCAGAAAAACCTCTACTTTTAAGAGACTTACCTAAATAAGTAGCGCGACTCGACTTACTGACGCGTTATTAAATTATAAATGGTTTTTTATACATATGTATCTGATGAAAAGCATCTGGCAACGTACCTGTGAATGCCAACTTGTAGTGTTACTTATGAATTGAGTGTATTGTTTGAGCATTTAAACCGGAAATCTCTTTAAAATCGCCTGAAAGATGTTTTTCATTAACATTTTGAGGTTCATTTCATAACCTCAATGTTCATAGATATTTTTTTTAATTCCATTTAAATAATGTTATTCAAACAATACATTTTAAATAATCCTGTTACTTAATTCTATATTCTTGCGGCAACATCTTATAAGCAGCGAAGACAAATTTTATGTCTTTTAAAACAACACACACACTACACCAGAGACACAAGCTATTAAATAAAATTGAAGACTACCAAAATGTTTAATTTTTCGAATTTGATGGTAAGGCTGTTAAGTGTGCTGCTGCATGCAGCACACTTTTGTTCAATTGTTCAGGTCGGCACGGTTAAGCCAAGTCCGGCAATTTACATTAGATTTAGCCACTCGGCTTTGTAAGTATATAAGAAACATAAGTTAAAAAAATACAACCAATCTAATATTGAATATCTCATTTGTTTGCAGAATATAGAGGTGGAAGACAGAAGAGGAAGGACTTAAATGATGGCGAACCAACTTGGGCCCGTAAAAATGCATCTATAGTCTGGAAATATTTTGTTAAAAAAGGGATGTCTCATGCTAGATGTCAACTTTGTAGAAAAATGTTAAAATGCCCTATGAGTTCTACTTCATCGTTACATAATCATTTACGGTTAAAGCACAACATTTAAAACCATCCTATCCTACTAATATTATAAATGTCAATGTTTGTGAGGATGGATGGATGTTTGTGAGCCTTTCACGCAAAAACTACAGACCGGATTTAAATTATATTTGGCACACAGATAGTTTATAACCTGGATTATCATTTTTTGTCCCGGTAGTACGATCTTGTGGGATGATTACCGAAGTCCACGCGGGCGAAGCCGCGCGAATAAGTTAGCATACATAAAATTTTAAAATTTCGTTGATTTAATATTTTTTTTTTCAACTTACGAGCAGTAAGCCTTGGGTTCAAACCCAGGCAGGCGTTTTACTTTGTGTAATTTATTTCATCACCGCTGCCCTCAAACACGGTGAAGGAAAACATCGCGAGGAAACCGGCATGTTCTAGATCTAAAAATTCGAAGACATGTGACATCTACCAATCCGCACTGGGCCCGCGTGGTGAATTACAGCCCACTCAATCTCATTGAGAGGAGGCCTGTGTCCCAGCTGTGGAAACATTATAGGCTGATGATGATGATGAATAATTTGGCCATACTAAAAAAATCGTTTAATTAAAAATTATTAGTTGTTATAACTTCGATCATAATATAACGCGAAACATACGCAGGGCAAATATTTTAATTATACCAGTAGCACTGCGGGATTACAAAGAATAACCACATAAGGTACTAGAACATTTTTCAACAGACCACCAATGTTAAATTGCTTATATACTTACCGGTAATACATAGTGGATAATAAATACTTTTGTTTAAAATATAATAATAATCAGATATACACACAAAACTATCATGTCACTAAATTAGTAAAGTTTTCTCTAGTAACCTACATTAAAAAAGTAATATAATTTGTTCAATATAATATATAATATGTTCCGTCAGCTTCGAGACACAGGGGAGAAGACACGATGGTACTGCGCGACGCACTACCGACGGTGGTTTAAAGCTAAGATATTCACCATCGGAGATACTATCACAAAGATTCAAAATGAACATAATCATGAATCTGTTGTCGACAATAAATTGAGAGCAATAATATTATAGATAAGCAGCTGCTTTCAAAGAGTTTCGTATTTCCACAATGAATTTCATCAGGGTTGATGTTAGCTTTACAAAAGTTTATAACAATCGAATACAGTTAAAAGTGTACAATGTAGAAATATGTTGGGTATGAAAAAATTAATTGTGTCTATCATTTTATTTCTAAATATTCTCAGGGCATTTTTACTTTCTACTTGGCGAAACTTCACAAACATGATGGGTATATAGCGGCATCTAACATACATAATAAATAGAATTAATTCTTTCAGCTAATGCATTCTTCACAACATCACAGAAAGGTGGCCTAAAAATTATTTTATATGGGAATACATTCACACGACATTCTGACTCGGGGATCAAGACTCGTTGGTTTTGCAGTCATAGGTAACGGATGCCGAGCAGTGCTGTACACTATTGAAAACAACATCGTTAAACTTAATAATGAACATAATCATGAATGAAAGGTGTACAAGAATATAATCAATTGTGAGTGAGTTCTTGATGTTGATTTGTGTAAGACACTGTAATCAAGCACTTGTTTGTAATAATAAAATAAGATCTATAAAATAAGATCTAAATCATATTATTCAGATCCAGCCTGTCCTCATGCTGTCCTCCCCCAGCGACGCCCTAAGCCGAGGCTCGTACCCCACAGGAAGTGCCTTTAGCGTGGAGTCGCTTAGTTTGTAAGTAGTCTTTATGCCCTGGCTGGAGGCCTTACACTCAAGACACCCACCGGATAGTCCGGCTAATTAGACAACAACCTCCTAGGTGGAACTGCGAAATGACATGCAAAAAAAAATGGCGAGGCATTCTGACTTCAGGCGTTGCCCGGTGCACAGGCTGTATTGCTCCTAATTATTGTAACTCTGCCTCTCTGTACATTGTTGCTCTTCTGTCTGTTCTTGTGTTTTGTGTTGAACCAAGGTGTTACTGTATTACTGTGTGTCACGGCTATTACTGTAAAGTGTTAATTTATTATCCATTAAAAACGCCTTTGAAACTGATCAAGTGTAGTTTCCTGTAAAACTAATTAATTTAGTAAGTTTTAAAACTAATTAATTTAGTAAGTTATAATTTCTTGCTGTTGAAAGAACCTCTTTTATTTTAGTATACCTATACCTATCTGATCCTGTGCCCTCATGTACATAAATAAATAAACAAACCATGATAAAAAATGGCCGCAATTACATGACTTATTTAATCAGCTATATAATCGGTGTTGTGAATTGTTTTCAGTAGCACTTTGTTCTTATACAATATTTGTTTCTATGATTTACCTAGGTATGCAGGAAGCTGTTTTATCTCGAAGTCCGAGAGGCGCCGTAGTACTAATCCTGGATGGATACCAATTTTACCGTCAACTTGTCAGGGGGTTGAAAACACGTTGGTTCTGCTCGACTCATCACTCTAAAGGCTGCAAAGCTGTAGTATTCACACTGGAGAATTTGATCATCAAAGCTAAAAATAATCATAATCATTAAAATAAGAACCATTAATAATACTGTCGTATCGAACCCCACTTTTAATTGTCATGTAGCCTTTTGCAAACTACATGTGCTGGGTTCAGCTTGTGTCTGTAATTTTGTGCGTTGTGCAAGACCAAATGAAATGTTTGCCATTTTGCGCAGTGTGCAATGTTTGGAATGTAGACTAAACTTATTTTTCTTTTCAGAATAGACAGCGATTAAAAAAAAAAACCTGTTTTAGATTTAAACAAATAATGTTATGTTTACGTAATGCAATGTTTAGTTTTGATTGGAAGAAATAAATTGTTTTTCTTTGCTGAAAACCTTTACCCAGCTACTTTTACGAAATGCCGTTTTTTTTTTCGACCATTCCCAGTCATTGGTAAACCAAAGTTTATAGAGGAGTCATACTTTTCAGGTTTCGTGTACAGTACATCGAATAAAGGTAGAAGGATGATATTTCGTGGTGGCTATAACTATTGTCTACAATTGAAGAACGGAGACAGACGCCGATGGTCCTGTTCTACTCATCACAACAAGGGTTGCAAAGCGAACATACACACATATCAGAACGACATCATAAAGATAAATGATAATCATAGCCATGCGCCTAAAGAACCGACTCGAACTGTCGTAAATTATAAAACTGTGTGAATTTAGTTACGTAAGAAAATGACCATACTTACTTATCGATTCAAATAAAAGCGTGAAACAAGTCATTAATTCGTTCCTGTTAGGTCAAACTGACTCGACACCGTCGGTCTATTAGAGTTAATTGCATGGGTGTCGAGGTCTTCCGGACTGGCTGAACTCGATCCTTCGTCGATACATTTGTATGTAGTCACTCCCGAGGACAGTCTCCAAAGTGGTGACACTTAAATAGCTATGCCGCAATCGAAGAAATACATCTTTGTATTGTGATTAATGTATTTTATACGGAACAAGCGCACACATAACGCATCTAGATATTTCAAGTAGAGCGGCTGGATTACCGATCTGCCCTTCGAACGTATTCGACAATTATAGTCTTACTACCGTTACACTCCTATAGTATAAAAGACTGGAGCTTTATGCCATTACATCGCTTTGTATTTTTGGTGAATTCTTGAACAAACTAAAATAAGCTATTTTTACAAGTGTAAATAATATTAAGGTTTCATATAAAACATGTATCTACTTTCTCTGCTACCATGGGAACTTACAGGCAGTTATACTCCTTGCAGAGATTTTTTAAAAGTTCCTCTATTTTGACGATATTTATCAGCAATCAATCAAAATGAATGCGTAAATACAAGTGTTATGTAAATACACTAATACAAGTGTTTGTATCAGCTTTATTGTTCATAACATCTAGTAGAGGACCCAAACTCGTCTTCCAAGGAGGCTTCAAGTTCACCAAACACACAGTTAAGGGCCAGAAAACCAGGTGGCGCTGCAGTCGCCACTATTCACGTAAATTATTGAATTTGCAGTTTTAGTATATGATCGAGCTGGTTAATGGATGAAACTTATTTTATATTAAATTTAATATGTCAATAAATATATTGCCTAAAAAATTACAGTCCGAAGGTACATTTTTTTTTTTTGAAACTTTTCACCGGTTTGGTTAGTAGACAAATTCCATACCAATCGAAAGTATAAAGCCCTTATATTATGCAAACGTTAGGTGGCCTTTTCTTTTGCCGTCACAACTCTCGGGTAGGCGGGTATCAACAGGTAAATCGATAGTAGTAATTTGCACCGGTCTGGTTAATGAATTAATAAAAAAGGCAACCTAACGTTTGCATATTTTATGGGCTTTACACTTTCGATTGGTATGGAATTTGTTTATTAACCAAACGGGAGATGTGTTCCAAATCTTTTTTTTTTTTTTTATTAATCATATCCTGGACTAAAAGTTTTTAGACAACCCATATGGGTTGTCTAAAAAATGGCAATATATTTATTGACATATTAAATTTAATATAAAATAAGTTTCATCCATTAACCAGCTCGGTGAAGGTCGTTGTATACCGGGATCTTAGGCCATTAATTTTACTAGGTTATGTAATTATTAAATTGTACGTAATAAACTACTATTGCTGGTCCCAAACAATATGTGTGCGTTTTTGTTGGTGTGTCAAACGTAAGTAATATATCAGTGGATTAATCAATCAAATGTAATTAAAGTTTTGCAATTTTAATTTGTGTCGTCAGTGGGCCTTATAGAAATAAAAATGTATTAAAAATTTTGTGCTGGATTATGACCCCATTTGACTCGCGGCTTCAGCCGAGTATAGTTCGGAAGTCATTCCACTGCATGGTTTGGCCGAGAACGTGTGTGGTAACAAGCATCGAACAAAAATCTAGCAAACCAGTAAACTTTCTGTCGATTTCAGCACCTATACGTACATCGTCATCCAGAGGAGGCCCAGCCATATTCATCGGTGACTACAGATTAGTTAAACATAGAACCGTGAAGAGTAAAACTAGATGGCGTTGCTGGAGACCCGGTTGTTCCGCTGTTACCTTCACCATCGACGGTGTTATTGTAAAAAGCAATAACCAACATAACCACCCACCATCTTCTAAAGTCTTCTGTTAAAGACAGGACAGAGTGGAAAGATTTTAATTAATTATAGTAATTGAAATAATTGATGCAACGATAATAAAATTAGGGCCTTAAAAAGTATAGGTATTTAATATTTGGATTCTACTTGAACTAGGAATGGTAACTCACTCAAGCCACGTGCCTACATCCATACTATAATACTATAATATTATAAATGCGAAAGTCACTCTGTTTGTTTGTTTGTTTGTTTGTTTGTTTGTTACCTTTTCACGACTACACGGCTGATCGGATCTTAATGGATTTTGACAAGAAGATAGATTTAAACCTTGGGAAGGACATAGGCTATATATTATCACGCTAATAACATTGGGAGATGAGCAATATTGCATTATGTGATTGACAAGTGACAAATGTCATAACAAGCATTAGAATACATCGGCTATTTTAAAACAGTTATCAACGAAGTAAATAGCCCGACAGTTTAGCGATTGACCTATGAATCGTGGGTTGCAGGATCAAACCTCAGCCAGAATACACTGTTTTTGTTAATTTTTGATGCTGTAATATTTACAAAAATAACCATGATTCCATCCCCATCCGGTTTTCACTTTTTGTTAAGTATTTTGCTTTTTTATGCTTTAAGACTTCCTAATCATTACCAAATAGTTTTATATATCCTTTTAGTTATTATTAACCATTCAAACTATAGTTAAACAATAATTTAGCCTCTGGCCGAAGTAAAAGCCAGCTCTTGGGTCACGGAAAGCGTAAGCTATGCGTTTAGAAATTTCTTTAAAAAGACTGTGTGCATTGAGTACTCTGATCTCACGGTCCCACGGTCTAAAGGTTCAATCCTAAGATTACTTTATTAAAGCTGCTTGAGCTTCCCCGCGGCCACAGCGACAGTACCAGTGTCCAGCACTTTTAGTTTATTTAGTTTCTTTTTCCTAAATTTTTAAATAATAATAATTATTTAGTAGGAAAGTAATATCATCATCATTCATCATTTCAGCCGAAAGACGTCTGCTGCTGGACATAGGCCTCCCCCAAGTGTCGCCACATCGACAGGTCTCGTGCGACTTGCATCCAGAGGATCCCCGCAACCATCATCAGGCCATCGGCCCACCTTATTGGGAGGCTTAATAAAAAAATCAACGTCTTCCGATTCGTGGTCGCCACTCCAGGACTTTTCGGCTCCATCGGCCATCCGTTCTGCGAGCAATATGGCCTGCCCACTGCCACTTACATTTGGCAATTCTTCGGGCTACCGGTACTTTGATGTAACCTTGGTTCTCTTGCGAATGTCCTTATTTATGATTTGATCACGCAAGGAAACTTCGAGCACAGCCTTCTCCATTGACCTTTGGGAGATTTTAAGCCTTCTGATGAGGCCCAATGTGGGCGACCACAATCGGTCCCGTATGTAATCACTGGCAACACACACTGGTCATGGACTTTCATCTTGAGACACTGCAGTGAGTTTGACGAGAACATATCATGCAACTTCCCGAACGCTGCCCAACCGAGACGGATTCGACGGTTGACCTCTTTCTCGAAGTCAGACCTACCCAACTGGACCGTTTGTCCCATGTAGACATAATCGTCTAAAACTTCGAGTGTAGAGTCTCCGATCTTGATAAGAGTGGGTGTTACATGGGCATTCAATTTGATTTTGGTTTTGTCCATGTTCATTTTAAGACCCACTCTTTCGGACGATCCACTGAGGTCATCGAGCATTGTACTGAGGTCCTCATCTATGGTCTCATCCATGACTACTATATCGTCGGCAAATTGAAGGTGAGAGATGTACTCACCATTGACGTCCCACCCTCCAGCCCTCTTCAGTCCAGAACCTTAGATACATCTTCCAGTGCAGCGGTGAACAGTTTCGGAGATATGACGTCTCCCTGTTTCACGTCCCTGTCACTCTCACTGTCACTGTCCAAGTCTCTCAGGAAAGTTATATAATGAATCTCATCAAAATGACTGCTGGGCTAAGGGCTCTCCCATAGCCTTCCAATCTTCTCTCCGTGCAATTTTGTGGTCTGAAATTGATGGTCGAAAACCAAAATAAAAGATTGCCCGACCCGGGAATCGAAACCAGGACCTCATACTCAGTAGTTGCGACCACTAGACAAACGATATAGTTTATTAACGGTATCTATCTATCAGTTTGTTTTAAGTTTTTCACGCCATACCTGGTGAACGGATTTGGATCAAACCACAAGCCAGGTCATTCTGGATAAGGACATAATTATACTTTCATTTATACGTGAAAGCGCATTACTATTCACTCACCGATAAATCACTCAAGAACTACCACTTTTGATCTATTTAACTTGAAATCTCGCAAGTAAGTTCTTAGTAACGCAGAAAGGGATTTTTGGAAATTCCACCCCCAAGTGGAATTAATGTCGGGTTAAAGGTTGAGTTCAGGAGGATATTAGTAATTTTTTAAAAGAGGCATGAATGCACAAAATCACTATTTACGTTTTTCGAAATTCTATCCGTAGGGGTGTTTCATAATGAAAGTTGATGTGGTACAGTAGTCGGTAGCGTGTTCGTATACATTGAGGAGTTATACTCAGTTTTGGAAGTTTTACTCACAAATGAATAGGAGATCACACTTGAAGCAAGTTCTTTCAAACGAAAATAATCATATAAAATCAATTTAGGTCGCTAGGGTCGATCTTCAATTTAAGTTGCGTTTGCCTAGGTAGGTCCATGGATGGGTGACCACCCATTACGTACCGACTTTATTGTGCTTTGGAAAGCACGTTAAGCCGATGGTCACGGCTGTCATTTGTAGATCTTTGACAGTCGTTACAGGTAGTCAGTGGCCCGAAAGTCTGACAACCAGTCTTACCAAGGGGTGTCGTATAACCCAGTACTAACTGGGCTGTGGAGGTCAGATAGCCAGTCGCTCCATGTAAAATCCTGGTATTCAGCTGCATCTGGTTAGACTGTATGTTCCCAACTTAGTTGGGAAAAGACTGGGCAGATGATGCTGTATTAATACTGGAGACATCTGGTAACGAAACTTCAAACAAAACATTGTAATCAAGAACCTCCTGACTAAAAAACTTATTTTAAGCAAATCACGAACCTAACGCGTACGAAGTCGCGGGTAACAGCTAGCAAATAAATTAATATCTATAAATATAATTAGTATCGCTCACAGTAAGAAAAACTGGCCAAGTGCGAGTCGGACTCGCGCACGAAGGGTTCCGTGCCATTATTTATAAATACGAGCAAAAAAATCACTTTTTCGTATGGGAGCTCCCTTAAAAATTTATTTTATACTGTTTTTAGTACCTTATAACGACAGTGGTAAAAAATAAGCAGGAATCGATTTCAACTTTTATTCGGGCAGAGTTTACCTTTTACAATTATTATAATCAAAGTGAACACACTGAGTGAACACACAATTTTTTTTATTTTTTTTTTTGGGAATGGCATCTCGCAGTTCAACCTAGGAGGTTGTCGTCTACTTAACCGGACTATCCTGTGGGTGCCTTAAGAGTAAGGCCTCCAGCCAGGGCATAAAAATTTACAAACTAAGCGACTACACGCTAAGGGCACCCCCTGTGGGGTATGAGCCTCGGCTCAGGGCGTCGCTGGGGGAAGACTGCATGGGGACAGGCTGGATCTGAATGGTATCATTATTTAGGGGCTGATTTAAAACTACTGGCACAGCATCGCGGGCTGGCTCGAGCGAGGGTCGGGGAGGGCATGGATCGGGACGTTGCGACGGACCTCGACGGCGAGGTCGGAAAGACGGCGGTTTGTGTCTGAACTTTTAAGAGTGCTAGTCTCTTTGCTGGAGGGTAATAGCATCATCGGGAGTGACGAGGGTATGCCGAGGACGGCGTACTGTACTAATGCGCGAGGGTTCGTAACGGGCGGCCGCTGCGATCAGGGGATTACGGTGTTTAATGGCGTTATCGAAGAAACGCTTCGAAAGACGTTTCATAAACTGAAGGACGGTGGGCATTCTAAGGTCTACGTGTAGACGGTCATTACGGACATAAAAAGGGGCTCCCGTGACTCTACGTAAGAACCGGTTCTGCAAGGTTTGCATCCTATGGATGTACTTAGGCTTGGTGTGAGAGTACACGACGCAAGCGTACGTCATAATGGGGCGGATCACCGCGGTGTAAAGGCGCAACTTGCACTTGAGTGACAACTTGCTTTTTGTCGAAATCATGAAATGAAGCCTACCCATAGCAAAGGTAGCTCGGTCGCGAGCTGCTTTGATGTGCGCCGCGAAAGACAGGTGGTTGTCAAGTAAGACTCCTAAGTACTTGGCTTGCTTCTCCCAAGGGATAGGCTTACCGTACATAGTGATCGGGCTGAGCGCTGGTGGCTTATTCTTACGCGGTTTAGAGAAAAGAACTGCCTGGCTCTTGTCGGGGTTCACCTCGATTCTCCATTTCCGGAACCAAGCGCCTAAGACGTTGGCTGAGGTTTGGAGGGTGCTGTAAATAGCGTCGTGACTACGGCCAGTGTAATAGATGGCCGTGTCGATAGATGGCCGTGTCGAGAACACACAAAATCATCGCTCCGGGCTTTTATAGCACTGGCTGGCTGGCGGCTACTCCACCTCCCTCCTCCTCCTGGCTCGTATTTGGCGGGGCAAGGCTCATGTGGTGGGGAAGTGACGTAGCGGCTGGGCTAGGCGAGCTTGACAGCCGGCTTACCGGCTGGCTAGCGACATCTAGCGTTACAACCTATTTGTTGTTGTAGCGGCAAGAAAAATACATGATCTGTAGAAATTTCAACTAGCCAAGTATCACGATTCATGAGATACAGCCAGGTGACAGACGGACAGACGGGCGGACAGCATAATGTCATGTCATGTAAAATATAATGAGCTCAGCATAAAAACTAAAATTATGTTAAGTGCGTTAATTCGTAAAAGTCACTATACTTATGAGAAAGCTATAGAAAAAAATAACGAAAATAACTTATTACAAAAAGGCTCTCTCAAGCGTCGTCATTGTAATCAAAAGAATTTACGAACCTTTACTCAGCTATTTTTTTAGCGGGGCATTCTTGATTGCCTGTTTTGTGGTTGCTCGGTTTTTTAAAACGCAAGCATGTTGCACACTGTGACAGTTAGTGCATTCTTTAGACTGATGACCTTGTTCCCCGCAATGCCCACATGTGTAGGTAGCCTCCCGACAAGTCTTTGCAACATGTCCATACTGTTGACACTTAAAGCACCTGGTCACAAGTGTAAAGTCCCTCACTGGGCAGGATGTCCAATTAATGTACACTCGGCTTTTGTTTATAATAAGGTTTATAATAAGTTTATATTTAATATGTTTATATATAAATAAGGGCCTGCGATAAGCTAGCCGTCACTTCATAGATGCACGTAGGTCCTTCCTTTTAACCAGACTTGCGACTCAATTTTATGGAGCCCATAAAAGTTTCATGGGGTAAATGAGGAAGCTTGTCGACTAAATTAATGGAATTGTAGACTTCTTGATCACTTAAAACGGTCGGAACGCCTATCACTGCAATTGTTTGTCTTGTCTTATGGAAGCCTTCCACTTACAAGCCGGAACTACAAAGTTGAGCTGATTTCCTTAGTTTTTCAATATTGTGTTTGGGCTCCGTGCTAATGATAACGCCTCCGTTTTTAGTTTTGCGCAATCCTCTAACGTGCAATTTCATTTGTTCAGGGCTTATCATACTTTGGACTAACAATTTTGTGTCGTTACTGAATTTTAATTTATCTGTTGGATAAATTGCAACAGAGCTGAGGTTGTGTGGGCTCAAATAACTATTTGTATTGGTTTTAACCATGTCTGCAAACGGAATTTTGTTTCCCATTGTTATTTTTGGCGCAAGTTTCCTGAATTCTAACTTGAATTGTTTTCGGGAAATTTTCAAGACTGTCTGTGAGGTCACGTTTGTCTCTCAAAAATATACGTAGTGGAATTTAGACATTCTTTGGCCTTGAGCCTCAAGTCCTGATAGTAAACTCCATTTCTGAAACGCCATGTCTTACCTTACGCGATAGGTAATTGATCCTGAGCTTTTTTTCGAAGTACAGCTTTCCTTCTTGAGCAATGAGATAGACTTTATTCAGGCATTTTTAGATGGAGATCAACCAGCTACTTATATCACTAGTGTCCATTGCTTCAGGTTTTCCTTCTTCTTTTTTTTTATTTTTTTTATTTAATCGATAATGATACAGAGTTTTATTCTTACATAACACCTGCCAAACTGCAAAGCAATTTGTCGGCAGTAGGTTCTCGTGGATTTTGCACGAATCTTAGTTAAAAATAAACATTAAAATTAACTCTAAGTTAAAACTACGACCATGGTTCTATAGGTGAAGACTCCGTATGTAATTACGGAGTAGTCACCCACACAACCACAGATTCCACAACCTCAGCTAATACACTCAGCGGCATCAGCCCACGAATGTCATGAGACCATCCCATCGTACCTATCGGTATGAGGTAACCGGACATAGGACCCACGACATTAGTTGGCCGCGGCCGCCGATCGACCACAGCAACTATGGACACATCGACAGGTAATGCTTCCTTAAGACACTTTTCAATTGATTTTTACTTTTGATATGATCGATTATTCCTTCAGGTAATTCATTAATTAATGTAGGTGTAATCCATCGTCTCGTACGCTTACCATAATAATTATTTACATTTGGCACATGTAGTTTCTTTTTCTTCGCGAGTCGGGTTGGATAGTTATGTACTTTTTCTTTTTTGTGTTTGTTATTATTATGTTGTTCAAGAATCATTGTCATTTTTACTTTCATGTCAACTGGTAATATATTACACGTCTTAAATAATTTTTCGTATTCCTTGTTCAAGGTTTGTTTAGTTCTTTTGTTGACTAACATTTTTAGAAGACGTATTTGTAGTATTTTAATTTTAACAAGATGCGTTTTAAAAGTAAGTCCATATCCACACAACCCATAACTGATAATCGAGTCGGCAAGTGCATAATACAGTGCATACAGTAGTCCCCTCTTGACTACAGGCTTCAGGGTATACAATTTACCCAGAACTGACCGAACTTTATTACAAACCGTGTCTATGTGTATGTTCCATGCAAATTTAGTATCAATCGTCAGTCCTAAGTACCTGTATGTTTTTACCTGCTCTAACTTAATACATTGACAGTTTGACTTTCCGTTATGTAGACAATTATAACTGTGACCTATTATATTCAAGTTGTAGCGACGTACAAAAAGCAACTTACCACAAAAAGTACTACAGCGCCATCTATGACACGGCGGAAGAACTAACAGCAATTTCCTACATCTCACATGCAAAGTTTACATCGACTTAAGAGTATATAGAAAAACCCGACTACAACTGTTGGGCAGTTGCCCGCCAGACATAACACCTGTCTGGCCGGAGGATCCTCCCTTTACTACGGGGATGAGGAACTTTACACCCTGTTCCTCATACCCCTAAACTGGTGACCCCGAAATGGACGTCAGCGCAGCCTTCGAGCAACGTGACGTCATCATCATCAACATCACTTCCTCAAGCCTTCGAGCAGCGAGTCTCACAGCCAGCCAGCTTCAAATGGGTATTCCTGACCACCAGCATGCAGCGGAAGCGCATTCCTGGCCAGTACCCTCAGCCTCTCTTCAAGCGACCATGGCACAGCACACTGCACTTTCGGCCGGTCGAGAGCTTCTACCTCCCGGTCGACACCTCTCTAGCTGCCTGCCACATCGCGGCACTGCATCACGTCCGACGCACTGGAGCAAACGCAGCGCCGGCCCCGACTCACTGGGGTTCGCCTCACTACCGCAGACTGTTCCGACTCACCGTGAACAATGCGGCAACGAGCTTAAAAAAACTGGCATGGCAAAATACTTCAAGACTCATTCGACGATCGACCTCCGGTCTCCGGGGGGGAGTGATGTAGCGACGTACAAAAAGCAACTTACTACAAAAAGTACTACAGCGCCATCTATGACACGGCGGAAGAACTAACAGCAATTTCCTACATCTCACATGCAAAGTTTACATCGACTTAAGAGTATATAGAAAAACCCGACTACAACTGTTGGGCAGTTGCCCGCCAGACATAACACCTGTCTGGCCGGAGGATCCTCCCTTTTTTAAGGGGGATGAAGAACTTTACACCCTGTTCCTCATACCCCTAAAAAGTCAATGTTTTTGTTACGTGAATATGGAGAATGTATTGGCATACACTTAGTCTTGCTTACATTTATAATTATGCCTTACATTTATAATTATGCCATTGTCGTGTGCCCATTTAATTATATTGTCCAAATCGTCTTGTATCGCCTCTTGTATGGAGGTTTGGTCCTTAGCACTGAATAAGAGACATGTATCGTCGGCGTACATATAAGCTTTGCATTTTTTGATTACGTTACACATACTATTAACGTGTACAATATAACCAACAGGCCCATATACAGATCCTGTAGGAACATTATTTGACAGCGCCCTCAGTACTTTCAACATTGGCAACCCGAACTTTGATAGTTCTTTGATTTAAGTATTGCCCAAACCATCTGTTGATTGGTCCACTTATCCCACACTCATCCATAGCCTGCAACAAGCCGTCGTGATCCAGGGTATCAAAAGCTTTTTTAAAGTCTATAAAAACTGCTACAACTAAGTTTTTATCGTTTAGGTAATTATTTACGTCATCTGTAAATCTTGCTAGCGCCGTTGCCGTGCTTCTATTTGGTCTAAAACCATGTTGAATGTCGGTAATAATTTCATTTTTGTCTAAGTAAGTTGTGATTTGATTAACTATGATCTTTTCCATTATCTTATTAATCGTGTTTAAAATAGCTATTGGTCGGTAATTTGTATATTCCAGATGTGATCCTTGTTTGTAAATTGGCCTAATAATTGACTCTTTTAACCTTTTTGGGTATTTACCTTCTTTTACACATAAATTTATAAAGTGTGCTAAAACAGGACTAATAAAGTTCTTGATTTCCTTTAAATCTTTTACCCTAATGCCATCTGATCCCGGCGACTTGTTGCAGTCCAGTGAGTCTATTGTCCTGGCGACATGTGTGGGCGATGCTTTATTGAACCTAAAACTAACATTACACGGTTTAACATAATCATGTCTATTTAAAAACATTTTGTTACATTTATGCTTAATATTGTCAATTTCCGTTGTGAATGTGTTACAGAAATTATTACAGATGGTAACCAAGGATTCTTTTCTATGTAAATATTTGTATATAATGCTATCCACTGTTACTTTACTTCTACCTAGCCAGTTGTTAATATTACTCCATATCTTACGCATGTCTCCTTTACATTTTTTTATTTCGTCATGCCTGTGTCGATCTTTAGCCACATTTATAAGTTTATGCGTTTTATTTCTATATTTAGTGTATTGTAATCTAAGATTGTTATTGTTTGGATCCATTTTCCAGCGCCTAAATAAGTCATCTTTGCGAATAATCATGTTTTGTAATGTATTATTAACCCAGGCTTGGTGTGACTGTCTGTCACGTGCTCCTAATTATTTAGCAAATATCTTAGACTTGATTCCTATTTCAAAATCATCACATGGTATTGAACCACTTAGAAACACATTAAACCTTTAGTTTATGGCTTGACAGCCTGACAAGTTACCGTAATTAATAACGAAACGTCCTTTCTTACGTTGAATTGTAAAAACTATATTGCACCACTTGGAAAGGCATAAATCCTTTATTTAATGGGAAACAGACTATGGACAAGTATTATTAAGAATTCCTAAGAAACGCAGAAATATCCGATTTCTAAACGTAACTCACAATAGGAGAGCAACATCTGTTTGCCATATACTCCGGTCACGAGTACCCATAGGGACCCTTGAAACAATTACAAACGGGGCTCTTGAACAATTCTGTGAAAGTATGTGAAAAAACCAAGCGTGGGGCTTGGGTGGATGGTTTTGGAGATGAAGGAGGGGCAGTCGGTCTTGGATCGCTATAGGGCTCGGACGATATGGGCTATTAGAGTTAAGTTAGGATACTTGGTAAATACCGAGAGGCTATGTCCAAGTGGGGAGTTGATTTGGGATCACGGAAGAGTTCGGACGTGTGAGGTTTAAGACCTTAAAGTACTAGGGCATTCTATATTAGGCCCGTGAAGTTAGCGTGTGAGCGTGAGTGTCGAGGCGCGGAAGGAGATGAGCTGCGGTGGAGGCGAAATTGGTAATGTGTGCAATATTCTGTAAGAGAGTTGTGGTCTCCTTAACGTAACACTTGGTAAGTGAAACTATATTTAACTCTTACCTCTTAGTAGCAGTTTGGTGGTAGTACTGAGGAGCTGTTAATAATCATTTATTTCAGCATGACGGAGCCGCCTACTTCCAAAATGTATACTATTATCTCTTGTGTTATATGTTTGTATGTGTCCACCTCCTAATCCGTACCTTGGCAAATATCCGTCATCTACGTTTGGTTATAGGGAGACGGAGAAGGCCTTCCGCACACTTCACACTTACAGCACATCACTGTACACTGTACACTAATACACCCGACTATTATTGACGCATGTTAATATATCTGACTTTTACCTGACGTACCACAAATGGAAGGCAGAACCGTATATTCGCAGTTCGATTAAAACAACCCATATTGTTAGTCAGGCTATAATGCTGACTTGTACTAGTAGTACAAATTAACCAAACGCTGCTGATGTATACTGCTTCCTATAAAGGTCTAGCTCAGAAACATTGCGTAGGTATTGATGTCTGCACATTCGGGAGAGGGTTAGGCTCCACCAAGTATCTCAAAATGAATTGATCCGTTCTAAGGAACGCTAGGGACTACCCGTATCTCGTTACCAAACCAGGCTGTTTGTAGGCCGATTAGTGAATTGACACTGTTTGGCGAGACACGCAATCACGACATGGGGAAGATTAATGGAATGTGAAGTGACGATAGAATTACCACTTCGGCGTTCATCAATAACAATTGCAATATGTTCTGCTACAGACTAAATCTACGGTGCGCTTGCGCAAGTTGTGTGATATCATAGTGAAGGGGTAGACTGCCGTAAGGAGGTTACTGACATAAGTACGCGAGTAGGGACAACTACTAAAACATGCCTTCCTCGATGGCAGCCGGACTTCTCAGGACCCTGCCTTAGGATTGAGAAAGACATGTGAAGAATGCTTAGGGAGCGTGATCTGTTAGAATTCGTAGCAGTGTTCTTAGTGGACCTATGCGCTTAGGTCTAACAGTCACGTACTGGGGCAGTTATTGTAACCGGTTACATGCCATAGAGATGGGTTCGTTCGTTATGTTTGAGTCATAAAATTAACGTAACTTAATAATGAATTTCTTAAGCGCAAGCGTAACGTTACTGACCTTTTCATACTATATCATATCTTTGCGACCTCTTGTCTTATTAGCTTCATAATTTACTGTTGTATTGTTTTATATGATTTGATATTATGCATGTATATGTAATAACTGTGAGTTCCCAATATTAACTTCACCTTGTATCCCCTCCCTGTCCCCTAGCTTTCAAAGTCGGGACAGGGCTACCCTAAATTGGGAATTCAGTCCTCTATGTCGGTGGGAAGGCGACCAGTCTGGGACGAACCTTACAGGGCCGTGCGGAAATGGCGGGGCCCGGCCCTTTCCCCTTCGGGGGAAACCGACCTTAATACTAATATTAATATGATTTAGGAAAAACGAAAATTTTATCAGCCTAGGGTAATTTAGGAACAGTCACATTGGCTATCACGTTTTCGAACTGTTGACGGCTGCTTGGAAGAATCATAAATGTCGCTAAAAATCGTGTACATATTATCATATAACTCAATAGGATCATGTGTGTTTAATAATTGTTGCCAGTCGACATTGCGGAGTTTATTACTTACAAGTTTGTTTTGAATTGTCGTTCTCGTCGATTGAATACATTCTTTTATGTTCACATCAGCTGATAATCCCATTAGGTAGTGATCCGCGATCTTAGTCAGTTAGTCGTTACCGTGTACGCTTCTAGAGCGCAAGCCTTTTCAGTCCGCACAAACACATGATCGAGGCAGGACGTCACATTGCGATCACTTATCACTACATCCCGAGTTACGTCTCGTATGCCGCACTGCAATCCCCTCTCCGATAATGCGTTCAGATACCTGTCAGCCGTGGCGGCATGGTAATAATGTTTGAGGTTTGTTTGGGCTACTAGGAGGTGGTATACTCCGCGGGCTGTTTTCTGTCATCACTTCATAGTTCTTAGACGTTTCTTATTATTACCTACTTACTTGTTATTCACCAAAGTAAATCACAACTAAGCAAAAGTGCGATTCGGTATCTAGATCACAGATCACTTGAATACTATTTAATAAATAATATTGCTTAGACACACGTCCGGTCTACTTGAGTGCTGGTAGAGATTCCAGATTCCAAATTGGAAAGAGGAAGAGTACATAATCAATAATGATAACAGTCACAATATAAAATATTTGATCTCAGAGACGAGTAAGGGAACCGTGTAGATAATGACCAGCATGGGATGGAGCAAACAAAATAAATCGTTTAAATAAAATATAGAAGCGAATATTATTCAATGCTACAAAATATCATGAGATGTATTTGGGAATAGGTTATCCTACAATCGTTTACATGTGTAAAATAAAAAGCATTTATTGCAAATTAATGATTTTATTTCTACGGTACAAAAATGTCGAACATTACATTTTAGAAATGACTTTTGAGCGACTCTTATGCAAATATAAGTAGTGTGTTCAAACATTTATTACTTATTTTATTATTTTTTTCAGTAAATGGTCCGATTTTCTACAAATCGGATATTGGCGTGAAAATCAGGAAGATTCGCGGCTACAGATACACACGGCACTCTGTGTGCTCATCTCGAGTGAGATGGTTGTGTGAGTCACGGGACTTTCACGCCATCGTGGTCACTATAGGACACACAATGGTCAACAAGCAGAACAAGCAAACATATCCTCCTAGCTAAGTACCTAGTTCCTATACAAAACCAGGATTCACAGCTTTTGGATAACTGACTTACAGATCTTGTAAATTAGACAGCCGTTAGTAGTGAAGCCATCTGAGAATATTATTTTGAAGGATATGAATCAATTCTTTTGATGGATTAAATATTTACTTATTACGATTATTCATTACTTAATTAAGGTTGTTTCTACATTATGTATCATTGACATCTTTTACATTTAAGTGCCTATTTTCCTCATAAAGTTTAACTAAATGGCTGTGAAAATTCAGGTTATTCTGACTATAAAATATGTTAAATGTTGAATATTTGGCTAGTGATTATTTATTTGAATATTTATTAACTGTATATAACTCTGTAATATTAATGTATATGTAGATTGTAAATGCTCATGATATCCAATATATTTCATTTGACGTCAACTTTGTTCTTTTTTATTTTACATTCCATTCAGAAAATATTATTAGCTTTTTATCTAAGTTTCTTTCTTGACCACGACCGTCTTCATGCACACTGAGTGACGATTGTGCCCAATCTGTCCCGACCCATCCTGGAAATGTGACATATTTGTGTGCAATTCATCATTTGCCTAGCCTTTTCCCAAACTATCTTGGGGTCGGCTAAGCCGACTCGGCTTCCAGTCTGACCGGATGCAGCTGCGTACCAGTATTTTACATGAAGCGACTGCCTCTCTGGCCTCCACAACCCAGTAACTGGGTAATACGATACCCCTTGGTAAGACTGGATATCAGACTTTTGGCTTCTGACTATTCGTAACGACTGTCAAAGATCTACAAATGACAGCCGGGACCAACGGCGGAGGAAACTTGGTAAGTAATTATGGTCACCCATCCATGGACCAACCTCGGCAAGCACGGCTTAACCTTAAAGATCGAAGCGTGCGGCTGTTATTATTTAGCCACGTGTTAGTATTTAGCTCTTCGTGTGTGTGCAATTAAGTTTAAAATTTTCAAAAGTCAATTAAATAATATTCACTAGTCTGCCACCTTGAGAGTCCGCCCTAATTGATTTACTTAGCTTACCATGCACGCATTGTCATCCAAACTAAACATATAGAAAATGTATGCATTTGAGCTCAATCGGAAACCAGAAAGTAGATCAAACACTTCTAAGATTTTGTTACAGGTGCTAATAAAAGCGTGCTGATAAAATAACAAGACTACTTACAGTAAAATAAAAGTGAAATATACATAAACAAAAGTGGTAAAATAATGTATATTAATAAATAAGTGGTAAAACTGAAAAACATCGAATTTTGGAAACCGAAACGCACCCTACTAACATAAAGCGACATTTGTGAACGCACCCGAATTTAGAAAACGTCATTTTTGTACGGTCCAGTGTTGGTAGAAAGGAGCTGTTTGAGTTTTGTGGGGAAAAAAGCATTGTGCGGGAAATTTTGAGAACTTGTAACCATTGGAGTAATTCCCCTAGAATAGATAGAATAAAGCTGTAATCCTAAGGTGATATTTACAGCAAATCGTAATAGTCCATACAAGTTGATCAAATAATTAGTAACTTGTATGTGTGCGTATTCTCATAATATGCTGTATCGTGTCCTGCGTTTGCTTTGTAAAATAGAATCTCTCGTGGAATAGAAGTTATCACGTTTCATTCAATCGTGGATTTGCAATAATATACCAATGGGTTACTAATTTTCCCCATAAGACGTGGGGAAAATTAAAAACTTGATCTAGCAACCCTAAAACTGTTTTTAACTTTTGATTTGACAAACATGACAATTTGGCATTTGAAACGTAAATAAACCATTTGTGTTTTATGAAAAATAAATAATATTTCTTGCGGGGAAAGCCCTATAGTGTATGAAACTCGTAAATCATAATCATAGAGGTCTAAGTGGTAAAAACAAGTACTTAGTTCCGCACTACTTTAAAGTTATTATGAGACAAAAGTTTTTTAAGGTTATCCAAACAATGAACTTATCCATGAAATATAGAAAATTCAAAGGTGTGAAAAGCCTACGTAAGTATCTAAAACGTGAATTCTGTTAGTTAATACTTGCATATTGATTCCTTAAACGCGTCTTGTTTTGCAGGTTATCTCCAGAAGTTTGAACCCTGGGAAACTTTACCAGCAGCGGACTAAGTTCTTCAATCTCCTTGAGGGATATGGGAGACCCTTCAGAGCTGTCTTTGCTCTCCAGACTGCACATTTGTCGTCATAGCTTGAAACTCAAAGCCTGGTTTCTAAAAGACAACATGTCTAGCACACTCGCACCGTCTCTCATGTGGTCTGAGCATGCTGAAGATTAACTCCCTGACGGTCCGACCTTCTTCAGTAACCCTTGCCACGGTGGCCCTGGTTACAACTACACACTGAATTTGTGCTTCTAAGTCACTTTCTGAAAAAAGCCGTCTTCAAAGATTTCCTGTAAGTACCAGTAATAGTGAAACCTGGGATGTGAGATGATGAGCTGTAAGGTGTTGTAGAACAATGGCTGGAGCCACAAAAATGATAGTGTGAGGACCCAATATGTTGAGTTCATACACTGATAACATAAATTAAGTGAATAAATTCTGTATTTCTATTTATATACAAATATAACATTGAACATACTCCTGTTGTTTTATTCCACCTATATGTAAAGGAAAGAATGCTGAAATGAAGGGCCATTCAACAATTGTGATTGGATGTAATCAAATTGTATTATTTTACTTTTCCTGTGGATAGAGTGGTGCGTTTGGATGATCCTTTTTCCCTTTTGATACTCGGTTAATAGTTTGTAAATAAAGTATTTATTTAATAATGTTCTATGTTTTGTAGAAAGCAACAACTTATTGTCAGGTATATATTGTTCTCCCATACTTAAGTAACATAGAAATATTGTAAAACAAATGATTTTAAAAGAGTAACCATGGAGTTTCTTGCCGGTTCTTTTCCATTAGAAAAGAACAACCTGAATCAAGCGCCTTTTTGTTGATGTTTTATAAGTGCCCATGTAGGCCTATGTGACATAAACATATTTTAATTTTTTTTAAAAAAGTAGCAATTGTTTAAAGAATTTATGTTCTTTGTGTGATTTAAATAAATGCTTGCCTTTGTTTTTTTGTTCTCATCATTTTATTGTTTTCAATGCAGCACTATTGTGAGCATAATGTTAAATATACAGTAACTCAAACATTGTTTTTCTTGTTGTAGGCTGATTGGCTGATACTGTAATTTTGGTTGGGTTTGATTAAAATAGAAAATAATTCTGAGACATAGTAAGTAATTTTTAATACAGTTGCTCAAAAAGTGGCGTATTGCAGGGACGTAATGCGTTCGGGATGTGGGCTATTACACACTCGAGCTTTTTCTTTACCTTTTCCGAACTCGTGCGTTCTCTTTCCCAACTGTCAAAATAATGTCTATTATAAAGAAAAAATCCAACCACGGAGTTTTTACTAACAAAAATCATAGAAGTTTTTATGGTTCATGCCAATATTTCTAAAAAGAAGCTACTAATTTGTTTCAATATCAGATTTAATGATTTGATTCAATGAGTTAGGTTAGGTTTCATTTCATTTTCATTTCATATCATTAAAAAAAAACTACTGAAGACTTGGCTGTATGGACATAGTTCCCTTTGCCTACCCAGAATGGATGAAGAAAACAAAAAAAATGTCTGCTTCTATTCCTTTACGGTTGGCGCCATTTTCCAAAAATGTTCTTTATTAAATTGCTTCATTTTTTCGCAACTGTATTAAAAATAGTTGTTCAGTACACGTGCGGAACCGTCATTGCAACTTGTTCCGACTGTCAACCCTCACCTTCGGCTGCGCCTCGGCTCGGGTAGACATTTGTCGGAACTCTTTGCAATGACAGGCTTTCCGCACTCGCAATGAAATATACTATTCATTGCGCCCAAATAGCAGTGCAGTAAAAGAAATTGATACATAAGTGAAGAAAATGTCACATTTATGACCAAACTCACAAGTTTTAAAGTTCTTTGGCAACTGAGCCGATGTCGAGTGACTTCTCTCCATGTTCAGGGATATGGAAAAACAACTTTTTTGTTTTGATTCGGGAACATGTTTCTTGCCAAAAAAAGTCGACATTTTTTGGCTTCACTTTTAGTATTTTTTATACATGCAGTTATCGATGATTTAACTGAGACTAGGTTAAGTGACGAAATTGTATTATCTTGTGTCTCCAATAATACTGTTGTAGATTCTATAGATTCTTTAAACTATTAAAGCCGACAGAAGAGAAGCCTGGTAACAATATCTTACTTTATCACCAGAATATTAATCGCTTCTCCGGCAAAATTCTAGATGTGGAAATGTTAGTAGATAAATACCACATGGATATTTTATGTTTTAGTGAAACTTGGTTAAAACCAGATAGGATGCTGTTTAATGTAAATAATTTTTCAGTTGCCAGTGCGTACAACAGATCCTCAATGGGTGGTGGTACCCTGATACTTTGTAATAGCTGTCTCAGGTATAAGGAGAGGAAGGATATCACTGCTTACTCTGTTGATCGCTTATGTGAGGTAGCATGTGCAGAGGTTGAGGGTCATACTGTCTTATGTGTGTATAGACCACCAGCATCAAATTTGTCATTATTTTTAATCACAATGGAAGAAATATTAAGTAAACTTTTCACAGATAATAAATTAGTTTTTGTTTGTGGTGACTTCAATATTGACCTGTTAGTCAATTCGCCAGAAAAATGTAAGCTGGGCTCATTGTTTAAATCATTCAACCTAAAATATTTATTTAGTGTAGCAACTAGAATAACAGCAACCTCAGCTACATGCATAGATAATGTATTTACTAATTGCATAGTAAAAGAGTCTTTATTAGTAAGTGGCGTTAGGTCAGACCATACTGGACAACTTGTATCTTTTGAGTTAGACAAAAAGTTACACTTCGTTAAATCAATTAAATTAAGACCTCTTTCCAAAAATAAATTAAAATCTTTTAATAATAATGTTCTTAGCAAACTTTCTAATGCTAGTTTTGATTAAGAAGACCCCAATATAAACTACAGTATATTATTGTCCACAGTTTGCCAGGAATTTAATAAAACGTGTCCTGTAAAAAATGTTAAAGACAACTCAAAATCCAAATTCAGCGAAGGGCCACTGCGGGAGTAAGAAAAAGTAGAGATATTTTATACAATTTATATCACGAAAAATCTCTGACTTCAGATCAAGTCTTTCACACTTATGTTAGAAACTATTCAAAAATATTCAAAAGTGTCTGCGTTCAAGCAAAATCTAAAATAATAAGTAATAAAATCGGTGTTTCTAAGAATAAAATAAAAACTGTATGGCAGGTAATTAACAGAGAAACAGGAAAGACGCAACAACGAGATAAGACTGAATTGTCTTTGAAAATAGATAATAAAACAATTTGTGATAAGCTAGAAGTCGCTGAGACTCTAGACAACTTCTTTACCAACATTCCGTTAGAGGTTACGAAATCTCTCCCCTCTTCAGCTAAATTAGCTGAAGCTCTTCTTAAAGAGAACTTTACGAAGAACATACCAAACTTTAAATTTAAACCAGTAGGTATGTATTGCTACAATTAAAAACGCATTCAAAAGTCTCAATATAAAAAATACTGAAGACTTATGGGGGATATCCGTCAAGGTTCTCGGAGATATTATTGATACGATTGCTCCTGTCTTAACAGGCCTATTCAACCAATGTTTGAACAGCGGCAAGTTTCCCGACTTGATGAAACATAGTAAAGTAGTACCAATTTTCAAATCAGGTTGTAAGAGTGATCCCTCTAATTATAGGCCTATATCTGTGCTTCCAGCACTGAGTAAAATCTATGAAAAAATCATGCTGGACCAGATGTTGTCTCACTTCAACTCTAATAGGATACTGCATAGTCAGCAGTTCGGTTTCACGAAGGGTAGGTCGACAACGGACGCGGGAGTAAAACTCATCAGTCACATTTTGGAGTCCTGGGAGAAGTCCCAGGATGCTATTGGCATCTTCTGTGATCTCTCAAAAGCGTTCGACTGCGTCGACCACAAAACACTGATCTGTAAATTACACCACTACGGAATTCGTGGACAAGCTGCTGATCTTGTTCTCTCTTATTATCAAACAGGCTGCAAAAAGTAAATGTAAATGGGGCGACGTCCTGCGGGTCTATAGTCAAGATGGGCGTGCCCCGAGGTTCAATTCTCGGCCCTTTCCTGTTTCTTGTTTATATTTATGATCTCCCTTATATGATGGCCAAATTTTCGGATATAATTCTATTTGCTGATGACACTTCGCTAATCTTTAAAATTGATAGAAAAGATACGGACGTCTTACATGTTAACGAAAGCCTAACTATTCTCTCGAAATGTTTCGCAGCCAACAATCTTTTATTGAATACGAATAAAACAAAATGCCTTAAGTTTTCTTTACCAAATGTACCACAACGTGACCTAAATTTAAATCTTGACGGTAAGAAGCTTGATGTTATAGCGGAAACTGTATTCTTGGGGATTACTATCGATTCAAAACTGCAGTGGGGCGCGTACATTAGAACTCTTTCAGGAAGGTTAGGCTCAGCTGCCTATGCAATCAGAAAAATAAGGCAGTTAACTGATATAGCCACAGCTAGGTTAATATACTACGCTTATTTCCATAGTATTATGTCCTATGGCATTCTACTGTGGGGATCGGCAGCAGACGTTGATTCAATTTTCATACTGCAAAAGAGGGCAGTCCGCGCTATCTACAAAATGGGTCCTCGTGAATCCCTCAGAGAAAAATTTAAAGAAATCGATATACTGACTCTGCCTTCACTTTATATTTTAGAATGTATTTTATATGTCCTCAAAAACCGAGGACTTTTCAAAATTAGAAGCGACTTCCATAATATAAATACACGCAGTAAACACGAAATTGTAATACCCAAATTCAGATTAACCAAAACTAGCAAGTCTTTTCTTATAAACAGTATACGCTTTTATAATAAGTTGCCGAAGTCAGTTACAGAACTGACCGATGGAAAGTTTAAAAATTATATTAAACGTGTCCTAATTAAAAAAGCATAATACAAAATTAAGGACTACGTTGAAGATAGAGAAGTTTGGCCTTAGCCCCTTCGCACATGCGGCTTCCCTGGTAGCTCATAAACGGCACAAATGTGTGGATGTCTCTAACTATTCTCAATGTTATTTTTTTTTTCCTTTCTTCTTTCTTTTTATCAGATGTTTTACAATAGTTTTTAAATCATTACACCTTTTGTTTAGAATAGTTACAGCACGGATGACAACATTTGTGTCACTTATTTGATCTAGTCATTTTGTGATATTTTCTATTTTTTTTTTTTGTTGTATAGAGTCTTTTTCTTATTTACCGATTGTTTGTAAATGTGTGGACATTGTAGGCCTTAGATTCCTAGATCCTTGGTAACTTTTTATTTCGTTCTACGTTTTGTAGTAAGCAACGACTTATTGTCAGGCCTACGATGTCCTCCCATACTTTAGTACTAATGCTGTAACAGAAATATTGTAAAACCAAATGATTTTAAAAGAGTAACCATGGAGTTTCTTGCCGGTTCTTCTCCATAGGAAACGACCAACCCGAACCGAGCACCTTTTTGCCGACGTTTTATAAGTGCCCCTGTAGGCCTATGTAAAATAAAAATATTTTGATCTTGATTTTGAACTGCGTGTGATAAAATAAAAGAAATAGCAACAAATGAAGACACTAGTTAAATTCTTCAGTTGATACTGTTGAACACAAAATGTATTGTCGTGTTAGTGCGACCAAACTTCGTAATGTGGAAATAAGTGCTTTCATACCCCCTCCATGGCAACGTTAATCCTTTAACGCAACCTTGATCACCCATCCACATACTAACCTGGGCAACCATCGCTTAACCTTAATCACCCATCCACATACTGACCTGGGCAACCGTCGCTTAACCTTGATCACCCATCCACATACTGACCTGGGCAACGGTCGGTTAACCTTGATCACCCCATTCACATACTGACCTGGGCAACCGTTGCCTAACCTTGATCACCCATCCACATACTGACCTCGGCTTCCGTTGCTTAACCTTGATCACCCATCCACATACTGACATGGGCAACCGTCGCTTAACCTTGATCACCCATCCACATACTAACCTGGGCAACCGTCGCAGCGTCGCTTAACCTTGATCACCCATCCACATACTGACCTGGACAACCGTCGTTTTACCTTGATCACCCATCCACATACTGACCTCTGCTAACGTTGCTTTACGTTGATCACCCATCCACACACTTACCTGGGCAACCTTCGCTTAACCTTGATCACCCATCCACAGACCGACCTGGGCAACCGTCGCTTTACCTTTATACCCACGGAGAAGGGGAAATAAGTAAATCCTTCTGCTTCGCGGCTATACGTACTTACAAGTCGGGGGACGGTTCTTCTACTGCTCGTCGTAGCACATGGGGTGCAGAGCCGGGTTCGGCTGATATCGGGGAAGATGGTGCCATTTGATAACGAACACAACCACGCGCCCCCGTCACACGCGCGGGCACGGGAATCACGCCCTTGTTTCTCTAAAGTGCTACGAAACCCTACCATCCTCCGAAGAAGAATGTGACATCATGAACAGAGCTGTAAATTATTTTGAAGATTCCGACTATAGTGTCAGGATAAAGGCCCTGATTTTATAGTTTCAGATACTGAACATGAAGAGACTGAACTTGAGGACACTGAACGTGAGAATAGTGAAGTAGGGGAGTTCGTAATACCTGAGAATGAAAAAGGACTGACTAAAGCGGGCTTGCCAAGGAAAAGACATAGATTTGATGTATCTCTTGCGGATCGACAAATACAGAAAAAAGAAAATGCTGCTGAAAAGCTGTTACTGAAACCACCGTGTGATGGTAAATGTCGTAAAAAATGCACAACTAAGATTTCTGAAGAAATTAGAAGAGAAATACATGATCGGTACATAAGTTTAAATTGGGAGTCTAGAGGTTTATTCATTAAAGGAATGGTTGAACCGAAGGAAATAAAAACAAGAACCAATAAGGATGTTCGAAATAAGAAAAGAAGAGATGTTTCGTATTACTATCATTTTCAAAACAAACATGAAAAAATTCAAGTCTGCAAAACTTTTTTTCTAACGACACTTGGTTACAACCCACAAAATAACAGACATATTCACTCGGCACTCAGTAAGGAAGTTGATAATCAAAAAGACAAACGAGGATCATACAATCGCAAAAAGGTCATAAGTAGAGAGTGACGTAATCAAGGACCTTAAACAAAGTTTTAATCCAACAATTTCACATTAACCTCGCGAACATGCCCCAAATAAACTTTATCTGCCGAGTGACAGCAACGTGAAGATGATGCATCAATGCTTCATGTATAATATATGTCGATCAATATGTCGATCGTTAATTCTACTTATATTTATCTATCTAGTAAGATTATTTGTACATAACTAACAATTACATACATTTTTTCATATATTTAAATCAGTGGGGATCCTTTGGGATGGCCCAGTTGAATACCAGCTCGCCGCGCTTGACTCGGTGTATGGCAGAGCAAAGAGGCTGATTAAACGTTAAATTAGGGGTCCATATTGGCTCACCTAAAGTTCTTTACCCGAAATTGTTCTTCCTAACGATTTGTAATCCGAATGATCATTCTTCCTAAAATTTTTCATCCTAAAGTTTTCATTCATGCTATTTGTAGTGCTACCGGCGATGTTCATAACACTCATGTTTCCAAAAATTGTAATTAATAATATCATTAATGGAAATAATTTAAACTCCTACTGTTTTTTATCATAACGCTTTTATCCCTAAACATAATTACCATAATATTTTCACTGATACTCAGATATAAACTTTTACCAAGTGTAATAAAAATACATGTGGGTAGAAGATGATAATTATAGTTTTAATTTGGGTGAGGATTAGGTCAGAGTGTCGTCTTGGGGGCACTATGAAAAAAAATACTTAGAAAAATTTTGCGACCAATTTCGAGGTAGCGCTCGCCGGCCGCTGCCGCGGCACCGCTCGCTTTGCTCGCTCGGCTCGCGCGTAGTTGGTCGCAGTTCTAACCTAACCTAACCCATGGATATCTTTCCAGGTACACACCGCAATAAATAAAAAAGTAAAAGTTACGCAAAATCAATGTCTATAATACTGATTATTATGAATAAAAAGAAATCTAAACAAAAAAGATATGACTTTGAATAATAGTGTAAAAGATGGTTATGTTGAGAAAATATAGGAAAACAAATAAAAGTATAATAGATGTTTATTGCTACAGACATTATGAAGTTGAATGCTTCGGAATTATGAACATTAGAGACAGAGTAGTTAGGAATTGCGATTGTTAGGATGAAAAATGTTAGGATGAACATTTTCGGATTTCCAATTATCGGAGTTGAAAATTTAGGTGAACTTTGGCGCACCCTTAAATTAGACGTAAAATTAGTGGATGCCAAGCTTCATAGTTTGGCTCATCGCCGCAAGGTTGCCTGCTTGTCAGTCTTCTACAGGCTGTACTTCGGTGAGTGTACCCAGGAACTCCACGACCTCATCTCACCGGCCCCCTTCTACCATCGGACATTTAGACGCACTGCAATTAAGTTACCATTCCTACCCTATTGCCATTCCAACAATTCACACTAAGCGTTTTCAAACTTCTTTCTTAATGCGTACAGCAAAGGAGTGGAGCTCTCTGCCTGCGTCTGTGTTTCCGAACGCTTACAACCCTAATTTCTTCAAAGTAAGAGTGAACAGGCTTCTTTTGGGTAAGCTCGTACCATCGTCGACTTTGTCTCTGTCATCTCTGACCTAGACTAGAGTCGAGAGCAAACCCATCGCAACTTAAAACAATATCCCTACCATAGACAACAGTAATCACCTGTCATATTTGACAGCTGTCAGACGTAGATATACTCACACATGTCTAGTGATAGAAATGCGCAATACTAATTCTACCATGCTTAGGTACCTCTTGGCATCCCGTACACACCAGCGATTGTGCACGTGGCTCGGGCTGCATTTGTATGTGAATGATGAATGGATAATAGTACTGTCGTATTCTTACAATGATTTTGTAAAATAATAGTATCTTCCCTTTTATTGGTGAATGAATATAGACGGATCTGTAATCATTCATCAGGTACTAAATAATTATTGTTTTCAGATCTTAACCCTGTTTTTACGCAATCTCAGCGAGGTAACCCGGTCATCATGATCGGTCAGTACCGCTTTAACCGAAATAATAAACAGGGCAACAGAACGAGATGGGTATGCGTCAAAACTAAATCTGGCTGCAGAGCGTCCCTACACACCGTGGACAACGCCATCGTCAGAGTGTGGGGAACCCATAACCCGCTAGCTCACACTACTGCTAATAGATTCTAGTACAGAATTAGTATCGAACGTAGTCGGGGCTATGGTCCCCAGATAAGACATGCCTCGTCTTGCAATAAATATGCAATAATTTTCAAAGCGTAAGGTGTAGCTTCACGTAGAGATATTTTGGTGTTTTTATTATTCCGATACTGTAGTGTAGACACTAAAGCTTCTGATATTTAAATTGACGGTTTGGTAGTTCCTATGGTTAACTCCAATATATAATCTGTCATGACGTTGCAAAAATTATCTATTTAATGTTTTTATATATATTTTTTTAACTTCTGTGGTGACGGTGTTGACTCCAAAGATGTTCGGTTACATACATTCATTACATAATTTGATACTTAATATTGTAGTTCTAACTGCTCACATCACACTGACATTACCAGCCTGTGAAGTTTAAACTAAGCTAAGCCATGCTTATTATCGGTTGTTCCTATGAACTGAGAACAAAACGATCGATAGATCTCACTTTAATAAGAGTATTAACCCTCAAAGGCAAAGGGTTGTTCACTTGGCGTAAGTTAATTGTTTGTTCATTTATTAACGTTATTATAGTAACGATCCAAGTCGAGACATGACTTATCCTGTATTCCCAGAAGTTGTGTCGTATATAGTTTGTATGTTGGTGTGAAATAAATATGACAAAAAGGTGCTATATAATAGATGTCGCTAGTTGCGGATGTTTACTCAATGAAGCTTATATTTATTTCGGTGGATGAAATCAAATGAATTATGATTGAAGTTAATATTATCAGCTGTGTTTATGATTATTATGATTTAGGTCTTACTAAATAAGTGTTACAATATAGTTTTAAGATGAGTTTGTAGCATCGGCTAACTTTAGCAATATTATAGGCTCTCGCACTAAATTGTTAATGACATAAAATTATTTAGGTTTTGGTGGTGGATAAAATGGGAGAATCTTTTATTCAGTATTTAATCATCATGAGTAATGTAATAGGTTCGTACTTAAGATAACATTACAGGTTTATAATTATTATTTTTTAAATTTGTCGTTTTAATAAGTCCGCAGTCCCACTTTTCAATGGAAATCTTTAAATATGAAACATTTGTATATCTGTTTTTTTTTCGCTTTCCATATAAAATAAATCGTTTTCAACAGCTCTTTTAACATTTGTTTAAAATTGATAGTGCCCTACACATGTCAACACATGTCACCCGTGCCATGCTTCACAATGTGTTAATGAATAAAAGAAATAATACATTAGAGCCGAGTAGTGTTGCTTGGATGGGGTAGGTGTTCATTCTATATCAGAGGTTGTTCACATTTCTGGGCACTTTCTACCACAAATGTGGTATCAGCCTGTAGATTGTGATTTTGCAGATGCTGCTGGTTTTTTGGATGTAGCAGATTTTGAGGGAAAAACTACTTACCTACGTAGGGTTTTCTTCCTACCTTGATGACCAATTAAATATACTATATTTCTTTACATTTTTCCAGTCTCAAGTTACATATCAACTAGAGGCAACCCAATAATGGTGGCGGATGGCTTCCGTTTCTACAAGGAGAAAGCTGTCGGATTTAAGACAAGATGGCAGTGTGGCGACAAGAGGCGCTTCAAATGTAAGGCCTTCATCACGACCATCGATGGAAAAGTTGTGAAGAAAAGTTTTGGTCATAATCATAACTAAGCCATCTTTGTTTGAAGACGAAGGGCTAAGTATGATTATGATCTGATTTTTTTTGCAAAACCGTATATTAATATGAATGGTTTTGATTAGGCCCTTAGCAAACGATGGACTGTCTATCCGGCCGGTAAATTGTTACTGATGGCAGTAGAATCTATTAATTATAGTTATCTACTTGCATTCATTAATGAAAAATCCAGAATGACGGACAAAACCGGGAAGTTTGTCAGAAGAAAGGGGAGGCCTTTACCCAGCAGTGGGTGATCCGGCTGTTATGGTGGTGATGATGATAAAGGAATGAAGTACTTATGCCTAAATTAATATAATGCGATACGATTTAAAATTCACTAATTGATGAGAGGTACTTCACCAGAATTATGTAATTACAATTTTAAAAACTAGTTTTGTATGAAGGATGTGTCTAATTTTCTAAATGATTAAAAACAACGTTTAAAAATATTGTTTTCTTCACAAAAATATAAAGTATTGAACCACTGATATAATTAATCAAAATATTTTTTTTTAGGCATTTGTATAAAAAACCTGAATTATGTTAAAATGTTTTCGGTAATCAGAATAAAAACATCAAGAGGTTCTTTGGCGTTAGAAATTGGAGGTTATCGCTTCTACAAGCTCATGGTTACTGGCTGCAAGACTAAATGGCAGTGTTCCACCAGACTCTTCACGAAATGTAAAGCGTACGTCATCTCTGTTGATGGTGACCTAGCAAAGACTTACCTTGAACATAACCACCCTGTACCCACATTTCAAGCAATATATTGACCGCTTGGCGATATGCACGAGATACCCGGTGCATCAAGCGAGACGCGAGATGCAACGGCGACTGGTGATCAAACGAATGAAAGAAGTTTTAAGCGGGCAAAACAAGTGATTGTCAACTTGTACCGAAAACTTGTCTTATGACACTTCTTTGTGCAGTCGCAAATGACAGTTATCGCAACCCTTACTAACTGTCGCTAAATATCATATCGCATGCTTATCATATTTAGGATAGTATATAAATTAGTACTAGAAATAAAATAAATAATAATCAATACTAAACACAACAAATTGAGGTTTGTAATTTATCCCATAAACCGTCAGATTGACATGATGCAGATACATCGAAGTGCAGAAGGAATGTCTTTGTATCAAAATAATAATAATTCATGTTTGTTTTTTCTTTTCAGTGAGAAAGTACTAGACAAATAGAGGCACAGTGATGTTGTTGGTGGAGGAACGAAAAAATTATCTGCTGCCCCATACAAAATTTCAATACCTATTCGACCCAAATCTATGGTGCAGCTGATATTTTTTTCGCTTAATTAAACCCTTAAGTATGTATATACCCTTTCCGTTACACCCTGTATAGGAAAACACCCACGTAACATCCCGCTGAAGTGGTAGGAGGCACAGAATGGGCTCAACTCTCTAGTCTCTTTGTACCTATCTGCTAACCCTAACTATTCATTGATTCCTATGTTGCCAATAATTTTAAAAATTGTAAGTTACGGCTCATCTATGTTCAGTTTAGTTTGTTCTCGCCCCAATGGTACTAGATAAGAAAAAATGGGAAACTGTTTCCGTTTAATAGGTCTTAATTAAAAACAAATAATTGCATTAGTAAGAGGACAATAAAAGGTTAAGAAAGCTATAATTTTCTATTTTAATATGAAGTTGTTATCACACAGTGCTCTTGGTGTAGCTAAATGAACTTAACAATAATTCATTTTTTCACTACTTTTTGAAACTTAATCGTTGTTTCTATTTAGTTTTTCAGACGGAAAGAGGAACTTTGCTGATGTATTTGGGCGGGTTCCGTTTTTACAAAGACAGGATTTCTGGAAGCAAAACTAGATGGCGGTGCTCTACCAGACACCGTACTAAGTGCAAGGCCTTCGTCAGCACGATCGGAAACCACATCATCGTCAAGTCTTGTCTCGATCACAACCATGACAAAAGGGTCTTAAGGAATGAAAAGATAATAGGGACTGATGTTCCGTCAGTCATGTAATAATATTAGACACGTATTTCAATTCGTTTCAACTCGTATTTCAATCTTTTATTGAATACGAATAAAACAAAATGCCTTAAGTTTTCTTTACCAAATGTACCACAACGTGACCTAAATTTAAATCTTGACGGCAAGAAGCTTGATGTTATAGCGGCAACTGTATTCTTGGGGATTACTATCGATTCAAAACTGCAGTGGGGCGAGCACATTAGAACTCTTTCAGGAAGGTTAAGCTCAGCTGCCTATGCAATCAGAAAAATAAGGCAGTTAACTGATATAGCCACAGCTAGGTTAGTATACTACGCTTATTTCCATAGTATTATGTCCTATGGCATTCTGCTGTGGGGATCGGCAGCAGACGTTGATTCAATTTTCATACTGCAAAAGAGGGCAGTCCGCGCTATCTACAAAATGGGTCCTCGTGAATCCCTCAGAGAAAAATTTAAAGAAATCGATATACTGACTCTGCCTTCACTTTATATTTTAGAATGTATTTTATATGTCCGCAAAAACCGAGGACTTTTCAAAATTAGAAGCGACTTCCATAATATAAATACACGCAGTAAACACGAAATTGTAATACCCAAATTCAGATTAACCAAAACTAGCAAGTCTTTTCTTATAAACAGTATACGCTTTTATAATAAGCTGCCGAAGTCAGTTACAGAACTGACCGATGGAAAGTTTAAAAATTATATTAAACGTGTCCTAATTAAAAAAGCATATTACAAAATTAAGGACTACGTTGAAGATAGAGAAGTTTGGCTTTAGCCCCTTCGCACATGCGGCTTCCCTGGTAACTCATAAACGGCACAAATGTGTGGATGTCTCTAACTATTCTCAATCTTATTTTTTTTTCCTTTCTTTTTAATCAGATGTTTTACAATAGTTTTTAAATCATTACACCTTTTGTTTAGAATAGTTACAGCACGGATGACAACATTTGTGTCACTTATTTGATCTAGTCATTTTGTGATATTTTCTATTTATTTTTTGTTGTTGTATAGACTCTTTTTCTTATTTACCGATTGTTTGTAAATGTGTGGACATTGTAGGCCTTATAGATTCCTAGATCCTTGGTAACTTTTTATTTCGTTCTACGTTTCGTAGTAAGCAACGACTTATTGTCAGGCCTACGATGTCCTCCCATACTTTAGTACTAATGCTGTAACAGAAATATTGTAAAACCAAATGATTTTAAAAGAGTAACCATGGAGTTTCTTGCCGGTTCTTCTCCATAGGAAACGACCAACCCGAACCGAGCACCTTTTTGCCGACGTTTTATAAGTGCCCCTGTAGGCCTATGTAAAATAATTTTTTTTTAATTTTGATTTTGATTTTTATCAAATTAACATAAAAATACTTAGTTAAAACGCATTAGAGTTAGAGAGAGAGACGGCTCATTACGTCAAAAGTAGGTATAAAATTTACTTACCCGTAACGTCATGCGCAATCTCAACCCAAAATATCTCCGTAATTTTATGATTACGTGAAAAAAGAAAAATACGTGTCGAATACTTTTTAATAATGTACAGACGCCAACATGTCAAGATATCCGAAATTGACAAATTTTCCCAATCAACCTTGAACCGTATTCTTTAACGATAAGGTTGAAAATCTATTAAAGAAATTTGACAGATTCTTGTAGCTTGATGTGCTGGCGTCTTTGCCTTATATACAGAAAAGAAAAAGAAAAGTCATCATCCCTATTGTGTCAACTTTATTTTGATTATGTTTCATGTTTTAAAGCATGAAGTTTACAGAAAAACAAATGCTGGCTAAGCTTAGGTTTATCGTATTATGTTAAATTTAAATATTATAATTATGCTATCGTTACATGAGATAACGATTTATTTTAGTAACTGTCAAACTATCTGTTGCCTATATTTTTTAAATTATTTTATTGACGGGCCTGTACCTATTGTCTATAACGGGCCACGCATAGTGAGAGGTTACGTTGTCGGAATAATATTTACATTTCTTCAATACTGATTTGATTGACTGCATAATTATTTAAGCTTTGTGGTTTGTTTGTAGATGTCAGTTTTGTAAGGTTACTAAACGCAGTAATATTCAGTAAAAAAAGTTTGTAAGGTTATTCTCCAAAAAACAAAGATACTTTTGTATTAAAGTAAAGGAGATGTTTGATTTTGGGTTACCACTATGTACACTACATAGATAAATAGGAAAAAAATAGAAGAATATCATAAAAATACTAAAAAAAATAATTTGAAAATCCCATAGTCGTACTATAATAATCATTTGAAAAGTTTTACACTACGATAACCTTATTTTTAGGGCATCCATGACAGTTGTTTGACGTTTGACGACTTTGACAGTTTTAAGAAGTGCCGTCTTAGAGTTTCTTTGCATTGAGTATGGATTGAACTTGTGGTTTTGTTCAACCAAACCAAACAAAACAAACCAAAACCCGAGATTTTCGAAATTCCAGTTGTTTTGTTTACTAAAGCAGTTATGACAATTATGTTATGACGTTTTTCGCCTGCTGATCTGCTGCTGCTCTCTTTGACCAAGTTCATTTGAATGTACATTAAAAAGAAATGAAATTAAAGAAAATTGATAATAAAAACGGTTACTGTATTATTTAGCAATATTTACATATATGTAGTGTACATAGTGCTAGCCCAGGCTCCATACATTTCTGGAACATCTCCTTTATTGTAAAAACCAAATCGAAATATAAATAATAATTCTTTTCTATTTGTTATTTGGCGGAAATTAAAAAAAAATACTGCATAATGTGATTTTTTAAATGTTTGTTTAAAAACCTTACAAGTAAAATGATTTGTTTTACTTAGAAGTTAATACATACTACGATACTAAAAAACGATATAATGAACATGTTATTTTTTTCAGACATCGAAGTATTGTCAAGCAGAGGAAAGAAAATATTGCAAGTAAGAGGACACAGATTATCCCAGCAGAAGAAAGTTTTACGCAACAGCCGGTGTGGTGGCAATTTTCTGCCCTGTTGAGATATGCTGCTTACAACATAACCACGACATTATTAATTTATAAATGACACTGGCTGGTTTCGACAAGAATTCCTTTATGAATAAAAGTTTTTTCATCCCACCATCTCGGAAAGAGTATTTTTAATCTTCAATATCTGAGTGGAAAAGCCGTTTTTATTCTCTAGAGGATAAAGTAAATTGAATTTAGAACATCGTGTGCACTAAGTTTGTGAATTAAAAAAAAACATTAAACCTATTTACTGCTACCTCTATGGTGCCGAATATATCATACAACTTTTTTTAAATTTGTTAAAAACTCAGACTCGGAACCTTCTTGGTGTTCTTTTTTCAATTTGCTTTGTACGCGGTTCTTTACGCGGCATTTTTTCACGTCATTGTTAATTATACCGTAATATTATTTTGTTATAATTTAAAGATTATTCTGTAATACTTACCTGTCATAATGTAGTGATTAATACCTAAACTGAAATAAAAGTGTACCTATCTTGTGATTGTAAACGTTTTTTTTTTTGCATTCAGTCATTTCCTCGCTGAGGTGGAATGAAAAGTTACGTGTTGCACTCGAGTGCAAAGATTTTTCACCTCGTGCTCTTTTGATTCCCACGCTAACGCTCAGGATTCTAATTTAATTTTAGAATCCTTCGCTTGCTCGGTCATCAAAATTGAACACGCGGTTAAAAAGCAACTTTGCACTCTGGTATAACAAATAACTATTTTTTGTGTTTTAAGAAAGAACTTCTAAACTAACTGGAACGAGTACGAGCAACTAAAAAGCGTTCTGAGCGTGAAAACTTCGAGAGTGGATGTCAGTTTTTTTAATAGGGTATCCCTTATTTAGTACTCATTTGTATTTAACTACAGACTTAGATGTAGTATAAAAAAATGTAGATTTGACAGTTGGCAGTTTTCAATAAGTTTTTATTTTATTTTAAATTGAGCCATTATTAAGTTTTGCTATGTTATACTACCTTAACATGCAAGCAGCTCTAGCTACGAACTAGGTACGAAATATATTTTTTCAGCTGAAGAATGATTTCGGTACACACAAGGATTACAACGATTTTTTTTCACATCTAAATCACTTGTCGTAAATACTTGCAGTGATGGAAATGGTAACGCAAAGAGGGACACAGATGCTGACGGCGGACGGCTTTCGCTTCTCTAAGTCATACAATAATGGTAAGAAGACTAGATGGCAGTGTTCCACAAGGAGTCGAACTAAATGTTCGGCGTTTCTTATAACCCTCGAGGGCATAATTTTAAGGAGCAATTTAATACACAATCATGTGGATTAAAAAATGTTACTTTTTTTTCGGAATAAAAGATTCACCAGTGTGTCTGATGTTTTATTCAGAAAATCATCATCTCTTAAATATGTTGGGGTCTATGATTCAGAACTAAGTCTAAGATTTGAGTACTTGGTAATCAATCATCATCCCTTCTTTGCATAAGAAGAAACCATAGTTCTGCGCTGGCAGCTGGCACACTATTACCACACACTAATTTCTTTTAAGCCATTTTGGACTCTTGTCTAACTCTCTTCCTTTCAGAGTTTCTGACTGCTCCCGGTATTGTAGGTACGTTATTGTGGGTATCTGAGATACTGTTAGATACTTATCCAGATATCTCAATAAAACAGTAGTGTGTTTCTTGATTAATCAGTTGAACTTGAATACTTTTTTTCAGCGGAATGGCTTGAAACGAGAGGAGGTGGTTACATGTTGCGAGTAGGAGATCACAAGTACAGTAAAGCTAAAAGTTGGAGCAATAAAACTCGCTGGGTATGTCCTAGAAAGACCAGAACTAGATGCAAAGCGCATGTCACTACCGTCGAAAATTATATTGTTAAGAGTTTTTTGAAACATTATGAGAATATTAAGATAAACATTGAGTCAAGAAATGTATTATGAATTAAATAATTTTAAATTGACACGTTTTTGTCGTTTACTTTAAACAGCTGTCTCCGTGAAATGTTGGGTGGTTTATCTTTTATATTCATCGCATTAATACTATCTTTTTTTATCTATCATATTTTTTATTCAATTCAATTTCGATTTATTTATTTACTGCTTGACTAAAGAATAATGATTATTTGACGCACGGGTACTTATTGATTTTTCTACATTTCAGTAGAATGGATACAGAACAGATGCGGTTATCCGATGGTGAAAATAGGAAGATACACATTTAACAGGTCTCGGACCTGTATTAACAAAATTCGTTGGGCATGTTCACAAAAGTTCCAAACTAGATGCAAAGCGTTCGTCACAACCGTCGACGGTTCAATTATCAAGAGTTATTTGAAGCATAATCATTGAATTTGATACTAACTCATAATGTTTTAATCCTTGTAACAGTCTTTATAATTTTTTTAACTACCTTTACAAATAGTCCATAATGAAGTCTTTAGAACTATTGATCCGATTCAAAAAAAAAACTCTCACTTATAAGAATTATTCTCGATTGTCATACTCATTGAATTAAATATAATGTTTCAATCCCTAAGAGGGTCGTTATTCATTTCTTTACCAACCTGTTAAATAAAGATCATAATATAAAGAAAATTGTTCTTTAACTCCTCATAATTCCGCCAGTCCACAGAATACTGACTAATAAGAAAACGGAACAAAGCAAAAGCAAAATCCAATGAACGGATTTTGCTTTGCTCGCTCCGCAGTCATTGGACGGAACGGCCATGTCCGATGGCAGTGCACCACGAAGACGAGAACCAAGTGTAGAGCCAGGATCACTACGTTAGGGGAACTAATAGTCAAGTCTAATTTAAACCACAATCATGTTTATAAGCCCTATGTTATAGCCCGGTGGCTGGACAATGTTGGTCAATCTGTATGCGAAACAACTTTGTGTTCGATTGACGTAGGCCTACTTCTTCAAAATAATTTCAGTAAAAAATACGTTACATGGTTCGTATTAAACAGAATATTCATTTTTTTTAATGGAACTGCTGTAACTGCTACGTTTGTCATAATAATATTTGAGCTATAAATCGTGTGGTACAATTTTGAACACAACCACCGACCGCAAGATGCATCTGTAAATTCGCCCAATCGCATTAATATACCACAGTGACACTAATGGCTTCTATGTTACTCTATGGCGACATTGCAACAGACGACATTGTCGCCGTCAATGGAAGCGTTTTTATCAAGTTACATTGAAACCAGTAGTCGGTGCGGTGTATCATTTGCGCTTTACCGCTGAGGTTTGCGGTCATCTACGGAATTGTACATTTTATGCTCATAATCACATTCTGCCTCTAGCTATCATTTTTACCCGGGCATATTATTTTGTTTAGTAAGAGTTCTGGTGACACCCTTTCAGTGCGGAACTGTTAAAACGACTAGATGGGTCACGGCACTCACGGCATTTTACAAAGCAGATTATAAAGAAAAAGTGCCAATTAATGAAGCGATTTAGGTATGTAAAGGAACATTATCAATATTCTGCGGCCTGTAATCCAATTGCTTATTTTGTTCTGTTGTATTGTGATGTGTCTTTATTCAAATCAATTGTATTGCTGGAGATAACGAAAATATTTAGAAGGGCTATTTTATTTATTATTTAGGGTTTAAAAAAATTTATTGTAGACATCGTGCTATCTGTCTAGATACTCTTAAACTCTTTTATATTAGAAATCACCTTTCTATTCTCTGTTTCATTAACCTAACCATCTAACTCTTTCAATTATTGTGATCCTTACAATCACATAGTTTTTTTTTAAGTGTTCGTTTAGTTAATGCATCTTGCGAACTACTCAAGTAAAGTGAAAATGTTTTAGTAACTTTTTAGACCTATGTATCCTGCTTATGCGTATGAAGTTCCATTAAAATCGGTTCAGTCATTTCGGAAAATAAGGACTTGAGAGTTTGTATGAAATGCCGTAAAGTTTAAACGCTTTTGAACGTCCACACATACAAGTATAGTAAGTTCAAGCTGATTTTTGAAAATTGAATTGTTTGTGTATTTCATTTTTATATGTAGCATGACAGCGTGGCATGATAAATATTATTGCTTTTAAGTTTAATTTTATGTAGTGGTAGAGGTTCTCACTTCGTGTATGATTTGTTATTGAGTTGCACCCGTGCTCTTTTTAATATGATTTGCTATTTTGTGAGAGAACCAATTAATTGATTTTAAATTCCTTCCTTCCCATGGAGAAAGTTGTTCAGATTTGATGTTTTGTACCATACCCTTGAATACGTCCACACCTTTCTGAAACCTGCTGTATATATTATGTGCTTTGATACGTGTGCCTACCTGCCTGCGGGTATGTGCCTTTGAATTTTTTAGTTCTTTCGTTGTGGTTTTTCGGCTTTCCTGTTTTTTGGAAGGAGAGAATAAAAGTTCGACCTCAATAAAAACTGATTTATATTTTTATTGTTAATTTCATAATTATATGGTAATTAATGTCTAATGAAGACGTTTTCATGTAAAAAGTTACCCTAACTTACGGGAAGATTATGTAGATAATTACAAAGGACGATTTGAAATTTTCATCAATTCTTATTTTGATTTTCCTTAACTAGATCTTTTTTTCAGGACGTCATGCTGGTCGTGCTTGGGTTGAAGACTTTGATTTGAAAAAAGCTTCACAAAAAGCTTTCACAAAAAGCCATTATACAGAAATGGTATCCTTACACATACTTAGGTTACATAAACATGCCATTAATAATCGTCATTAATTTTCAGAAATAAGGTTCGCGACATCTCAACGAGGTTTTCCGCTGCTCCTCATGGGAGGTCATCGGTTCAACAAATTGTCCGGCAGCAAGGAGCCCAAGATCCACTGGGTTTGTGCCAGGAGCATCCCGAACAAGTGCCGCGCGAAAGTGACCACTATCAACTACCAAGTTGTCAAGGCCATGACTGATCATAATCATAAATGACCGTAGTTGGAGAATAAGGACGGATTAAAAAGGGTCAACATTTTGATGAGTTAACTTGTAGTATTTCAAAACTTTATATTTCATAATAGCTGTATGCTTTAAATTGCCTTTGTGTATTTAATATTATGAAAAAGCGTTTTTTTTAATATTTTATTTCAATAAAATAAATTCATATCAATTAAGAGTTTATTTCTTGAAAGATTGTTTTATGACCATTTTCGTTGTTAGAGTCCCAACAGGGTAAGTATCTGGATTCTTTTCATGGGGTCGTTATCAATTATAAATTAGTTGGCATTAAAGGGCAGCAACTGAAGATCCACAAGGTCCATTCTAGTAGCATAAGAACAAATGCCGCACAACAAGTCCGTGACGAACATAAACATGAAACACTGATGGTGGAAAAATGAAATCCCCAAAAAATGTACAACATGTTATCATTTTTCTATGTACTATTTAGAAATCGTGGAAGTAATACCACAAAATTTGTACGTACTTACTTATATAAATAAATATTGTGTTAAATCTAGTTAAATTTTTCAATCAAATAAATAGTTTTTTAAAAGTTGCAGTTCCGGGTTTATTGCCGAACTGCCCATCAAGAGTTTTTATGTGAGAAATTAATTTGCCGTAATGCTGTTCATATCTTGCAATTCATAAATTTAACATTTGGTTTTCAGAAATTAGGTTTGTGAAATCCCAAATGGGTAGCTCGTGTCTTCTTGTGGGCCCGCATCGGTTTTACCGAAGGTTTGGATGCAAAGAGCCGAAAATACATTGGGTGTGTGTTAAACAAAAACGGGAAAAATGCCGAGCAAAAGTTACCACATGCAACAACAAAATTGTCAAGTACATGTCCGAACACAGTCATTAACTTGGCTGTTGATGCACGCTAGCTGCTCGAGGATACCTAACGCGACATTTGATACCTAAATAATTTGGTCTCATTAGAGGTGCTTGATAGTTTGAACACTGCTGGTATAGTGGTGAGGTTTAGGCTAAACCAAGTGCGATAAGAAAAATAAGCCTTTTATTTTATGAAAACCTCAATTAACTTCGTTAATTCTTAAGACATTATAGTTATCATCATAGTGTATTTAATAAATAAATATTGATATAAGTCTACATTTAGTTTTATTAAATGCCGAACTATTTAAATATAAGCTCTGAACAGTAATTATGTATCTCTACGGTTCTACGCAGTTGTCCCAAATGATTGTAAGTAAACTTGTAACATAAAGTATTAATATTATTTACTGATAGGTTTTCAACCCACCACGATTTCCCGTGCATTCTCTATGCGACCACACCTTACCATATTTCTGTACTATAACGATATTATGAAAATCACAATCAGTTTATTATCCTCTCCTCTTGTCCCAATGCTCCCGAGTTACTTGGTTGGTGCAGCAAGTCTTGTTCTTCTTACATCTGTAAAAGCCATCATACTGTATTCACTCTATATCATTTTTTGCCATGTCTTTATCTCTTTACTATAACTGTAATTTATTTTTCACTTTCAGGTTTGGTGTTTTTACAATCAAGGTTTGGGAATCCTGTCATAGAGTATGATGGGTATCGCTACAACGAGCGGATTGGTAGCAAGGGTCCCAAAGCGAGCTGGGTCTGTCTGAAGGTCTCCGTCGGCTGCAAGGCCAGGATCGACACAATCGACAACGAGATTCACAAAATTGATCAATTACATAACCATGATCGTACTGCTACGTACTTTTAGCAAGATTGCTCCGTTTCTTTGTAGGTGTGAATATTTTTATTACACGTAATAATTTTTGTGCAAGAAGCTTAACTGGTCTATCAGCGATAAGACCGTCGTTGTATGTACTAAAAAGCATATTCGTCTATCTATCTAAAACAATATATTATTCTAGTTACAATTTTCTTTTATTTAATTGGGTTTTAGCTCAGGCATTTTTCATACTTAAAAGGAGGCCTCTATGTATTTATTTATTTAAAACTGCAAAGTGGAGATGTCTGGAAAAGACAGAAAGAAAAACATAGTTGATAATTTAGTGACATACGTGTGCTTACGGATGCTTTCCGTAATCAACTGTCGCTTGTGCCATTCGCTGACTTATTTTGGCAGTACACTTATGGCGTCTTGCTTTCAATTATAGAGCAAAAGTTGAAGAGTTAAAGTTAAGTAATGTATTATCTAAAATCAGTTTAACAAGTACGCAACACAGAATATACAATGGGTTTCTGATACAAGCATCCCCAAACCAACAAGCGCCGAGCGAGAATCACCTCTCTAGACCGTCGAATTTTCAAGTCAATGATCAAACATATTCATTAAAAAACTAATATTGGAGGATATTTTACCTCTTGTTTCAATTTGATTGCTGATAATGACGGCTCAGCCAGCCAGTGATTGGTACATAATAATATATTACATCTTAATATGAAAACGTAACTGATAATCATCGTTTATTTTCAGAAATAAGGTTCACGACATCTCAACGAGGTTGCCCGCTGCTCCTCATGGGTGACCATCGCTTCAACAAACTTGCTCGAAGCAAGGAACCTAAGATCCACTGGGTCTGTGCTAAGAACAACCCTAACAGATGCCGAGCAAAAATAACCACTATTAACAACAAAATTATCAAGTCCATGACCGAACACAACCATTAAATACAAGCCTGCTCAGTTAGACACTGTTAGATTTTCTAGACCTTAAAAAAGTGTATTTATTCAATAAATATTGCTGTAAGTTTCTATTTAAAGCCGTTTTTTTTTAAATTTATTTATGTAAGTTCTATTGCATACAGTTCAGGCATAACATACAAAAAATGACGCCTCTTTCCCATTGGCGTATGTAAAAACCACAGAATGCCGCCTGCTACGATCCATACATACTCCTTTTGCCTCATCCATGTTCATACATCTGGTCATACACGCACGCCGGTTGCGAGTACTACGCACCTGACCTTTCTGAAGAACAACACCAGATAGACAACTTTTATTTAAAACAATTTTGTAATATGTAGTTGCAGAAACTAGCTGATACCAGGTTACCCGAATAGCTAGGAAATGGCAACAGTCACTTTTAAAATTGAAAACATAACACTACTTGTGATTCTTTATGGCGGTCTATTCATAATTTTACGACGGAAAGCTTATCTTTTTGTTTAGCACGAATATTTTTCTCAATGACTCGACGCGGTTGTTCATGCTTTCAGATAGGAAGTATCGCTTTTATAGACGGACTCGGACTCGAAACAAACTAAAAGACTACTGGACAATATATTTTATGTTCTTACCATCAAACTAAAAAGTGTCCAGCAAAAGTCAATACCTATGACAAAATTATTTTCAAGAGTATTCTATTATACATATTTATGAACAAAATCATTGATAACTACGAGATAATGAAAGTGCAGGATAATGTAATAAGCGAAACACACAATAATAATTTAAGTTTTGTTCTAGTCCTTTAAAGTGTACTGACATTGTTTACACATTTTTAACTTACATTACGTGAAATGTATGACCAAGTGTCATTTGCTTTACTTTCAAAATAAAATGGTAATAAAAAAATGGTGTAGCTTAATTACAGATGACAGTAATCCAGTCTTTTCAACATCTCCATTTGGGAAGCCAGTGATATTAATAGGAAGATATCAATTTATAATTACACTTTAAAAACACGTGGCTTTTTTTTACAGAAGAATTACAATTTGAGAAGTCCAGACAAGGCCGGCCTATTGTAGTTTACTCCGTATATAGATTCAGTAAGCAGTATACTTACAAATACAAAACGTGGTGGAAATGTAGCAAAAAAAACTCCGGATGTAGGGCCACCCTCGTTCTTTTTGAAAAACAGGTCATAAAGAAGCTCAATAACCATAATCATTCTAAAGAGCTCGAATAAGGAAACTATTTTGCTTAAAATAATTTAAATGAATAGATATACAGGGTATAGTGGAAAAGGTATTTTTTTGTGTATGTATTTTTTCACCATTACGATGTTTGTCCGAAGGAGAAACATATTCAGTTTGATAGTCTGTAGTACATATACCCTTTCCGGTACACCCTGTATACAATGAAATAATATACTTTTACGTTCAGGAAGAATAATAGTTAAACTGTAACTTAGTCATTTAAAAAAAATCATCACTATTAATATAACTAAAACATAGGGATTAAATGATATAATTATGTATACTTAAGCGTTAATGATCATGGGATGTTTGACTATTCATAGGTACATGCATCGTATTAATTATTTGGTATAGATAATAAGGAGTACAGAAGATTAGAGGTAAAACATTTCCATGTTCCATACGTACAGTTTGAACACTACAGCGTATTAAAAAAAATAAAAACATTATAGTTAGTTAGTTTCAGATTAGTTATTTACTGAAATGCCTGTCTAAAATAATAAATGTATTAAGAAATGAATAGTTTTTTCCTATTTTACTGACTTCATTTCCCCGTTAATATAGGGTTCGTCTAGCTCCATCTCGGTCCCACTCTGGAATAAGAATAAAACAATACTGCTTTTGTCAAACTGATGAAAAACTGCAGTCCCAATTTTTGTGCTTATGGTATTTTAAAAATATAAACAATTTGTTAAAGAAATAATCTTTGAGTTTAAACGTTTGATACGTTTAAACTCGAAGGATTAAAGGAATACTTCGATTATTTAGATTACATTGTCATGTTTTATTAATACGCCCCACACCTAAATAACTGGACTCATCATCACTAATTGTAGCATACATTTTCTAGATTTTTATAAAGTATAAATTGATTCATTTTAGTTTAGTTATTCAGTATAGTTTTTTAGGTTGTTTATTAAATTTAACGGAAATTCTATTTCTTTACAGCTCCTGTGTTCTCAACATCTAGATATGGAAAGCCAATGATCTTATTGAACAATTATCGGTACAACTGGAACAATCCGTATTCTGATCAGCATGATCATCAGCGCACCAGGAAGCATTGGCGGTGTTGCAAGAAGACCACTAACCGCTGTAAAGCCAGTCTCATTACCATCGATGATGAAATAGTTAAATTCGTGAACGAACATAATCATTGAAACATTGCAGACGATATTGCTTAATTGGAATAGTTATTCTCGATGTATTTGCCGTAATTATATCTATCATTAATTAAATGATCATAATATTTTTTCCCTCCTTTATTGACGAAAAAATTCAAAAATTCAATGATGTCTCAGAAAGACTTCACAAAATTAATATACATTCAGCTTTCACACTTATTCGTTACTGTTGCTTTGGACCTAAATTTACTTACAGCCTTCGATCCTCCCATCTTTGGAAACACCCTCAACTTTTAGAAAAAATTTACCAAATTATAAGAAATACACTTTCATCAATCTTAAGGATTGACCCTGTTGTGGCCCTGGACGACCGAGCGTGGCAGCAAGCCACGCTTCCCATCCGCCTGGGTGGTCTTGGCGTCCGCAAAATTTCAAGTATTAGTTTACCGGCCTTCCTCTCCTCGGTCCACGGTACCGAAAAATTAACCAGGAACATCTTATCTCCCTCACTGGTTCATTTTAAGGTACCGATTTTGTCCGATGCGTTGAACGCTTGGAAAATGGCTTGTCCCAATACGGATTTGCCCGACAACCTGTCCTCCCAGAGACGCTGGGACGAGCCGCTCTGCAGTATTATACGGAATACTCTATTAAATACGTCAATTAATACTGCGGAGCGTGCCCGTCTCCTGGCCGTGGGGGAATGGGAGTCAGGCTTATGGCTTCAGGCACTCCCGTCATCCACCATTGGCACCATGATGGATGACGTGTCATTTCGGCTCGCTACAAGCCTTCGCTTACGCGCTCCTTGTGTTGCTCCACATCGTTGTCACTGCGGTGAAGTCGTCGACAATCTCGGGCACCATGGCCTCACCTGCTACAGGAGCGCAGGTCGCATAGCACGGCACGCCAGCATCAACGACATTATTCGTCGGGCTCTTGCCACCGCCGGCGTTCCAGCGGTTTTAGAACCTAATGGCTTGGTACGTGACGACGGGAAGAGACCAGACGGCATGACGCTGATGCCTTGGAAGGTGGGTAGGCCTTTGGTGTGGGACGCAACTTGCGTCGATACCCTTGCGCCATCTCATGTTGCAAGCACGGCGGGCTATGCTGGAACTGCTGCTGCGGCTCCTGAGAGCCTCAAACGGCGTAAATACTGTAATCTAAATGGCAGTTACAGTTTTGAGCCGTTTGGGGTCGAGACACTCGGGTCATGGGGCCCAAGTGCGCATTCGCTTTTTAAGGAAATATCTCGTCGACTTGTTGACACTTCGCGAGACCAGAGGGCTGGCTATTTCTTTGGGCAAAGAATTAGCATTGCCATTCAACGTGGCAATGCTGCCAGTCTTCTGGGCACGTTTCCGGATGACAGCGATGGGGAGGAGTATTTTGACGCCTAAGCCTCCTATTGTTTTTAAGTTAGTTTATAGTTAGTTAGTTTATGTAAATATTTAGTTTTTAAATTAGTTTATACTTAGTTAGTGAGTTTATGTAAATATTTAGTTGTATAACATCTTATTGTAATGAAACCTACATTTACGAATAAATTTCATAATATTTTAAAATACTAGATAGTAATCGTGTTTATTTTTTCAACAGCCGATTACTAATAGTACATTACTGCCGCGGTCTATAATGACTACTGTGCTGATTATGGCCGACAGCGCAGCGTACCACAGCTCCGACACAGCGCAGTCAGCGTGCAGCACTTGATGGACGAGCTGAGATAAAGGCTGAGACCGTAGGTCGAGGCCTTTACAGCGAGGACAGCAAGGGCTGCAATGATGGCCAAGCTGAAAGGCCTAGAGCTTAGCTAGGCTAGCTCGAGGCAATCATGGCGTGACCAGCGAAGCAGTCATTGTGGGCCAAGGTTTGTATAGTGCTTTACTCAAAAATGCAAGTACCTAATCTAAATAAAACCAGCAAGTAATTTAAATAAAAAATATATTGATTAAAATTTTCGCTGAACCGCGCTTTTGTTACTTCTTTGTTTTTTTTTCGAGCAATGGTAGTTGGAACTATACAGTCTAATATGGTATAAAATCTTTTTGTACCTATCTCTATATATACAAACAGCTATGTTCTAAATAAAATCTTTTTGGAATTGAATTTTTTTAAAACGTTGAAACGTCAAAATAGCGGCCGGCAAAATATTGCCGGCCTATTAGAGCGGCCAGCAAAGCTTTGCCGGCCGCTCCTTGAAACTGACCGGCAAGGTCGACTTTGCTCAAGCAAAGTTTTCAAAATAATGACCACATTACATGCATTTTTGAGTAAAGCATGTTATTGTGTTCCTTTTAGATTAATAATAAACGCATATTTAAAAACATCTTTTAAAGTCTTTCTTTAATGTGCGTGGGTATGAGGTCTAAATATTTTTGTTGCTTTTCGTTTTTACATTGCTTTAATTTATTTATGGAATCCTTATTTTTTTGAATTATTTTGATTTTGTCTTTGTGGATTTTATCACAGCTGCAGTGTCCTTCACATCCAGGCATGGAGAACAAGTCATCCTGTTCAACAACTATCGGTACAACTGGTACATTCCTCATCGTAAACAGCATGTTCACCAGTTCAGCAATAGGAAGCAATGGCGGTGCTGCAAGTGGAGTAAGCAGTCCAGAGCAGGTCTTATTACCATCAACGTCGTTATTATCAAATGCATGCACCAGCATAATCATGGAAACGCAGCTGATCATGAGAAATTCTGAAATTGGTTTTTCGAAGTGCGAGACGGACTCGTACACAAAGGGTTCCCTTGATCTACAGAATTTAGTAAAAAAAAATGCTCATTCATAGGTCAATTTACACACAACAGCAAAACTAAATTTATTTTTCATTAAAAGCCGGAACATATTTTTTTTCAAAGTGAACAATACGGCGCATTGTTGGGCACTATTTATTTATTTTTTCCAATAGTTTTGTATACAAAAAAAAAATGTCGTAACAATGACCGTAACCACGTGCAAGTTTTGGCTTCATGAAACACGTGAACAATCAACAAATAATTGACCGTCTGAGAAGCGTGGAGTAGGTACCCAAAAGAATGCCTGCTACTTTTTAGGTATGACCCTGACATTTGTTGATCGTCATTGCAAAAGCTTATTTTAAGGGAAATTACTACCTGTTAATTAAAATTGGAATGGCAAGTTATTTAGAATATTTGGCATGCGTCGAATTAAAACGCTCTCTCCTTTAGCAACTCCTGTAATTATGGTGGTTTAGGGGTATGAGGAACAGGGTGTAAAGTTCCTCAATACTCCATTGAAAAGGGGAGGATCCTCCGACCAGACAGGTGTTGTGTCTGGTGGGCAACTGCCCGACAGTTGTTGTCGGGTTTCTCTATATAGTCTTCAGTCCATGTAAACTTTACTTGCGAGATGTAGGCAATTGATGTTAGTTATTCCATCGCGTCATAGATGGCGCTGTAGTACTTTTTGTAGGTCGCTACATCACTCTCCTCCGGAGACCAGAGTCGATAGTCGAATGAGTCAGCTTGTAGTATTATGCCGTGTCAGTTGGAATTTCGTAGCCGCATTATTCACGGTGAGTCGGAACAGACTGCGGTGGTGAGGCGAACCCCAGTGAGTCGGGACCGGCGCTGCGTTTGCTCCAGTGCGTCAGACGTAGTGCAGCGCCGCGATGTGGCAGACAGCTTGAGAGGTGTCGACCGGTAGGCAGAAGCTCTCAACTGGCCGAAAATGCAGTGTGCTATGCCAACGTCGCTTGATGAGGGGCTGATGGTGCTGACCAGGAATGCGCTCCGGCTGCATGCTGGTGGTCAGAAATACCCATTTGATGGCCCAGCTGGCTGGCTGTAAGACTCGCTGCTCGACAGCTTGAGAGAAGTGATGATGATGACGTCACGTTGCCCGAAGTCTGCGCTGACGTCCACTTTGGTGTCACCAGTTTAGGGGTATGAGGAACAGGGTGTAAAGTTCCTCAATACTCCATTGAAACGGGATCCTCCAATCAGATATGTGTTATGTTGGTGGGCAACTGCCCGACAGTCTGTTGTTGTCAGGTTTCTCTATATATAGAGAAACCCGAAAACCCGAATCGACTTAAGACTGTAGTCTTAAGTCGATTTAAACTTTGCTTGCGAAATGTAGGCAATTGATGTTAGTTCTTCAGACGCGTCATAGATGGCACTGTAGTACTTTTTGTAGTAAGTTGCTTTTTGTAGGTCGCTACAGTGGCTTTGTAATATTACTGCTAAGCTATGTGATACGAAACCTGGTGCCGTTGCACAGTCTGGGTACATCAAAGTTTCGCATCAGCAGAACTAAAACGCCAAGTTTAAGCTTCATCTTATGGGAACGGCACGCCCGTTAGCTCCAGGGAGTTGAAAAATTCAACGGGGTGTGCAGGACTACCGTCATTAGCCATCACAGTGTCTACGGATGTGTATACTTTAAAATCGCCGACGATCATGTCTTGAATTTCGTTTTGTTTATGACCCACTCGTTCTTTAATCACTATTTATTTCGAATGGTTAAAAAAAACGAAAACTATTTTGTAAAGATTTGAAAATCATAAAGCATTAAAATAAAATAAAATATTTAGTTACAAAAAGTGAACACCGGTTGGGGATCGAACTCGCGTTGTTTTGGAAAACATACAGCATTAAAAAATTACCACAAAAAGTGCATACTGACTGCGGATACGAACTTGAAACCTTTTGCTTGGCAGGGCGGTCATAGAACCGCCAGGCTACTTACTTTGATGACAAATGGTTTGAAATAGCCGGTTTATTCTAATGCTTGTCATGACAGTTGTCAGTTGTCAAACAGTTGAGAAATGTGGACTTAATGCAATATTGCTCAGCCCCCTAAGTTATTAGCGTGATAATATATAGCCTATGTTACTCGGTAAAGATGTAGCTTTCTAATGGTGAAAGAATTTTGAAAATCGGTCTAGTAGTTTTTGAGTTTATTCATTACATACAAAAATACAAAAAATACAAATCTTTCCTCTTTATAATATTAGTGTAGATAAATAAAATAAAATAAAAAAGCCTTTTATTTCTTACAAAATAATCTTTTTGTTAGTAACATAAAGTGAATTTCTATTTTTAGTGTTAGTATCTATTTTTGTTTATTATTAGTTTTTATTGTAACATAACATAATTATTCCGCAAGAACGCCTCTGCAGGTAAAGGCCTCCTCCAAAGTGTTCCAGTGTTCTCTGCATTTAGCTACTTGCATCCAGTTTGGACCCGCTGTGTGTTTTATTTTGTCCTCCCATCTATTGTGGGGTCTCCTTTTTTTTCTTTTGCCTGCTGGTCCCTTCCATGCCGTCACACTTTTTGTCCACCTCTGGTCTTGGAGACGTGCTACGTGCCTAGCCCAGTCATTCTACATATATCGTGAGTGTCTGCCTAACCTAGGTTAGGTTAATGGGTGACATAAAAATTCTGACACTATGGGCCTCTGACTTGGCTTTCTTAAATGCAAATAATGTAATAGTATCCGCATTTAAAAAATTAAGTTATTTCTTGGTTCTTAATTTTTTTTCTACCGGGTGTTTCGTTGTATCCTGCAGCCAAAATTACTTTATTAAAAGTCGGTAATGGCTTTGAAGATTTTAGGATTGACGGCATATTACGATGAGTTCTTTGACTTTAAGCAGTTTGGCCTACAAACGATGAATTATTCAAAGACAAGAACTTTCCCATTGCAAAAGAATCAGTAAGAACCTCATTTTGCAAGTGTTAACCCGAAATTACTATTGAACCAAGGTAACGGTGACTCTAATGAAACTGTAACTTAGACAAACTGTAATCGTTAACGTATTCTACATTACAGGTCAGATCATACAACTGGGCAGAGCTGAATGTCTTCTCGCCCTTGGATACACTTACAATCGCAAGCAGATCGCGAGGTCCCAGAAGTGGCGGTGGTACTGCATCCGGTACCATTATGGATGCAAGGCAGCTGTCATCTCCAGCGGGAACCTCGTCATCACTGACTACTTGCGTGAACATCACCATGAGCCTCCAAAGTTATTCCGTACCCTAACAGGCTTTTATACCGCTTAAAATCAACTATTTGGTTGAGCTTCAAGGGTTACAGGTTTCGCAATTATTGTTTTCATAATCCTTTTCTACAGAATAGTTTGAATTTGAACCTCCACTGTTGTAACCCATGCTAAGTTTTTTGTAAAATACTTACTTGTATTTTTATTTGAAAAATGTAAAAGTATTTGTGTATAAAATTAATAAAAGAAAACATTAAAAAGAAGAAATTATAACTATACTTGTTTATAGATTTATAAATAAAAGATAACTCGTGTTTCAGTGTTGCCAAATTTCTTGTGAATCGACGAGGACAAGTTCAGTTAGAACCCCATCGCTATGGTAGGGGCAGCGACTCTGCGGGTGCAAAAAAGTAGATGGCTTTGCAAAGAAACACCATAAATACTTTTGTTGATTATGTATTTCGTTTTGTATCAAACCATAATCATGGTTGACTGAGAATAGTATTAGATAAGAAAAAAAATTGAAGTCAATAGGACTAGGTCGTTACTTTGTTACTTTGAGTATTGTTGTTATTATGTACAACTCGACCAAGCTAAGTTTGCACGTCGCTGGAATGCGGCGTATTTAGTGTACCTATGTGTAATATAATGTTAAAAACAATAAATGCAAAGTAAAATCTAACAAACATTTGCTAACTTATTTAAAGTCATAGCGAATCCTTTTTTGCAGACCGTACCTAAGCGTCAGTGTGACGTACCTAATCGACGTGAGGTGCAAACTTAGCTTGGTTGAGTGGTAAGTTATTGTTGTTCTTCTAATATATAAAATATTGCAACATAACAAGTTCTTTCATTATAAGAAATCTTTTTTTTTGTATTAGTAGGTCGAATTTTTGTGTACCGACGTACTTTTCGATACTTACGTATATGTAAGTGAAAGTACTGTTTTGATTAAATCCGTAACGAAATCAATTCGTCAGTAGGGATTTAATTTAATTAGTTTTTAAAAAAAAACCCTGTTATATTTTGTAACTAAAAGAAAGTTTATTTTTTTATTCTGGTGGGGATTAAAGTTAGTGAGTGTAAATTAATTGAAAACTCGTGTTTCAGAAGGGCCAATATTTACTAAGAATAAACGAGGACAACTTAACTTGGAGATCGGACCTTACCGATATCACAGGGACTATGAAAGGGGCAAAAAAACTAGATGGCGCTGTGTTAAAAGATCCAGTAAATGCTGCGCGGCTTTATGGACCATTGAAAATATTATTGTTAAGTTTATATCAGAGCATAATCATGACTGACTTGACTTGTTCCATATATAAAAGGCATGTATTTAATTGGTACCGAATGAATACATAGTTTTATCGACTACTATACTCACCTTTTACCTTCTTTCACATCTTGTAGTGAGGTCACGATCCATTATTTTGTCATTTTTTGTGCTTTTTCTCTTGCTTATGTCTCTCATTTAAGGCATTACATACAATAAAGGCTAATTTGTCGTTTTGTTTTCAATAGTAATAATAGAAAGTGTCGATAAAATCTGCTAAGCTTATTATTTTAAATAAACATAATGATTAAAAAAATATTCATAATATTATTTCTCTCACGGAGTCGATGATTAACAAAGTATTTTTTTTTATTACCGTCTTTCCCTTGGTTCCTTAATGAAGTACGTGCGCAATGCTGCTGGCAAGGAGCTGTCGTTGCTCCAAGGTCATTCGTTCAACTCCTGCAAAAGAACCGCCTTCACCAATCTATGGCGGTGCACCCGATGGGGGAAGTGTCGCGCAAAGTTCATCACAGATGTTACCGGAAGAATCACATCAGCTAAGCTGAACCATAACCACGAACTTCCAAAATATGTTTTGCATCGAAATGTGACAACCGTATGGTATATGGTGCTCCGTATGGTTTCGGACGTAAAGAATAGCACCATCCCATATCTTCCCGTGGGTGTCGTAAGAGGCGACTAAGGGATTTACCAGAGAATGGGCAGCGTTCTCTGTGCTTTTGTAACAACCGTACTGCGATCGCCAACCCGCCTGGCAAGCGTGACAATTATGGCAAAACCCCCCAAAATGTCAATGTGGCGACGCTTGGGGGAGGCCTATGTCCAGCAGTGGACGTCTTTTGGGCTGAAATGATTATGATGATGATCGGAATGTGCTGTATAATTTTACTATACCTGCCACTGCCTGTCTGTTCTATGTTATTCCCAATAATAACTCGCAAATATTCTTTTCACAGTGAAATGGTACCTAAAGATAAATGGTAAAGAGATAGCCATAGTACAAGGATACACATTCTGCTCAAAAGCCGGTCATAGTAAGACAACAGATATGTATGTATGCTCCATGGGAAGCACCAAATGTAAAGCTCGTTTCGTCGTCACTAAGGACAGGACTTCTATGAAAACCTCGCATTTGGTACACCATCATCCAGCCCATAAATATATTATACGTAACGGAGTGTATATAAAGAAGTAATAACCGTACATTTTTTGTAGTAGATAATTCGTTTTAGTATTTTCATAATCGTAGAACAATGAAACCGTGAAAACTGTTTAGATATAACTGTGTATGAGTGAATATTTAAGTAGATTGCAACTATGTAGGTATATAATAGTACCTATTTTGCGAGAACAACTAATAAATATTTTGGTGTCATAATGATCTAGTTAGATTAAGTAATATTTTGGTTAATGTGTTAAAATAACTAAGGTGACATTTTCTCAGCGATAGTTTTACTTGAGATACTACAGCATCTTATAATGTAGTTTCAGTTAAATATCATTTTAATAAAGCTTATGAAGTAATAAAATCTCTTTTAAATGACTTCCTGGTAAAAATATCTGCATATCTTGGCCAAAGTACAGTCGAACAAAGAGTTACGTACAAACCGAAAAATTGCGATAACAATGACGTAAGTATGTTGAGTAGTATTTTATGATTATAGAATCAGCTTTAAGTGTAGAAAAATATAAAGATAATACTGGCAGTGAAGGGGACTGACATTTTTTTTTCTTTTGCTTGTAATTAAATATTCAAAGCAATAAAAGTTTTGTTTTGAACAGTGACAGGTATTTTATTAACGATTGTTTTTTATCTGTAATAATAGAGTTTAAAATAAAAGTGGTTTTATTTTGAAAGACCAGGTTTTCTTTTGCGAGTATTGTTTGTTGTAAGTGCTTTTCATAGTTTAAGACTAATTATTTAATTTTCTACAGTCAAATGGTACCGAAAATCGAATGGGAAAGAGGTAGCAGTGGCACAAGGATACACATTCACTATCGACCGCAGATGTAAATCAACCGATATATATAAGTGCTCCATCGGCAATAAGTGTAGAGCTCGCTTCACTGTCACAAAGAACAAAGACTTTATCAAAACAAGGAGCCTGAAACACGATCATCCACCTCCTAAGTATATCATACGTAATGGCTTTTATTTAAAAATTTAGGAACAAAACAAACAAGTTTTTAAATAATGTACCTAATTATCTGTGTAAGTTCAAAATTGAGCCAGCGCTGGTGCCGCACATATTCGACAAATAAAAACTTGACAAGTAAAAGTTTTTTTTTATTTCGAATAACATAACAATTCCTTTAGACAAGAGCGATGCTACCCCTTTTAAGCATGAAGTTTGTTTTCTATTGCCAATGTTTAGGCTTTTCTATTCTTGATATATTGTCTTGTTACCCCCGAGGGCCACACACATCTTAAAACTATATTATTTAACCTAACTTCAGTGTGCGTGCGCCGTGGAGCTATGCAGAAATTATAGCTGTGAGAAATGGTGGCACTAATCTGCCTAGCCTTTTCCCAAACTATCTTGGGGTCGCCTTCCAGTCTAACCGGATGCAGCTGCAGTTCAGTCTGACGGTAGACGCCAAACCTTCCGCGCGCGCGCAACTATCGCTACTCTGCCAACGGCCCACGGACAGCGTTTCTCAAACTTCTCAATCAGTTCAAACTACTAAATCAGTCTAATTAAAAATGTTTAAGTGCAAACGTTGCGGGGATGAATCATTGGACGGTGTCACTTGCTCCGTATGTGAAGGGCAATTCGACTTTCCTTGCTCGGGTATATCGGAACGCGGATATAGTAGGCTCGGTGAACGCAAACTTACATGGAAATGTGCCAGCTGCAAAGCACCAGCGATAGCCAGTCCCGGCATAAAAGTCACATCACCAGTAACAGCGGACTACGAGGCCATTCTACTGGAGTTGAAGCGGATGTCGTCCCAAATGGAGTCGCTGCCAGCATTAGTTGAGACTGTGAAGGCCATCCAGATTGAGCTCGAGGATTTGAAGGCTATAAGAGCTGAGTTCTCAGAAGTGAAGCACTCCTTTGAGTTTGCCTGCGATGAAATCAAAGCGTTGTCTGGCAGGGTTTCAACATTGGAGAAGGAAGCAGAGTCGATGAAAAAGACCAAAGAAGAGCTAATCACCTTACAAGATCGCATTTTTAAGTTAGAGGAGCAGCAACGTGAGAATGACCAAAGGTCCCGTATAAATAACATCGAGATTAAAGGTGTGCCGATGTCAAGCAATGAAAACCTGTTCACTGTAGTGGCTAAGATCGGGGAGACCATCAACTGTCTTATCCCTAGGGAGCAAATCAATTACATAGCGAGGGTCCCATCGCGTAACGATAAGCAAAATAAAAATATCATTTGTTCTGTTCAAAGTTCTTACATGAAGAATGATTTTGTGGCTGCCGCAAGAAAACACAAAAACCTAAACACCGGAAATCTGGGGCTACGAGGAGACAGCAAGATCTTTGTCAACGACCATCTTACACTTGAGAACAAAGTTCTCCTAAACAAAACTAAAGCACTAGCCAAAGAGCGTGGATTTGAATTTGTGTGGGTTACTAGTTGCAAAATATTTTTACGTAAAAATGTCACTTCTCCAAAGCATCACATCAAGACAGAGCAAGATATCAAAAAGTTTTTATGTTAACATTGTCGTCGAGGCTTCCTAGTATGTTGTTTACTTATATCGATCCGCTAAGTTTGAGTAACACAGGTAACTGTTTTTTGTACGCATTCCTTCCTCGCCTGCCTTTTGTTCGCTGCTCGCTCGGTGACAACCGGTTTGTTAAAACTTGCCATTATAATTTTATGCTTTATTTTCTGTCTGCTACCGTTGCGTTTTGCTATTTGGTCGAAATTTGCTTATCTCCTATTATTTTAAAGTCATTTCTTTACGCCTGCTTTTTTTGCAACTATGTTTACGTATTTTATTACCGTAGTTTGAATGTGCTTTATATTCTTTTATCTATTCAATTAAATAATAAACCTTTCAACGATTACTATGGCACCTATTAATATTTATTATCAGAACGTACGAGGACTACGGACAAAGACAGCTCTTTTCTTGAGAAATGTGTGCAGTAATGATTTTGATGTTATTTGTTTGACTGAGACGTGGCTGATAGACGGCATTTCTGACTCGGAACTGTTTGATGACCGGTATCTTGTGTGGCGACGTGACCGAGACTACGCTCAAACTGGCCAGATGAGGGGGGGAGGGGTTTTGATTGCAGTTAAACGTGAACTTGCCGCTGACACGTGCAGTGAATGGTGCTGTTCCGCGGAGGATTTGTGGGTTACGTTGACGCTGCATCATAAGAAACCCCGGGTAGTTTATAAAATGCACATATGTGTCGTATATGTTTGCAGTCAGAACCACGGAAATTCTTTGGCGACGCAACTGAGCAACTTTTCGGACAACGTACTTAAAATTACCCTCAATCGTCCGTCGGATAAGTTTGTTGTTTTGGGAGATTTCAACCAACCCAATATTGTGTGGCAGCGGGCCGGCGTCGGACTTTCATTAAACCCTACAAATGTTCACGGTAATGTTCAGACTAGTTTAATTGATAATCTTAATACGAGTAATTTAATGCAATATAATGGTCAGTCGAACATCAATGGTAGAATCCTTGATTTGGTTTTTTCTAATGATGAAGTGATCGTCAGCTGCTGTGTTGATCCACTAGTGCCTGAAGATCCTCATCACAGAGCCTTATGTGTGACTGCGGAATTCGTTGAATTGCATCGACTGCCAGTTCGGTCCTACGTAAAATTTTTATATAAGTCTGCCGATTACGACAATATTAAGCGCGAGTTGAATCGTGTGGACTGGCAAACGGAGTTTAGTAGAAGGTCGATGGATGAAGCGGTGGCATACTTTTATAGTGTATTAGGCAGGCTACATGCTACGTATATACCGACTAAAAAGGTCGTCCCTAAATCAAAATACCCTCTCTGGTACAAAAGCCCGTTAGTAAAAATTTTAAAGGAAAAAACAAAATTTCACACTAAGTTTAAGAAGTATAGAAACATTTCTGACCATCAATCGTTCATTTTGCTCCGTCAACGGGCTAAAGACCTGGAGCAGGACTTGTTTGACAATTACTTGGCCAAAATAGAATCTGACATTCGCGACAATCCACGGGCCTTTTGGAGGTACGTCAAGTCTAAGCAAAAATCTTGTTCTTACCCATCAGTGATGCAATTTGGCCAGGTAACGTCCACTGATGGTGACGTAATTTGCGATATGTTCGGAGATTGTTTTTACTCTAACTTTCTTGACAACACTCGTAATGCAAACAGTCAATCTTCGATTCAAGCTACGGTCGAAGAACCCAATGCCAACACGCAAGACATAAGTCAAGTAGAAATACGGCTAAGCGAGGTTTGTAGACTGCTAAAACAAGTAAATTTAAACAAGTCTGCGGGTCCTGATGACATCTCGCCCATATTCATCGTCAATTGTGCCAAAGATCTTTCAGTGCCTCTGTCCATCCTTTTTGAGAAATCTCTTGCCACTGGCGTGGTACCTAAAATATGGAAGTCGGCATATATAACACCAATACACAAAAAAGGGTCAAAGACATTGGTCGAGAATTACCGACCTATTTCGAAGCTGTGTGTGTTTGCTAAAATACTGGAGAAAATTGTGCACGCGCAAGTTTCTTCGGCACTCAAGCACATCTTAAGTGAAAGCCAGCACGGCTTCGTGAGGGGTCGGTCGACCACGTCTAATCTTGTTGTCTGTAGCGACTACCTCTCCGAGTGTATGTCGCAAAGGTCCCAAGTCGATGTTGTATATACCGACTTCAGTAAGTGTTTCGATCGGATAGATCACGTGATCCTTTTGCGTAAACTTTTATCGGTGGGCATCAGGGGCGATCTTTACCGGTGGTTCAAGTCCTACGTTGAGAACAGATGTCAAACTGTAGTTCTGAATGGATACTGCTCTAAGCCTATGAACGTCCCATCGGGGGTTCCCCAAGGATCCTTGCTTGGGCCATTGTTATTTAATATATTTATTAACGATATCTCTTCTTCATTCCGGTACTCAAAATTGTTACTGTACGCTGATGATATCAAGATAATGAGACAAATAAATACCCTGGCGGATGCTCATCTATTACAGGCGGACCTTAATAGTTTTCAAAGCTATTGTATAAATAATAAGTTGGATCTAAATGTCTCCAAGTGTTATGTTTGCTCCTTTACACGGAAACCTACCCAGATCGTCTATAACTACATGCTCTTGGATACAACACTAAATAGGGTCAACGCCATCAGGGATCTGGGAGTTACTTTTGATGCTAAGCTCCTCTTTGATGCGCATATAGACAATGTAGTTAAGAAAGCATCAAAAGCACTTGGTTTTATTCTCCGGGTGTCCTCTGAGTTCAAGAATATTAAAACTATTAAGATTCTATACTGTTCCTTTGTCCGTAGTCATTTGGAGTATGCTTCTCAGGTCTGGAACCCCAATTATAATGTCTACATAAATCGTATTGAGAGCATACAGAAAAGGTTTTTGAGGCACATTCAGTATCGGTCTAAAACGTTTATAGCTAATTATACCTACCGTTGCAAAAAATTTCATATCCTTCCACTCTACGAAAGGCGAAAAATATCAGATCTTGTGTTTCTTTTCAAGATAGCCAATGGAACAACTGGGGTTACCGAGTTGCTTCATAAAGTTGGGCTGCGAGTGCCGTCTGTGTTCTTGCGTAGACCTCATTTATTGTACACCCCAGTGGTAACCACTACGTACAGATGGAACTCGTTCATGCTGAGAGCGAGTCGTATGTACAACACAGCCTGCCAGGAAGCTGAGATCGATATTTTCCATACGAGTTTTAATAAATTGAAGAAAATGTTATGTGATTGCTTCTTCGAGTTTAAATAGTAATTTTTACTGTTTGGTGTTATATACCTACATATATTATCTATTATAAATTTTCTGTTTCAAATATTCTACTTACTATATGTGGAAACTTGTAATTGGCCATATTTTGTATAAACTATTACTAAATGTCTGCTTAGCTGTAAGTTTTCCTAAAAATAAATAAATAAATAAATAAGCTGAGTACCAGTATTTTACATAACTGGTGGCACTAATCTGAAACAAATAAATAATAACCTTTGATTTATTTTCTACAGTCAAATGGTACCGAAAGTCGAATGGAAGAGAGATAGCCATGGTTCAAGGATACACGTTCTGGTGTGATAGTCGGAAAAAGTCAACTGATTGCTATAAGTGCTCCATAAGCAAGTGTAAAGCTCGCTTCATTCTCAAAAAAGACAGTGAACAAATAAAATCCCACCACCTGGAACACTGTCATCCACCCCCTAAATATGTTATACATAACGGTGTTTATATTAAGCTTTAAAACCCATTGAAAGGTATTGTTATACCAATTTAATAGAGTGTGTCAGATAGATTTTGGTTTGTCAACTGTGATTTTACAAGACGGGATGGTACAGTGCATGTATTCTAACCTTACGCAATTGCACAAATATCCGTGTTATACCTACATTGTATTTGCGGGTTTGAAGCTATAAACTGCAGCAGTCTGAAGTAGGATATCATTCAGGGGCTAAAAAAGTGCTATTTCATCTGCGATAACAATAATGAAAAATATAGAATTATATAGGGCTGATTTAAACTACTGAAAAGCTTTTTTAATCGTGTTATAAGAAGTAGCCACTTTGGAAGCGATTGTCACTTATCTGCGCGCTCTTGAATATGACTTTCACATTTGTCATTCGTTAGTAACTTAGCTGGCACCACAAACCACGAATTTCGGGATGAGATCACTCATTACTTTTAGTAGGGACTAGCGACCACTCCTGCTTTGCACTGTTTTTATGACTTGACAAATCGTAAAGATTTCTATGTTATATCTAATTTATACATATATTAATCTTAAAAAAAATAGTCGGCTAATTCTGAAATAAAATTAAAGAGCAACACCGTCTCACAGACAGACACGAAAACCGATTTACAAGAAATAATATAGATTTCGAAGTAGGTAGAGATCGCAGATCATTAAGTACATTACCAGCTTTGTTTGTATGTTTGTTTTTTATATTTTGTGACATTACTTTTTGTTCTAATTAAGGTACTAAAAAAGGTAATGTGATGTTTCTAGTTATGTATTTTTTGGGTCGTCCAAAATAAATACTCAATTAATATTCCGTATATTTATTTTCCTTAATTCATTTCGTTTAAAAACAATTAAAAAGCTACTACTACTAATAAATAAAATAAAATGGTACCAAAAGCAATATTTTATTTTGAACAGTGACAGGTATTTTATTAACGACTATTTTTTGTCTGTAAAATGAACAGGTTTTCTTTTGCGAGTATTGTTTGTTCTATGTATTTTTCATTGCTTATGACTAAATGCTTAATTGTTTACAGTCGAATGGTACCGAAAACGGAACGGGAAAGAAGTAGCAGTGGCACAAGGATACACATTTTCGGTCGACCGTATAAATAAATCAACCGAGTCGTATCAGTGCTCCTTCAGCAGAAAGTGTAGAGCTCGCTTCAGTGTCACGAAGAACAGATTGTTTATCAAATCAAATAACCTGAAACACAATCATCCACCTTCTAAGCATCTAATACTTAATGGCTTTTATTGCAAAATTTAGAAAGTTTCACGTTACTTATTTATTTAAGAATATCAAAAGCCAACGATAGCATTAGACATACCTTCAGACAATCAACTAAAACCTCGTGTTTTGATCAATGACTTTTGTAAAAGACAACCACTGCAATGACACTTTGTTTTTTCACGAATTGTAGGTTTTTAATATATTTCAGTGTTCGATTATTTTAAAACAATCTAATAATTGTGACCTGAAACTCCTGAAATTATTTAATTTGACGAATATTCCCAGTCACCCCTAATGGATTGCCCCCTGGTGGTAATCCATTGGGGGAGACTGGGAATATTCGCAATTAGTGTGATTGTGTTCTATAAAGCTGTCAATGTAATGGTGGGCGACGGCATTTGAAACGTTTTTGTTTAGTTGATACTCGTCGAAGTCGGATGCTCAATATTTTGTCTACTGCACTTTTGTTTTTGATGCATTGTTAACAGTTACTATAACTTAGATTATCTAAGAAAGTGATCAGTATTAATATTTTTATTTGTGGTACATAAATAAAAACGGCGTTTTGTCCCTGAATGAGCAGTTTCACTAATGAGATTTGGAAGAGACCACATTCAGCATTGAGTTGCCAAAGGCTAAAGAAGAATTTTTTGACCATTCCATCCTTTTGAATAAGAATTCTTTATACTGTATACTCTCATGTTCTTATTGCTTCTTAACTCATTCTCATTTTATTTTATTTCTTACGTATAGTTGTTTACAGTTAAATGGTACCAAAATCGCAACGGGAGAGAGATTGCCATGATACAAGGATACACATTTGGTCGTTATCACCAAAGTAACACAACCTATATGTACTCGTGCTCCAGGGGAACAGTATGTAAAGCTCGCTTCAGTATTACTAAAGACAAGAGAGTAATAACGTCTGGTAGTTTGGAACACAATCATCCACCCCCAAATCATGTAATACATAATGGTGTTTATTTTAAAATGTAAGAGCTCATGCACCGGCTTTTTTGTATGAGGTTCAGATACCAATTATGCCAGAAATAATGTTTTTGTAAAAAGACAAAGCAAAAAAAATAAATATAATTAAGTAAAAGTTGTTTTGTTTCGAATAAAATAGGTAACAATAGTTTTGGAGCGATTCTATCGTTTTAAGCGAGAGGTCTGATGTCAAGTACCAAAACTAACAAATAAACAAACTTGTCTTATCTTAATAATATCATGGTACTCAATCCCCACTACAATGTGGGCAAGTGATGAAGCTTTAAGAAGTAGTGGTAGTCCATCTGAATATTGTTTTCGTTACAAGTAATTAATTTACTAATCTTTGTTTTATTTTCTACAGTAAAATGGTACCGAAAGCAGAATGGGAGAGAGATAGCCATGCTACAAGGATACACATTCTGGTGTGATGGTCGGACAAAATCAAGTGACTTGTATATATGCTCCAAAACAAAACAGAGCAAATGCAGAGCGCGCTTCATCCTAACAAAAGACAGTAGCCATATGAAATCCTCCCACCTGAAACACTGTCATCCACCCCCTAATTATGTTATACATAACGGTGTTTATTTAAAAAAACAAAGAGTGAGAAAGATAGCCATGCTAAAAGGATACACATTCTGATGTGATGGCCGAAGCTTTTGAAGAAAATGCAGAGCTCGCTTCAGCATCACGAAATACAGGGAGCGAATGAAATCCTGCCACTTGGAACACTGCCACCCCCCCCCCAGTTATATAATACGTGATGGTTGGATGGTTTTAAGTAAGACTTTAGTCTGGAACAATATCTCAGGGACGAGATTACGACCTACTGCTTGGCAGGGTTTTTCTTCAGGGAATTTCTTTGTTCTATTTAATTTAAATATTAATGGTGTATTAATGTTGTACGTCTGTATGGTGTCGGACGTAAAGAATAGCACATCCCATATCTTCCCGTGGATGTCGTAAGAGGCGACTAACGGACTTGCCAGATAATGGGCAGCAGCGTTCTCTGTACTTTTGTAACAACCGTACTGCGATCGACAACCCGCCTGCCAACCGTGGCGATTATGGCAAAACCCCCTTTCTTGGGGGAGGCCTATATCCAGCAGTGGACGTCTTTTGGCTGAAATGATGATGATGATGATGATGATGATTAAGGTTGTATAACTGCTCAAGAACACCTTCTGTCAAGTACGTCAACAAAACAAAACAACAACGTCTTTTTTTGAATTTTGAGACATTATTTTTATGTTTTAATTTAGGTGCACTTTCGACGATATTAGTACTAACCATAGAGCTGAGCATAACCACTAGTTTGGTTATACATGGATTTTTGACGCATGGCAATCATGTAAAGCATTGCCACCATCTTGTTTTTTTCATTTTTGTTGCATCTTCCTGACAATATTATTCAAGCGACAAAAGATCCATGGAACACCTTATGATTGATTAATTAGAAGATGTCTTTTGTTCATGAAGATTTGAAAGTGTCAAATTTTGGCCGAAATTTTTTAATTTTTGTTTTTATTCATTAATTTAATAACCAATACTTGCAATTTATTCAGAGTTTATTAATATCCGTGTGTTGTTCGAGTAATGATTAAATGTATTTTTTTCTAATAGTTAATTTTATTTCTATTTATGCTCAGTAGTAGCTCCTCGAACGCAGTAAACGATTAATCCAAAATTAAGAAAAATGTGTGTAACTGGTAGCATATTGTTTAAACAAATCTTTCTATTTCAGAGCCTACTTTTAGCACAACGAAAGCTGGCAATCCTGTTCTCATCATAGGCCTTTTTCGATACAACCTAACCACAGGCTATAGAGGGCCCAAATTACGCTGGGCCTGTACTAGAAAGATGAATGGATGTAAAGCTAATATCTTCACGTTTGACAATGTCATTATTAGCCAGAATAATGATCACGACCATTGAATGCAAGGATCGTTTACAAACTATGTTCCACTTCATAGCCTGCCCTTTGAGCCCCAAAATATGCAGACAGTGACCTTCGTGCTGACGCCGATGACTTCGTGCAAGACACGAAGTATTGGGCTATCGAAAGAAACATCATAAGTACTTTACTTTTTCTTCATGCTTCAACGTGACGTTATTTGACTTAACAACGACAGACGATCGATCGGCGACGATTTAACTCTTAGTTTAATCCAAAACTGTCTGTAATATTTGGATTCCTTAGTGCCTCAATGTTTATTCAGGAATAATTTCTGGCAGCAATGCTGAGCTGACCGCAATTGAAAAAGTTATTCTGGACATCAACTATAATTTATCTGGATAATCATTCTGTATTTTTAACCGACTTCCGAAAAGAGGAGGTAATCAATTAGACTAAATGCCAATTGTGAACCGATTTCGATGAGTTATGTTTGCAAGAGTATTATTTCACGATGGTTCCGTTTAAATTTAGTAAAGGTCTGATGCTGATCTTCGGAGATATATGATAATTGACAGCAAATCTATCGTGCTGGAATTGCTTGGATGTTTATTGTTTACACAATATCTTAACATAACATCACGCCCGTATGATGTGATGGGGGTTAATACCCCCAAATTTCACCAGTTATGTTTAAGTTCAATTTTATTGGAGACTAGCTGATACCCGCGACTTCGTTCGCGCGGAAATTTTAAGGTGTATGTGTGGGACTGCCTCGTTGGTCGAGTGGTCGCAAGCACGACTGCTGAGCTTGAGGTCCCGGGTTCGATTCTCGGATCGGGCAAAGTGTTTTTGGGTTATTCCATCAGGAATTTCTCAGTAGCAGATATGAAGTCTGGATTTAGTGTTGGGTCCGGTTTATGGGGCTCGCCCCAATTACATAGAACTTCGACATAACTGGCGAAATGTGGATGTACGATAAAGTACACCTTCGGGAATTACAGGCGTGATGTTTTGTTGTTATGCATGAGATCTGACGGTCTGATCGTAATGTGATTATGTGGGTGATGACTACAAAGGGCGTGCTTTAGGGTGGTAATTCTGGGCGGCAGAGGTCCGAAACAAAATTAAAAGGCGTTGAAGCCACACTATAATATGACTTAAAAGCCGGAACATATTTTTTTCAAAGTGAACAATGCGGCGCATTATTGGGCATATTTATTTATTTTTTCCAATACAGTTTTGTATTACAATAAAATATGTCATAACAATGACCGTAACCACGTGCAATTTTTGGCTTCATGAACCACGTGAACAATCAACAAATAATTGACTGTCTGAGAGAGAAGCATGGAGCAGGTACCCAAAAGAATGCCTGCCACTTTTTAGGTATGGCCCTGACATTTGTTGATCGTCATTGCAAAAGCTTATTGTAAGGGAAATTACTACCTGTTAATTAAAATTGGAATGGCAAGTTATTTGGAATATTTGGCATACGTCGAATTAAAACGCTCTCTCCTTTAGCAACTCCTGTAATAATGGTGGTTTAGGGGTATGAGGAACAGTGTGTTAAGTTTCTCAATATTCCATTGAAAAGGGAGGATCCTCCGACCAGACAGGTGTTGTGTCTGGTTGGCAACTGCCCGACAGTTGTTGTCGGGTTTCTCTATATAGTCTTAACTCGATGTAAACTTTGCTTGCGAGATGTAGGCAATTGATGTTAGTTCTTCCGTCGCGTCATAGATGGCGCTGTAGTAGTTTTTGTTGTAAGTTGCTTTTTGTATCCGGAGACCGGAGGTCGATAGTCGAATGAGTCAGTTTGTAGTATTATGCCGTGCCAGTTGGAATTTCGTTGCCGCATTGTTCACGGTGAGTCGGAACAGACTGCGGTGGTGAGGCGAACCCCAGTGAGTCGGAGCCGGCGCTACGTTTGCTCCAGTGCGTCGGACTTAGTGCAGCGCCGCGATGTGACAGACAGCTAGAGAGGTGTCGACCGGGGAGTAGAAGCTCTCGACCAGCCGAAAATGCAGTGTGCTGTGCCAAGGTCGCTTGATGAGAGGCTGAGGGTGCTGACCAGGAGATGCGCTTCAGCTGCATGCTGGTGGTCAGGAATACCCATTTGATGCTGGCTGGCTGTGAGACTCGCCGCTCGAAAGCTTGAGGGAAGTGATGATGATGACGTCACGGTGCCCGAAGGCTGCGCTGACGTCCATTTCAGGGTCACCAGTTTAGGGGTATGAAGACCAGGGTGTAAAGTTCTTCAATACTCCATTGAGAGAAAGGAAAGGGAGGATCCTCCGACCAGACAGGTGTTTTGTCTGGTGGGCAACTGCCCGACAGCTGTTGTTGTCGGGTTTCCCTATATAGTCTCAAGTCGATTTAAACTCGTTGGTTTTTGTAGGTCGCTACAATGGCTTTTATAACATTACTGCCAAGCTTTGTGATACGAAGCCTGGTGCCGTTGCACAGTCTGTGTACATCAAAGTTTCGCATCAGCAGAACTAAAACGCCCACTTTAAGCCATCCATTCCAGCATTCAGGCCATTCCATCTCATGGGAACGGCACGCCGGTTAGCTCCAGGGACTTGAAAAATTCAACGGGGTGTGCAGGACTACCGTCATTAGCCATCAGAGTGTTTAAGGATGTGTATACTTTAAAATCGCCGATGATCATGTCTTAAATTTCGTTTTTTTTATGACCCACTCGTTCTTTAATCACTATTCATTTTGAATGGTTAAAAATACGAAAACTATTTTGTAATGATTTAAAAATCATAAAACATTAAAATAAAACAAAATACCTAGTTACAAAAAGTGAACACCGGTTGGGGATCGAACTCGCGTTGTTTTGGAAAACATACAGCATTAAAAAATGACCACAAAAAGTGCATACTGACCGCGGATACGAACTTGAAACCTTTTGCTTGGCAGGGCGGTCATAGAACCGCCAGGCTACTTACTTTGATGACAAATGGTTTAAAATAGCCGGTTTATTCTAATGCTTGTCATGGCAGTTGTCAGTTGTCAAACAGTTGAGAAATGTGGACTTAGTGCAATATTGCTCATCCCCCTAAGTTATTAGCGCGATAATATATAGCCTATGTTACTCGGTAAAGATGTAGCTTTATAATGGTGAAAGAATTTTTAAAATCGGTCGAGTAGTTTTTGATTTTATTCGTTACATACAAAAATACAAATCTTTCCTCTTTATAATATTAGTGTAGATAAGCTAGTAAGCCAATTACCATATATTGTTGACATCTATATCTATACATATAATAAATCTGTTGAAAAATCGCTTTTGTACATCGAAAATATTTCCATAAAAAATAGCCAGGGTGTTATAGGACAACCAACAGAAACCATTTCCAGCATTTTTAGAATTTTTGTCTGTTTGTCTGTTTATTTGTTCGGGCATCACGTAAAATGTACGAAAGCAATGTAGATAACTTTTATACACAACAATTGTGCGTAACTTGAAGTAACATTTAGTTTTTGTTTCATTGCAATCTGTGCTCTCTATCAAAAGATATATGAATTTAAAGTTTTCGAGAAGAGCTTTTCATCATTACGTAAGGTAAGATACATTCAACGACATCTATTGGACTAAAATGGTATCAATAAATAAAATGTGCTCACAAGATTACTTTAAAAATCGACTGACCGGGGTTTTCAAAAAGTTATGATAGGAAAAGGTACTCGGTTAATGGCGCTGCTTTGAAGATCTACGTAGCAGAGTGTTTGTTCGATTGCTTTCCATACATAATATTTTGGCAGTTTAACTCCCTGCTCAATAGATGGCGTTGTGCATTTGTCGCTATTTTCTGAATCGCGATGTTAAGATTTTCCGTAAAAGAATGAGTATCGGCCGAGTTACATCATTATGTTTCCAATCGATGTTTCTAAATGGTGCTAAACTTCCCATTTTTATTATCTGTCTGTTGATACATGCGGTATGACTGCCGCAAATCATAGAGTTCGTGGATTTGTTTTTGAATTTTATTTTATAACATGCACATTGCACAACACAAATAAAATATTGCGAATGGGTTGCCTGATTAAACTAAGTCAATGCTAACTTTTTGTTAAAACCTTATGAGCCTTATGTTTTTTCCCAAACCAAACGGAAAAACGGAAATCATTATTGAATGAAAGTACAAAACATATGGGCCAAGAATTGGTTGTGTGTATATTTTTGTCCCTACTAAAGGGCTGTAAGGTATAAATAGATGTGTTGATACTATATGTAAACTATGTTTTCTTATTAAAATATGCATTTAAAAAACAGATAGGTAATTTCATTACAAACACGACTAAACTTATGGTCAAATTAAACTAGGTTAAAAACCGTCCAAGTGCGAGTCTTACTCACACACAGGGTTCCGTAGCCCCAAACAATATAATAACAACATTTTGTACTGTCATTCGTTAGTTAGTAGTATTAGTTAGTAAACTTCCACTCAACCGCAAAACTAAATTTGTTTTTGATAGCATGTTAAAGAAAAACAAAGTTACTGCTGCAGTTTGATGAAAAAGTCCCATATCTCAAAAACGAATCATTACATCTTATTGAAACCAAATTTCGTTGATAGTTTTTTTTACGTTCTACAAACCTAAATATTACCATAATTTTCCTCCTCTTACTTTAGAAATTAGAGGGGGACGGACTCACATTTTACCACTTTGGAAGTGGCTCTAGCGCAAACTATTCAGTTTAGAAAAAAATGATATTAGAAACCTCAATATCATTTTTGAAGACCTATCTATAGATACCCCAGACATAGGGGTTTGATGAAAAAAAATTTTTGGTTTTCAGTTCTAAGTATGGGGAACCCACAAAATTTACTGTTTTTTTTTTCTATTTTTGTGTAAAAATCTTATTGCTGTTCACAGAATACATCTACGTACCAAGTTTCAACAGTATAGTTCTTACAGTTTCGGAAAAAAGTGGCTGTGACATACGGACGGACAGACAGACAGACATGACGAATCTATAAGGGTTCCGTTTTTTGCCATTCGGCTACGGAACCCTAAAAAGTAAGTACATGTTTTTTCATGGCACGTCTTTAACGTTTAAATGTGACTGCACCTGCATTTGAACTTCGGAGCAAAATATTGATAATAGTCAACATAATTTTATAATGGTGAATAGATGAAGGGCTTGCTTCGACAGTATTTGTTACATTACAGATCTGCGTGATGCCTGCGTCAACGCTTCAACTTATTTTCGTCCGTCCACCAGAGTCCTTGGAAAAGTATCCGCTTTGCCAATCATGGTCTATCATCGGAAATACAAGATCTAACATTATTGCTCTGTTCTTTTTCTTCTTTCGCATCGATGGTACGTCATATGAGATTATTAACACCCAGGTGGCTACGTTATTTGCGGTTTCAGTACCAGTTTTGACAGAAGGTCCTCTAAAACGCAGGGACACTTTGGACACAAGTCAGCCATGGTCTGGTCGGGAGCCCCGTATTCAGATTGAGCTGCTATAACACGTACAACCATAGAAGTACATGTTTAGTAAGTATCACTATGATTAGAATATTACGGATTTACGACTAAACTCTTTTGAAAACTTGAGTAACATAAATGGTGAGTGAGGTGAGTGCGACCAAAATGGATAGATTTCATATTGTGCGCAATGAATGCACTAAAATGCGTTGAAAAACCAAACTTGGAAAGAAAACTTTAAACTTCAAAACTCTAAACTTCAAAGTTCTGTAGCTGTGCTGGTCACATTTACATTGCTAAGAGTTCCTTTAATACTTAAAACAAAGATAGTATAGTGTAGTAGTAGTATAGTACACACGGCGACACATCAAGTTATACATCTGCAGTATAACCTAACCTCGCTTTGTTACCAATGAGAGTTCAGCTTTATTTTGTTTTGCACATCTTGATTGGTCGCCGTGCGTACCAGCGGGTTTAGTTTAGTTTAAACTAACAGTAAGTCAGTTTATTAGTATATTATATGTAGAGTATGTTAGGCACATACTACGATTTCACGTTGCCTTCCATGTTTTCCCTGACAATGCTATAATAAGAATAAGGGGTCACGTGAGCGAAGCCGCGGGCACAGCTAGTTGTAAAATAAATGCAAAGCATAAATTTGTTTGGGATTTTACAACTAAAAATGGAAAAAAAATACAACTCTTCACTTTAAAAAAGAGTTTATTTAATTTTTAGCTTGATTTATCATTTTTAAGCATGTTGTTTGTAAAAAAAATAAGCTTAATGTATTAAGAAGAAGTCAAGATCATCGTAATATGTTTTAATTCTGTATTTGAAAGTGTTAACGAATAGGTGTATAATATAATTATGTAGGTATTTACAAATAAATTCGGTGTATTAATAAACCACATTTTTTTAAATTACGTCGTAACCAATCTTCATTCGTTATCCTGTGGCTGGTGTATATATTTTTTTGTATTAGTTAGTGCTTAACCTGGTGTTAGAGTTTCTATACCGCCCCAATGGGCCTCTGACTTGGCTTTACATACCTTCGAGAAATATCTCAGGCATGCTGGTGGGCTCACGATGAAACCAGCATGTCTGACCAATAGTAGGTAATAGAGCATTATAGACAAACAGTATAGAATTATATAATATATCTAATAAACTTCTTTTTTTTCAGAAATTATGCAGTTCGGTGCAACAAGATCCGGCAACCCTGTTATTTTCAGAGGTTCTTATCGGTACAATCGGTCGTCCAGCTATAAAGGGCCCAAATAACGCTGGGCTTGCACTAGACGGAATTACGGATGTAAAGCGGCCATCTACACACTCAACAATGTCTTAATTAGCCAATGTTTTTCGCACAACCATTGAATTAAATCTATTTTGCGTTATTTCAAAACTGTCTTTGGTCTGTTAACAAAATCAATTCATTCTCAATAAACATAAACGGGATAACGGGATGGGAACGGAACGGGATCAAAATAAATGATAAAAACGTAATAACCATTGAATCTAACATCAGCCATTCCTGAAGATGCTGTTGAAATTGGAAAGTTACCCTATGAAATGAGTAGTTGGTTTCTGGATTTCATTGTAATATTTGATTAAGATAGGTTGTAAATTTAAGATTTAATTTGATTTAGGGTCAAACGGGACCCTATTACTGAGACTTCGCTATCCGTCCGTCTGTCACCAGGCGTATCTCATGAACCGTGATAGTTAGAAAGTTGAAATTTCTACAGATTATGTATTTCTATTGCTGCTATAGCAACAAATTACTAAATACCGAATAAAGTAAATATTTAAGGGGGCTCCCATACAAAAAAGTGAATTTTTTGCTCGTTTTTATAAATAATGGTACGGAACCCTTCGTGCGCGAGTCCGACTCGCACTTAGCCGGTTTTTTTTTGTTTTATTGCTACACACTATGTGCCTGATCAGTGCTGGTTGGTTTTATCCTATTATTAAGACGTCTTGTGGATATATCGTTATTTTAATAAATCAAATTCATGTTTACTCATTTCTTTAAATTTATTCAATCCATGTTATAAGTAGAAAACACCGAAAAACCAGTGCATTAACAGTTTAAATCATGTTTTCTTTTTTTGCAGAACCGTTTTTCAGTACGACAAGATCTGGTAAACCTGTTCTCATCACAGGCCACCACCGGTACAACCTGTCACCCGGGTACAAAGGGTCCAAACTGCGTTGGGCCTGCGCTAGGAAGACTTCCAAATGTCGAGCCATTGTCATTACTGTCGAAAACAATATTATTGCTTATAAGAATGAACATAACCACTGAAAAATATTATAAAATTACTTAAAACTGTTATGAACCAAATTTTATTTTGTTGCCTTCTTGCCGGTTTAATACCGGTGTTCGGCTATACAAGCAAAGGTAATCGTGTTGTCACGATGGGATCCTGCAGGTACTTACATGGTGCAGAGGGTCCAAAGTCCACTGGTATTGTAGCAGACGCACTTCCAGTGCTTGCCGGGCAAGTGGGATTTCTATTAATAATGTCATCGTTAAACATAAATCTTAGCATACACACTGAAATTTCTCCAAGTATCTGACCGAGATGATGGATCAATTAAGTGAAATGCGGCTTCTTTAGAATCAGATCTCTTTAAAACTATAGCTGACTTTACATTTACTCAAGCTAAGTACAGAAACGTTTCATACGAATATAAACCTTATTCGTATAAGAGGAGGTACATTTTCGCATGAAACTGCTGTGCTTGACTTAGCACTACCTACCTACCTTGGCTTAGCTTTACTTACTTTAAGTAAAGTATGAATTCCTTCTATAGTTAGCGCAGGCAGAGCAAACTTGAACTTTAACAAAGATCATCTTCGATCATGTACGGTCAAAGAAATAGGCACAAAGGAGAATGACACGCTTTTAAAAATGTCAGTGTGTCATTTTAGTACCTAATCAATTAATTTACCTGACTTTTTGCTCGTTTTTTTTAACTCTATTATGTGGATTTGTTGTTCGGTTCATATGAATGTGTCAAATGCATAAATGCACGAAAAATCGCTGTACGTTAATGTATTTTATTAAACCTGATGGAAATAAATGTACTTATTTATTTGGTTTAAATTGCATTGAATTCCTCCCAACTGCTTGTCTCGTTTCCACTAGTATGTACTGACACTAAAGTTTTTTTTAGATTCGAATTCATTTCCAGTTTTCAGCACGACGAAGAATATGAATTGTATGATCATTCTCGGTTGTCATGTTTAGAAGAGACATCGAAACATACTAAACCTTACATAACTACCATCTTCAAAAAAGGTTCAATTAAACTACTTTATCAATATTTATCTTAGCTTAATTGTTGACAGTGTGATTGTCAATCATTGGACTGACTGCACAGAATCACTAGTATTGTGCTTTGAATAAAAAGTATTGTTCAAGAAATCAGTGCCTAGTAATAAAAATTACATTCCAGAATAAATGATTTTAGGTAATATGTAATTTTGATTCTGTGTTTTAATTGTAAGGCTGGCTACTGCAGATATAAGTAATAGGTCTTTACCTATGAAATTGCCGTATTGCAAATATTCGAAATATTCAAAACTTTTTTTTTGATTGGCTATGAGTTCTAAATTCAAATTAATTTTGTTTTAAAAATATGACATTCTATTTACAAAATCAGTCTTTTGTTTATTGATTAGCGTTGTATTTTCATTACATTTCAACATTTTTCCTCATAATGGATACTTTGAAATTTCGTGTAATTATGGAATATGAGTTCCGTCGTGGCACCAACGCGGCACAAACGACCCGTAACATCAACGACGTTTACGGAGAGAACTGTACAAACGAACGCACAACCCGTTATTGGTTTGCTCGGTTCCGTTCTGGGAATTTTGGCTTGAAAAATGAACCTCGTGGTCGTCCGGAAACTTTGGTCAACAATGATGAATTAAAGGTGATTGTTGAAGCTGATGAAACTCAATCTACAGCTGAGCTGGCAGTAAATGATAAATGATGTTTATTTTGCAAGTAGGTTTTTACAAACACTTTTACACGTCAATTTTTTTTAAACTAGATGGGGCCGGTGTTTCGTACCTGACTACTCTGAGAAGAAACAGCCGAAACAAACTCAGAGGTCACAGTCTCTTTTAAGGTCCAGACAAAATCTTGGCAAACTCACATGAGGACTATGCAGATACGTGTCTGAAATGGTCTTTTGAAGAAAGAACCACACAGATTTGAGTGGACCTGTCCAGTCAGTGCAAGCATTTGTCAGTTATCGTGTAGCTCGACTTATAACTCAAGGAGCTCAACGAAACGACGAACAATACCAAAGAAAGGACATTTGGGTAGGTCGCTTAAAGAACTCAAACTGCCAGATAGTGGTGGGAGAAGATCAATAAATTAAGAAAAAATAAAATGTGACCTACATGGTCCTCACATTCACAATAATCAAATGTAATTAATAATAATTAACAAAATGAAATTTAAAAAATCACGAATGTCAATAAATGTCACAATATTAATAAAAAAGTAAATATTTATGTCAAATCAATAAATGTAAAATCAGTAAATGTCACATCAAAATAATAAGAAGTAAAAAAATAATCAAATACTGAGATAAGTATTCATGTCAAATCGGTAAATGTCACCTAAAATAATAAAAAATAAGGTAAAAATAAAATAAAAAATATCACAGTGTATAAAATAAAATAAAGGAATAAACAATAAACAAAGGAATCAACAATAAACAAGCGAAGTCCGAAATTTCGACATTCACAAAGCAAATTTCATTGGAGCAGTTTAATCCCAAGCCTTTTTATCTTCGAGATAGTAATTTACATGATAGTAGGCTTTCAAGCATAGCTTCCTTTTTATTAACGATTTGAATTTATTTAAGTTTAGTGCTTGAATATGGCTCGGAAGCTTATTGTAAAAACGTATACATTGGCATCTGAACGTACCCCCTACTTTTTTGAGCCTCGTTGCAGGAACAACAAATTTGTGTTTGTTCCTCGTATTTATGTTGTGGATATCACTGTATTTTTTAAACAAATTGATGTTTTTATGTGCGTACAAAAGGTTTTCATAAATAAACTGAGAGGGCACAGTAAGAATATTAATCTCTTTAAATTTTTCTCTGAGGGAGTATCTGGGACTTAATTTATAAATTGAACGAATTGCCCTTTTTTGCAAAACAAATACTGTCTGAATATCGGCGGCATTGCCCCACAAGAGAATACCGTACGACTTCACGCTGTGGAAATAACTAAAGTAAACTAAACGTGCTGTCTCTAAATCAGTTAAATCACGAATTTTTCTAACGGCGTATGCTGCAGAGCTAAGTTTTTTTGACATTTTGTCGATATGCGGGCCCCACTGAAGCTTGGCATCCAGAGTTATGCCTAAGAACACTGTGCTATCTTCCGGTTTCAACTCTTCATCCTTGATTAGTACTCTAGTTTCTACTTGTCTTACATGGGGTATCGTAAACTTAATACATTTGGTTTTTTTCTCATTTAGGAGTAGATTATTAACATTGAACCAATTAACGACTTTTGCCAGGGCGCTATTAACCTCGTCCGTAACTAACTGCTGACGTTTGAGTTTAAATAAAAGAGAAGTGTCATCTGCAAACAATACTATGTCATGATTATCCTTTATGAGGTAAGGCAAGTCATTTATATAAATAAGAAACAAAAATGGGCCAAGAATTGAGCCCTGGGGTACCCCCATTCTTACAGCGGATCCGGGAGATCTTTTTCCATTAACATCAACTCTCTGAATCCTATCACTCAAATATGAAGTAAGAAGATCCAGAGAGGCGTTACGGATTCCGTAGTGGTGTAGTTTTCTGATTAATGTTTCATGAAGAACGCAATCGAAAGCCTTAGACAAATCGCAAAAGATGCCCAAAGCATCGCATTTGTCCTCCCATGCATTATAAATGTGGCCTAAAAGTTCAACACCTGCATCAGTAGTTGAACGACCCCTTGTAAATCCGAACTGTTTGTTATGTAATAACTTATGTTTATTAAAAAAACGCTGCATTTGTTCTAAAATTAGCTTTTCAAAAATTTTACTAAATGTGGGTAGTACTGAAATGGGTCTATAATTAGTGGGGTCTGATGTACTACCCGATTTAAACAATGGTATTATTTTACTATTTTTCATTAGATCAGGAAACTCACCACGGTCAATACAATCGTTAAATATTACAGCTAAAGAAGGAGCTACAATGTTTATAATGGACTTAGCAACGTCCACGGAATGACCCCATAGATCGGCGGTCTTTTTAACATTTAAGGTGTGAAAAGTTTTAATTATATCTTTACAAGTGACATATTGAAAATTAAATTCGGAATCACAGACTGAAACGCTTTCCTTAAGTAAAGACTCGGCAGTAGCTGGTGAAGAGTTTAGCGATTTAGTAGTCGATACAGGAACATCCGCAAAGAAATTTTCAAAGGCTGTTGCAACTTGAGTGTCTGAATTTAAAACTGTATCGCCAATAGCAAGGCTGTAGTCACTAATTCGGTTGCAAGACCTTCCCGTTTCGCTATTAATAATGTTCCATGTCATTTTAATTACATTACTACTGTTTTTAATCTTTGAACTCAAGTAACGTGACTTTGCTAAAAAACAAACTTTTTTAAATATTTTAGAATAATTCTTAACATATAACCTAAATTCTACAGTGTTTTTAAAGGTCCGCTCTGCATACAACTCATAAAGACGTTTTCGGCTCTTATGAATACCAATAGTGGCCCAGTCGTTGAAAGATACGTTACTATTAACCGAGATTGTCTTAGGGATAAACGTGGTATCATACTGTGTGCAATACATTCTGAAAAAATCGTTATAATGTTGGTTGGGATCATTATTAGTTGACAATAGTGGTAATTTAGACAAAAGCTTAGTTTTAAAAGTTTCCAGGCGAGTTTTAGTTTTTGGATTAACAATGATATAATTTTTAGTGACTTTCTTGTCTACATTTGAAATTGTGATCAATTGCCCACAATGATCTGAATCTAATAAGTTAATAATTTCTTTGTGGGTAGGTATAACATCTGTGTAAATATTATCTAGGCAAGTGGCACTAGTTGGGGTTATTCTAGTGGGCTCCAGAAATTTGTTTTCAAGATTGTATGAATGAAACAGGCTTAAAATTTTAGTACTTAACCCAGACTTTTCTAACAAATTAATATTAAAATCACCACAGGTGATTATAGACTTCCTAGAATTACAGATTTTATGGAACACTTCATCCATTACCTTTTCAAAACAATCATACAATCCTGAAGGGGGTCTATACACACTTAATATGATAAACTGTTCCAATTCTATACAGGCTATTTCAACTGTTCGCTCAACAGATAGGCTTACAATATCCTTGCGGTCTTTAAATTTAAGCTGATTATTTACTAAGATTAATGCGCCGCCATGTATAGCATTTACCCTGCTGAATGAACTACCAACCTGGTGATTACTAAAATTGAACATTAATTGGTGACATTTGAGCCAATGCTCCGTTATACAAAGAATATCTATGTTGTTGCAATTCATGAAAAGTTCTACTTCTAATTCTTTGTTCAAAAATCCTTGAATATTTTGATGAACCAGGTTGATACTATTAAAATTCTCAAAACATTCGCCTGATTCATTGTCTGGCTTCCTTATAATAGTGCAAGAGGTTGCCTCTGTTGTCTCAATTTCTAATTTAAATGATTCACTGATTCATTCATTGTTGACAACCTATTGGCAGAGTAATTAAGCTTAGTATTGCATTGATCAACAGAGGCAACTGGATTAGCCAAGTTCTTGGCTGTTGTAGAAAAATAATATGATAGCGACATAGCTACCTGTCTTTTACAATAGTTTGGAAGATAACACTTGTCTACACAATATCTATCTTTTGTCAAATAAAAATTTCTGCCAATATAATTGTTGATGTCAATTAAGTGAATTGCATTACTATTGTATGTCAAATTATGCAATGTGTTGTTAATATTATATCTATAGAAATTTTATTCCTGTGGCAAACTGTTACTATAGGGAAATGTAAACAACACAATTTTTCTTAAATTTAAATTTGTCAAAGTTCTATAATACTGGAGCAATTCTCCTTTGTTCACTTTTCCTCTATTACCTATTAAAATTAATAATATGGTGTCCTGGTTAAACTTACATTTAATAATTTCTTTCATAATATGATTTAGAGAACATCCTGGCATACAGTTGTTTATTACTGAGTGTCCTGGATATTCATCTGTTGTCCTGGATATTCATCTGTTAAAGTAGCTTTTGATGTTAGCATTAAAACAATATTGGTCCATTTGCGACAGATTGGCAAGATAAAAAAGCTTGATAGATGGGTGCCCCACGAACTTAACGATCGCCAGCGCAACGTACGCGTCGAGACTTGCCTTGCGCTGCTTAACAGGCACAGAAATGAAGGAATTTTGAACCGAATTGTTACGTGCGACGAAAAATGGATTCTTTTTGACAATCGAAAGCGCTCAGCAAGTTGGTTAGATCCTGGTTCGGTACCAAAGCAATGTGCAAAACGAAAAATGACCCCTAGAAAGGTGATGGTCACAGTTTGGTGGTCTATTGCTGGTGTGATTCATCATAGCTTTTTACAAAACGGCGAAAGCATTACTGCAGATGTGTACATTGAAGAACTGACCACAATGATGGCGAAACTCGCACGTCTGCAACCAGCTTTGGTCAATCGGTCGTCTCCACTGCTACTTCACGACAACGCGCGGCCCCATACTGCACAACAGACCGTCTCTAAGCTGCATGAGTTGGGTTTGGAAGCTCTCCCTCATCCGCCATACTCACCAGATCTTGCGCCTTCCGACTTACTTTTACTTTTTCCAAAATTTGGACAACTTTTTAGCGGGAAAAAATTCAATTCCCGAGAGGCAGTACAAAACGCCTTTGAAGAGTTTGTTGTCTCCCGTCCAGCTGATTTTTTCAAGAAGGGCATCCATAAACTGCCACAGCGTTGGCAAAGATGCATTGATTGCAGGGGTGATTACTTTGAATAAAAGAAATAAATAAGTTCGAAAAAAAAAATACTTTAACTTTTTTCAAACAAAACGGCAATTTCATAGGTAAAGACCTAATATATATGTCGGAGTCGGATTATTAGTACGGACTATGAGTCGAAAGCGCGCCAAAGGTCAAGCGACCTACTTACCAGTCTACCCACACCTAAGCGCGCTTACTACAGAGTAGTGATGTTTTGAGCTCGCTGCGACGAGGACAGTCTGTGTCTGATAGCGGCGGAGTCAAGACGTCCCGGAACTGTAACCCGATTCATGGTGCCTAGTGTTATTGTGTTGGATTGTAATTTCAAGTTATTTGTTAGTTCGATAAATGCAGTTTACCGTGTGTGTGTGTTTTCATTGCACGAAACCCATGTTCTGCCCACATGATGACCGTGTCTAACGGAATAAAATCATCAAACTGCGACATATATATATATTATGTAACAAACGTAAACTTTGTGTTTTATTACAGATTGGCAGCCAGTTTTCAGTAAGACAAAGAGCAGTAATGACGTCATCATCGTTGGTCCCTATCGATATAATCGGATCAAAAGTTGTAAAGGGGCCAAAGTGCGATGGACCTGTATCCGAGCTAGACCGGGATGCCGATCTATTATCGTTACTGTTGACAGCGTGATTGCTAGCCATAGGACTGAACATAATCATTAGGATTAGCTCTTTAAGACAAACACACAGTTCGAAACACTGCATGGGTTCAGTATCGCTAAGCTAGATACTAGTTGATTTGAAGCCGAAGCGAACTGATTTTCATATGTGCGCGTTGCAGTATGGAGATTCAATTTAAAGGGTCCGGAATGGCTCCGGTTAGACGATGCTGATCCCGCGCTGTCCTTTCTATAACTGTGCTTTGAGCTTGTATCTAAGATAATTGTTCAACGCAAAATAGTTTCATCATTTCAGGTGGCAGTTTAATTATTTGAACTAATTTAATTTGAAGATTTGTCTGTGTGTGAAGGAATCGACGCGCGCGACTGAAGTTAACGTCAGCTCCGTATATTTTAAATCTGTTTTAATGTAAATAATCAGTATTTCGTGAATAAAATAAGTTTATTAGTGACAGGACACACCAATAATTATGTGACAATGTTATCTCGGACAAATATTAACCACAAGTGAGGTTTTCAAGACAATACTATTACGGTGGAAAAAGTGTGAACTTGTAATAAATAATAGTCTCCTAATCCCATAAACTGCTGAACTGTGTACATATAACAGTGTGGTGATAAACGTTACGGTAAACTCCATGATTCCAGACCAAATTAAGGTAAAAACAGTGATCATAAATACGACGGAAAAAACCCAAAATTTCAAATCACAACCGTTCAAGTTCCTACGCGCTTCAAACAAAGGACTGGACTTTGGACTTCTGCGACATCGAACAGCTAATGACATCTGAATATAAGACGTAAGCGGTCACCAATTTCAACCGTACAGAGCAAGGCACGTTTGGTGCGTTGGATATCATAAATGAGCACTTCGGTTACACTCGAAAGATCTCGAGTTCAAACCCCACATCCAACAGCTTGACTTTTTAACTATTTTCTTAACTAATTTTTCTACTAAAAACTTACGAGAATGAGTTCCTTTGAGAATGTTACTCTGCGCACCCGACGAACTTCCGAACCCGCAATAGAAACATTCGAAGAATGTAGTAACTACAGCAATTCGTCAATAGAGGGCGACACAAATAATAGCGTACCCAATATTATTATGGATGACGAGAACGAAGAAATGGAAGAACTCAAACACAGAATTTGTGAACTTAATGCCCAGTTGCAGGCGGCACATGAGGAGATAAATAATCTTTCCATTGAAAATACAGATTTAAGGAAGACGATTGAAATAATCAATAATAAATATAAAATTGTGGAAAAAGCGACCAAGAAGTTGGCTAGCGAAACAGTAACACCAAATAGAAAAATGAAATTGCACACACCTCTCAAACAGACCATACAAAAACCACACAAATCCGGCAACTCAAGATACGGGACTCCAGAGATATTCACCTCTACTCAAGTCACAACTCAAGTTGCACCTCAGAATAAACCGGGACAACCAATGAGACAAACGAGAACAAGGTCGACCATTGATGAAAAGAGTAAGCTCTGCATTATAAGTAGCAACCGATCGAATAAAATATTACCTATTGCGCAAAATACTTTTCCATGCCACCAAACATGTCATTTTCTTCTACCCAATTGTGGCATAAAAAACTTATTAAGTAATATTAATACTAAACTATCTGGCTATACAAAGAAGGACAATTGCATAATATTTATTGGTGAGGATGACTTCCAAAAAACGAGTAATTACTTCGAATTAATAACGATCATACGTGAAAGTTTATCAGTTATAAAGTATACAAACTTAATATTATGTTTACCTACTTATAAATATGGTTATTATTGCGGAATGTATAATTTTAGAATAGAAATGTTTAACAATTTATTATATCAGGACATACAAATTAACAATTATGCTACATTATTTGACTCTAATTTAGACTTACTATGCGAATATTCGATGTTTCAAAGAAAGAGTGGTCAAATTAACAATTATGCCGTTTCAAAGATCTTTTTTAATCTTAAAGAATATATTTCAACTGATTGTAATTTAAATATTCAGAAACCTGCGAAAAAAGATCAATTGTATTGTGACTCACCTTTTTCCTTTACTTCATGTACTACTGACATCCTCGACCAAAATTTTTTTCGTGTTTAATGAATTATGTATATTGCATCAGAACATTAATGGATTGTTACCCAAGGCTGATGTTATGATAGAACACTTAGATTCGCTCTCAAGGAATGGAAAATGTGTTAATGTTTTATGTTTTACAGAACACAATATGAAGCAAGGTGACCTTGAACTTCTGAATATACCAAATTTTGTTGTGGCTGCAAGCTTCACTAGACTAAAGCGAAAGGGTGGCTCTTGCATATTAATTAATAACCAAATTCATTTCAAAGAAATAGAATGTGTAAAAGAGTTAAACATTTCCAATGTGTTTGAATGCTGTGCAGTGGAATTAACTGACGATAAGATTATCATTTTGTGTATTTATCGAGTTCCCAATCCAACTAAGGTACATCTTTTCTTTGATAATTTAGTGAACATATTGCAACAGTTTTGCTATAAAAATAACCAAAAAATTATAATCTGCGGCGACTTTAATATTGATGTTCTTCAAAATACCAAAAACTCTACACTGTTTAAGCAACTTTTGAAGGAATTTAATCTTAAACTAGAAATAAATGAACCAACGCGTCCTAGTAGTGGTACATGTCTAGATAATTTTCTGCACAACATAAGAGGATGCAAAAGTGAGATTTTGGAGCTAGGTGTGTCTGACCACACTGCCCAACTTATGAAGTTCCCGGTACAACAAAAGTGTATTTTACCATATTATTACATATATAAACGAGATTATTGCAAGGAAAATATAAATCTTTTTAGGAAACATATTGCCAGTCTCAGCTTCTCTGAAGTTTATGAATCTGATGACGTAAACAAAGGTTTTAATTCATTTTTTGAACTATTTAAATTAATATATGATCTATGTTTCCCAATTGTCAAACGAAAAATTTACACTGTTACTAAACCAAAGTGGATCACACGCGGAGTCAAGCGTTGTAGTAGAACTAGACGATCTTTATTGTGGAAATATAGACTAACTAAAGACAGTGATTCGAAAATGGCATTCAAAACTTTTTCTAAAAGATATCAAAGTGTTATCAAACTAACACAGAAAGCACAGAATACATATTTTATTGGAACAAGCACCAACAAGTCGAAGGCAATTTGGAAAGTTATCAAATCTATAAAACCTAACATTCCTAAAACTAATATAAATGCGATTAATGTAAATGGCAATTATATAACAAAACCCAAAGAGATAGCACAACAATTTAACGACTATTTCGTATCTTCAGTTGAACCGAATACTAACTATCCGAAGTCAAATATTAATACCACATCAGGATCGCATAAATCCATGTTTATGTCACCAACCGTACCGAAAGACATAATTACAATAATAAATACTCTTAAAAACACCAACAGTACAGGCTATGATGGTATTAACACCGGCGTAGTCAAATCGGTTGCTCATATTATAGCGCCCATATTAAGTGAAATTATAAACAAAAGTATTCAGAAAGGCACTTTTCCCGATAAGTTAAAGATTTCAATAATAAAGCCTTTACACAAGAAAGACGACAAAACAAAAGTTACCAATTATAGGCCAGTTGCACTGATACCAATTTTTTCTAAAATTTTTGAGAAAGTACTTTATAACAGCATAAACAGTTATTTTGAAAAAAATAATATTTTTTGCAAAGAACAGATGGGCTTTAGGAAACATAGGACCATTAACATGGCTATTTATAACTTTCTGAAAAAAATACACCATAACATGGATAACGGTAAACCAGTGATGGCGATGTTTATGGATCTGACCAGGGCATTTGACTATGTAGACCATAAAATACTATTAACTAAGTTGGAAAGATATGGGATCAGAGGAAACGTGCTTAGTCTTATAAAATCTTATTTGGAGAATAGAAGTCAAATTACACAAATTAATAGAGTAAATATAAAGACCAAAACTGAGGAGGTTTACTCCTCTAGCTCTAGAATACTGACATGTGGTGTGCCGCAGGGTTCTGTGTTGGGGCCATTACTTTTTATTTGCTATATTAATGACTTTCCCCAAGTAATTGAACATCAAATGTCACTATTTGCTGACGACAGCACGGTAATTTATGATTCTGGCACTACAAATGAAATAGAAGAGCATGTAAACAATAGCCTTATTAATATTATTGACTGGTTAAATGCTAATAACCTAAAAATAAATCTAACCAAAACTAAAGTAATGAATTTTAAAATTAGACACAGAGAACAATCACAATTTCAAATACAATATAAAGGGAATAATATACTTGAAGCTAGTGAAACAAAATTTCTTGGACTACATATTGACAATGACATGACATGGAGGACTCAAATTGAAAGTGTTTGTGGAAAGCTTAGTAGATTCTCATATGCTCTTTATATGCTGGGTAAAATTGCGAATAAGACCGCCCTACTAGCAGCATATCATGGTTATGTCGCCTCGACTCTGCGGTATGGCCTCATATTCTGGGGTAATGCCCCTAAGATTCAAGAGGTACTTATAGCCCAGAAGAAATGTATCCGCGCTATTTGTAAAATAAAACAAAAAGAATCATGCAAGCCACATTTTCATGAACTTAAAATATTAACTTTACCGTCACTGTATATTTATGAAGCCTGTATTTTTATAAAACACAACTTGAATTTATATAGATTTGTAGAAAGTAAACGGCGCTCAAAAAAGTTGCAGGTGTTAGCAACAAAAACAAAATTTCATAGCAAAAGCTTTTATGCAATGGCTCAAAAATTATATAATAAGTTACCAGGTCAAGTTATTTCAAGTACGAACATTATCGAATTTAAAAGAAATCTTTTCAAATTGTTAAATAGTAAGGTGTATTATTCTGTTGACGAATATTTAAATGACAAATTTTAATTATTTTGTTAGGTACTAAATCGAATCTATTCTTATTACTTTTTTATGACATACTAATGTTTTTGTTAATTTTGATTATTGTATTATTGAATTAGTGACATTATTATTTTTATTTGTATTTTTGGTTCCTTTTACTTTAATTTACTTGACATCTTATCAATTTTATCTTAATTAGACATAATTTATGCTTATTGTGATTGTACCTAATTTTGTTTATCTAAAATGTGTTTTTTTAAAAAAAACCTTGACATTTTGTATGCTTTTTTGCGGAACACAGCTCGGATCCTATTTATTATAACATTTACTGTATGTACCCTGTGTTCACGAAATAAATGAATTTGAATTTGAATTTGAATTTGAATAAATATTTTTACAACGTAACGACGTTAACATCAGTTTTTTGACAAATGAAATGATACTAAACTATTGTGTTTTATTACACATAATAAAACTATTTTGTTTAATTACAGATTACGTGCCAGTTTTCAGCAAGTCAAGATTTGGTAAAGATGTCATTGTTTTTGGTCGCTATCGGTATAATCGGGTTCATAGTTGTAAAGGGTCCAAAGTGCGATGGACATGTTCCCGGGTCGCGACGGGATGCCGATCTACTATCGTAACTATCGACAGTGCTATTGCTAGCCATAGGAGTGAACATAACCACTAAGATGATTCCTGTTTACTGTGAATTATTCAAGCCGTGTTTAAAAAAATACTTGTATCTATGAATAAATGTTTTCTTATGTGAAATAGTTTTAATTTTGTAAATTATTTTACCCGTCCGAGTCACAATAAATACTAAAAATAGTTTCAAGCAACCTTATAATAATTATTGTATGTGTTACTGATTGCAGACTTGGAGCCAGTGTTCAGCACGACGAGTAATGGTAATCCTGTCATCATTCTTGGTCCCTATCGATATAATCGGGATTTAAGATGCAAAGGGGGCAAAGTGCGATGGACATGTACCCGGAAGCCAACCGGGTGCCGATCGACCATTATTACGTTTAACAGTGAAATTATTAGCCATAACACTAAACATAATCATTGAGATGACTTCCTAGAACATTTTTAATATCTGTAAGTTTATCGTTTAGTATGAAGGCAGTGCTGTCTCTACCTGTTTGTTTGGATTCCGCAACCGTTCTCCTATGATCGATTCATCATTGGACTCTTCGTTGTCAGGACAATTCATTTATTTCCGTCCCAGCAGACTCTTTCACCACTTAACTTTCCATCTACGTCACATTCGACGACAGGCCTTTCCAGCTGCAGAATGTTTCTTCGACACGACTATAAACCTAGAACTCTTTGAGCTACATACCTTTTCATCTACAGAGAATTCGCCATCAATCCTATGTCAAGCGATATTACAAAAAAAAATACACATAGCATCCAGCTTACTGAGTATTGTATAGCTTACTGAGTCTTTAGCATACAGCTTACTGAGTCTTTAGACCAATTTTAATAGTTTTATTTTTTTTGTAATCACTTTTTTTACTTTCATGGGGCTTTCGGTGCTAACCTATTATAACTTATAACACTAACCCTAGATTATAGAAGTACGTAGTGCAGTAAGTACGCTAGTGGGTGCCGCTCGTGTGTCGTTACAGTTATAATGTAATACGTAGCCGTAAGCTTAACCGTAATCATTAAAATATCTGCAATTCGTTTCGACAGAAATAAAACAATTGCCACTATTTTGGCAATTGTTTTATTTCTGTCTCAATATCATTAAATTAAAAGACAACTGTATGTGCTTTGTGAGGGACGATTTTTTAATAAATCAAAAAAATGCAAATCTTAGTTCATCTATATGGTAATAAGACCTTTTTTACAAAAAAAAAGCAGCAGAATTAAGTGGATAGTGAAAATCTTTCCAGCATGGACTCGATATAACTGTCGAGTTACTGTCTCTACAAGAAATACCGATGAGATTGCTGAGGACAAGTTGGTACGTTTTTGCAATAATGTGCCATTTGCTTCGCCTAGTTTCGTAAACAACATCGTGTCATAAACGCACGGCGCCGGTTACGTGATGTTAAAAGTATCACAGTCATCTCCAAAATGACTTACCATACTCTGGTGGTTTGTTTCAGATCTATTACCAGTATTCAGTACGTCAAGGCATGGCAATCCTGTGCTGGTTCTAGGATCCTACCGGTATACTCTCGCACTTAATTGCAAAGGGGCAAAAGAACGGTCGTATTCTAACAGATACAGCTATGGATGTTGATCTAGTGCTGTTACCTTCAATAGGATTATAATCAGTCATAAGTCCAAACATAATCATTAAATGTGTAGCGACCTACAAAAATATCCTATCCTCCCTTGTCTATGGAGTATCGAGGTACTTAACACCCTGTTCCTCATATCTCTAAACTGATCGGTGATCCCGAAATGGACGTTAGCGCAGCCATCGAACAATGTGACGTCATCATCATCGACATCACTTCTTAAAACTTTCGAGCGGCGAGTCTTACAGCCAGTCAGCTTCAAATGGGTATTCATAAACGATATTCAATAGGTAGTGCAGCATTATCACGCTGTTTTCGGCTGAATAAAAACTATTCTGTTCGTGTAAGTCGACCTCATTTCTAATCAATTTACTTTTTCTTACTTCGGTTCAAATTTAAAAATATGACAATTCCATGGGATGTCACGTAAGAAAATTTTTCTCAGATGGGCGACGAATCTTTGGAAATAACAGACATATTATTCCGTTTCGTAATTTAATTGATAAATTATTTGTAGTCTAAAGTCAAAAAAGACCTAAGAAAGATAATTTACATTTTGTAGTGCTGTACTGAATAGTCGGTTATAAGTGATTTCACCAAGAACCGGTATGTATTTGAAACATTTTAAATTTTTTCTGCTTAAAAGATTCTCTCGGAGCATGGTGTTAATTTTTCTGTATTTTTCTCACCATAGATTCGCTCAGAATCGGTTCTAGGACTTTTGTCCTAGCTAAGATCTAGTGACCCATATACTTTCGGCGCCGCGACTCAAGGCCGACCAGGGGTCGGGAGACGCGTACTGGCGGTTGGCTCCGAGGCTTGCCGCCTGAGACCCGGAGCAACAGCGAAGATCCGATTTCGAGCGAGGATCCGGACCTTCAGGGAACAAATTTTGTTTTAATCCTTTTTTTTAATCTTTAGCAATAGTATAGTTTCTTTTTTTTTTGTACAATCATCTAATTTATTTAAACCCTATTCGTGTCAAAAGGTCGCGCAATGTCGTTTTTCCGGTGTAGTATTTAAACTCGGATACATTTTGATCGCGCCTAGGGCTGAATAGGTGTTGCAACCCCTTTCTCACCTTGTTTTAATTTTCAAAATTACAGATTTTATACAATTCTGAACAACCCATTTCGCTGCTTTACATAAAATAATATTACATGTCGCCCATTATTTAATTCTTTTTTTTTGATCCTTTTAAATTTTATATAAAAAATTGTATTAGGTTTTTTTTTTATAACAGCAAAATTATACGTATTAACATGTAGCTGTGACGACTTTTATTTTTATTTACGCTACAAAAATGGCGCCCGAACAACTAAAGTAAGTGTTTTTACCTAATAACTTTGAAATTTGAATGATTCTACATAAAATCTTTTTTGCCTTATTGAGGATGGTCACTCCCTCCGGGAGCTAATGATTCTTAAGCTTATTTGTTTCAGGACACGGATATTCTTTCATTCTAGAAAGGTATTCTGGGATTTTTACCACAAGTTCAGATCTGTGAAGCTGTCATTTTTCCTTGACATATATATATATATTTTTTCATTAAATGTAATTTATTTTAAAGGAAAAATAATTTTGTGAACTATATAACACATAACTGTCTTTTATTTTACCCACTTATCGCAGCAAATATAACGATAGGTCTCCTGATTTTTATTCCATATCCTTAGCTAGCGGTAGTTAGAACCCGTAGAGTATGTGATATATATGGTGACGTATGAATTTATAGGCGTCGGTTTTCAAGGTAAGCTTAGTATGAACGGTTATGTAGCCTGTATCTTTGTTTAATAGCTTGGCGTTCACTGACTGCTGGTTGCTGGATTATTTTTATCCGTCTGTTCATGCCGTGCCTATTTTTTCGCTAGGATTCAATCGCCTTTTGTCTGTTCTTTCATACGATATTAGGTCTATTCTAGTTACATCATGTCAGAAGAGGGGTTCCCTATTGTTGAGACTCCACGTCGTGCTAGTCCCATTATTTCGCGACCACCACCTCCTCCTATTCCACCAAGACCTTCTCACGCTTCTTCACAGAGTATCATTCCTTCTCCAATAAGATCTGAGGAATGCCTACAATTTACCAGGCAGTTCTCTCTTACTAAGTGGAAGATTGTTTTCGATGGTAAGACCTGCGTACGGGAATTTTTCACGAGTTTAGGAGGCCGGAGGAGTGCAGGGAGGCCGACAATTTGTCTGATGGTTATTTAGTTAAGCGATTCCATGAAGTCTTGTCAGGTGTTGCACTTCAATATTTTAGGTCGATCCGTCGACCGGATCTTTCTTTTTCTGAGATCAAAGATGCCTTTTTTCAGACATTCGGTACGACCGATTTTGAATTTAAGATAAGCCAGGAGGTCCGTAACCTCAAGCAGAAACCGGAACAGCTAATAAGAGAATTTATTATCGAAGTTTCTTACTTAAACGCTAAACTGAGCAAGCCTATTGAAGAATCGGAGTTGTTGCAGATCATCACCCACAACATGTTGCCAAAGTATACTCCTTGCTTGTCTATTCAAAAATTCCATGATGTCAATAATTTAATCGAGGCCGTTACTCATTTCGAGTCCTTTTTAAAACCTTCAAAGGCGGTAGCCAGTCTCGACTGTGTTGCCGACCAGTCGACTTCTCATGTATTTAACCCACCAAAACCTAGGCCGAACAAAACTTCCCATCAGCCAACATCTAGTAACCCTCAGATTTGTCCTGGTTGTAGTCAGTCTCAGCTTTGTTTAAAATGTAACAAAGTTGGTCATTCTTACCGTTCTTGCCCAGAGATCACAGGCATGATTTGTTTTAAGTGTCGCACTCCTGGATTTATTACTAGGGAATGTCCGAAATGTAATCCAAAAAATGCATAAACCACTGGCGATACGCTTCTTTCCGTACAGTATCCCCAGTGTTTACTTCAGATTCATTTGATAACCGACCGTTTATAGAAGTATTATTATGTGGTAGAGTTGTTAAAGCATTGCTCGACTCTGGTGCTCAGATGTCGCTTGTTAGCGATAATTTTATTCAGCAACTTGGTGTTTCTTTGACATCAAAAGACGCTTGTCCCCGTGTTATATCGGCTAATAATTCGCCGATTGATATTCTTGGTTCTGTGTACCTTCCAGTTAAATTTAATGGTACAACTTTTATTCATGAGTTTTTAGTTGCAAGTTCGATGTCATCTTCTGTTATTTTAGGTATCGAATTTTGGAATAAATTCGGTTTGACGTCTATTTTTAGTCAGGCTTTTAATAAAAATATTGATGGTAATATGTTTATCCCTTCTGTTCAGCACTCTTCCCCTCAAGTTTCCTCTGTCGGCGAGGTCCGTTATATTCATCCTCGTAACATCCTATCGCCGGATCAAGAGTCTTGTCTTCAACAAGTTATTAAAGAGTACGAAGTTATCTCTTCGGAAAAAGTTGGTCTTGGTAAAACATCTTGGTTGTCCCATAAAATTAATACTACGGGTTACCCTATCCGTCAAAGATATTATCCCTTATCCCCTGTCAAGTTGAAGATTCTCAATGAAGAGATTGACAAAATGTTAGATATGGGTGTTATTCGTCCATCTCGTTCTTCATGGGCTAGTCCAGTGGTAATGGTGACAAAAAAAGATGGTTCTGTTCGGTTTTGTGTCGACAGTAGAAAACTGAATAGTGTGACAGTTAGAGATTCATATCCTCTTCCCCGTATTCACGATATCCTCGACAACCTTCGTGGTGCTAGATATATTAGCTCATTGGATTTTAGAAGTGCTTTCTGGCAAATTCCACTCGCTGATAGAGAAAGTTGTGAGAAAACAGCGTTTATTGTTCCACAACGTGGTCTCTTTGAGTTTGTTAGGATGCCTTTTGGCCTAACGAACGCTGCTTCGGAGATGCAACGCCTTACTGATATGATCGTTAATTTCGAGTTTACTTCTACCAGCGACGATTGTATTTTTGGGTACGTCGACGACTTGATAATCGTGTCTAAAGATTTCTCTAGTCATATGGCGCTGCTCAGGAAGGTGCTTGCTCGACTTAAAGAAGCAGGCTTAACAATAAATTTAAAAAAAATGCGAGTTTTGTAAAAGCGAACTAAAATATTTGGGTTATATTGTTAATGAAAAGGGTCTTCAAACCGATCCCGGCAAACTTGATGCTATTAAAGATTATCCTACTCCTACTTCAGCTAAGTCATTACGCGGTTTCATTGGTATGTGTTCCTATTATAGGCGTTTCGTTAAAGGGTTTTCTTCTATAATTGCTCCGCTTACTGCCCTTATCGGTAAGAGAAAGGGTAATGATCCAATAAGTTGGAACGATGCAGCCGATCAAGCTTTCACTCAGTTGAAACAAGCGCTAATTGATACGCCTGTTATGGCATGTCCTGATTTCTCGAAGCCGTTCATCCTGCAGTGTGATGCGTCAGCTGTTGGTCTTGGTTCGGTACTGACACAGAAGATAGACGATGTGGAACATCCAATTGCCTATTATTCGCGTTTATTCTCTCAAACTGAACGCAATTATAGTACTACAGAGCGTGAACTCTTGTCAGTTTTGGATTCAATTAAACATTTTCGATGTTATTTAGATGGTATGAAGTTTTCTGTCATAACAGACCATATGGCCCTTAAGTGGCTCCTCTCTCTTAACAACCCATCTGGTCGTTTAGCTCGTTGGGCTACTATTATCTCCCAATATACTTTTGATATTGTGCATCGTAAAGGTTCGCAACATATAGTCCCCGATGTTCTTTCCAGGATCCATTCTAATCCTGTGTCATTTGACCAGGGTCCTGAACATACTAATGACCGTTGGTATAAGAAGATATATATAGGTGCTCGAGATACGCCACAAATGTTCCCAGCATACGCTATAAATAACGGTATCCTTATGAGACGCATGCCTGTTTCTACTCCTTTATCTTCTGAACCATGGCGTGTGGTGTTACCAGCTGAAAAAGTTCCAGACGCTATTTGGGAAATTCACAATAGTTTTCCTTCGATACATCCCGGTGTTACTAAAACTTATCTAAAGCTTAGGGATTTGTTCTACTGGCCAAATATGTTCCGTGACGTTACTTCGACGTTAAGTCAATGTGAGGTTTGTAAAGCCTATAAAATTTCGAACACACAACCTCGCGGTCAGATGTGTTACCCTAAAGAGGTTTCCTTGCCCTTACAGATGATTTCTATCGATATAATTGGTCCGTTGCCCTGCGCTTATTATGGTTATAAATATATCCTTTCTATGGTAGATGTTTTTTCCAAATATGTTTGGTTAGTTCCTCTGAAAAGGATTGACACTCTTTCTGTTATAAAAGCGTTAGAGTCTGAAATTTTCTTTAATTTTGGGGTTCCGCGTACTATTCTTTGTGACAACGCTACAGTTTTCCGTAGTAATCAATTCCTTAATTTTCTCAGATCTTTCCATATTCAATCACCTACTTTTACGCCATATTATACACCCCAAGCAAATACGGTTGAGCGATACAACCAAAGCGTTATAACATGTTTAGGTATTTTGGTTGGTGAAAACCAAAGAAGTTGGGCTAAAATGTTACCTAAAGTTAAGCTTTACCTCAATTCTTGTGTTAATCTAGCTACTGGTTTTACGCCTAACTTTCTTATGTTTGGTAGAGAGGTCCTTATGGATAGCAGTCGTGTATATAGTCAGACTCGAAGCTCTAATTTGGCTGACAGTCGGGCTCGTCATGCTTCAAACCTATCTTCTCTCAGCGAAGTTTATGCAAAGGTTGCTGATAATCTTTCTTTAGCTTTTCTCCGTAACTCTCGTACATATAATTCTAATCGATCAGCTGTCACTCTGAATGTTGGTGATACTGTATGGAGAAGGAATTTTTCCAAGTCTTCTGGAGGTGATTTTTTCTCTGGGAAGCTTGCTCCACGTTTTATTAAGTGCCGTGTAATAAGAGTCATTTCAAGGACCACCTATTTGCTACAGGATTGTGATTCAGTCCACTCCGGACAATATCATATCAAAGATATCTTAAAATAAATTGGATTAAATTCTCTTTGTTCCATATTGACATTTGCTTTCTAATCCTTTTTCCTCTTTGGAATATTTCTTTGCATAAGTTTTTGATTAGATTAAAAACTTAATAGATTACCTGTTAATAGTGACATCTATTTATTTCTGTGTTATGTCAACTTGTATTCTAAGGTTATTTTGTTTCTTTTATTTTAACACAGATGGCGTGACATTCAACATTTAAATTTGAATTTAAACTTGAGTTTTATGACTTGAGTTGTCTGATTTAAGTTCTATGTCTTGAGTTCATCTTTGACTTAATTGATTTAAGTTTTCTTTCTTACACTTAGTTTTTTTTGTCCAACTTGTCTTTTGTTTCTATAACTAAAGGTTGGACTTTACGTGTTCACGTTAATTATTTTTGGGGATCCCCAAGTTTTTTTCTTATAGTTGATAGGTTATTTGATCCCCAAGTTTTTTTCTTATAGTTGATAGGTTATTTGATCCCCAAGTTTTTTCTTATAGTTGATAGGTAATAGTTAAGTCTTATGTTAAGTTAGGTTAGTTTTACTTAGATCTAAAGTTCACTGGTTGTTCTTCATGATTGTAAGGATGTGGTAGGTTAGAATTTGGCTCTAACTGAACAATATATATTTAGATTTAGGTGTTCGTTATTTTCTTTCATATTCTCCATAGATGTAATTGAGATATCGCGAGTTCGCGCGGATAACGTTTAGATGTGGTGGCCTCCGTGTTTATTCAGTATCTGTTGCACTTCGATATCGTTTGATTCAGATATGATGCCTGTTTTTTGTTTTTGCCTGATCCAGTTTTTTTCTTCTTTCTCACTCGTACTTACGTCCTTTTTTTCTTAGAAAGAGGGTATTGCAGCATTATCACGCTGTTTTCGGCTGAATAAAAACTATTCTGTTCGTGTAAGTCGACCTCATTTCTAATCAATTTACTTTTTCTTACTTCGGTTCAAATTTAAAAATATGACGATTCCATGGGATTTCACGTAAGAAAATTTTTCTCAGATGGGCGACGAATCTTTGGAAATAACAGACATATTATTCCGTTTCGTAATTTAATTGATAAATTATTTGTAGTCTAAAGTCAAAAAAAACCTAAGAAAGATAATTTACATTTTGTAGTGCTGTACTGAATAGTCGGTTATAAGTGATTTCACCAAGAACCGGTATGTATTTGAAACATTTTAAATTTTTTCTGCTTAAAAGATTCTCTCGGAGCATGGTGTTAATTTTTCTGTATTTTTCTCACCATAGATTCGCTCAGAATCGGTTCTAGGACTTTTGTCCTAGCTAAGATCTAGTGACCCATATACTTTCGGCGCCGCGACTCAAGGCCGACCAGGGGTCGGGAGACGCGTACTGGCGGTTGGCTCCGAGGCTTGCCGCCTGAGACCCGGAGCAACAGCGAAGATCCGATTTCGAGCGAGGATCCGGACCTTCAGGGAACAAATTTTGTTTTAATCCTTTTTTTTAATCTTTAGCAATAGTATAGTTTCTTTTTTTTTTGTACAATCATCTAATTTATTTAAACCCTATTCGTGTCAAAAGGTCGCGCAATGTCGTTTTTCCGGTGTAGTATTTAAACTCGGATACATTTTGATCGCGCCTAGGGCTGAATAGGTGTTGCAACCCCTTTCTCACCTTGTTTTAATTTTCAAAATTACAGATTTTATACAATTCTGAACAACCCATTTCGCTGCTTTACATAAAATAATATTACATGTCGCCCATTATTTAATTCTTTTTTTTTGATCCTTTTAAATTTTATATAAAAAATTGTATTAGGTTTTTTTTTTTATAACAGCAAAATTATACGTATTAACATGTAGCTGTGACGACTTTTATTTTTATTTACGCTACAGTAGGCATATACGTCTGAACGAAATCATTAAATGGATGAAAGCGAATAGATGAGTGCGTTCAGGTAATGGGCGACTCACCGCCTCAAAGAACGCGCCCACACTGGGGCCCCGTAAAGGGCCATGGAACGCACGACCCCCGCGTAGTAGCTTCCGGCAGAAGGCGTTTGGACCCCCAGGAAGCCTTAGGTACTTCAGCGTCGACTCGACGCCGATGGGAACCCCTCATACCGTCAGTATGGATCCCGACGGTGGCGCGTTCCGAGGTCCATGAAAGCACATGGCCTCGGACTTTTGCAATGCCACCTCGAGACCCAGTTGCCGGATGCTCTCCAAGACTATCGCAACCCCGCGTGTCATAATTTCGGCCGCGGCCTCGTGCAACTTCCCTTGTCCCAGCACCAGCGTGTCGTCAGCCGATGTTCCACAAGGGCGGCCCAAGAACCGATCCCTGTGGAACACCGCACGACACCTCTCGCCGGTTCCATTATTATCATATTATTATTGCAGCGTCAGTACGGATTGTCAGGATTAAACCCCCTGACAATCCGTACTGACGGTGCAATAAACGTGTCCACTTACTGGGCTCAAACTGTACCTTATAGATGTAATATTGATAAGAAAAGAAGAAGAAGAAGAATTGAGACTACGCTACTATGGCTTACACTATACTTTCGTTTCAGATCCGAAGCCAGTTTTTGGCACGACTGTGCATGGAAATCCTGTGATCTTTTTTGGATCCTATCGATATAACCGTAAAACTAAAAAAAATAGCAAAGCATCTAAAATATGGTGGTATTGTAATAAGTACGCCCGCGGTTGCCGATCGAGTATTCTTACTATCAATGGTCTCGTCGTTAGTTATAAGAAAGATCATAATCATTAATATGTTTTTTTGCATTATTGACTTTTAAGCTGCATCACAAGAATAACTGAAAAGTTATTTGATCACTTTAGCAGTATCACGTATTTAATCTAATGTTAGAAAACATAAGTACTTATCTATTCATCACCATAATAAATTAACGACTGGTTAAAGTTAACAAAACCAAGGTGACTAAAGAGAAATAATATTTTAATAGTAGTAAATGTTTGACGATCTCTACTTGTGCAGGCGTTTTGAACTACGTGTATGTTATATTCAACTTTATCGAATAAAAAATTAAATTAAAAATTTAAAAAACCCCCGACACAAAAAACCTCTAAAAAGCCAAAAATAAATTAATCCAAGCGTCGTAGCGTCGGGGGTCCGCTTTGTTCTATGCTTGTACTAAGCGGTCTTCTTAGCGGTCCCCCGACGCTACGACGCTTGGATTAATTTATTTTTGGCTTTTTAGAGGTTTTTTGTGTCGGGGGTTTTTTAAATTTTTAATTTAATTTTTTTTCATGCTTTTTAAACTTATTTTATTTTTGCCTAGCCTTGACTTTCCTACTCCTGGTTAACGGAACCAAGGAAAGATATAAATTAAACAAAATATAAATGGGGGGGGGTGCACCCCCCCCCCCTCAGCAATGCCCATGGTGACAAGCGACAAAATTTCAAATAGATTACCTGTGCAAGTTTTTAAATCCCTACATCAACTAGAAAAGACGTGATGATCTTCAAACGGCTGAGCAGATTTTCATGAAACATAGCTAAGAACACTCTCGATTAAAATACCTTTCAAACGACACCACTTTTATCCAAATCGGTTCATCCGTTTAGGAGCTACGATGCCACAGACAGACACACAGATACACAGATACACAGATACACAGATACACACGTCAAACTTATAACACCCCTCTTTTATGGTCGGGGGTTAAAAAAACATTTGAACGTTTAAACATGTAAGTAGTGCAGGTTATTTAGTTTGACATTATGTGTTAATAACATTCATTATTTAGGTGCTAGCGTAGGTTTATTGATCACGTTTTATGTAATACCTTAATAACGAACTTTCATTAGTCTGCTCACTGTAGTTTGGTACAATTTAGTTATTAACTTTAGAAATATAGGCCGTTATTTTTGTGCAAACTTGTTAGTAGCAAAACTAAGCAAATTTTTGTCAGATGCAAGTTATGGACATGTAAGTCTGTAAGATACATAAAATACAAAGATATAAGATACCACTACATTAATAAAATATTCTACGATTCTTTTGAAACTGTTTTTTAACCCCCGACCAAAAAAGAGGGGTGTTATAAGTTTGACGTGTGTATTTGTGTATCTGTGTGTCTGTCTGTGGCATCATAGCTCCTAAACGGATGAACCGATTTTGACAAAAGTGGTGTCGTTTGAAAGGTATTTTAATCGAGAGTGTTCTTAGCTATGTTTCTAGAAAATCTGCTCAGCCGTTTGAAGATAATCACCTCTTTTCTAGTTGATGAAGGGATATAAACAACTTTCACAGGTAGTCGATTTGAAATGTTGTCGCTTGTCACCATGGGCATTGCTGAGTGGGGGGGTGCACCGCCCCCCCTCCCCCAAAATTTACTTTTTTTTTTAATTTATATCTTTCCTTGGTTTCGTTAATTAGCGAGAAGAGACGCAACGCTGAGAAAATTGAAATGAAAGTGGAGATGCCTACGGCCAGCAGTGGCACAGTCAAGGCTAAGAAAAAATGATATAAGTTAAAAAGCACGAAAAAAAATTAAATTAAAAATTTAAAAAACCCCCGACACCAAAAAACCTCTAAAAAGCCAAAAATAAATTAATCCAAGCGTCGTAGCGTCGGGGGACCGCTAAGAAGACCACTTAGTACAAGCACAGAACGAATTTTTTGGTGTCGCGGGTTTTTTAAATTTTAAATTTATTTTTTTCGATCTAGTTCTAAGCAAAACGATTGTAATTAGACATTTAAATTATAACAAATATTATGTAATTGTAGCTCGACAAGTGATGGGAATTTTGTGATCAATCTGGAATACTAAAAAATGTCTGTATGTCATGTGTGTGTCTTTTTATGTACACAAAGTATATCTGTGCTAAAAATGTTTCATGAAGGAAACAGGAAATTTTATCCGATGCAATCGCGTTAACGTTATGCGTATCGCGTATACTTTAATTTGTACTGAACCTGAACTAGCGCCATCAAGTACATTTTCTCAGTAATAAAAGCTTGCACTAGGGTCACATGTTTTTTTATTCTACCCATGCATTACTCGTTGGCATGTTGTTTTTTTGAGCTTTCCTCCACTACCAACAATACAATTATTTAAAACACTAAACATAGTTATTACTAAGACTTTGCTAACAAGACTAACATGGCACTTTATATTTCAGATCTAGTGCCGGTATTCGGCCGGACAACGCAAGGGAATCCTGTGATATTACTGGGAAGATATCGGTATTATCGAAAGAATCGTTGTAAAGCCGAGCCCAGAGTCCGGACACTCCGGTGGTACTGTACGAGACACAAAAGTGGGTGCCGAGCAAGTGTGCTTACTTTCAATAATCTCCTCGTTAGTCATATGAACGCTATGCATAACCATTGACGGTCAAAGTGGTTTTGATGAACTCATTTATTGTTATGTATGTTGTACGTTTGTCATGGTGGACCGGATGCACATTACTTATGTTATATGTATAATAAAAACTAAAACAATAAAACCTTATTACCATAACTTTTAAACGGAGATCTGTTGTTTTTGTGAATTGTGCGCGTGTATTTTGTAATAAAATAATCTTAAACTTTATTTTAGTTTTACTTGTTGGTAAGTTACGTATGTATGGATGGTGCACTGAAACATGCTTACGTATTATAGTATTAAAGTAAACATTCATGAACGTGTACAGGGTGAAATATACAAGTTTTTGTGCATGGCCAAATCCAAAACTATGACGACTAGTGAAACTCCCCAAAGGCGTCTCGGGCCGGAATATGATGAAAACTAAAACTTTTTTCTCCCTCTCTACCCGTGATGTGTCTACTACAATAAAGTCTTCACGATTGTATCAAGTACTTTCTGTGTGATGAAAAACTTTTACTAACTAAACACAAACTATACAATACATTTGTTTTTTAGGTAAACGTCCTGTGTTTAGAACGTCACAGCGTGGCAACCCTGTGAATCCTGTGATCGTCATTGATCCCTATCGATATAATCGGGTTAATTCTTGTAAAGGACCCAGAGTGCGATGGATTTGTACCCGGATCGCATCGGGATGCCGATCTACTGTCGTAACTGTTGACAGTGTGATTTTTAGCCATAGAACTGAACATAATCACTAGTATAGTATTATTGCTTGGAATAAAGATTATTGTTCAATAATTAATAGTTATATTGATTTCATTCCAGAATAAATGTTTTTTGATAATGTAACTTGCTCTTGTTTTGATGATTTGTTTTAATTGTAAGGCTTGCTACTGTAGATGTGAGTAAATCTGGTTATTAAATGAAAACTGTGTATTCTATTACAGATATGCTGCCAGTTTACAGTAAGACAAAGAGCGGTAATGATGTCATTATCATTGGTCCCTATCGATATAATCGGGTTAATACTTGTAAAGGGGCCAAAGTGCGATGGAAATGTACGCGAAGCAAATCGGGATGCCGATCTACTGTCGTAACTGTTGACAGTGTGTGTGTTAGCCATAGAAGTGAACATAACCACTAGAATCATTGTGGTTTATTATGAGTTACTCATGCTGTGTTTTATATGCATTCAATTAATAAATATTTTTTTAAATCTTTAGCCTTTTTATTTTAACAGTTATTCCACCAGCTTTTTTACTGATAAATACCACAGACTAGTTTTAAGCATTGTTATACTAATTATTGAATGTCTTGTTTCAGGTATGGAACCAGTTTTCAGCACGAGTCCCTATCGATATAATCGGGTTTTTAGATGAAAAGGGGCCAAATTGCGATGGACACGTACCCGGTACAAAAGCTCGCAAAAAATATTTCTTCAAACTTTTTACACTTGGTCCTGCTTCTTTTTGACAAAATGTTACAATGCATTTATGTTTTATTACAGCTACAGAATTCCAGCCAGTGTTCAGCACGACAAAGACTGGCACCCCTGTGATCATCTGCGGTCCCTATCGGTATAATCGCGTCAGTCAGTATAAAGGGGCCAAGCAGCGATGGACCTGCACTAAGACAGCTCGAATGGGATGTAAATCAGTAATCTTCACTGTTAACAATGTTGTAGTTTCACATAAGAAGGAACATTGCCATGCTTAAAACTTTACTCCCTCAACTGTTATTTAAAAGTAATATGTTACTTATAGGTAACATATTTCTTTTAAATAATAGTCTAAAAGTCAAAATAATAGTAATAGTCATAATCTTAGTGTTATAGTCGTAGTATTTTAAATAGTAGTATCTACAGATAATAATTAGCTTTAATGTCAATGTAGAATGAGTATTATTGTGTATACTTTGTTTGGTATAATTTTTTTAGGATAACAATGAATTTACATGCAGATCATGAATGTTGCAAAATAATGTATTTAAACAAATATATTTTCAAAGTTGATTTTTCTTACTCACAATACTCATTCATAAACTTACTGTTGCTTAGTTGTTTTAAGAAAGTGGTCTCAATCCTAAGCAGAATAGCGTGCAGCACCAATGGCATTCTGGAGATACTTGCGGAAAGGCTGGATGGACCTACAATTGGTAGGTTTGTCAAGCTACATGTTATGCATACTTGATAAAGTTACCTTAGATTATAATTTCTAATATTATAATTATTATGTCTTCTAACAAAGTTTTAAGAAATGGTATGTAATAACACTATATGGGCCATGTTGTCTTAAAATAAAATATTTTTTTAATCATTTTTGTAAAAAAAGTTTCATTTATTATATTCATTAATGGTCAAAGTCAAAGAGTTTTTGATGAAGTCAATTATTGTGTCACTAGTTTGGTATTGTATGGTGGTGGTTTAATTATATTATTATAAGTAATTATAGTAAATTTAGAAACATGTGAGTTATTTTTTTTTCTGTATCTTCTTCATCACCTTCCTGCCCTTGTCCCATTCTACTTGGTGTCGGCGAAACACGTTTTCATGTCAGACGTCATGTCAAAAAAGTATGCATATTTAAAAAAAATTGTACATCTATCTTTTGGTTTTGTATCTACAATCTGCCAGTTCATTCTTAAAGTATAACCGTGGAGGTTCCTACATTACCTACTTAATTATCTTTAGATGAGACACCGACACATACGAGTATAATGGCAAACAATAACATTGTCTTAGCAGACCAGCATAATATGAAAACAAAAGAAAAGCACCTTCGAAAAAGGTTCCATTAAACTTTTTTTATCAATATTATGTGGTACCTTTTGTTTACATTTTCAGAGCCTATTTTCAGCACAACCATTAAAGGGAACGCTATACCTAAGTAAATATTTACCTAAATGTAATATTTTCGATCCTCCTCCTCTATCTCCACCCGTGCCTCGTCTACCACAATTAATTATTCATGTCGTGGTATAGTTTTAATAATCTAAACTCAAAACGTTACAATCCGTGTGTGTGTTTTTAGGTATACGTCCTGTATTCAGTACGTCACAGCGTGGCAACCCTACGATCATCATTGGTCCCTATCGATATAATCGGGTTAATACTTGTAAAGGGGCCAGAGTGCGATGGAAATCTGCGCAAACCGCATGGGGATCTTCTATTATTACTGTTGACAGTGTGATTATTAGCCATAGAAGTGAACATAACCTAAAATCTTTTGCCTTTTTAGGGTTCCGTACCCAAAGGGTTAAACGGGACCCTTTTACTGAGACTTCGCTGTCCGTCCGTCCGTCCGTCCGTCTGTCATTAGGCTGTATCTCATGAACCGTGATAGTTAGAAAGTTGAAATTTCTACACATTATGTATTTCTGTTGCTGTTATAACACCAAATATTAAAAACCGAATAAAATAAGGGGGCTCCCATACAATAAAGTGATTTTTTTTGCTCGTTTTTATAAACAATGGTACGGAACCCTTCGTGCGCGAGTCCGACTCGCACTTGGCCGGTTTTTTTTATTTTAACAATTATTACACCAGTTTTTTTCCTGATAAATACCACAGACTGGTTTTAAGCATTGCTATTCTAATTATTGTATGTCTTGTTTCAGATATGGAAACAGTTTTCAGCACGAGTCTACTATCGATATTATCGGGTTTTTAGATGCAAAGGGGCCAAATTGCGATGGACAAAAGCTCGCAAATAATATGTTTTCAAACTTTTTACACTTGGTCCTGCTTTTTTTTGACAAAATTTTACAATGCAATTATGTTTTATTACAGCTACAGAGTTACAGCCAGTGTTCAGCACGACGAGGAATGGCAACCCTGTGATCATCTTTGGTCCCTATCGTTATCATCGCGTTAGTCAGTATAAAGGGGCCAAGCAGCGATGGACATGTAATAAGACAGCTCGAATGGGATGTAAATCAGTAATCTTTACAGTTAACAATGTTGTAGTTTCACATAAGAAGGAACATAGCCATGCTTAAAACTTTACTCCCTCCACTATTATTTAAAAGTAAAATGTTACTTGTAGATAATAATTAGCTTTAATGTAATGTAGAATGAGTATTATTGTGTATACTTTGTTTGATATGACATTTATAGGACAGCAATGAATTTATATGCCGATCGTGAATATTGCAAATTAATGTATTTAAAAACAATACATTTACAAAGTATTTTTTTTATACTTACGATACTATAATCATAAACTCACGGTTGCTTAGTTGTTTTAAGAAAGTTTGCTCAATCAAACGCCGAATAGCGGGAAGCACCAAGGGCATTCTGGACGTAATACGTCCAGAACATACTATGTACTTGCGGAAAGGCTGGATGGGCCTACAATTGGTAGGTTTCTCAACCTACATGTATGCATAGGACTTGATAAACTTACCTTAAAAAAATTCTAATATTATAATAATCATGTCTTCTAACATAGTTTTAAGCATTTGTGTAAACTCACACTATATGGGCCATGTTGTCTGAAAATAAAAGATTTTTATTTTAATTCATTGTGGTAAAAACAGTTTTCTTTTAGTCAAAAATAATACCAATAGATCTTCTTCACCTATAAAGGCTCTTACGAATGTCCACTAGCACCACGTCGTTTTCTATTTCATATCGTTGGTATAACGTAAAATGGTCATCCTGTGTTGGTTCTAAATACTTAGCAATAGGTATTACTTAGCAGACGACTCGGCTGTAAAATTGTGGCACTGACAATGATGAATTGGTTTCTCAACAACACGACCATAATAAATAAATCATGTTCTGTTTTCAGTACTAAATAGTTCTTTTTATTTTTTCTGGATAGGAGTAAGCCAATGATGAAGTGCTAATGCCACCCCATGCGCCACTGTACCGATTTGTTGTTTGTGTTTGTACCGACAGACCACGGAGGAGATGGCGGGACGAACCGGATGTCTGCCTTGAGGATTGGAAAGAAGTGGCTCAGAATCGTGGCCGTCGGAAGGTATGGGGGGAGGTCTTTGTCCAGCAGTGGGATAATTTGGGCTAGCTGTAATATATATATATAAAAAAACTATTTTGTTTTTTTTTTACTTTTAATTTGTAAGAAAAGCTATTGCATTGTTATTCGCCAAAAATGTGAATCCGGTGATCACTCTCGTGTCCTTCTTGTTAAAAAGAAGCTTGTCATAATGCAACCTAAAGTTATTCTCGTTCAGTGGAACTTTCCTCTCTATATTATGTAGTTCTTACCTAATACAACAACGCCAAAAGATCTCATACTAAGATTTGTATTTTCAGATCCAGCGCTAGTTTTCGGCGTGACTTCACATGGGAATCCTGCTATCATTCTGGGACGCTACCGGTATAATAATCGAAGTCATGGAAAAAAAGGGTCCAGAATCCGCTGGTACTGTACGAGGAACAGCAGTGGGTGCCGAGCAAGTGTGGTTACTTTCAATGATCGCCTCATTAGTCGGGTGGACGATAACCATAATCATTAATGGTCAAAGTCAAAGAGTTTTTGATGAAGTCAATTATTGTGTCACTAGTTTGGTATTGTATGGTGGTGGGTTAATTATATTATTATAAGTAATTAAAGTAAATTTAGAAACATCTGAGTTAGTATTTTTTTCTTAAATCTGTATCATCATCATCATCTTCCTGCCCTTGTCCCATTCTACTTGGTGTCGGCGAAACACGTTTTCTTCTTCCAGTCTCGTCTGACAGTCGTCACGTGAAAAAAGTCTGCATATTTTTAATAAAATTTTGTACAAAATCTTTTGGTTTTGTATCTACAATGTGCCAGTTAATTCTTAAAATATAACCGTGGAGGTTCCTACATTACCTACTTAATTATCTTCAGATGAGACACCGACACATACGATTATAATGACAAACAATAACATTGTCTAAAGCAGACCAGCATAATATGAAAACAAAAGAAAAGCACCTTCGAAAAAGGTTCCCTTAAACTTCTTTTATCAACTTTATATGGTACCTTTTGTTTACATTTTCAGAGCCTATTTTCAGCGCAACCATTAAAGGGAACGCTATACCTAAGTAAATATTTACCTAAATGTAATATTTACGATCCTCCTCCTCTATCTCCACCCGTGCCTCGTCTACCACAGTTAATTATTGATGTCATGGTATAGTTTTAATCAACTAAACTCAAAAGTTTACAATCCTTGATTGTTTTTTAGGTATACGTCACAGCGAGTAACGTGCAACCCTGTGATCATCATTGGTCCCTATCGATATAATCGGATTAATACTTGTAAAGGGGCCAGAGTGCGATGGAAATGTACGTGAACAGCATGGGGATGCCGATCTACTATCATTACTGTTGACAGTGTGATTACCGCTATAGAAGCCGTACGGCCATAGAAGTGAACATAATCACTAAAATCATTGTTTTTTACTGTGAGTTACTCATGCTGTTTTTTATTTGCTTTCAATTACTAAACATTTTTTTAATCTTTTGCCTCTTTATTTTAACATTCTTCCACCAGTTCTTTTCCCGATAAATACCACAGACTAGCTAAGCATTGGTTTAATAATTATTGTATGTCTTGTTTCAGCCAGGGAACCAGTTTTCAGCGCGACGAGGAGTGGCAATCCTGTGATCATCTTCGGTCCCTATCGGTATAATCGCAGTAATCAGTATAAAGGGCCCAAACAACGATGGCACTGTACTCGGCAGGCATTGGGATGTAAATCAGTAATCGTCACTATTGACAATGTTATAGTTTCACATAAGAAAGAACATAGCCACGCTTAAAAATTTACTTCCTCAACTATTATTTAATAAACGTGGCTTCTTGTAGATAAGAAGCTTTAAGGTCCAAATAGAATGAGTATCATTATGTGTACTTTGTATGATGTGACATTTATAGGATAGCAATAAATTTAAATGCAGATCATGAATATTGCTAAATAATGTATTTAAGAACAATATATTTTTTTGGTTTTTTATTTTTAATTCTCATCAAACTACACTTACTTTGCTTAGTAACATAAGTTTCCCTTTATTAAAAAATAATACCAAGAGAGCTTCTTCCCCTAAATAGGCCTCCCCCAAGTGTTGCCACATTGACATTTTGGGGGGTGTTGCCATAATCGCCACGCTTGGCAAACCCGCCTGGGTTTGCGCTCGCAGTACGGTTGTTAAAAAAGGACAGAGAACGCTGCTGCCCGTTCTCTGGCAAGTCCCTTAGTCGCCTCATACGACACCCTCGGGAAGATATGGGATGGTGCTATTCTTAACGTCCGACACCATATAGTTCAGATTTCAGATCGTTGGTATGACGTAAAAAGGTAATCCTCTGTTGGTACCAAATTAATCATAACATATTTATCTAGATTACAGTTCAATGGGTAAGAAAAAATATCGGAAAGGAACTTGCTATTGTGAACGGCTACACATTTTTCTTCAAAAATCAATGTCTGAGAACAAGTGTCTGGAATTGTACGAAAGGAAACTCGTGTAAAGCCAAGCTGATCTTTTTGAATGGCGCAACAGACTCGGAGCGCCATCTTAACTCGGTTAAAGGAACTCATGCGCATCGACCTCCGCAGTTTGTAACTAAAAACGGATTTTACTATAAAATATAAGTTTTATAGATGTAACAAAGGCAAAATTAGTTAAAGTTTTTTAATCATTATCAATATTAGACGAAAAAAACTCATACTAACAGCTCAGTATTGTAACACTTTATTATTCGTTTAATGTCCCCATTAATGTTATGTGTATTAAATGAATGATTAGGTTTCTATCAATAACACTTGTAACGGAATATATACCATGTTTATTATTTGTTTTGTTTTCCCGATATTTCGGCGCTGTTGCAAACGCCATGAACACGGATAAAAAATCCAAACCAAAACCAAAACAAATAATAATCAAAACCAAATATCGGGAACTCAAAACAAATAATAAATAATGGTAAAATCCCGTTACAAGTGTTATTGATAGTGTTAGTGACCATGTCAGTTTAAAAACATGGATTAAGCTTCCTTTTTGAACATGAATATGTTAACATGATTATATGGTATTGGACCTACGGAAGACCCCGAAAAGCCATGATATTAATAACCACCAATGGCGCGACAGCAACGCGACCTTTGCTCTTCCCTACAAGGTCCGCAATTATACTTTAGCTTGACACCATTGTTCGATCCTTAAACATTATGGAATACAAATAAAGAGACAAATATAAATATACAAACATTATTAAATCTGTCTTGAGAACTACATAAAAAAAACAAGAGCCAACTTTGCGCACGCTCCAAAGGATACAATATGTATAGCTGTAGGTGCAGAACAACGCCTGCATTTTGGCAATCTCCTTTGCAGCACATTATCTTAGCAAAAGTAAACGAGTGATTTAGTGTGGTATTATTAACGTTGTTTTATTTATCATTGTATAATTATGAATCGTAATACTGTGAAGTGTACTGTGAAACTGTAACACGAGTATTGGGTTTCCTTATAGTGTTATTATTCATAAATAATTGACTTCTTGTAATTGTAGCATTGTTGACCGAGAAATATTTTTTAGCTAAAGCTTTTACATTTGTAATTTAGTGTTATTGTACCATTGTAATTTTTATTGAAAAAAGAAAAATCTATTGCAAAATATAAAAATCCTTAATATTATGATGGTTAGTTATTTAATTTAATTTTCCTTAACTAGAAGTGTCTTTTTAGTGTGGTCGCCGTGCAAGCGTGATTATCACGAATCTATTTATTTATTTCCAGTTCAATGAGTGAAGAAAAGTAACGAAAGGGAACTTATTATTGTAAACGGATACACCTTCAGCGGTAAAGGACTTGGTCTCGACAAAGTACCTGGTAGTGCACCTTCGGGAGAACATATTGTAAGGCTAGAATTATGTTTATGAATGACGTCATTCCTTCGAACCGCGGAATAGTGTTTATTGAGGAGAACCATACGCATGCTCCACCGTCGTTTGTGATTTCTGATGGAGTTTGTGTTAAAGTTTAGGTTATTAACTCAAACTGAAATCAGACGCTTCACTTTCCGTTCAGTTTCGACTTTCATTCAACATCTTTCACACGAAGTGAAATGTCTGATACCAAATTGAACCAAAAATATATTATAAATTAATGCAAACAAAAATGAACAGTTACAGGCAAAAATACATTCCGATAACTAACACTAGATTGGAAGGTTCACCGGCTAAAATAATTTGACCCTGTGGAATAAATACTAATGAGTTTTTTTTTTCAGTTGGCGCCCCGGCGACTTTCGCGTACTCGAAGCGAGGATCTAAAATGATATTACTATCAGGCTACACATTTCAACGACAGACCGCTTACCCTAACGGGAAGGTAAGATGGCAGTGCGCGACAAATCATAAAAATGCATGCAAAGCTGGGGTCTATACATATGACGACTGTATGCTGAAAGTGAAGAATGTACACAACCATGAACCTCGGAAGAACTGGATTTCTTAAACAGCACGTAGAATTCACATCTTCAGCATCAAAAAGGAGCAGATCACCGGGAATTGAATAATATCCTTTAGGCCATTGAATTAAAGAGAGAAATTGTACAAACATTGACGTAGACTGCTAGCTGATTGCCTTTGCTGAAGGGCAAGGCACTTGAACCAATGATAGTAAAGTCAGTTTTCCAATGATTTAATCAAGTCCTGTGCGCTCTTTTGTACACTGAGATTTGGTTATGTCTGTTCTTGTTCTTCATGGCAGCAGTAAAACGATCACATAGGATAATGTTGACTGATGTTTTGTTTTTCTATTTTTAAATAAAGGGAATAATAATTTTGTAGTGTTGTTTCATGAAGAGAGTCTTTTCTGTAAGAAACCAATTTGCAAGGCATGAACAATGGTAATCTACAAAGGTATGGTATTTTTCTTGAAAATATAGTATCAAAGGTGGAGTTGATTTTTTTTACAGGAAAATCAAAACCAGATCTTCGAAGATCAGGTTAGACTACAGTTGCATCATACAGTGGCAGTAAACATACACATTTTATAGAAAGAACATCGTGGAGAAAAACACTCACTGTAGGTGTTCCCGATACTCAACAAGCGGGGACACCGGTTGGCTGTGTAATCGATCGTCTACTGTATGATGAAAATGCTGCAAAAATAGACACATAGCCGGGCCTGGAAAATTCAAGAAGATTTGCAAAAACAACTTCTAAGAAGACAACTTTGTAATCCATAATCTCTATATTTGTAAAGACGTATTAGCTTTACTTTGTCACAATAAATATGATAAAAATAAAAGTCTAAAAAACAATCGTATAAATGAATAACATTATTATCTCTTCCTATCTTAGTTTCAGCATGTAAATTAGAAATAGTAACACTTATGTAACAGGTTTCCATCACCGGTATCGAAACTGACGAGAAATAATTATTATTTCAGCGATCCAATACGTTAAATCCAGAACAGGCGCAGAGATGATTCTACTGAACCACTACACATACACTCTGGGATATCAGTCCGCGACCAAAGGCACGACTTATTGGCGATGCTCCTCTCAAAATGCAAAGAAATGCAAGGCAAAACTGATCACGAATACTAAGGGAAATGTAAGCGGGAATTCTGTACATACACATCCTCCTTATAAATATTCTGTGGTTAAGGGACAATATATAAGAATTTAGTAGAGGGAACAAAGTACCTTCTAGCCGACTGATGTCTTGATGGGCTAGATATAGTTTAACAAGATAAAAACCGGTTTGTTTTTTAATCCCAAATTTACGTCTGGGTACTGTTCCACTTATATCAGTACTAGCGACCCGCCCCGGCTTCCCACGTGTGCAATGCTATAAAGGGCCATATTGATCTATGTTAAATGTATTTAAGGTACTTAATTGGATTGGGATTAGTACTGTATTGCTTAAAATCGCTTCGTAAATATTATTATTTCTCGTAAAAAGTAAAGGATAGAAAATGGTTATTGTGGATTATCCCTAAGATATAGACATATATCATCGCGAACTTTTTCGTAGACCTTTTTAAGGTGTACAATACTGTAGTACATTATTTTGATCTATCTCGTAGGGTTCAGCCAGCGTTTGCAATGTGAATCACTCTATCTGTTAAAAAAAAAACAACATTAAAATCCGTTGCGTGCTTTTAAAGATCTAAGCATACATAGGGACAGACAGACAGCGTGAAGCGACTTTGTTTTATACTATGTAGTGAAGGGGTGCAAGGCTAAGCTCGTCATTGATCTCCCTAATCAATCAATTATTTCTGCTAATGATGAACATAATCATCATCCAGGCCAATACGTAGTATGTCATGGGAAATATATACCGACATAAGGGACTTTGTACTTTTGTTAATATAAAATATATTAACAAAAGTACATATATGTATAATGGTATAATGTAGTTCCTTAGAGCCGGCTTTGAGTGAATTATCTCTTCGGTCTCATAAAAATACCCAATATAGGCTTGTACATATGTTGCGTCGTGGGGCCCTGGTGACTTGTACCGCAGGCGTTGCTAGCAAAGCCTATTTCGGGCACCAGACTCTCACAAATTAATGTAAACTTTCCTTAAGATAGTGTTTGAGCACTTTCTCTGAACATATGTGAGAAAATAAATATTATACTCAGTAATGTAATTATTCTTATTTGTTGTTTTTCCTTCCTTTTTTTGCTTTGCTTTTGTAACCATAAAGGACATTTTCAACTTTAATAATAAAATCTGTGCTATTGCATTATTTTTCAGAGGACTTCAAATTCGTCGAGTCCCGGCAAGGGAAGCAGTTAATTCTAATTAACAACTACACCTATGGTCGCCGTAGTTACGTAAATGCCAAAAATACTACTCGTTGGAGCTGTTCCACTCACAATCATAAGAAATGCAGGGCTATGCTCTGCACTGACCAAAACAATAAAATTATATCCGCCAATTATGAACATAATCATCATCCAAGCAAAAACGTTAAAAGAAAAGGGAAATGAATTCGATGTAGTAAACGTACTTTTATTTATTTTCTTTGTATTTGTAACTTAAGATGAGGTTCAAAATATTCTCAACATGCTTCCATGTACGTCATACGTCAAGGAAAATGTGTCCAAACTATAAATCCCAGGTGAGGTATTCTATTTGGTTTGCTTTTTAGTATATTATTATCAGAGTTTTCACAAGATAATTGTTAATGATTTTCGATACTATTTCTGTAACTGTACTTTAAATAAATAAATGAATAGTCCAAAGAACGACATGAAAGATTTTTTCTTTTTGTAACCAATTTATAATACAGAATGGCGCCGATTGATACGATACTAAATCAAACTGCGTAACTTATGATAAATCCAGTCTGCATACAATAATTACTTTTGAATATACGTCGACGTACGACGTAGTCTTGTAACAGGACATTCAATATTATTTTTTTATTTTCATCATTTTCTACATGATGTAGATTTACAGGCTAGCACCGACAAGTTAACGGGCCTCGCATCGGTCTAACACTAAACGGATGTTGCCTTCTTGCTACTTTAAATCCTTTGCCATATTGTTCCTTAAATTATATTTCAAGCTCTACCCAAGTTCCGTGAATCACCCCCCTTGTGGGGCAAAATTTTCCGACGCCGATTATGTCAACTTACTTGTATGGAGTCGTTCTGACAGCCTGAATAATCCCGTGACTATTTAACGAATAAAACAGTCAACGCCGAGTCGTGTCCCGCAACACAGACGTATTCGTTGCCTCAGTGTAGCCAGAGCTCTATCTCATGAACGACGATAAAATCATGATCAACGGACCCCTCGAAGCCATCAACCAAGCATTCTGCATGCAAAGCCTATAACGACTTCTATTTTGGGGTAAAAAATCACGTTGTACGGTAGGACTCAACGTATCACACTCAAAACATTGTGCTGGTTTGTAGGCTGGCGGGGGATCCAGAGGTATTTAAAGAAAGGTCATAACATTAAAAACTAGACCTTACAAAAAAAAAACTTAAAGGTACGGTCAAGAACTAGAAAATATCGCAATGACGGGGAGAACCAGTGCCTTTCGGCTTCGACTTTTACAACCATTAAACCTAGTCAATCAAATATCAAGTGCACATTATATATAGAAATAATTAACTTGTGTAACATTGATCTTGTACAATAAGCAAACTTGTTGCATTCATTCATGATAATTATCAGTTCTCAAATGCTCTTTTTAAAGTTCTTAATACCAATAAAGTGGCTTTTAACCACTTTATTATTTTTCCAGCGCAATGCCTAATGACAGCTATAATACACGGTTCAACTAAATTTAGATTTTTCTTGTATGTAATGTTTAACAATATTTCGTGAAAAAGTAAGGCTCATCTATTTTATTTTTTAGAAATGTTAGTGTTCCTACGTCATCATAATAAATACTCTAACTATATGTGTCTTTCAGTGATTGGATCTTTTTTTGTGAATGGAATCTTGCAGTTCCACCTAATTGGCTGTCGTCTGCTTACCCGGACTATCCTGTGGGTGCCTTGAGTATGCCCTGGCTAGAGGCCTTGGCCTCTAGCCAGGGCATATAACTACTTACAAACTAAGCGACTACACGTTCAGTGACTGGATCGATTGGATGTTACTTTTTATACCGATGAATCAGCCACCGTGCTTTTAAATAAAAGCTTGCATATTAATAGTTCGCTTTATTTCAGATTATACGTACATCAATTCAAAGCGTGGCAAGCAGTTAGTTCTGCACAAAGAGTACACTTTCAACTTATCAAAATCTTCTACCAAAAAAACAACCTACTGGCAATGCACAACGCGACGAACAAATAACAAATGCAAAGCAAAATTGGTAATTGACGCTCATGGTAAAATTATATCTGGTAACACAGATCACAGCCATCCACCGCCACAATTTTCGTCAAAGAGAAAAGAAAAAGAAGAGAAAAGAGACAGAAAATAAATTAAAATTTAAAATTGAAACAATTTAGATGACACTGTCGTTCAATAATACACAATGTTGAGTCTAATTTATTCCTTTATATTTTTTTTTGTTATTTTATCAGTGTCACATTATTGATATTGTCGGCTGGACGCGAAGCTTTGGTGTGTGGCCCCATAATTTTTATATTAGAAAATAGGTTTTGCCTGTTTCGAATGTAAAACTTATGGAGCCTTAACGTGGGCGAAGCCGTGGGCAAATTAAGGTAGGTCATGACTACCTGACTGCTCTACATTTCGATAAAATCTCTTCAGCCGTTAAGGTGTGTAAACTTTCTATTGCTATAATGAAATTTCAAAGACAAGCAATTAGGTAGTTCTTTCCAAAGAGTACGGTTTCAGCTTAATGCGTTCCTGTTTTACCAAAAAACAATCTACTGGCAATGCATAGCGCGAACAGCAAGTAAATGCAAAGCAAAATTTGTGGTTCAGTCTTATGACAAGACTAGCTGTTGCCCGCGACCTTCGTCCGCGTGAAATTATTATTTCGAATCTTGGCGACGAAAATGAGAAAAAAAAACAACACGTCAATAAACTCGTACACATCGCTGTTGACAGGAAAAGTGCGCAGAACATTGGCAGCATTACCACGTTGGATAGAAATGCTGATTCTTTAAAAGGCCAGCCCTTTGGTCACGCGAAGAGTCGACCAACCGTATGGCAATTCCGAAGCAGAAAGAAAAAAAGTCAATTTATAAAAAAAACAATAAACGCAATTTCAAATTGAGTTTACTTTAATTTACATCGTGCTGGCCTAGTGGTTAAGGCTTTGCCTCTCGTACACGAGGATGTGGGTTGGACCCACAACCTTGTGTATGAGATTCTGAGATTAGTTTAAAAAGCATATAAACATCCTAAAAAAAATTAAACTTGTTGCGTATTTCAATAATATTCTTTTGAAAGGCTGAAAATATCGACATCTTTTGAAATTAATTATGACCTTTCTTTGTGTCAGATTTCCAGTACATTACTTCAAAGAGAGGCAAAAAGTTAATTCTTGGCACCCAGAACAAAATTTCATGCTTCTTACTTTGGAAATCACATACATACTATGCAACCACTTATACTTACTTTACTTACGCGCGAGCGCAGTCATGGGCAACAGCTAGTCGACAACTACAGCTATGCACGTGGTCAACTGAAAGCAAATAATTTTTACCCTTGGTACTGTTCCACTCATATCAATCAGTAAGGGATGCAAGGTTCAGCACGTTATTAATGTCCATAATCAAATTAATTCTGCTTATTATGATCATTTTTCAGTCGAAGGGATATATGAGGATATAAGGAACTATGTAGCTTTTTTAATTCACTTCAGTCACATAAAAATACCCAATGTAGGCTTGTACCGCAGGCGATGCTTGTTCGGGCACCAGTCTCTCACAAATTAATGTAAACTGTAAGGTAGTTTTTAAGCACGTACATTACCGTGTACATTTTGTGAAAAGAAAATAAATATTATACCAACTCATGTATTTATTTCTGCATACATTAATTCAATCTAAATAATATAAAACACATTTGAAAATATTTTAAATAAAATAGTAGCCTACCGACATCAGGAACAGGGACGAGCTATCAGCGGCGGCGGTCAGGACTCCAGAGAGAAACACCTCCTAACAACACGAGCCGTGTCCAGGTGTACTGCTTTCTAAATCAAGCCCTTGATAATAATAATAATAAATAATAAAATCTTTATTCAAAGTGTTAAAAGGTAAAATACAATATCAATCCGAAATTAACAATGTAGGTATAATAATGTTAGATGCCTGTACTAGGATAATCCTGTATCACAGGCTGCGGGAGCTCTAACAATATGCTATATGTAGACAGTAGTTTTAGTTTAATATTTAACATTAGATAATTGCAAACTTATTTTAATCAACTTAAACCCTACTTTTTTAGAACTAAACACATAATTATTACAGGAAAGTATTTGCGTTAGCAGAATAATTATAAACTAGGTTGCAAAAACGCATTCGAGGCACTCTTATTTATATTTGATATTTACACCAGGTGTAAACTATAATAATTTGCTTATACATTAAATCAATGGTATGTCAGCGCAGTGGACTTAGTCTCATTGTTGTGTCAGCAACATGCGTTGAACACAGAAGTCTAACCTACAGTATGACGCTTTACGCGCCCTCGTAGTCAATGGAGTTGATGTACCTATATTCTGTAATCTTCCTAGCAGGGCACTCAACATCTCCAGTTTTATGACTGTTGGGCTTTATAAACCGCAAGCACGTAGCACATTTAGGTGTGTCCGTTTTTCTCCTGTGGTTGTCCTGCTTCTCCACAGTGACCACACGAAGAGTGTATCTCTCTGCATGTTTTTGCTGCGTGACCATAATATTGTTGGCATTTATAGCATCTGGTTACCAAGGTGAAGTCCCTAACTGGGCAGGAATTCCAATTTATAAATAGCCTTGCCTGAGATATTAAGGCTCTACGTATCTTGGCTGGAACTTCGATAACAAAGTTACAAGTAGATGCATCTTTCTTCCCGGATTTATGGCTAAATTTCACGTCGGCCAAGAAGGTTTCCAGCGACATTGCTGGAAACTTATCGGCGATGTTTTGCTCGTACATGTACCTTAAGACGTCAGCATCAGCCAAAGAAGTCGGCACTCCTACTACCGTGATCCGTGGTTTGCGCTTGTTGGGCTCGTCAGCGGTATATGATGTAGACATCTGGACTGCATGCTTGAGTTTATCAGCATCCTGTTTGGTCTCGGTGCTGATAATAACACCTCCATTTTTTGTTTTCCTGACACCACGTACATGAAGTTTCATTTCGTCAGGGCGAATGATGTTTTGCACGAGGTTTTTTGTCTCGTCACTCGACTTCAATTTATCGTTAGGATAAATTGCTACAGAGCTAAAATTGTTTGAACGAACGAATTCACTGGATCCCTTCTTGACCATATCAGCAAACGAAGCTTTTCCCACGGCACCAGAGTCCTTGATTGTCGGCTTGAGCTCCGAAATTTGTTCTGCGAGGTTGCGTTTTTCTTTCAGGTCACCGATTATATTGAGGGCTTGATGGGCTTTCTGCTTCAGAGCCTGATACAGAACTGCCATGTGAGAGGTGTCAGATTCTACTTTACGGCACAAGTTGGTTATCTTCAATTTTTGCTCTGAGTTGAGTTTTCCATCCGTGGCAATAGAGCAAACCTCATTTAACTTCTGCTGAATGCATGACATCCATTTTTGGATGTCGGGCGTAGATACAAATTCTATAGTGAGGTTAGACTGCTGGGTTTTTGCTGGCGAGGCATTGGGTTGCTCTCGACAACTTGATCCATCGGCACCGGGGGTACTATCCATTTCACTGTTTTTATGTTTCCATTCTTTAATAAACGACACACTTAGCATAATACTGAAGTAGGTCACTATTATTGCTTTAAATAAATACTGCTAACGAGCACGTCTGTATTGTTACATATGAGACTTTGTCCCTCTAAAGGCAACGGAACAAAGTCCCAGACGCAAGGTGGGATAGCATTGGTATCAAAGGAAACAACAAACTGTGCTAAATAACATAACTTTAATTCTATTAACCTATTATATTTAAATAACAAATTGAAAAACAAGGTACAGTGTATGCACTGTAAGGTAATGCCAGCCAGCATACAGCTCAGTTGGTAGAACTAGGGTGGTGGGGGGTTGGAGATAACCTTAGTACCGTCTCTTGTAATTAATAATTTAAGTTTATCACACAAGGTACAACCTTCCAGTTTTATGGAGTTACTTAATAATTAATAAATGGGCGCCAGGGACTGGAAGAGTCCCGGATCCCGGAACCGACGAAGATGTGTATATTAGGCTTCCAGTAGGCTTCCAGTTAAGCGCAGGTGTCGAACCCGGGGTCCTCAAAATAAATTTGTTACTAGGCCCGGCTTCTTGTTTAGAAGACCGGACTGGGGTTCTGGTTAGAACCGGTAGAAAGTAGGAAAGTAAGTTGTACAAAAGAAAAACCGTCCCGCCTGCGCTAGGTCGCTAGGCGGACTCTGCCACTGCACAGTCGTCTCCCCAGGAGGCGTTGAGTGGACTCGAGGAACGGGTCTCGCGTCCAGGCCCCAGAGGCGCCTCTAGATCCTGGCGGCGAGACGAATCTCTCGAGTTGCCTCACGGTTGAACAATAGCGAAATCACTTGGCTGTGGGGTTCGACCGGCTGGAGAACGGGTCCGCCTGTTTGATGGCGAATCGACCTTAACGCATGGAATCCTTTTTAAAACATGTATTTAATTTAGGTCTGGTGACTGAAGCGCGGACAGTTGCAAAAGAACGCCACCTATTTTTCTCTCGTTACGTCATTTCTCCCAACCAGAATTCGCACTTAGAAAATGTCCCATCTTCCAGGTAAAACTGGTAAGAGCCGTGATCACAGAATCACTACCTCAAGATATTTAATTCTTGAAAAAAGCCTAACGACTGTCCAACATGACGTTTACCCTCTGAAACAAATAACCCCTTTCGAAATCCAAGCTAACAAACTCATTATTTCTTATTTTCAACAATATAGATGGTCTTGAGTGGGGTACCATTCCCCTGATTCCTTCGGCGAATTCAAAATGTATATCTTGCAACACTCAAACCACAGATTAAATAGGGATTACGTTCCCCCGAACCTTCTAGAATAAAGTCTATATAAAAAACTAATTCCGTTTCCGTTTACGGTAGAAAGACTGAAAATTATTAAGATTAGGTCCATACGATATTAGTTCGATGGCCTCCAAACAACATGCTAATAAAATTAATCGTAATAAAAAAACAATAAAAATAATCCATCGTATTAATCGTTATCGATCAAAACTACCAAGGCGAATCCACAACCGCTAGATGTCGCCTCCAGCCGTCAGCCACTGTCGTTTAGCTGACTGACATTTGGACCGACAACAAACAATTGTCTTTTAATGACGATAAAATATATCAAGTTTATAGTGAAAACCCGTTCAGTTGGGTTTTGGAAAGTGGTTTAGTTTCAGAAAGTGTTACTAAGGAGTCCAGTGACGAAGTGCCGATGAAAGTATGACTCTTTCCATAAATCACAAGCCAAAATCAACTGCGCAAACCACAATGAACATTTTGCTTGGATACCATCGAAATCCATATTGGAAACCTATCAATATACAACGTATGCTCGCAGGTAAATGTTAGGTACCAAAAAAACAACGTAACAGTACCTCCCCAACCACCAGAGATTTGACCTCATAGGGCAAATCTCGACGCTGGCCCTCCAGCGTCAAAGCAGACTCGAAAGAACCAAGCTTGCCTGTACAATACACAACTCATCCCTGAAAACAAAACAGAGAAAGTAAAAAAACTTAGAAATCGGTGCACGATTAGATAGTAACGGTGTATACAACAACAATAGTGCTACCTCAGAAGCGAGTCTAATCCATTTAAAAACACGTAAAAGACAAACCCCAAAAAGAGTGTAAATAGTGTGTAAGTATATGCTGAAGTACTGTCGTTGTCTGACCTACTATAAATATATAGGAGAGACCACCCCACCCAATCGTACACCAACAACACCATGCACATCCTTTAACCAAAAACTAACCTAAAAGTGGTGACCGCTGCGAATACGTCGAGCAGGTACACAGCCAATACATTAAAATAAGTTAAACTAACTGCCTACAAACTAATGGGAATTTGCTAACCGTCTTCCCTAAATGGAATGCGACGGTTACCCTCTAAAAACGTTTTCCATCAATGCTGCCTACACGCCCGCCATTAAGGCCTCCTACCTCAGGACTATCATTATGCTGCCTTACCAGCAATCCGGAGGTTTATACATTTTCCAAGAGTGTGTTGATCCTGCAACAACATGAGACCAACAACAGGTGACCACCAATAAGTGACCAACCACAAGTAACCAACATCAAGTCACCACCAACAAGTGACCAACAACAAATGATCAACAACAAGTGACCAACAATACGTGATCAACATTAAGTGACCAACCACAAGTGACCAACATCAAGTCACCACCAACAAGTGACCAACAACAAATGATCAACAACAAGTGACCAACAACACGTGATCAACATTAAGTGACCAACCACAAGTGACCAACAACAATGTGTAAACCTCCTGTGGTGATCCAAATGAAGTTCACAACCGCGTACACAGTAGGAACCTGTGTAACACTACGAACTGCAAAAACGGTGTAAAATATATTTGATTGACATGGTTCTGACCCCATGGCATATACCGCCCTAAACGGTCACTGTAAATTAAACTATAAGATTTAAAATAAAAAAAAATAAAGATAAGGATTAGTTAATCCTCGCCACATGGTGATTTAAAATCCTTGATATGCCATGTGCCAAGGTTTTTGCCGGAACTACAGCCTTCCAATTCATACACTAAGGGTGAAAGTTTCTTTCTAATTATACATCTCTCATATTTGGGAGCTAATTTGGCCATAAAGAATTTTGAGGCGTCACTCTGAGGATATGTTCTCTTCCAAACAGTGTCGCCAACCTCAAACTCCTCGTGCCTCCTACTACTGTTATAATAACGAGCACTACGTTTATGTGATTTGACGAGCGCGTCCTTTACTTTATTGAAGATATCACCCAAACCTCCTAGCTGATTGGCATAAGAACTGCGGGAGGCGCAAGCTAGAGTAGGCTGTGCAACGGTAACATTGCCGAAGACATCTCCACTACTAACTGCCTCTCTGCCATGTACTAGGAAGAACGGGGTAAAACGAGTAACCTCGTTTGTGGAGGTGTTCATAGCAAACTGGATCTTTGAGATGTTAACATCCCATGATCGATGATCATCCTCCACAAGGATGGATACCGCTGTCATAATGGTGCGGTTATAGCGTTCCACGGTGTTCACGCTTGGGCAGTAACGAGGTGTGAAGTGAACTTGAGGTATTTTGTACTTCTCTAATAGTGAACGTAGCTCATTACCCGTGAATTGCGTCCCGTTGTCTGCAATAACCGTACGTGGTATACCGTGTACCAGGAAAACGCAGTCTTCTAGTTTCTGTGCTATCGCCTTACCTACAGCTCTACGCAAAGGAAATAGTAAACAATATTTCGTAAAACAACACACGACAACGAAGAGAAATGTGAATCCCGCTCTGGACCGTGGCAACGGGCCCACCAAGTCCATGCTTATGGTTTCAAACGGCTTAGAACACTCTTTCGCATCACCCAATAGTCCGGGAGGAGGTAATTGTGAGTATTTATAAGCGGCGCACGTGTCACATTTACCCACGTAGCTAATCACGTCCTTATACATGTTAGGCCAGTAGTATCGGAGTGCAAGTCTTTTGTAGGTTTTAAAAACTCCGAAATGTGGAGATAATTCGCCACTATGGTGACTCTTTAGCAATTCCAGTCGATTGCCCTCCGGTACTACCTGCTTCCAATCATAGTCACTAGCCACTCCGAATTTATTTTTAGCGTACCGGTAAAGTTTATCCTCCTTGATAATAAAGTTAGGGCACGACCTGGGCGTACTGACACATTTATCCCACAACGCTTTGAACCATACGTCACTAACGGGCTCTCTAATTTCCAACACCGGAACGCCACGAGATAGAGCATCTGGAACCACGTTGTCCCTGCCTTTTCGGTGTTCAATGGTAAAGTTATATGGTGATAACCGACAACCCCAACGAGCTAATCGACCCGAGGGATTAGTTAAGTTGAAAAACCATTTTAAGCTAGAGTGGTCGGTTATCACTTTAAACGTAGGACCGCCTTCCACGTAGGGACGAAAGTGTTCGACGGCGAACACCACCGCGAGGGCCTCACGCTCCGTGGCCGAATAGTTGCGCTCTGCCGGATTGAGCGAACGACTGCAGTAGGCTATTGGATGCTCCTCCCCGTTTATAACCTGAGTCAGAGTGCCCGCTATCCCAAAACTAGATGCGTCACAATGAATCTCAAAAGGTTGAGAGAAATCCGGGCAAGCCAATACCGGAGCAGACACCAACGCCTCTTTCAAGGTTGAGAACGCGGTTTCCGTCTCAGCCGTCCACTGAAAAGGCGGCGCTTTTTTGCTCGTACTAGTAAGTGTGTTTAATGGTGCCGCTATCGTGCTAAAGTTTTTAATAAAACGTCTATAGTATGACGCCGTTCCTAGAAACATTTTCACTTCCTTACGGGTTGTGGGGGTGGGAAAGTCAACTATTGACTGAACTTTCGACGGATCGGTGTGTAGGCCATGCTCGTCCACTATGTAACCTAGATATTTTAGTTCACGTCGAAAGAAGCAGGACTTTGGCGAATTAATTGTCAGATTAGCTTGCTTTAACTTGTCCAAAACCCGTTTAAGAAGCGAAATGTGCTCCTCGAAGGTTGACGAGCAAATAATTATGTCATCTAAATAGACGAACACCTTATTACCAAACTCTGGGCCGAATAGTGTGTCCATTAATCGCTGTTGGGTAGCGGGGGCTCCCGTCAACCCAAAGCACATTACCTTAAAATGGAACAAACCTCGACCCGGAACCGTGAATGCGGTTTTTTCCTTGGAAGAAACGGAGTCCAATTCGATTTGCCAAAACGCTGATTTTAGGTCAATTGACGAAAGGTATCGCGCGTCCCGCAACTGGTCTAAGATGTGAGAGACGTAGGGTAGCGGATACGCATCTTGCTTGCTGACCGCGTTTAGTTTTCGGCTATCCAGGCAAAACCGCCATTCCCCATTTGGTTTTGGGGTCAGTAAGACCGGGTTATTCCACGCGCTACTGCTGGGTTCCACCACTCCCATCTCCAACATCTCATCCAGCTGACGGTTAAGTTCCTTGAGGCGTTCCGGTGATAAAGGATAATAACGCTGTTTAATAGGAGGAACATCTCCAGTGTCTATTTTATGACGTAACAGATGGGTACGTCCTAATCCCTTAGCCTCAAAGGAAACGTTTTCGAATTCTTTAATTAATAACTCCGCTTTATTCTTTTGTTCAGGTGTTAATTCGTCAAAAGGTTGCAGGTGCCTAACCTCCGAGACGCATGTATGGCCTCTATTGTTTTTTAAATAGTGTAAAGGCAATTTATTAAAGATTTTCGGGGCCAAATTAAAGGCCTTCCAAAAATCAACACCAAAAATTAACGGTGTGGTAATGTCTGGAATGACATAGAATTTAATCACCTTAGTCACTCCCATGAGTGCCACTGGTAAAAATAAATAACCCTCCACGGCTGCCCGCGAATCATTGGCAGTTACGATGTTGCCCAACTGCGTATCGGCGTGTAGAGTCGCACCAGCCCTTATGAACTGTTGGCCAACATCGGAACCCAATACCGAGATGCAGGAACCCGAGTCGAGTAAACCGTAATAAAACTCATCGTATATAGATACTGTTAAATGTGGACGACTATCGCCCGTAGTTTTATATCGTACTGAATCCACCCTTGTTGTATTAAAAAATAATTTTAAAGATTTTAAATAATCGTCCCAATCGGACTTGTCGAAATTTTGGCTGTAGTTCCGCAAATTTAGTTTTTTGAATTACATGTAGGACAGGACTGAGTCTCCTTCTGCTTCTTACTGCACGAAGGGCACGACGGTGCACGCACGCCCTTCTTGCCGCAACGGTAACACACAATTGCCGTAGACTTGCATTGTGATAATGAATGCCCGCTAACCCTACAACGAACACAGAACAACGAACCGGAATCAGGTTGCACGGTTTCAACGCGTTGAGAACTCTTTGGCGGTTGATATGCCAGGTCTGCTGCAACAAAAGAAGACGTTGGTTTCGGTGGTTCATGGAACTGAGCCTTGCTATGGAAACCTAACTCCAGTTGTCTACACTTCTCCTTTAAGTCGCCCAGCGTGTTGACAGTCATTATTGACAACCCCGCCGTGTATTCCGGTCTCATGTTAAACCTGATTCTTGCTAAACGGTCGCGCTCTGGAACCTTATAAGATAGCCTATTGTAGAGATTCTCCATGACTGCTATATATATACATGACAGCTCAGTTGACCCTTGCGTTCTGTTAGTTATTTCTGAAATAAGACGCATATCGTAGTCTGGTGGAGCGAATGCTGTGAGTAACTGCTTCTTTAGTTCCGCCCAATTTTCAACCGACGCTTTGATGCCACGGTACCAAAGCAAAGCTCCGTCCGAGAAAAGATCCAACGCAGAAGTATATAATGAGGCTTCGCTAATATCTCTAGCCTCACAGAGTTCCTCCAGGCGTTCAATAAACGCTTTCACGCAACCTGTACCGTCGAACTTAATACCCAGGGTCTTAACCGTCTCTTTCTTGCAGGAAACGATTAAGTCCCTTGGCTGCAAGTCAGACGTTGCTTTCGGTGTCTCCTCGGCGGAAGTTAATGACTGGTGGAAGCTTGCGTTAGCCGAATCAATCCTAGATAAATAACCCCCAAGCTGCTTGTCAATGGATGCATAGTCAGTACTAAGTTCAGTTGGAGGGGTGATCCTACTCAAGCGATGATACAGGTGGTACCCTAAAGCCTTAGCGCGGTTAAATTTTTTGAAACTGGATGGATACTTATCCAGCACTTCACCAATTTCTGGGAGTTTGGCCTTGATTGATATCAATTCACCTTTCGGATCTAAGTTTGTCTCCACAATATCGTCGGAACATACCAGGTTACTTAACTCCCTAATCTGAACACGTAGTTCCTCTACGGTTGAAGCGGGTTTCGCGTCTCGAACGAGAACTTCATAAATGAGCTCGTCCTTGCGAAGTAGATTAAATTTAATGGGACGTTCCATTTTGAGAAAAAGAAATATTGAAATAAACTGAACTATAACTGGCTGTCAAAATGCACAATCTCCAACAATGTGTAAATATTATCTACAAAGGCAGGTATACAAGAGGCAGTCCTATTGAGTAACATGCATTAATAAAATTAAAAAAAAATTGTAAATGTAAAAACAATGTAAAAATATAAAATTGTAAAAATAAAAACAGGTAAAAGTGTATAAGAGAGTATAAACATCAAAAGACGAACAAATTCAAAGGATTCCACGTGACGGTTTTTTCTTAAAAAATAAACAAACTGGAAGGTTTCAGAAACAGTACTCCGGCTTGTAAGGTACAGCGACTGACGTAACCTCTATCTCCAACCAATACACACGTTGGTCGCCACTGTTACATATGAGACTTTGTCCCTCTAAAGGCAACGGAACAAAGTCCCAGACGCAAGGTGGGATAGCATTGGTATCAAAGGAAACAACAAACTGTGCTAAATAACATAACTTTAATTCTATTAACCTATTATATTTAAATAACAAATTGAAAAACAAGGTACAGTGTATGCACTGTAAGGTAATGCCAGCCAGCATACAGCTCAGTTGGTAGAACTAGGGTGGTGGGGGGTTGGAGATAACCTTAGTACCGTCTCTTGTAATTAATAATTTAAGTTTATCACACAAGGTACAACCTTCCAGTTTTATGGAGTTACTTAATAATTAATAAATGGGCGCCAGGGACTGGAAGAGTCCCGGATCCCGGAACCGACGAAGATGTGTATATTAGGCTTCCAGTAGGCTTCCAGTTAAGCGCAGGTGTCGAACCCGGGGTCCTCAAAATAAATTTGTTACTAGGCCCGGCTTCTTGTTTAGAAGACCGGACTGGGGTTCTGGTTAGAACCGGTAGAAAGTAGGAAAGTAAGTTGTACAAAAGAAAAACCGTCCCGCCTGCGCTAGGTCGCTAGGCGGACTCTGCCACTGCACAGTCGTCTCCCCAGGAGGCGTTGAGTGGACTCGAGGAACGGGTCTCGCGTCCAGGCCCCAGAGGCGCCTCTAGATCCTGGCGGCGAGACGAATCTCTCGAGTTGCCTCACGGTTGAACAATAGCGAAATCACTTGGCTGTGGGGTTCGACCGGCTGGAGAACGGGTCCGCCTGTTTGATGGCGAATCGACCTTAACGCATGGAATCCTTTTTAAAACATGTATTTAATTTAGGTCTGGTGACTGAAGCGCGGACAGTTGCAAAAGAACGCCACCTATTTTTCTCTCGTTACGTCATTTCTCCCAACCAGAATTCGCACTTAGAAAATGTCCCATCTTCCAGGTAAAACTGGTAAGAGCCGTGATCACAGAATCACTACCTCAAGATATTTAATTCTTGAAAAAAGCCTAACGACTGTCCAACATGACGTTTACCCTCTGAAACAAATAACCCCTTTCGAAATCCAAGCTAACAAACTCATTATTTCTTATTTTCAACAATATAGATGGTCTTGAGTGGGGTACCATTCCCCTGATTCCTTCGGCGAATTCAAAATGTATATCTTGCAACACTCAAACCACAGATTAAATAGGGATTACGTTCCCCCGAACCTTCTAGAATAAAGTCTATATAAAAAACTAATTCCGTTTCCGTTTACGGTAGAAAGACTGAAAATTATTAAGATTAGGTCCATACGATATTAGTTCGATGGCCTCCAAACAACATGCTAATAAAATTAATCGTAATAAAAAAACAATAAAAATAATCCATCGTATTAATCGTTATCGATCAAAACTACCAAGGCGAATCCACAACCGCTAGATGTCGCCTCCAGCCGTCAGCCACTGTCGTTTAGCTGACTGACATTTGGACCGACAACAAACAATTGTCTTTTAATGACGATAAAATATATCAAGTTTATAGTGAAAACCCGTTCAGTTGGGTTTTGGAAAGTGGTTTAGTTTCAGAAAGTGTTACTAAGGAGTCCAGTGACGAAGTGCCGATGAAAGTATGACTCTTTCCATAAATCACAAGCCAAAATCAACTGCGCAAACCACAATGAACATTTTGCTTGGATACCATCGAAATCCATATTGGAAACCTATCAATATACAACGTATGCTCGCAGGTAAATGTTAGGTACCAAAAAAACAACGTAACAGTATACTGCGAACGGTCGCAATGCAATTCGATGAATGATCCAGCTGCCTAGCGAGAGCCTCCTCAAGTATTGCACGAGGCTCTTAGCAATTAAGCCATTGCCTGAAACGATTATCGGCACAATGATCGCTGAGCTCACATCCCACATGTCGACAAACTTGCGAGCCAAGTCAAGATACTTACTATTTTTCTCAACTTTCACGAGGTTCCCGTCATGCGGGACCGTTATGTCAACAATCATTGCGCGCTGCTCCGATCGATCCACCACCACTATATCAAGTATATTTGCTACAATAGTCTGTCAGTGATATGAGTAGGAACAATGTGAATATTATTTCTTGTGTTTTCTCCCTTTTTAGGGTTCCGTACCCAAAGGGTCAAACGGGACCCTATTACTGAGACTTCGCTGTCCGTCCGTCCGTCCGTCCGTCTGTCACCAGGCTGTATCTCATGAACCGTGATAGTTAGCCAGTTGAAATTTCTACAGATTATGTATTTCTGTTGACGCTTTAGCAAAAAATAATAAAAACAGAAAAAAAAAATATTTAAGAGGGGCTCCCATACAAAAAAGTTTTTTTTTTTCGTTTTTATAAATAATGGTACGGAACCCTTCGTGCGCGAGTCCGACTCGCACTTGGCCGGTTTTTATTATTGTGTTTGTTTTTGTAACCATAGTGGAGAACTTTAAATTACAAAATCTGTAATAATTGTATTATTTTTAGAGGACTTCAAGTACGTCACGTCCCAAAAAGGGACGCAAATAATTCTTATGAATGACTACACCTATTATCGCCATAGTCATGTAAATACCAAAAATACTACTCGTTGGTGCTGTTCTGCGCACCATAATAAAAAGTGCAAAGCTGCGCTCGTCATTGATGACGAATACAAAATTATTTCTGCTAATCATGAACATAATCATCCTCCAGGCAAATACGTTATATGTAACGGGAAATGTATTCGAATATAACTATGTTAAGTACTTTTATTTGTTACTTTTTCTTTCTTTTCTTTGTATTTGTAACTGCGGACAAGACTCTCAATTTGTTAAATAATGTTGTTGTATTTTATACGTCAAGGAAAATGTGTCTTATGTATAAGTATTAAAAATCCTAATTAGTTATTTTATTTGGGTTGCTTTTTTATTATTAGAGTTTTGTCAAGATGGTTGTTTTGTTTATAATTGACGATACTGTTTATGTAATTGAATTTTAAGTGAATACATTATGCAAATAATGACATAAAACGTTTCCTTATTTTTATAAACAATTTGCTATAAATCATTTTCGTTTACATATTGTTCAGACTTCATTCAATTAATGTTATGCTTATAGATACTATTGTAGTTTTTGATTTCGCTGTTTTCTGAAATTTTAATATTTAGGTACGTGTTACGTGGTACGTGTACGTGGTACGTTTGGTACGTGTGTGTTAGGTTGTGTTTAACGAGCTAATCTTGTACACCAATGATGAAAAGAGTTTTTGTTGATTTTGTTATGTAATTATTGCTACATAATTATTCAGTTTAGAATTTTATTTTCAAACTAATGGGATTTTTCAACCCTTGTTGAAAAATCCCATTAGTTTGAAAATTTATTGTCATTAGAAATGTATTGTCACTCAACCTATACAATATTTTTAAGAATAAATTTCTTGTCGAAGACGCAGAGGCCTGTGTCCCACTAGTAGGGACATTATAGGCTGAATATGGTTATGTTTGGTTGACAAGGGCTGCTAAATAAACCTTTTATTTCAGATTCCATATACAAGTACATAACATCAAGAAGAGGAAACCCGTTAGTACTGTATGACGGCTACACCTATATGTGCGTCACAACGCCGTACGAGCTGTAAGGCTAGACTCATACTGCACAGTAGCGGCTACATTGTCAAAGTCTCTAATGACCACAACCATCCGAAAAATCCTAAAATGACCTACTTAAAAAAGCGGCAACCTGACCCTGCGCCATATCAGAGATTTGTCTTTTTTCGCAGACAGGCGAAGATGTTTATTTAATTAAATAGAATTGCAAATATAAAAAAATTTCTTCTTTACTACCCCTTTGTTTTTTTATGAACAAAAAATCCTGGATTAGCTTCAGCCTATTACAGGAGATGGGTCGCTCGTAAACTAGGTAATGGAGTTTAAAGTTTAAAAATAACGTTGTTTTTTCAGATTTCAAATACATTACATCGAAGAAAGGCAACAGGCTACTTCTGCATAAAGATTACACATACTGCTTGAATAATTATTCTGCTACCAAAGGTCACACACTTTGGACGTGTTCTGGACGTACCAGTAAGCACTGCAAGGCGAAAATAGTTATAGATGATCTGGGTAACATTAAATCTGTGGACGGACACCACAGCCATCCCCCGCCTCGATATGTCATCTGTAAGGGACAGTACATCAGTATTTGAAAAATAATAAAGTATTCTATCCTGTTAATACCCTCATAGATGTCCTGTTCTCTGATTTCTAATAATAGGATCAAGATTATAAATTCGTAAAAAGGCACACAGTTAATTCTGCCCAAAACGTACAAATACGGCTACATTAAGATATTTGTCAAATAAAACTACCCTCTCGCAAAGCTCAGAGGCAATATCAAAGAACTGCAAGGCGGAAATGGTTGTAGATGGTTACAGTAAGATAAAATCAGGTAAACCAGAACATACACATAACCCACCCCAATATTTCATCAGCTAGCCCGTGGTTATGCCCGCGTGGTGTTCTGTAATTGTCCTACGGAATTGTAATACCTAGATGAAAAGTATTCTTTTTGTTAATCCAGACTATAAACTATGTGCCAAAAGCTCAAATCCATTAAGTAGTTTATATGTGAAATAATAACAAACACCCATACATCCATCCCCGCAACCTTGTAGTTTCAAAAGTAGCAAGAGTAAGTGATGTATGTGCAGGTTCAGTAGAAAAACATTACAGTACAAAGGTACTGCTTATGTCTAAAGTATTTTTTTCCAGCATGTCCATGTGATCGCTTAGCTTAAAATAAAAGTCAATCGTAGTATACTTATTCATTAAGGATGTATTAATATTGTAGAATGTATTTCTTTTTACACTTTTTATGTAGGTAATTACGATGTTTAGCTAATAAAATATGTTAAACTATTAGAGTGTTTCATTATAGGGTTAGATTTAAAAACATTTCATTCTTATACTTCTTATCACTTTTGACACTCATCGTTTTTTTTTTCAGATTTCAAGTTCATAAAATCAGAGAAAGGCAAGGAGTTAATCTTGTACAAAGAGTACACATACAGCTTCACTAGATGCACTGCCACTAAGTCTTGTGTCTGGAGATGCACAGAGCGACGAACCTTACACAATTGTAAAGCTGAAATAGTTTTAGACGGTTTTGGTAAAATTGTGTCGGGTAAACTAGAACATACCCATGCACCGCCTCAATTCTACATTAAAAATGAAACATATTTCAGAATTAAATAAAACGGTTAATCCTGAATTAAACATTTCAATGTTATTGAATATGAATATATGTTATTGATCAATAAAGAATTGAGTAGGTTTTGCTTTTAATACAATCAACACGTTTTTTTACCGTAACTCATGTATTTTAATGTTAAAATGATAACTTTTGTGCCTAGTTCCATATCTTCTGCATGTAGTGTGTTTTTACTTTTATCCTTATAAATTCCTTAAACTGATCTTGTCTTTTAAAAGTGGTTGTAGTAATTAGCCTGAAGTTAAAAGTAAAACCAATTTGATACTAAGAAAACGTTCGTTTCGTTTTTTTCGACTTGTTCGAGCGACTTTGTTTTATTTCCTCTGCTGTCTCTGGCAATGTGTCAAATCATCGCTATTTCTGTACTGTATTTAATACAGTTAGTTAGTTTAGTGTAAACATGTAAGCCTGCCTGAATACATGCTCTAAATGAGCGTAAACCGCATTCAAATTCATTGTGTAACTTAGAAGAACGTGCTGGACAAATACGCACGAAAATCGACTTTGTCTTATCATAATTAGAGATAAAAACAATGAGGCACCCTTTGCCCAGGAAAGGGTCAGAACATGCTAACTAAAAGATAGCCGTCTAAGATTTTTTTGACGCGTGGCCCAAATTGGTATGGGCCGGTATTACTTCTTTTTTTAAACAATTGTCCCAAATGCAACAGCGCAGCGCCTCGTAATCAACGATATCGGAACGTCATAAACTATTTAAGCACATAATAATGTATACATACATACACACACATAATATTTTAACGAGTAGTTGACACTAATATTAATAGACGATTATATCTTTTTCAGGTATCATCAACGTCGATTCGCAAAGAGGCAAGAAATTAATTCTGCACAAAGACTACTTATACTGTTTTAGTAAATATTATAAAAGAAAAAAATCTTCTTTGTGGTTATGTACAGCTCTATCCGCAAAGGGTTGTAAGGCAAAACTGGAAGTAGATTCTCAGGAGAGAATTACGTCGGGTCACCTAGATCATACTCATCCACCACCAAAATACATTATGAGGAATGTTCAAAACATTAAAATTTAAAAAATAAATACTTACAACTTTATGATGATGATTAAATGATGAATACAATGCCCCCAACCAAACACATTAAGAGTTTGAGGTAAACAAAAACTAAGCTTGTTACTGTTTTTATCTAAATATGTATTAATGATAATTTTGTATACTTTTCAATTATATTCTTAAACGTTTGAGCTTAATCCGCGTGTATACTGCTAATACTAGGTCAATAATTGGTCTTAATCATAATAACACAAAATAAATCGCAAGCGCGCCAGTGAGTGGCGTCATCACGCGATCACAACAAGTCTACCACATGTAAAGCGTGCTTGTGCAGAGTCGTGATGTTTTAAGGTCGTGGTGAGGAAAGTAATCGATCGCAGGGGAGTTGAGACGTCTCAGAACTGTACCCGATTCATTGTGCCCAGTGTTGTTGCGTTAAATTGTAATTTCAAGTAATTTTCACTTTAATTAAAGCAGTGTCTCGCACCCAGTGCGTGTTTCCGTTGCATGAAACCCATCTTCTGCCGACATTCTGCCTCATTCTGAGCCTACCACGTTGGCGTTGTATGCATTTTAGTATTATTTAATATTCATAGATAGTATATAATAATAATATTAATCATTATGATAATATTGCAAATTTCAGTTTAAATGAGATAACTTTTATGTTGAAACTTTTGTGGTTTTCTTTTCCGAAACTATGTAGGAACTTGGTTCTTCTAAGTTTATTTATTATTTATTTATTAAACAATTTTATTACAAACTTTCATTTAAAACTATGCCCCACAAAACCGTTTCCACGGTTTGTCTGTGGGAACGGAACAATATAATAACAATATTTTAAAGATAATGTTAATGTAAATCTAAAAACTAAGTTTAACATGTGTTTTTTTATTATAATATTTTAATAAAAATCATTTAAAATGTTGACGTCTATTATTAACTGGTTAGATTGGCTTGTTATGAATGATACTTTCAACACCATTCGATTCTTCTTCTTCTTCATTTTGCTGGCTCGACAGTATTCCTTAATTTCTTGCCATAAAACTTTGCCAGTAACACGGCACGAACTTCGTCGGTGGCAGCACAAAGGTCATCTTGACTACATGTTTCTATTTTAATAACAATAATTTTTCCTTGTTCCAGATTTCCAATACATTAAATCAACGAAAGGCAAGCAATTGATTCTCCATAAGGAGTATTTATACAACTGTAAAAGTCACGCTCATACCAAAAAAACAACGTACTGGGTGTGCACAAGCCGCACCGCAAAGAACTGCAAGGCAACATTATTCCTCAATGAACATGATAAAATTGTATCTGGTTACCAGAACCACACCCATCCACCACCCAAATTCATTATGCGTAGTGGCCAATATATCAGAATTTAAAACGTAATTAGGTATATACAACCTTATGATAATGATTAAATGATAGTTTTCAAGTTTATATACGATGTAATTGTCTGTAACGAAATATACATTTTATATGCAGACATGTGCGAGCTTTAGGCTACTGAATTTAAAATACTTTTTGGATAATTTCATATTTTCTTGAGTTCTATATTTGCGCTTTTAACGTAATAAAACCTTTTCAAACTTAACTTTGTTGTTAACTTAGACTTTAAGCTACGATAAAAAAATGTATTAGTAAAGAATGAGAAAAGAATGTCAAAAAATAACCGTCCAAATCGCGGTCAACAGGCAAAGTTCCCAGATGGCTGGCAGCATTGCCATGTTAAATGGCAATTTTAGATAATATCAAGTTCATTTTGTCAAGACAAGGACGAGGACTTCACGTACTATCATTTCAAATCCTTTAGAAGTACGGGCACAAATCATTGGCGTTGTACTTCAAGAAGCATTAAGAACTGCAAGGGAAAATTAACTTTGGGTATCGACAATAATATCATTGCCTATAATAAAGAACATAATCATCCACCGCCGCGATATATCTGTAGGCAGGGAATGTATTTTAGGGTTACATAAAATTATGTTAATCGTGACTATAAAGCTCAGGCCAAAATGTAGTGAACCCCACACGCGATGCAGGACCAAATCGCTTGCGTTAACTGTGGGAACTAATTTGCATGGAGGTTTTTTATAATTACATAATTTACTTGAGTGACATATTATGTAGATTTTGTATTATCAAGCTTGTAATAAATGTTTCCTGTTTTCGATTCTACTTTAGTGTTACGTAGTCTAAGTTGGTAATTGGATAGACCATTTGTAATTACAAAAATCCTGAATAAATTACAGTTGCATTGGAATTTAAACTTTATGATGTACTCGTATGATGTTGAATTTGTGTTCCCATAACTCGAAAATAATCTGATACTACTGCATTCCGTAGTATAGTATAAAGTCATTACATCGATACCGAATAGATACAATATTAAACCCTTGTAGTTTCATTAAGATTTGCCTTGCTTATTGCTTATATACAAAATCCGAATAATCTCATATCTCACCTAAGTTCTAAACATCCAGAAAAAGGAAACCTTTGGTACTGTATGACTGTTAAACCTACTGCCGTTATAAAATGACAATGACAATTATATAATAAAATGACAATTATATTATAATTATTATAATATAATAGGTCTTTACCTATGAAATTGCCGTATTTGCAGTACAGACTTTTTCAAACAAAAAAAAATTTTGATTGGCTATGAGTTCTAAATTCAAATTAATTTTGTTTTAAAAATATGACATTCTATTTACAAAATCAGTCTTTTGTTTATTGATTAGCGTTGTATTTTCATTACATTTCAACATTTTTCCTCATAATGGATACTTTGAAATTTCGTGTAATTATGGAATATGAGTTCCGTCGTGGCACCAACGCGGCACAAACGACCTGTAACATCAACGACGTTTACGGAGAGAACTGTACAAACGAACGCACAACCCGTTATTGGTTTGCTCGGTTCCGTTCTGGGAATTTTGACTTGAAAAATGAACCTCGTGGTCGTCCGGAAACTTTGGTCAACAATGATGAATTAAAGGTGATTGTTGAAGCTGATGAAACTCAATCTACAGCTGAGCTGGCAGCAGCTTTTGATGTTAGCATTAAAACAATATTGGTCCATTTGCGACAGATTGGCAAGATAAAAAAGCTTGATAGATGGGTGCCCCACGAACTTAACGATCGCCAGCGCAACGTACGCGTCGAGACTTGCCTTGCGCTGCTTAACAGGCACAGAAATGAAGGAATTTTGAACCGAATTGTTACGTGCGACGAAAAATGGATTCTTTTTGACAATCGAAAGCGCTCAGCAAGTTGGTTAGATCCTGGTTCGGTACCAAAGCAATGTGCAAAACGAAAAATGACCCCTAGAAAGGTGATGGTCACAGTTTGGTGGTCTAGTGCTGGTGTGATTCATCATAGCTTTTTACAAAACGGCGAGAGCATTACTGCAGATGTGTACATTGAAGAACTGACCACAATGATGGCGAAACTCGCACGTCTGCAACCAGCTTTGGTCAATCGGTCGTCTCCACTGCTACTTCACGACAACGCGCGGCCCCATACTGCACAACAGACCGTCTCTAAGCTGCATGAGTTGGGTTTGGAAGCTCTCCCTCATCCGCCATACTCACCAGATCTTGCGCCTTCCGACTATTACTTTTTCCAAAATTTGGACAACTTTTTAGCGAGAAAAAAAATTCAATTCCCGAGAGGCAGTACAAAACGCCTTTGAAGAGTTTGTTGTCTCCCGTCCAGCTGATTTTTTCAAGAAGGGCATCCATAAACTGCCACAGCGTTGGCAAAGATGCATTGATTGCAGGGGTGATTACTTTGAATAAAAGAAATAAATAAGTTCGAAAAAAAAAATACTTTATCTTTTTTCAAACAAAACGGCAATTTCATAGGTAAAGACCTAATATAATTATTATTATATTATATTATAATTAAATAATAAAATGACAATTATATCAGATTTTTGGTTTCTTACATTGGCTATGATTGTTTAAATAAAATAAAATTACTAGTTTAAAATGTTTCTTTTACTTAAGCCCTTTTGTTTTTAATTTAGTACTCAGCAAATTCAAATGACAATGTTTTTTTTTTCAGATTTCAAATATATCAATTCAAAGCAAGGCAATAGACTAGTGATGCATAAAGATTACACATACTGCTTCAACAATTATTCTGCTACCAAAGCTCACACACTCTGGAAATGTTCTGGACGCATCAGAAAGAACTGCAAGGCGAAAATAGTTATAGATGATCTGGGTAACATTAAATCTGTGGACGGAGACCACAGCCATCCCCCGCCCCAATATGTCATCTGCAAGGGACAGTACATCTATATTTGAAGAAGAAGGACTGTTATTTCCTGTGCAAATCTGCATGCATGTCCTACTGAGTCAGAGCTGTACGCAGTCAGTGGCCTACAGTACCCAGTTCTTGACCACTCTCACAAATAAGAAGAGCTGTCACAAGTAACGTTAAAAGTAGTATGTGTAATAACGAATGTTAAAACAAACTATAATAAATTATATTTAGCTCTACTTACACCTCACATCACTAAATTGATTGTTTAACCAATTTATTCGTTCAGTTGTTGTCATCTTCAAGTGATGCATAGAAACAAAATGATGTTTACCGACCCGTATCGACTTGTCCGTCCTGAGAATTTGCATCCTCTTGCAAGCACCCATAGATTCCATTTCTTCTTTAGATCTAGTTATGAATATTACGTAAGCATTGTAGTTTAGTACTAATAAAACTCTTAAAAAAATTCACGTTTTTCCTTCATGGAATGGTTTGATTTTGTATTTATACCTACTAAAATAAAAATTTAAAAAACCCCCGACACAAAAAACCTCTAAAAAGCCAAAAATAAATTAATCCAAGCGTCGTAGCGTCGGGGGTCCGCTTTGTTCTGTGCTCGTACTAAGCGGTCTTCTTAGCGGTCCCCCGACGCTACGACGCTTGGATTAAATTATTTTTGGCTTTTTAGAGGTTTTTTGTGTCGGGGGTTTTTTAAATTTTTAATTTAATTTTTTTTTCATTCTTTTTAAACTTATTTTATTTTTTCTTAGCCTTGACTGTCCTACTTCTGGTTATCGAAACCAAGGAAAGATACAAAATTTTAAAAAAATGTAAATTTTGGGGGGAGGGGGGTGGGCACCCCCCCCCCCTCAGCAACGCCCATGGTGACAAGCGACAACATTTCAAATTTCAAATAGACTACCTGTGAAAGTTGTTTATATCCCTACATCAACTAGAAAAGAGGTGATGATCTTCAAACGGCTGAGCAGATTTTCACGAAACATAGCTAAGAACACTCTCGATTAAAATGCCTTTCAAACGACACCACTTTTATCAAAATCAGTTGATCCGTTTAGGAGCTACGATGCCACAGACAGACACACAGATACACAGATACACAGATACACAGATACACAGATACACAGATACACAGATACACAGATACACAGATACACAGATACACACGTCAAACTTATAACACCCCTCTTTTTTGGTCGGGGGTTAAAAATCAGGTAAATCGAGGAAGGGCAAGCAGTTAGTTCTACACAGAAACTACACATATTGTTCCAATTATTAGTCTTCTACTAAAGTGACAGTCTAGTAGTATTGATCATTAATCTGCCATTGATTTGCCGGGAGTTCTCTCTACGGCAAAGTGCCTTATGTTTGCAGATGATTTAAAACTGTTCTTGACGGTCACTGGACCAGAAAGCTGTTTGGCATTTCAGCGGGACATTGATGCCGTTGTAGAATGGAGTGTGAGGAATAGGCTGCCGCTTAACATGTCAAAGTGTAAAGTCATCACATTCTCTAGGTCTCGCAAGCCAATTCATTTTGCCTACAAGCTGGCGGACGACTCGCTCGAACGTGTCTCAACAATACGGGACCTGGGACTAACCTTACACAGTGGTTTTAATTTCCATGAGCACATTAAAAAGGTGTGCAAAGATGCCAATAAGGCACTGGGTTTTGTCATCAGAACTGCCTCTCAATTTAAAAAGGTCAAGGTTATAAAGCTGCTCTACAATGCATATGTGCGCAGTAAATTAGAGTATAATGCAATTGTCTGGGATCCTACGGAGAAGTTATATACACTTATGGTTGTGAAAATTCAGCGGAAATTTTGCCGTTATATATATAAGCGCACCTACGGATACTACCCATTTTTGTATCCTTCATTATTTGTATCAGGAATGATCGGACTGGATACTTTGCAGCTCAGGCGCAAATTAATGCATATTATACACTACTACTTGTTAATTAACAGTAGTATAGATAATCCATCGGTAAGGGAGTATATCCATCTCTATGTACCGCAGCAATATATGCGTGGCATAGGACGGCGGCGGCACCAACTTCTTGCATGCCCACCGGAATGGCGCATCCATCAAGCCAATAACAGCCCAACGGCAAGAGCAATTGGCCTCATTAATCGATACCTTGACAGCAGTCCAAATGCCGACATATTTGTGGATACTATTGGCACTTTAAGGAAAGATGTTTTGTCATTTTTGAACAATTAATTTAAAGTTCTCTTATTATTGGTTCTCTTATTTTATTTTAGTCAAGACTGTAATTATTGAATTCCGGGATATGTTTATGAAACACTTGTGTATTAGTTTTGCCTTCAGCACCTTCCGCCCAACCTACTCGGTCAGCTTAGCCAGTATAACCGTATATTATAGGACATAATACATGTTATTTTTTATGGTTTGACATAACTAAGACTTATTTATATTATTTTATTTGTGATACGTACCTAAGCACCACTTGACATATAGTTATTAACTTGGAGATGCTATGTATTTGACATTCTAATTTGATTATTGTTAACTTTTAAGCGTTTTGGTCTATTACTGTTAGCTTGAAATGTATTACTGAAAAAATGAATTAAGAATTAGTAAACAATTTAAGGCACAAAAAGTAGTTCATGTATCTGGTGAATAATATATATCACGGCCATAGACATCCATCACCACGATTTTGTTTCAACCTTAATGGCGGATATGTCAGAATTTATTAAGTACTCATAAAATCAAGTCTTTGAAAACATCATTTGTAGTTTTCCTGGATGGAATGTGATATTGTGTGATTGTATTTAAGTAGGTTCATATCTTCTGATCTTGTGTTCAAGATTTTTAGTTTCCCCATAGTAATCCCTATAAAATCCTTTAAGAAATAGGTATCGATTTTAAATACGCGAATTATAATATCATAGCTGCATACATGTGGTTGAATTGGTTTGATTTGTTGTATTTTCTTGCTAAATAATAACAGCCGCCCAGGTCCATCTTTAAGGATAAGCCGTGCTTGCCTAGGTAGGTCTGTGGATGGATGACCATAATTACATATCGAGTTTCCTCCGTGCCTCAGAAAGCACGTTAAGCCGTTGGTCCCGGCTGTCATTTGTAGATCTTTGACAGTCGATACGAGTAGTCAGAAGCTAAAAGTCTGACATCCAGTCTTGCCAAGGGGTATCGTATTACCCAGTTACTGGGTTGTGGAGGTCAGATAGGCAGTCGCTTCATGTAAAATACTGGTACTCAGCTGCATCCGGTTAGACTGGAAGCCGACCCCAAGATGGTTTGGGAAAGGGCTAGGCTGATGATGATGTTGTATTTTCTTGCTAAAAATCATCTGTGAGTTCAGATGATAAACTTGATAAATAAACATTTATTTCAGATTGTAAGTACATCAATTCAAAACAAGGCAGACGGTTAATCCTATATAGAAAATACACATATTGTTTCAATCATCGGTCTCCTACCAAAGGGACCGTCCAGTGGCAATGTTCAGTAAGAACCAGAAGAAGCTGCAAGGCAAAAATAGTAATTGATGCTAATGGTGAAATTATAGATGGTAACTTAGACCATAACCATCCACCACAACCATTTGTTATTGGCCGCAATGGCATATACGTCAGAATTTAAATAATAATAAAATTACTTTGGAAACTTAATATGTGATATGTTTTGTTGAAGTTAACTATTACATAACACCTTATTTGTTTAGATGATTATTAGATTTAACACAACTGTTGGATGTACTTAAAGAACACTTCTGACTAATCCTGCAGGGAAATAGAGGCGAGTTGTTTCTTGGATGAAAAAATAATGTGTATTTTGTAATTTGGTTTGAATAAAAACATTTTACAACAGAGATGAAAATGATTTTGGAATTTAAAATAATTTAATTTAAGTATAATCTTTAGTAAATCAACCTGTATCATTACAATCTATAACTTATATCACTACTGTGACACAGGCCTCGAGAATGGGCCATAACCCACCACGCGTGTCCAGTGCTGGTTGGTAGATGTCAATGTGTTCAATTTTTTTCCCTCTATGACATGTCTGTTACCTCACGATATTCCGTTCCACCATTTTAAGACAACTTCCTTACTACTACTTTTTTTTGTTGTTCGAATTGTTGGGTCTATATTTATTTGTGTTCTTCTGTACTCGACTTTTATTATCTAGTTAACGTATAAGATTTAATGTTGATACGTAAACATCAGTTTTGCAGTTTAGTTTACCTTTAATTTGAATACTTTTTTTTCAGATTTCAAGTTCATTAAATCGAAGAAAGGCAAGCAGTTGATCCTGTACAAAGAATACACATTCGGGTTCATCCGCCGGTCTATAACCAAAAAAACAAATGACTGGAAATGCAGTGTGCAAAAGTGCAAAGCGAAATTAATTGTAGATGATCATGGTAAAATTAAATCTAGTATCCTTGATCACTCCCATGTCCCGCCCAGGTACTATGTCAGTAATGGAGAATATTTCAAATGGAAATAAATGATGTCTAGAATTTTTGTCGCTCTTTGGAAACTTTTTCGTGTTTATTTTTATTATAAGTTCGAATATACGTTTTTTTTTAAATTAACTAGCTGTACTCTGCAGAAGTATGTGAGTATTTCAAGTACAGCTAACTGCAGTCGTTGACCTCACACAAATCACCATAATTATCTTTTGTTCCTGTTTCATTATGTTTTAATATCGATACTTATCACTTCTTTGGAATTTCTCTGGCTAATATATACAGAGTAAAAATAAACAGTTATGGTTAATTGATTTCACAATTATGTTTTTCAGATGTTGTTTGTAGTCGTAAATCAATAAAATCATTTGAACTACACGTGCCTTTTAATACGTGTTTTAATTGACTTGCTTGGTTTGTATTAGAAGCTAAGAAAATCTGTAAATAGAGTTTAAATACTGCTGTTTTACCAAAATAACTGTCAACTAGAAGCGCATAGGACTCTCTAGACAGAACTGCAACGCAACAATAGTTGTAGACAGTCATGAAAATATTCAATCTAGTAAAGAAACAACTTTAAATTTTAGATTACAACTTTACTATTCAAAACCACAATGTACATCAAAAGAAATAATATTTTTAATTCAAGTTCTTTTGATGCACAAATAATTTTTTTGCCTTATTTCTCTTGTTTTGTACCTATCCTGCAAAACGCGTGTTTTTTTTGTACCTTAACATTGATGTATGCTTGGCATCCAGAAGTCTATAGCAGGGAAGTACGTCTCTCTAATATTTGGGGCTATTGTTGGTAGATGCATCTCGAACAACAAGCTTGTGTCTAAAATAAATAGTAAGTTTGTAACTAACATACATAGTTTGTATGTTTATTTTTACTGACCTTCTATGGATGTTATACTTTGCTGTTGTTTATCTTAATAAAATTTCGAAACTCTTCTATTTTAATGTCAAAAGGTTTCACTTTCATAATAAACCATAATTTAATAATTATTTTCTTTTGTTTCAGAATTCATGTTCGTCAAGTCACGATTCGGAAATGATTCGATACTGCACAATGGTTTCTCATACTGCCGTCATAATCAAGTGTCAATGAACGGCACATACCATTGGCGGTGTTCCTGTCATAACTCCAAGAAATGTCGAGCAAGAATAGTGTTGGATGAAGATCATAGAGTTGTCTATGCTCGCTTTACCCATAGTCATCCGGCACTCACAAGCTACCAGATTGATAATAAGTTACAATCTTTTCAATATGCAATTGATGTAGTTCCATCTGGATATGTTTAGGGATAACTTACTGTAGACCTTTTATTATCTGTGTGGTAGATCTTCTTAATATTCTGTTTATTTGGACAGCTGAAATTAAAAATGTAGGGGTGTTCAGAATATTGTACTGTAATCGCTTATGCGTCGTTGTCTCTTCAACCCTGTATGTGTATGTTTGTTCCTTTCCTTTGCGGCGCTTTAGAAACCAAACGCGAGGGTCGATTTTGATGATTTTTACGTCAATCGATTTGTCTTAATGTTGCAAATGTCACCAAAGACATGACAGTAATCATAATTTAATATGGCAACAACTAGACGCTTATGGAACGATGTTTCAGCGTTGTTTGAAGTTCCAAATAATATTTTTAATTATATACTAGTAAGTAGTACGTGCTTTAATATACCTATGAAAGTATAGATTTTAGAACTGAAAACTTTTTTAATTTAACGTTACTATACTGTACCTGTCAACATGATCAAAATGATGTATAAATGTATTACGTATATTATATTGTATGCATTTTGTGCTAATCACAAATTAGTTTAGTTTATAAAATAATAATTTTAAGTTTTAAAATATACTGTTTATGCACCTATATCCTCTTTTGCAAATCTCGCAATCGAAATAAGGTTTGCTTTAAGAAATCCCAATTCTGGGTTAAGCTTGCTTGTGTACATTAGCCATATTATTGCAAGTTGTTTGTATAGCTTGTATGTATTTTGTGTGTAATAAAGACTAGCTATATCAAGCTATAGCTATATCAAGCTATTCCTATAGCTATTCCTTGCAAAGAAATGGTCCATTGGCAATGATAAAAGTGTGTTAAATCTTTATGCCTTCCACGAGGTTGCATTGAAGATATTATGCCCCATTTGAGAACACATTGTAATAAAATGTTTCACCAACTGCCACGCTGGATCTACGTAATTGTAAAAAAATGCCATAACCTAATTTTGCCTCTAAACGGTGTGAAATAAATATGTATTGATAAAAAGGGTACATTTTATTTATTTCAATAATCAATGTCTTCATAACATCGTCAATCGTCATCTCCTATCCTTTTTTCTCAAATTATCTTGGGGTCAGCTTCTGTTCTAACTGGATGCAGCTGAATACCAGTATGTTACATGGAACTAGTGCCTATCTGACCTCCACAACCCAGTTAATACTGGGTAATACGATACCCCATGGTTAGACTGGTAGTCAGACTTTCAGACCACTGACTACCTGTAGCGACTGTCAAAGATTTACTGAACTGACAGCCGGGACCAACGGCTTAACGTACTATCCGATGCACGGAGAAAACTATATGTAATGGATGGTCACCCATCCACGGACCAACCTAGGCAAACGCGGTTTAGCCAATAGATTGACTCGAGCGTCTGGTATTATTTTTTAGCCACCAGTTCCTCATCATAACATCGTCAATATAAACTAAATATACTGATATTTAGTTTATATTGACGATTATCCTAAGATCAACAAAAATAAATCATTTTAATTTGATAAGGCTATTTAATTATATTGCTATACATAAATTGTTGCCATAATTTATGTATAGCAATATATAATAAGCACAGGTTTTCAGTACTTGTTCAGCTTAGAAATATTCTACTAAACTTAGAATTAAAATAAACTATGTACATAATTATTTAATGGTTATTTTTTGCAAGTAAGTTGTAGGATATTTACTATTTGACGTTTGTAAATATCCTACAATTTAGTAGAAATATATGAAGTAGTAGACGTAGATTGCAGTAAATTGAGAAAAAAAAAGCTTTTTACATGTTAGTTTTTGTTGAACATTTATATTTTATTGCTTTAAAAAAAACTAATCGTCCACCCCAGTGCTCAAAGATAAAAACGTTTTTCAGATATTTACTTCACATTTTCAAGACGTGGGACCCGAAAACTTTGGGTTGGGCACTACGGGTTTTACTTAACAAAAATCACTGGAAGGAAATGTTACTGGCGATGTGCCACCCATTGCAATAAGGGATGCAAGGCGAGATTACATACAATAGACCTAGAAATGGTATACTGTAAAAATATTCATAATCATTAAGATTTTGATAGACTTTTTCATTCTCAATAAACTCGAAATTATTTGTCTAAACACAACTAACTACATTCTTTGATAGTCGAAAAAAATATTTTCGTCGAAAGCACGAAAGCAGTGCTTTGATTAGATCGGATTAATGAAAGAGGATACTGTAAACTCGGTGTACAAAGAATTGAAAGAAGTTTGAAGAAAATACGAAAGCAATAAAAAGGGTATCATCATTCTTCTGCGCTTATCCCAAATGATTTGGAGTCAGGGCAGCGTCTTCTTCTTCCATACTTCTCGTCATCTCATCAGACACCTCCTTTCTTGTAATACAAAAGCAATAAAAAAATATAATTAAATATAAAATCACCAGAATAAACACCACCCAACCAAAAATATTCTTTACCATCCAGTGGGCATCACTTTGGACGTCATATATATATTAAAATGATCTCATTATAACTTCCTAGATAATAAACTATTAACTAACTCTGTCTTTGTTCCTTCATTAACTATAATAATAGAAGATAACCTAGTAGTTCAGTGACACATTGATTTTTGTAATTCATGATACTAAGATACAAATAGTTCACAATTTCACATTTAGTCAATACATGTTTGATGCAGTGAGTTCATAAAACAAAAATCCATAACTTATTTATTGAGAAAGGTAAATTCTACAATCTTCTTCCATTTCTCTCAAGGAGTAATTTTTTTTTCAGATTTTTTATTTAGAGCTTCAAGACACGGGAAACTATTAATACAAATTCTATTGCTATTCAGAATTAAACTGAATCTTTCTGTTATTGCAAGACTGTGTGTTACCGTTTTACCAAATGCGACGTTTTTTTTTTAAAAAAAAAAACAACAGTTATTTTAATAATTACTACGAGATTGCCGCAGACTAACAGCATCAGATGATTAAACCTAATCATAAAGGCACATCTAAAAGTACGAAGAGTTAAGCAAATTGACTAATAGCTAAAATAGTGTAATTGCCACACCCCCAGCACTTTTACGCTTACGTTACGTTTTACTTAAAAATAATTACTCAAATGTTAACTTTAATAGATAAGCATCTTGTCACGTGTCAACAAAATTGAAATGAGTTCAGTCAGTCATATTTTTCTTTTTAAAATGAATGATTAATTTATTAAATGGTTGAATGCTATGGGGTAAATTTTCACATCCTAATTTAATTTCAGTAACCAGGTCGACATCTCGAAAAGGGAAACCAGTTTTAATATATAACGGTTACACGTTCTTCAAGAAGTACAGCACTGACGATGGCGTCAAGAGTTATTGGAAGTGTTCTACTCGTCATGCCAAAGGATGTAAGGCTACCATCTTGGCTATCGGGGACAGAGTTATTATCGTGAAGGGAGAACATAGCCACTGAGTTGAGGAATAAAGCGAATGAAGAGGATTTTACTCCCTACCTTTATGCTCTTTCAATAGGTATTGTACTGACAGGGTTCAAGTTAAGAGATGTTCAAAAGTATCTTGCGCACCGCGCGCTAGCAGTAAGACGTGTTGCAAGTCACTCCGTTAAAAATAAATGTTTTCTGTTTATTTACATGCTATGTGAATACAGTAATTGACTTATAAAATAGTGCATAAGTTAGTACACGATTTGGCGAAATCGTGTACTAACTCTCTAACTAAAAATCTCGATGATGTTATCGAGATCGACATCAAGTGCGAAGAAATCAGCAGTTTAAAATTTAAAAGAACCAACATAACACCAAACAACAGTGAGTCACACCTGCGCGAGCTGCTCCTATTCGCCGGTTGGCGGTGAGTCAGAACATACGATACGGCTTGGTGCGCTACCATATATGGTCACGAATCCACTATTGCCTCGCACAATAAGACACAGGTACGAATTACTGATTGCTAATTTCAAGTACATTTCATATGTCGAAATAGCTAGTTGGAGTTTGAAGCAACACCTCATTGACGTGACTGTGAGTTCGAATCCGAGGAGTAACTTTTCTTTTTGCATTTTTTTTTGTTGTTGCTTGCCTTTTGTTAATGAGTTTCTTTCTTTTGAAACAATTGCTTTGCTTTCTGCCATAATACGCGTATTTTGCTTTATTTCAACAATATTTAAACATGGCTGATGACACATCTCCCACAAATAAGCACGAAAAAGCTCCTCTGCGTAATGTATCGACCACCAGAGGGAACAAAAGGCAAGCTCTTGGATCTCCACCTCTAGGATCTCCACCTCAGGCGACTACTGAAAATCCATTATCAAGAGACGATGTTCGCGAAATTATCCAAGAAGTAATGAAGACTGAATTATCAATAATGTTGTCTAAACTTAATGAAACCATGAATGCAATACTGAACAGAGAGTTGCAACCCATCAAAGCGAAAATCGCAGCCATGGATGACTCTATGACGTTTATGAACAGTCAGTATGAGGACCTGCTTAAGGTGCATGCTTCATCTAAGGAGACTATTATAGAACTGCAAAAGGAGAATCTTGAAATGAGCAATAACATTAATTCACTGAATGCGCGTGTAGATCAGCTGGAGCAGCAAACTCGATCGAACAATATCGAGATTCAATGCTTACCTGAGAAGAAAAACGAAAACCTGTTTAATATTGTGTCAGAAATCTCTAAAGTGGCAGGATGTGTCATTGATGACAGGGATATTTTGCATTGCACTAGAATTGCCAAACTCAATCCTAAAAATACCAGACCACGTTCAATAGTGGTACAGCTGGCTTCCCCTCGACTTCGTGATCAATTCCTAGCGTCTATTATTAATTTTAATAAAAATAATAAGGACAATAAATTGAACAGCGTGCATCTCGGCTACTCTGGGCCAAAAACAGCAATTTTTGTGACTGAACATCTGTCCCCAACATATAGGGCTCTGCATGCTGCCGCGAGGATCAAAGCCAGAGAACTTGGTTATAAGTTTGTGTGGATTCGAGGTGGTAGAATCTTTATGCGTAAAGTACAAGAATCTGAGCACATCATGGTTAGAAACATGGACACATTAAATAAGTTAAGTTAAGTTCGTCATAATTAATTGTTATAGCAGCATTAGTATTAATCAAATTTAAAATTCTCGGCTGTTAATATTAATATTTATTATCAAAACACAAGAGGTCTACGCACGAAGACTCATCATTTTTGTCGTCAATTATCTTTAGAGAGCTATGACATTGTTGTATTGACTGAAACATGGCTGAATAGTAGTGTTCTAAGCACAGAGCTTTTTGACGATAGATATATAGTATACAGAAGAGACAGAGATGGTAGGAAAAAGGACGGAGGTGGTGTGTTAATCGCTGTATTAAAGAAAATTAATTCGAAACGTATGACTCACTGGGAAACCCAATGCGAGGATCTTTGGATAACTATTGAGGTACCTTTTATGAAATCTATTCGTCGTATAGCTCTGTGCGCAGTCTATTTGCCACCCCCTGTGTTGCGTAGTACGTTGGACAACTTTTTGGACTGTTGTAATGTTATACTTGAACAGACAGACTTGCACTCCTGTATTATCGGTGATTTTAACTTAGGTAATATACAATGGAACTTGGTTTATGACTCAGTGAATAATTATACTCCTCCTGGAATTAGTAATATGCTAATAGATTTTATTCACATGCATAAATTGACACAACTTAATGGTATTATGAATGTATCTGGACGAATATTAGATCTTGTGTTAACTAATTTGTCTTCTGGTAGCGTTACTGCGGCCCTAAACTCCCTTAGCACTATTGATGTCCACCACCCCCCAATCGAAATCCTGCTTAAAACGAGTGACGAAACCCGACTTCCGTACAACCCTCAGACAATAAGAACGAATTATTATAAACTTGATTACATAAAAATTGGTGAGAAATTAAATGATTTAAACTGGGATAAATTATTTGAGGATATGGCTGATGTCAATGTAATGCTTCGTATGTTTTATGATAAGCTTCAAAATATTATACGCATGCATGAGCCTACTAAACCTACTTTTAAATCTAAAAAATATCCTCCTTGGTTTAATAAAAGCTTAATAAGAGCTTTAAAAGAAAAAGAAAAAATAAGATCTCGTTACAAAATCTATAAGAACCCTAGGGATGAAATTGAACTCAAATTATTAGGCAAACGGTGTTCCAAATTAGCTACGGCGTGTTATAATGATTACATTAAAGACATAGAAAATGACATCTCCAAAAATCCCAACCGGTTCTGGGCATACATTAAGGATAAAAAAGGTGGCTCTAGCTCTTTTCCAGCGACAATGAATAACGGTACCGTATTTACATCCGATGGTCCACAAATATGTGAAATGTTTGCATCAAATTTTTCCTCCGCGTTTAGCGATGCGAAAGCGACCCATAGTGAGCCGGAGTCCGATTTTATTCAAAATATGAGGAATAACAGTCTACCACTAACGGCGCCTGTGATTGGACGCGAAAGAATATTGAACAAGCTAAAATCATTGGATCTACGTAAAGGCGCAGGCCCAGATGGTATTCCGCCAATATTTACACACTGATCTTTAACAAATCACTTAGCTCAGGTATTTTCCCCGACTTATGGAAAAAAGTAAAAGTTATTCCAATTTATAAGAGTGATGAAAAGGACAACGTCAAAAATTATAGACCTATCTCTATACTGTCAACTTTTGCCAAGGTTTTTGAATCTCTCGTTTGTCCATACATTCAGGCACACTTAAAACTGCATTTGAGCTTTTCTCAACATGGTTTCGTGAGCTCTAGGTCTACTTGCACTAATCTAGCAACATTTACGGAAAGGCTATCGGACGCCATAGATAGCGGCAAGCAGATTGACGTGATTTACACAGACTTTAGCAAAGCTTTTGACCGCGTTCCTCACCATATACTTCTGTCAAAGTTATCTGCGTATGGAATCACTGGTACACTCTTCAATTGGCTAAAGTCTTACCTCGAAAATCGTTTGTTCTTTGTTGCGGTTAATGGTTTCCAATCTGGAACTTACAAGACCTCCTCAGGGGTTCCCCAGGGCTCACATGTTGGGCCGGTTCTATTTATTGCTTTCGTTAACGATATCCCGCACTGCCTAAGATTCTCAGAATGTTATATGTATGCAGACGACCTTAAATTCTCTAGGATAATCGAATCAGAAAAAGATGTAATATTGCTTCAGAGGGACGTAGACTCACTAGTTCAATGGTGTAACGATAATAACATGAGCTTAAATATAAAAAAGTGCTACCATGTTAAATACACCCGGAAAAAGAAATTGACTCCTAGTGTATATCATGTTGGCTCTGACGTTATCCAAGAGGTAAATCAAGTAAGGGACTTAGGAGTTGTCTTTGACAGCGCCTTGACATTTGTACCGCATGTTGAAAACGTCATCAAAAAGGCTTCTCGAATGCTGGGATTTGTAATTAGGAATGTTGCTGGATTTAAGCGCAATCGGACAAAAATTCTGTTGTACAACTGCGTCGTTCGTAGTATCTTAGAATACTGTAGTACAATTTGGAGACCTCATTACTCCACGCATATCCTTCGACTGGAGCGAATCCAGAAGAGATTCCTCTGGCATCTAGCCTATGCCAACGGAATTGCAAAAAGGATACGATCGTATGAAGGCCGACTATCCTATTTTAAAATGGTCACACTGGAGAAACGCAGAATAAGCATCGATTGCAGTTTCGTATATAAGCTACTCCGTTGCAAGATTGATTGTCCCTTATTGCTATCCAAGTTTCAGTTTCGGGCTCCTGCTAGAATTCCACGTGCTCCTATTACCCCCTTACACCCTCCACTACGTAGAACAATACTTGGTGCAAACTCTGTCGTTCCTCGACTTTGCAAATTGCTAAATAGCTGCAGCGATCTAGTTGACGTGCACTTTGACTCATACGCCAAGTTCCATAGTACAATTACGAGTAACATTTAATTATTATAATTTTTTTTCTATTGTTTTGCTTTTTGTGTTAGTTAATATAAAGTACACATAATGTTTATTTAAAATTGTTAGTTTTACTTAATTAGATATTATTTTAATTCTTTAGTTTAGTGCTTGTGGCACACCTAAATTATGTTTATGGGGCATGCGGTGCTAACCTGTAATAAATTATTACACTAACCTTAGATTATGGTAGATAGTTACTTTAAATTGTTAAAGTGTAAATAATTGTTGGTTGGCCAATAAAGGAAAATAAAAATAAAAAATAAAAAAGTCAAATATGTTCTGTTAAACAATCGTAATTTAATTTTTAAGCGGCGTTGGATGATTTGCTGTAAAACGAACTCGCCGTGAGTTTCGAAAAATTCCGTGTAGTACAAATACTGCCTATGGACGGTATACTTGACATACAGTCCTATAATAATGTTTATTTTGTACATTTACAAATTAAAAAATAAAACGCATTTATCAAACGTTGTTTTCTTGTAAAATAAAATAAAAATAAAAAACCTTTTATTTCCTATTAAATATTTTAACATTACTTAACTAGTTTTAATGAAGTTAATACACATAACTAGATTTTCTTTGATATCTTAACTTAATAACTAATTTAATTATTTCCATATCTTCTTCCTAACGTGTTAATGGTCGTCCTCTGCTCTTTTTACCTGGAGGGCCTTTCCAAAATGTCACTTTTATGGTCCATCTTTCGTCTTTAAGCCTTACGACATGGCCTGCCCATTTCCACTTGAGTTATTGCACATAAGTGAGTGCATTTGTGGCCTTAGTTATGGACCTTATTTTTGAGTGTCGTATTTTTTCAATTCTCTTTATTTAAAGCATGTTGCGCTCCAGCCCTCGTTGACAAGTAGTTAGTCGATTTTTTTTAATTTTAAGGTGAATTTCCACGTCTGGCATCCATACGTCAAGCATGGTAACAGGCTGGTGTTCATAACTTTCGTTTTAATGGTTACATGAAAGTTACTTTTAAAAATTTCCTTCAAATCCAATATTTATTCCACGTTTGTTGTCACTCTTCTTTCGACTTCTATTTCGTTATTTTTCCTGTCAAAACTAATTCGCTTCCCTAGATAAATGTAATCATCGTTATATTCAATTGGCATACCAATTGTTATTAATCTCCTCCACCTATTTGTCATTGCCATGGTCTTGGTAAGATTCATGTCCATTAAAATGTCAGTATCTCCAATTTAATATTGTTATTAAGGTTACCTCTGTAATCCCACTGCAGGGCAAAGGCCCCCCTTCTCTCTTCCTACTTGCCTCAATCTTACACTATTTTATCCCAATCTTTTCAAACTGAATCCATTCTCCTCCCGCAGTCTCTTTCTGGGCCTATCAAGTTGTTGTTGTCCGCATTTTTGTATTATCTAATATTCATAGATAAATGATATTGCACATTTGAGTTAAAATGACTTAAATTTTATGTTAAAACTTTTGTGGTTAATTCTTTTCCGAAACTAAGTAGATACTTAGTTCTTCTATGTTTTACGTGCTTTACTTTTTTTCAATAAAATCTTTTAGAATGTTTACGTCTTTAAATAAGTGGATACTAAGATATTAACCATTTTTTAATTCTTCTTGTTCGTGTCACTGGCATAAAATTGGCCAGTTATGCTGCATGGGTTCGTCGTTGAAAGCACAGAGATCATCTTGACTGCATATTTCAATTTTATAATAACGTTGCATTGTTCCAGATTTCAAATACATCAAATCGACGAAAGGCAAGCAATTAATTCTCTATAAGGAGTATTCATACAACTACACTAATTACTCTCCTACCAAAAAAACAACATACTGGATGTGCACAAGGCACTCCTCAAAAAAATGCAAGGCAACTTTATTCATAAATGAACAAGGTAAAATTGTATCTGGTTACCAGAACCACTCCCATCCACCACCCAAATTCATTGTGCATAATGGCCAATACATCAGAATTTAAAACATAATTATATACAACCTTATGATAATGATTAAAAGATAAATACTTAAAGGGTTTGAGGGTACAATCAAGTTTTTATCAGTACCTTCGATCCCGATGTTATTGCCTTTATCTAAATAATAATATACATTTTATATTCAGATACGTGCGAGTTTTAGGGTACTGAATTTAAAATACTTTATACTGTAAGTTTTAAAGATCATTTCATATATTCTTCAGACTGAGTTCTATGTTTGCGCTTTTAACCCAATAAAACCTTTTCAATCTTACTTTACTAATTAAATAGACTTTAAGTTACAAAAAAAGTACAAGTATCAAAATGGGAAAAAAAAATTGGGCGTCAAAAAAACCGTCCACAGCGCTGTCAACAGGAAAAGCGCCCAGGCTTGCAGCATTGCCACAATGAATGGTAATGCTGATTGTTTGACCACCAAAAAGGACAGCTCTCTGGTCACGTGAGGAGTCGACCAACCGCTTGGCGATATTTGGAAAGACTAGTGGGCATTAGGACCCCACTAGTGAAATTAACTTTACTTTTATTTATGTCGTGCTGATGTTTTTAGTTACTGTATGGTGTCGGACGTAAAGAATAGCACCATCCCATATCTGCCCGTGGGTGTCGTAAGAGGCGACTAAGGGACTTGCCAGAGAATGGGCAGCAGCGTTCTCTGTGCTTTTGTAACAACCGTACTGCGATCGCCAACCCGCCTGCCAAGCGTGGCGATTATGGCAAAACCCCCCCTTATGAAACATGTAAACAATAAAATAAAACGAAAGTGGATAAGTAAGGGTCTTAAACAGAGTTCCAAAACAAAGCGGTTCCTACGATACCAATACTACAAGAATAAAAATTTAACAAATAGGACTAGATATACTACATATTCAAATCTATTACAAAAATGTATCTACAATGCCAAACGTAATGCAAACATAAAGTTTATGAACAATAATGACAACAAATGTAAAGCCACATGGACAGTTATAAAAGACGAAGTACACAATCCGAACCCCAAAGACACCATTGAACACATTAAAATTGACGACACAGTACTCACAGAACCAGCAGAAATAGCTTCCGCCTTTAACAATCATTACACTAATTCCCCTACACAAAATTATACAACTAGTTCCCGCAGTGAAACCCTAACTGCAAACTCAATGTTTCTAACACCCATGTCCGAAAATGAGGTGAGACAGCAGATACTATCATTGAATAATACCAACTCTGAAGGCTACGATGAACTCAACACCAGAATGATTAAGTCTTGTGTCGATGAAATAAGTGGAGTGTTGACTTATCTCATTAACCTGTCCTTTTCACAAGGAGTGTTTCCCACAGCATTAAAGAAATCTATTGTTAAACCGATATTTAAAACGGGTGATAAAGCTGATATTAATAATTATCGCCCCATAACACTAATACCCTACTTGTCAAAAGTATTTGAGAAATGCATGTATCATCGAATAATGAATTATTGTGAGAAATTTAATATCATCAAAAAAGAGCAATTCGGCTTTCAAAAACATAAGTCTACGTCCTTAGCCATCTTTTCACTTTTGAAAGCAATACTGACCAATATCAACAACAATCATCTAGCGACAGGGTTATTTTTTGATCTATCAAAGGCATTTGATCTAGTTTCTCATGACATATTATTACGAAAATTAGAGGCTGCCGGAATAAGAGGACTGCCACTTCAGTGGATATCGTCATATCTTACTGACAGACAACAGAGTGTCATTGTCACAAAACTTGATGAAAATAGGGATATGACACAATTTTCGTCTGAATATAAAAATGTAAAACGCGGCGTCCCCCAGGGAAGCATATTGGGCCCTATTTTATTCCTACTTTACATAAATGACATAGTAAACGTGACCGATCATAAATGCTTTCTTTTTGCTGATGACATTTCCATAATTGTTACTTCCGATAAAAAATGTAAATCAATAATTGATCATGAAGCGGACATAAATAATACAATAGATAATCTAATCAATTGGTTAAATAATAATAATTTATCAATTAATCTTAAGAAATCTGCATTTATACAATTTAATCAATCTTATCAAAATCAATTTAATTTTAGAATGGACATACCAAAAATTACACAAGTGACACAAACTAAGTTTTTAGGAGTGGTCATTGACGAGCATTTAGACTGGAAAGCTCAGATCGATAAAATATGCAATAAAATAAATAAATTTGTATACAGACAGATTAAAAAGGTAACAAATATAAAAACGGCTGTGATGTCATACCGTGCATATGTTGAGTCCGCGTTACGGTATGGATTGATTATGTGGGGAAATAGTACAGATCACAACAGAGCATTTGTCGCCCAAATGCTCTGTTGTGATCTGTAAAATATATATAAATGGGTTCAAATTCCTGACTAAACATATTGTTAAAAAAAATGCAGTATTTTTTTTTTATCAAAATCGGGCTCGAGCTCCTTTGACTATATTTCGCTATTCCTCATAGTTTCGCATTTGGCCATCCATGACCACTTGAAAAAATCACCCTGTAGAGTTAAAAATACAGGTTTCCATTACGGACAAGCAGGTACGGATAGGCACAGATTAATGCGAGAATAATAGTCAAATAAACAGGCACAGGTATGCACCTAATTATTTATGTGCGATCAGTACGGATCCTTATAGACGTGACCGTACTGAAAACCCGTATCTTTTCTAAAACATCCTTAGATTCCATTATAGCTTCTTTAGATGTAGTTAAAAATTGAAAATAAGAATTGTATTGCAATCCCAATAAAATACCTTAAATGTTTCACGGCGTTTCTTAGTGGGTGAATAGGTTTGATTATGTATTAACTTTCAAAAAAACTATTCATGTTCTTTTCTTGTTGACCCACATAGTTTTATTTCAGATTTCCAGTACTTACATACGAACAGAGGCAAGCAGTTACTTCTACACAAAGACTACACATATTGTTTCAATTATGAGTTTTCTATCAAAGGGACTGTCCAGTGGCAATGTTCATTTAGAACCAGCAAACACTGCAAGGCATAAATAGTAGTTCATGATCGTCGTGAAATAATATCTGGTGACCTAGACCATAGCCATCCACCGCCACGATTTTGTATTAATCCTATCGGCCAAGAATTTCAAATAGTAATAAATTGTTTTTCAACACTTATATTGTTTTCCTTGTTAAAGTTTTGATATTGTTATTTTGTTTGTTAAAATAATAAAATTTAAATGTGGATACAACATCCATCAAATTCAAATTTGATGGATGTTGTATCCATTTTAATTAATTTGATCTTGATAAATACAGCTGTTCAATACATTTTGACCCTGTAGATTTTGCACTTTAGTAAGAAACAGCAGATTTTTTAAATTACCAGTATATAATTAAAATGCTATGTAGAAGGGTTCATTTGTACTACATACATAGTAACCGGTAATGCGTCGGTGTACCTTCCACTCTGTAGTTTAATAAAGATTGCAAGTATATCAATTCGAGGAAGGGCAAGAAGAGTTCTGCACAGAGATATATTTTTTAAATTATCAGGCTTCTACCAAAGCGACTGTCAAGTGGAATTGTTCAATAAGAACTAGTAAAAACTGCAAGGTGAAAATAGCGTGATCGTCGTTAAATAACATCTGTTATGAAATTTCTTTGTTGATAATATTATGTTTATTTTATAATTCGGGGTACAAACACTTTTATACTATAAGAAACACCGAAATATCATTAGTTTAATTCTTATCTTCATAGCCATTGCTTTATTTCAGATTTCAAGTACATCAATTCAAAGCAGGGCAAGCGGTTGATTCTGTATAAGCACTACACATACTGCTATAATTATCATTCTGCTAAAAAAGGAACTACGTACTGGCAATGCACAGGGAGGACCGCGCATCAATGCAGAGCGAAACTTATAGTAGATGATGATGGTCAGTTAAGCATAACTCGGAACCAAGACAAGCATACACATCCGCCGCCACAATTTTACATCAGAGATGGAAACTATTTCAGGATTTAATGGAACTTAATATTAGTTTAACATCATAAATTAATCAACCTATGTCGACACAATCTATAACCTATATCACTGCTGCGATACAGGCCTCGAGAATGGGCCATGAGCCACCACGCGTGTCCTGTGCTGGTTGGTGGATGTCACATGTATTCGAATTTTAGATTCTATGACATCTCTCTTACCTCACGATGTTTGACTCTATCATGTTGAGAGCAGTTGCTCTTTATTCTGTGGTTATGAAATAAATACACAAAGTAGCCTCTAGTTTGACTAACACCTTATAAAAGGCACTTTTCTTTTGTAATTTGATCTGTTATGTCTTTATTTCTGTGTTCTTCTGTACTCGATTTTGATTTTCTAGCAACATTTAAAATTGAATATTTGTACGTAGACATCAGCTTTGTTTTTTTAATTTAACCTTTAATTTTAATACTTTGTTATTTTTTTCAGATTTTAAGTACATAAATTCTAGAAAAGGCAAGCCGTTGATTCTGTACAAAGAGCACACTTTTTCCTTCAACCACCGCACTTTATCCAAAAGAACAAATTACTGGCAATGTACTGTGAAACCGTGCAAAGCAAAACTAATTGTAGATGATCATGGTAAAATTATATCTGGTGTCGTTGAGCACTACCATGCCCCGCCCAAATACTTTATTATAAATGGAGAATATTTCAGAATGTAATAAAAAAAAGCCTGAAATTTTTGTCGCTTTTTGAAAACTAGTTGTTGTTTATTTTTTTGAGTATTTGAAGTTCGTTTATCAGTCGATAATCAGAAGCATGAGGATATTTCACGTACAGCTATCTATTACTAACTGCAGTCGTTGACCCCACAGAAGTCATCATATCTTTTGTTCCTGTTTCATAATGTTTAAATATTGAAACTTATCACTTCTTTGTAAACATTTTGACTCTTATTTTGTAAAATTGGTTAATCGTTCCTCAATTATGTTCTTCACATCTAGTTTGTAGTTTTAAATCAATTAAATCTTTTGAACTTCTCGTGCCTTTTATTACCTACGCGATTCATTTGATATGTTTTGTATTAGAAGCTAAGACAATCGTCAATCTTTCGCTAAAATAACTGTCAACTGGAAGCGCACAGGACGCTCTAGAAACAACTGCAACGCAACAATAGCTGTAGAAAGTCATGAAAAATGTTATCTAGTAAAAACAACAACGTTAAAAAAACAACTTTAGGTTTCAGATCATAACTTTACTATTCAACACGATGTACCAACACCAGTACAATTTACAAGCGAGAATATTTTTAAATTAAGGTCTTTTGATGTATAATGTGGATTTTTTGTCTTAGTCTTCTTGTTTTGTATCCATTCTGCAAACGCATGATTTTTTTGTAGAATAAAATTGATGTATGCTTTGCTGTTGTTTATTTTAATTATTCCGAAAGTCTTCCATTTTCATGTTTAAGTAGATTTTTAATTTAAAAGGTTTAACATTCTAAAAAAACTATAATTATTATTTCCTTTTGTTTCAGAATTCATGTTCGTCAAGTCACGATCTTCATTCACAATACATGGCCTTGAGCGAAAAAAACGGTTACAATCGCGAACGCATCGACAATCTTTTACGATGTGTTATTTGCCCCAGCCGCGTTCGTTGGCGATGCGATATATGTTTGAAAACGCTGTTTGTGAAATGGCCTTGCTTTGGACAATTTCACTCCTAATCCGCCCAAGTGTACCCAGCCTGCAGCAGGTACACCATAGATATAATAATGTACACGCTTGTAATTTTTAAAATTATAATTTTTCCTTTACGTATATCTTATTTAGACCATCATGCATACATGCTGAAATAAATAACAAGAATAACTAATATTCACAAACACATTTTTTTTATTATAGTGAAAGAATTTCTTATTTAATTAAAAACCCTAAAATTTCTTCCATCACCTTCCTGCCCTTGTCTTATGTTGTACTCTCGCGCTTTCGTAACAATTCGTTTAATATCGGCACTAACTTTTTTTAATACCTGGTTTATTTTTCAGATTTTAAATACATAACATCGTGCCAAGGAAAGCAGTTGATTCTGTACAATGAATACACATACAGGTTACGTTACCAGGCTTCCACCAAAAAAACTACCTCTTGGCAATGCCCCGTAAAAACTTGTAAAGCAAAACTAGTTTTAAATAATCGGAATAAATTGGAATGTGTCAACCAAGAGCACTGCCATCCCCCTGCCAAATACTACATCAAGAATGGAAACTATATTAGAATATAAACCTAGCTTATTTCGTTGAGGGCCTCGAGTTTGTAACTCAATTCTTTTATTTATTTTTTGTCAACTGATTGCATGAAGCGGTTTTACGCAACGTGGACGGACAAGTCGACACGAATCGGTATTTTACGTGCGAGTGTATACAGAAAGTACAGAACTATTTTACCGCACCGATTGATACCGACCCGTAATGACTTGTCCTTACTGAAAACTTGTATCTTCTTGCAAGCACCCATAGTTATCTTCTTTCTATCTGGTAAAGAATATTACGTAAGCATTGTAGTTTAATCCCAATAAAATTCTTTTAATATTTCATGTCTTTTTCTTATCAGTTAAATAGGTTATTTTTTTATTTTAACTGCCAAATATATTAATGATCATTCAAATTGACACACAGCTTTATTTCAGATTTCGAGTACATTAATTCAACGATAGGCAAGACATTAATTCTACACAGACAGTTTACATATTGTTTCAATTCTGAGTCAACTATCAAAGGAACTGCCCAGTGGTACTGTTCATCAAGAACCAGCAAACACTGCAAGGCAAAAATAGTAGTTTATGATTGTCGTGAAATAATATTTGGTGACCTAGACCACAGTCATCCACCACCACAATTTTATATTAATCCTTAAGGTCAACATGTCAGAATTTAAAATAACGATAAAATGACTTTGAAAATTTAATTTGTAGTTTTCCTTGGTAAAGTTTATGATAATGTTCTTTTATTTGTTTTAAAATAAAACATTAAAAATACAAATTCCTTAAAATGTCGCGCAAAATCCAGCCAATTTAACCACTACGAAGTGGTTCATTTGGCTGGATTTTGTACTAGCCAGTATAAAATGATCCACCTGAATTAATTTGATTTTGATAAATGCAGTTTTATTTCAGGTTTCAAGTACATCAATTCGAGGATGGGCAAACAGTTAGTTCTACACCGGGACTACACATATTGTTCAAATTATCAGGCTTCTACCAAAGCGACTGTCGTGTGGAGTTGTTCATCAAGAACCAGCAAACACTGCAAGGCAAAAATAGTAGTTCATGATCGTCGTGAAATAATATCTGGTGACCTAGACCATAGCCATCCACCACCACGATTTTGTATTAACTCTAATGGCGAATATATCAGACTTTAAACAAACATACATAAACTACATACGGGCAGAAACTACCGAATGCCACCTGCTTCGATCCTTACATACTCCTTTTGCCTCATCCACGTTAATACATCTGGTCATACACGCACGCCGGTTGCGAGTACTACGCACCTGACCTTTCTGAAGATCCCCGCCTATAAAGGCAGTGTATGCCTTCTAGCTAGGGCGTCCACTCCCGGCGCTGCCACTTACATATGCCTTGTATTTATTTATCTTTTGATAGACGCCTTTCAGTCATTTTCTCAACCAACTCTGCCTACTTTACCTACCCTGCTTACTTTGCCTACCCTGCCTGCCTTGCCTATCCTGCCTACCCTGTCTACCCTACCTACCCTACATACCCTAAAAGAAAAGTGCGAAACCTTAAAATATAATTGTAGGTGATCATGGATTATGGTTATTTTGATGCCGATATCACTCACATCTGATGAGCTTCAGCTAGTTTAATGTGACCCTCTATTCTACTCTTATTTGTATAATGATTTACTTAATTTATTCCATGATTTTGTTTTTTTGATCTAGTTTGTAGTTGTAAACTAATAAAATCCTTTGAACTTCTCGTGCCTTTTAATACGTGGTTCAATTGACACAAAATGGTATTTGTATTCTCATGCTTATATATAGAAATCATCCACCTGTCTTTGATAAATATAGCTTCATATTTCTAATACTTTCATTTAAAGCAAGGCAAGCCGTTTTTTGGTTTTGCCGAAAGAGTACATATGTCGCTTCAGTCTATGAATAAATAAGTAAGAAGAGTAATAACTCTTCTACCAAAGGAATTGCCAATTACTGGCGGTGCATATTTTTCTACTTTCTTTTTAATTGTTTCCTATATTCATATATTTTTATAGTTTTATGCGACCAGTCTACTTGCTTACATTAAGTTGCCATAACATAAAATAAAGAGTGTTTTTCCAGGATGCTACAAGTTCATAAGTACAAGTCGCGGTTCCCGGTTACTCTTAGCTTACGGCTTCACTTTCTGTCACCAGCGCAAATACGCGAGAGCTTGCATCAACCACTGGCGATGCTCATCGATTCAGGGCAAGAAATGCAGAGCTTCAGTCATATTATTTGATGATAATACAATTAAGATGGCCAATCATGATCACAATCATCCAGCACCTCAGTTTATTATTCGCAATGGAAAATATTTTAAATTAAAATAATTTTGTTGAAACAAATTTATAAAGTTGACAATTTGTGCATACATTCTTTAGTTATTCTGAATTGAAGTTGACTATAATTTGAACTTAGCTTACTATTTACACTACTGTCTTATTAAATGAACCAGTTTTAATGGTTGTGAAATAAATCGTTTATATAAACAAATGCGTTCTTGATTAAATCAAAATGTTTGAAGATATTTTTTAAGACAAAAGCTCAAGGACTTCAAAAATGGCATTCACAATCGTTCCGGTTTGTTCTAGAGCTCAAGTTCATCAATACGCGTAATGCTAAGCGTCTGATCATGCTAAAAAGCTGCACATTCTATAAAAGCCATAATTAAATAATTACTAAATTATTTACTGTTGTTTCAGAATTCATGTTCGTCAAGTCACGATATGGAAATCATTTGATCCTGCACAATGGTTTCACATACTGCCGCCATAAGCAAGTCTCAATGAACGGCACATACCATTGGCGGTGTTCCTGTCATCACCTCAAGAAATGTCGAGCAAGAATAGTGTTGGATGAAGATCATAGAGTTGTCTATGCTCGCTTTACCCATAGTCATCCGGCACTCACAAGCTACCAGATTGAAAATAAGTTAAAATCTTTTCAATATGCAATTGATGTAGTTCCATGTGAATATGTTTAGGTATATCTTACTGTAGACCTTTATTTAACTGTGTGATAGACTTTCTTTATACTCTGTACATTTGGACAGCTGAAATAAAATAAAAAAATATAATTACGGTAAAACCCTTTTTTGCGAGTCACCTCGTTGTATGTGCCATTCAAATAACATATTCAAGGCTTTTACTCTTCCATTGTATCCTCTTCCAAAACTAACTTAGCACGTAACTATTATGGAAATACTTTTTTAAAATTAAAACTACAGTTATATAAAATAAATTAGTATTTAATGTTAAATGCTATCTATATATATATCTATATATAGGATCATTTTTACTTAGCATCTGTGACTTTTACCTACTTTCTGTGCAAATAAAGATTTATTTATATTCTATTGGTTTGCTCAAATATGATCATATGTCTCAGAGTTTCGCCTTAAACTCAAGTGGTTGCCTATCCGTCTTCGCCGGAATGCCCATATTTTATCCCTTCTCTACAGTATTCTGTTTAATCCCACAGCGCCGTCCTATCTCAAAGAACGTTTCAAGTTCCTACATGATACTCACAGTAGACACTTGAGATCATCGGAGAATTTGAGACTTTTGATGCCTGCTCATTCCACCAAATTTTATGACCAGTCTTTCACGGTCCAGGCTGTCCGTTTATGGAACGAATTGCCGGTGTCGGTAAGACAAGCACAGTCACTCGTTGCTTTTAAAAGCCTAGTTACAAATCATTTTCAGTCTCTGTAATTTCATGTCATCATCATCATCATCATTTCAGCCCTTTTAACGTCCACTGCTGGACATAGGCCTCCCCCAAGTTTCGCCACATTGACATAACATGGTGGGTTTTGCCATAATCGCCACGCTTGGCAGGCGGGTTGGCGATCGCAGTACGGTTGTTACAAAAGCACAGAGAACGCTGCTGCCCATTCTCTGGCAAGTCCCTTAGTCGCCTCTTACGACACCCACGGGTAGATATGGGATGGTGCTATTCTTTACGTCCGACACCATACAGAACATCAAGAAAATTTCAAGAACACAACAACATCAAGAATTTCATGTAGTCTCAGTTAAATTTGTAACCATTCTAGTTTTATTTTTGCGATTTAATGTTAAAGACACAAATATCTACATATATATCTATTTACTTTTTTTATTTTTTTATTATGTATATTATACATAAGTAGATAACTTTACTTTTGTTATTTAAAATTTTTGTGTAGTAGGTACACCACTGACTACCCCCCTTTTTTAATTTTAATTCCATAATGTCCATCCGAAGGTTGTCTGGAAGATATCGCTATCAGCGATAAGACCGCCTTTGTAACCATAAAATTATTAGTTTTGTAAGCCCGTTATGTTTAATTTTTGGTGTACAATAAAGTTTTATTCTATTCTATTCTATTCTATTCTTATGTTAAAAACATGTAACATTAAAAACTATTTAATAGAAAGTGCGAAACAAGAATGAATGTCTAAAATTAAGTATCTTATGATAATTGTTGTATATTTGGGTTACGCAGGCATAGCGTAAAGTTTCTAATAAAATAAACATTCTGGAAATCTCGTTTTTGAAATTAGTTTAAAATAAATAAAACTCCTTTGTTAATCCTCGATAGAGTGTCATTCTGTTGGTTAACATAAGCTGTAAACAAGCTTATGAATACGAAATCCTTTGAACGCGATTGTCATTATGATACTATCATAATTATACATGTTTTTTGACAGATTTCGAGTTCATCAAGTCGCAACGAGGAACAAACTTGATACTATACAAGGGACATACCTACTGCTATGCTCGTTTGAGCAAGAATGCTCACCATTGGAGATGCTCATTATGTACTCATAAGAGCTGCAGGGCAAAACTAGTGCTGAACTTAAATAACAATCAAATTGTATCAATAGATGAAAACCATAATCATCCACCAAGGAAATAAATGGTTTCCAACGGAACTTACATAAAATTTAATTAATAAAAATCTTTAAATATGTAGTTTGTATGTGAAATTGAAATGAAGATGACGTACCTACAGATACAATTCCATTAAAACTAATAAAATTATTTGTTATCTTTATAACATACAATGTTTTAATTTCTAAATCCTTGTCAAATTAACATTTTATCATAATGTTTGTTTTGAATCAATGCATGTAAATCAGCAATGTTTGCGAACCGCATTTTCTTGTTGCGTACTTCGTTTAACTAAAAATAGAACTATTTACAAACACAGGACTTCTTTTTCAGATTATACATTTATAAAATCGCAGCAAAGTAGCAAGTTGATACTACACAAAGAGTACATATACTGGTATGTACGAAGAAATATTAAAAGAAAAACAACAACTTGGAAATGTTCCTCACACAACAGTAGGAAGTGCAAGGCGACGTTAGAACTGGATTTAGAAAATAAGATTGTGGACCCGGATATAAAACACACTCATCCCCTACCTTATCTGAATCCTCCATATTATGATTTCAGTACCTACTGATCATCTATGTATCATGTATGGGGATTGAAACGAGAATAGTGACTTGTGGGCCTAGACTAAGTGACACTATCAGCGGTAACATCATTCATCATCATTCTCTTGCTCTTATCACCCTCTTTGTAGCTGTATTATCTTTCACCCAGTCCAACCATCGTTTCTTTGGTACTGTCTCTACTGTTCTAGCTATCGACATTGACAGTTGTCACTTTCCTGACGACATGTCCCTCATTCTCATTCTATCAGCGATAACGATGATGGAACAGCCTACAATGTATGAGACTGACACAAGCTGCTGCTGGCTCATGTCAGTCCTGCTGGAAGTCGTTGTGGAGACTTGTCTAAACACTTTTAACTATAATTTTAGCGTTTTCGTTACTATACCATGTGTTTTGCTAATATTGATAGATTTAATAATTATGTAGTAGTGATAAATTCTAAACCTGCAAATGGATTCAAATAATAAAATTACTCGACATTACCTAGAATTATCTAACAATATTTAAGTTATTACTATTTCTTATTCTTATGACCAGCCTAACTAATAAAACACTGAAAATGATTACAATTTAGATCATGATTCTGTATACAAATATAATGGAATGCTAGTAAATTAAAATAATCATGCAAAATAACAGTTTGTATTTTATTTAGTCAAAACTCATGGTATGTAATAAAAAAATATAAGGTAATGGTAGTGGTAATCGTTTCTGCGTCTATGTCCGCCGCCCTGTGTTTTATCTTGTGCCGTCCAAAATAACAATGGCAGTGGTAGTTAGTACCCCCAGGTAGATAGCGCGCAGTCGTTAAAAGAGTAGACAAAGGTCGGGTAGTTAAAAAGCAAAACAAATGAATAGCGACAAAGAATTGTTTCAGACATCAAGTAAATGTCACAAAAACTGAATGGCTTACGTACTGACATGCGAACCAAGCTAGGAAGAAAAATATAGGTCGTTGGAGATGCTCTTCCCATAACAGCAGAAGATGCAAGGCTAAGCTAGAGTCAGACCGGTTAAAACATATTATACAAGCTAATTTGAATCATATTCATCCGCCGCCACAATATAGTATCAATAATGGGAAGTAGTTTGGAATTGCCTGAGGGTGAAAACTGACTTTGTAACCCGCGACAACAATGAAGCGTACTCATTGACGTGATCAATGTGTTTTGACCAGCAGTTTAGCCGCCTCTAACGGTAAAGAAAAGATGTTAATATTTCAATCTCTTTCAGCTTTCAATTTCATCAAATCACAAAAGGGGACCTGGTTAGTCCTGCTCAATGGGTTCACATATTACGATACTCATCAATCAAAGCCTGGGTTTAACAACTGTTGGAGGTGTTCGTCTATGAAAAGCAAAAACTGTAAAGCATCATTATTGCTGGATAGTAACAATACTATCATTATAACAGGGAAATATGAACATACACATTCACCACCTATGTCTATTAATTACAAAAATTAAAAGAAAATAATTGTGCAACAATACAATTAAGTATCCATTTAAATAATAACAACATTTTACTAACTGACACCAGAGTCTATTATTAATGTTTAATTCATTGTACTAACAGTAAAATAAGTGAGTAAATGATTTGTATTGAATTAGATATTTCCATTATTATTTTGAAAAAAATAATGATGGTCTACCACTGCCTTTAAAACGGTAAAGGAAAAAGAAAGGCATTATTCCCAACGCCAAGATTCGAAGAAATATGACATCGGCCAACCAGTAATGGGGCCACTTGGATTATGGCCACTGTCCACTTCCAGAGAACTTATACTTTTTAAAATAAAAGACTATTTACAATTTGCATATTATTTTAATTATTGGAATTAAAATATACATCGTGATCATAATTTCATTAAAAAAAAGCAAATATTCCTTAACACAAGTAGGTACCTATACCAGTTTTCAGAATATGAATGATATCGATATTTTATTCAAATCTTATGATTGTTATCCACGTTCACAAAATCAAGCATTTATGGTTTGCCAAATAAATATCTCTTTCTAGGAACCAGGGGTTGCATCATTTTATGAGATTGATGAAAGGAATATGAGTCTAGACACCACAGAATAAAAACAGTTCACCATGTCTTGTCTCACGTCGTGTACAGAAAATATTGAAAATATTGCAAACACCAATGTTACGGAATTCTAATATTTTTAATGCTTTCAGAATACACCTTTGTACGATCGCGTTTAGGAAAACAATTGATTCTGCTAGACCACTACACGTTTACCTGTAAGAGGGAGTGTAAGAAGAAAGGAACGCACCATTGGCGGTGTTCCACCCACAGTAGTAAAGGCTGCAATGCAAGATTAGTGCTTAGCCACCAAAATGTTATTGAATATGGGTACTATGAACACACACATCCACCTTTGAATTATCGCATAATTGGGGGGCTGTTTATCAGAGTTGGTTAGAGCTATGTGCGTCAGGCGGTAACCAGACATGCCTGACAAACATCATGGTTTGAAAACCAATATGTCTTACAAGCTAAGTCTATCGATGAGAATACATAGCAGTAAAAAAAAGCTAGGTTAGGTTAGGCTTAGGTTACCGCAAGTTTCAGTAGAACACGTCCCAAACCTTAAGTATCACACAAAATTGATTGTTTTTATTTTATTTATTTGGTAAAGTCTAAATCTTTTTTATTCACCAATAAAACCTTTACTTTGCTTTTCATCTTTATTACAAACAAATTAGCCCAAGAAAGAGCTGTCTGGCGGTGGGTTTCAAAATCACTTGATCCATTGGCTGAAGTTCTCAAAAAGTACGATAAGAATGATATTCCATGAATCATATTCAGATTTTATTACTTTTCAGATTTCCTTGTTTTGTTTTATAAATTATTAATTTGCATTTAAAACAATAATCATAAGCAAAACTAACGCTATCTTTTAGTTGATAGGAAAAGGATATTATTTCAACTATATTTTTTTTGTATGATTAACATTTCAAATTTTAAATCTGCATTTCAATAATGTTAATTTAAGTAGCTGTTTTTTGCTTGCTTTCTGTTACCTATGTAGATGTTTATTTGTTATTGTTTCTAGCCAATAACGACTTAAAAACATTAATTTTTCACTGAGATTCATAGATTTACGGTTTGGAAACTCGCTGGTTCTACACAAGTCCTCTTATAAATATTATATTCATGAGACTAAGTCTGTAAAAGCAGATTCATTTAAATTATATTAGTTATAAAACATTCGAATGATCATGATTTTGTATGTTATATTAGGGGAAGTTTTCAAAACGGAATTGTCAAAGAATTAAGTCCGTTTTAGTAATATAACATTAAGCAATAAAGTATAATTATAAAGATTAATCAACCCTTAACGAAGCCGAAGGGCACTTATTCTCCCCTTCACTGCGATATTTTTATTTTTGTTTCGGACCATACCGGGAACCTTCTAGTTATGGAGATATTGGAGGTCAAAGTTCCAACTTTTCATAAGTTTTTTTGTTTCTTTTGTTTTAATTCTAGGTTTTAATTTTTTCAAATACTAGGTTTTAAGGTTAAAACTTTACTTTAAATGCTTTCATGGCCTGTTTTCTAGTTACTGCATTCATCAACACAATGTTTTTAGTGCATTACATTGAGTTTTACCATAAAACGTGACTTTTTTCCCCAAAAAAAAGTCGTTTCCGAGCAATAATTTTTGCGTAGAGTTACTTCGTTTGATGTATAGAATGCTTGGTTGCCGGCTTCGTGAAGAGTCTGTTTACACCTAGTTGGAACTAATGGAATAATATCTAAGTTTAAGCACATGACGCAAGTATTTATTTTCACTAATACTAAGCGACACTTAATTGAATGCCTAAATATGATTACAGCGCACCATACGCTTTTCATTTCAGCGCTGAGCTGAGGGTTGAAAATCTTATTCATTTACGTGTCGCCTAGGTTTTGGTGAGAACGGACATAAAGTGTAACTTTAATTTTCACTGAATAAATTCTGAATTAAAAACTCGTATGTATTTAATTCACAAAACCACCTTGTCGCATTTTTACTACTTTACGAGACTGTCTATAATTACGCATACTTAATGATTACTCTCATTTTTAGCTTTTTCAGGAAACAAATGGAGCTTACAAAGGGACGGGTTCGTGTTTTACTGTAAAAGGAACAACGGGCCGCGTGTTCGATGGTATTGCAAAAACAGGAAGCAAACTGCTTGTGAGGTCTCTCTGGTCACCTATGATAACGAAACCGTGCTTTATACTGGTAAACATAACCACTATTAGACACAAGCTGTCTAAAGTTGCGCCTTTCAGGTTAGGACAAATTGAGGGCATAAGTGCTCGAAAATTCTCCGGAAATCTGTACCTACCGTTGTGATCAAACCTTTACTTATGACGTATTAACGGACTTTATTCCGTACAAAGCGATGGTATGTGACATTATCTGTGGTTCTCAAGAAACCAAAGTACCCGTACCTATAGTTCTTACCTCTGTCCAAAATCACAAAGATATATTGGGTCATAACAATAAGTTGGTAAGTCTGACAATAGTCTATCAAAATTAAAGCTATCTTTATTTATGTGACTATACGGATGCAGTTGGACTCCTGCTGTCAGAGGTAAATTATCTCTTTAAGGCCTGCATGTGTGACACTAGTTATTGTCACGAGCATATGTCACGGTCACGGTATCCGGTCTGCTGACATGTTCATCATCATCATTATTTCAGCCGAAAGACGTCCACTGCTGGACATAGGCCTCCCCCAAGTGTTGCCACATTGACCGGTCCCGTGCGACTCGCATCCAGCGGATCCCCGCAACCTTCACCAGGTCATTCATCCATCGGTTCTGCGAGCAATGTGCCCTGCCCACTGCCACTTAAGTTTGGCAATTCTTCGGACTACGTCATCTGTAACCTTGGTTCTCTTGTGGATGTCCTCATTTCTGATTTGATCATGCAAAGAAACTCGGAGCATAGCCCTCTCCATTGCCCTTTGGGTGACTCAAAGCCTTCTGATGATGCCCATTGTATGCGACCACGTTTCGGTCCCGTATGTAATCACTGGCAACTCACACTGGTCGTAGACTTTCGTATTGAGACACTGCGGTAAATTGGACGAGAAGATAACACGCAACTTCCCGAACGATGCCCAGCCGAGTCGGATTCGACGATTGACCTCTTTCTCGAAGTTAGACCTACCCAACTGGACCGTTTGTCCCAGGTAGACATAATCGTCCACTACTTCGAGTGTAGAGTCTCCGATCTTGATAGGAGTGGGTATTACATGGGCATTCAACATGACCTTGGTTTTGTCCATGTTCATTTTAAGATCCATTCTTTCGGAAGCTCTACTGAGGTCATCGAGCATTGTACTGAGGTCCTCCATGGTCTCAGCCATGACCACTATATCGTCGGCAAATCGAAGGTGAGAGATGTACTCGCCGTTGAAGTTGATGCCTAATAAGTTCCTATTAAGTTTTAAAAGTACTGTTCATGCACAAAGCTGTATCCTCTTTGGCAAATACTCCTGTTAAATAAGGTTTGCTGTAAGAAAACCCATTTCTGGGTTAAGCTCGCCGTTGTACATTAGCTATATATTATTTGTGTGTATATCTTTTAATTTTATGTGTGCAATAAAGAATAAGAATAAGAATAAGAATGCCTAGTCCTCTCCAGTCCAGAACCTTGAAGACATCCTCCAGTGCAGCGGTGAATAGTTTCGGAGATATGACGTCTCCCTGTCTCACACCTCGCTGCACTGTCAGACTGACATGGTGGCGTTTTTGTACAAAAACTCAACACCTCGATGTACCGATAGTTAATTTGGCACCGTTGGAGAGACTGCAGTACAGCCCGAGTCTCGATCCAATCGAAGGCTTTCTCGTAGTTCACAAACGCTAAACAGAGAGGCAGGTTGTACTCTTCGGTCTTCAGTATAACCTGTCACAGCGTATGTATGTGGTCTACGGTGCTAAAGCCATTCCGGAAGCCGGCTTGTTCAGGAGGCTGAAAATCGTCAAACCTGCTGACATGTTACTGCAACTAAATTGACGTCATAATGATGATGTTTATGATATTATGATATTTGGTTCAGCAGTGAAATTTCGAATATAATTTTAATTTTGTGTGCAGGTATCTCTAAGGAGAACCTATCATAGGCACTGTACCATACTCATGAAAGTATTTTTGAATTGATTCTGTTTACTAAATTATTTTAAATTTTTATTATTATATTTTAAATTAAATTGATCCAATTCTTACTAAAAGTGTTTTAATAACTTAAAACTACCATAATTATCTAGCAATCAAATAAACATTGTAATTTGCTTATTATATTGGTATTATTTTTAGATTACGAGCTGATCCCTCTACCTACTGGAAGCTATTTGCTTAAAGTTGGTCAACAAACGTACTCCACAAATCGGGTCAACTTCTCCGGTCAATGCACCTGGTATTGCTCGAAAAGGATGAGCAAGAAGTGCCAAGTTCGAGTGAAGATGATCAACAAAGAGGTTGTAGGCTACACAGGAGAACACACACATGACCCTACGGATTGGTAAAATAAAATGAAAACGAAAGTTGAAAGCTTAGACTTTAATAGCTGCCAGTATCTTACAGAAGATTTAAAGTAGTCGATTTAGTATTTTTTTCTCCGTAGATGAAAAGGTCTGTTTTTAAAAGAGTTATAGGTATAGTTGTGTCGAAGAAACATTCGGTAGCTGGAAAGACCTGTCATCGAAAGTGACGTAGGTGAGAAGTTCTGTCGGCGAAATGTCCCGTAGGTGAAAGAGTCTGCCGGTGAAACGAAAATAAATTATTTGTCCCGTTGATAAAGAGTCCAATGATGAATCGGTCTTCGGAGAGCGGTTGCGGTATCTAAAAAACTTTATAAAATGTCTTAGCCTAAACCCATTTTATCATTTATTACTTATGCTATTAATAAAATATTTTATAAAATAGAAATTAGTCAGTAACTTACTTAAGTAAAATGATTATTGTATCCATTGTTCTATTAAATTAAATACTGAAAGCTTATCAATTAATGTGTGATTTTTTATGTTTACCTGGGTTCTAAAATCATTTCTTAAATAGGTTACGTAATCTATTTACTTTATAACTTCAGAACAATTTCGTGATCCATTTTCCTTTTTATTAAGATACTGATTAGTTGGTTACCATCAGATTAATAAATTTTCTGCATATTTTCACAAACAAGACATTTATTTTTTAGAAAAAGTCAAATTTATTCGATCCGCGCGTGGGTACTACATGCTGCGTTACGGAAATAATACATACTTTTCTGATGAAGCCACGAAATCGTTGCAGAATAAGGTATACCTATGGTACTGCTCCATGACAAAGAGTCGACACTGTCCAGCCAGAATAAGGACTTATGGGAAAACGATTATTGACTTTCATGGAGATCATACGCATCGCGGGAAATTCTTCAAAAAATGTTACATTAGACAAAGATATTTACGCAAGGCATTAAGTCTACCTTTGTACACTGTTTATTATATTTGTGCATAAAGTTTACTTAATTAAATGAATATGTATATTAATACGTACGTATGCTTATTTTACCATGAATAATAAATATAATATGGTATGTAATAGTATTCCAGTAGGTATTTGTAGTCTAATTTTAAATACATAATTATCTCTTTAGGAATGGCTTCTTCATTATTCCGATTAAATGGTTTAATATAGCTTGGCGTGTTTGTTGTTTGTTTGTTTGGGTCTTTAGTAACTTAATTTTAGTTATTCCCTATGCGTTGATAGACAGACAGTTGTTTATGAAAAACATACATAAATGCACCTCCTACTTGTTGTAATATTTATATAATCAGTGGCTATCGAGCCACTGATTATATAAATATTACAACAAGTGAAACAATAAAATAGTTTACGTTATAAATAATGAAATCTGTTGTTACTAACACTGGGAGACGAAGTGGTATTCTATCAGCAATAACTAAATATTATGTAGACGTAAGACATCAGTTAAAGCCATAACTTACCGAAAAGCTTATGAAAGTTGTTGAATGTTGTTGTAGGAGGACGATACGCTTTGACAGTGATTGTCACTTGTCTGTACCCTCTGGTGCCACAAGTCTCAGTTCACGTCATCGGTACATTGTCTGTGAATATCTGTACCAGTCCACGTTGGTGGTGAAAGGGTGTGGCTGGTCAAGCTGTGTGATACACTTGTAACTAAATAAAAAAAAAAAAAAATAACGTAAATTCTCGTAAATTCTCGTAAATTTTTCCCTATTTCGTAAATTTTTCCCTATTTTTTTCGTAAATTTTTCCCTATTTTCCGGAGTGTTTCCTTCCCTGTGGCGCAAAGCCTATGTTTGTCCACTACCCAAGGTCCCAAATCCCTCTCTTCCTATCCATTTCCGTCCCATCTCGATCCTTCCCTTTCTATCCAAAGTGCTTGAGGCCTGTGTGCACAAGCAGTTCTCTAATTTTGTCCATCGGAACTCACTGATCAGTCCTCTTCAATCTGGGTTCAGGCCAGGGCACAGCACTGTTTCCGCCCTTCTTAAAGTGACTGGCGATATGAGGGCAGGGCTGGAAGACACCAAGGTAACTGTCCTAGTCCTTGTTGATTTCTCGAATGCCTTTAATACCGTTAGTCACGACATCCTCTTAGCAATTTTATCCCACGTTATCGTCTCTCCCGGAGCACTGGAATGGTTCTCCTCTTACCTTCAGGAACGTCAGCAGTCAGTTCATGTTGGAGATTCCTCTTCACGTTGGTGTGATTTGGAAACTGGTGTTCCTCAAGGCGGTATTCTTTCTCCTCTTCTGTTTTCTATTTTTATTAATCTCTTAACTTCTGTGCTTCAGTGTGCGTATCATCTGTATGCCGATGACTTGCAGTTGTACTGTCAGGGGAGGGTTGACGAAATATCAGATTTGATCGACAGTTTAAATAGGGACTTGATGGCAATAAAAGCCTGTTCGGATAAATTTGGTGTGGCAGTTAATCCTGATAAATGTCAGGCGATCATCATTGGGAGTTCTCGCAATCTTAATAAGTTGGATGGTACAACCTTGCCACCAGTTCTTTTTGATGGTACGATTGTTCCTTTTAGCACAGATGTAAAGGACCTAGGCTTGCATATCGATAGCTCTATGAAATGGCATACACAAGTCGCTCGTGTCAGCCAGAAAGTTACTGGTACGTTGCGGGCTCTGTACCGATTGAGAAACTTTTTACCGTCGACTACGAAAACAATGCTTGTACAGTCCCTAATTTTTCCCATCATCGATTATGGTGATGTGTGCTACTTTGACCTGAATGCAGATCTCCTCGATAAACTTGACCGTCTTCTAAATAACTGCATTCGATTCGTTTTCAACTTGCGTAAATATGATCATGTCTCTGAGCAGCGGTCTCTTCTAAAGTGGTTGCCCATACGGCAGCGTAGGGAGCAGAGGGCGCTAACCACCTTGTTTTCTTTTCTTATTTCTCCCACTTCCCCTAGTTACCTTGCTCCCCACTTTCAGTACATGTGTTCCAACCACAATAGGAGTCTCCGCTCTTCGCATAACCGTGTTCTTAAATGTCCCTCTCATCGCACAGACTTCATTCACCGATCATTCTTCGTTCAGTCTATTTCTCTGTGGAACGCGCTTCCCCAGGAAATCAGGATGGCAACTAACCGTCTATCTTTTAAAATTAAAGTACGCGAGTACATTCGAAAGAAGCTAGCAGGATCGTCACAACGTTGATAATTTCTTCATTGTTTGTCCTTTATATTTAAGAATTTATATATTTAAAGTATTTTGATATATTTATAGTATTTTATAGTATTTTATAGTATTTTATATGTATATTTATAGTATTTTATATATCCTTAGTTTGTTTTAATAAATTACTATTTTTTACAGATAGACACCTACCACTGTTTGTCTCTGCATCACCCAAAGGTTGACTGGTAGAAAATGCCTATGGCATTAAGTCCGCCATTGTACATTGTACTTGAAGTGTTAAATAAATAAATAAATAAATAAACTAAATACATATTGGGACATTTTTTAAAGAGAGTTCTTTGGTTATAACAAGAAAATAATGTTATTGTTTTATTTGTGCTGTTAATAATTAAAGCGGCTGTCCATAAGGACACATAATGTTTCTCTACTGTTGGGCCACAGGTCTCACCGATGTGAGGGGGACTGGACCATAATCCCAGTTACCAGGTATCTAAGGATACCTTGTAACTTTTTTTAAACTAATTATTAAAATGCATATTTTCAATGTTGGTATTATACTGTTTTAAATAGCTAAATGGACGAGTTAGAATGATTTCTCGGTTGTCTATTTTTTATCAACGGCGTGCAATGACACTACCACCTTCTTTCAGGTCTTCAGCCAGTATTCATCAACAACGCCAAAGGATCGCGGATTCTCTTCGTAGGCGGACACCGGTATCGAATAAATGGCGCGGGAGACTCTTTCAAGGTCCGATGGAGATGTACCAGCCATGCCAAGTACGGATGTAAGGCAGTCCTCCACACAATCAACGATGAAATAGTTTATTTTTTAGATCTCCATACCACTAGCTACCAAGACGGTTCGTTATAAATAAAACATAATAATAATAGCCTACCTGACCGAAGTTGAAACAACAGAGACAACCCATCGACGTGACCCATATATTATAGTGCTTAAGTGTGTGCGCAGACACAGATGTAGCGGAACACTGGAGAGAGACTTTGATTTTTACATAAGAGGGAATAAAATTCCAATGATATTTTAAGTGGATGTAGTAAGTTTTAATTGGTTACTATAACATAAAACACGGAAATAATAGTAATTTGTGTTTAATTTCAAATGGAGTTTTATCTTGCATTTAACAAAAATGTTTGTGGTGGCATTTAACGCATTCAGCGCTAGGTCGCAATTAAAGGTTCAGGTTTTCTACAAGATTATTTCAGAATAATTAAAGTTATATTTCATAACAATGGTATTATTTATAATACCAACTATACCTACCATAAAATAGGTGCTTACCTATATTAAGCACGTATATTTATTATTTATATATTTATTTATATGCAGGCGTTAAAGGATTTTTTTTTATTTTTACTGAAATTCCGGGAGTGATCACCGCATGGTAAGAGGCACATTGAACATCAATATTAAGCTTAAAAGGTCTCGACTGATGAAGTCTACTCTCCGTCCAGTACAGATCCTGATCCAAAACCCCGAGAGCTTGTTTTTTTTAAAGTTAAGTAGTGAAGTTAAGAAGCTATTTACCCAACTTACGTTCTATCTGACTTTCTATTAATTACTTATATTTTCCAAACGTGTAAAACGGTGATCCAAATTTTGTAAAAGTAACTACATGTTTAATAATATATTTGCAGGCACAAAAGCACAATTCATTGTATCGCGAAGAGGATACGTGAACATAGCTGTCGGTGAATATAAATTTTACAAGAAGAATGACTCACGAAGGCGAAAGGAAGAAGGTGGGACGAGTCGATGGGTTTGTCATAAAATAAAAATGGGTTGTAGAGCGAAACTACTGCTAGTTGATGACGATACTATTGTTGCTTGTCACAATATTCATACTCATGAGCCTTAGGCTTGTTCACGACCTCGGTCTCGATGCTACCCGTGTCAAGTGACACGCGCGCGCATCTCTTCTTTCTTCCTCGCGAGTATTACCGCAGCGGTAGTACTTACAAACAAAATATGTTTAGTTATGTCCCTACGGATAAAAGATTTTTCATTTTAAGCTACATAAGTAAATACCACACAACTTTTCGATTTATAATTATTAGCTGAAGCAAAATATAACAACACGACGATACGACATCGACTATTTTGCTCAAGCAAAATAATCGTTGTCATTAATATTTTATTTTATGTAATACTTTGTGAAAGAAAGAATAAAGAAATTATGAAATTATTATTACATTTTTATTCTCAATATTGTTGTAGTTACAAAATATATTTTCACATAAAACTATCGATTCATCTAAATCTATCTATACAGTTTTGTTAATAAATTGCAAGACTAAAATTAACAAAACTGTAATAACTAAATATTTATTTTCCTTTCAGTTACATTTGTGATATCAAACAGGGGTAACAAAATGGTCCTACATAAAGGATTCACGTATACTCAAATGAAGGATAACCGAAGTAAAACTAAGGTCGTGAGGTGGACATGTTCAAAAAGAATGAGGTATCGCTGTAAAGCCAAGTTACGGACTCATGACAAACAAATCATAGCTGTGCACGATTCACATAACCATAATTAAGTTTTTGAAATAATTACTTTGAGTGTTAAATCAGTTATTAAACTAATTGTATTAATTTGCGTACCACATTCACATCCGATTTCTGATTTGAATCGACTCGTCTCTAATTTAGCATTTCGCCGTCCCCGGAGAATAAAATGGTAATATGTTATTACGATAGTTTTAAGTTTATTGCATATTAGATATTTAGAGGTCCAATTACACTTGGTCAATTTTTTTCAGACTTTTCCTTCGGTTATTGTAGAAATTACGAAATTTGTATGCTTGTGCTTGTGTGTGTGCATGTGTATTGTAATAAATTTAACAATATAATTTATTTGTATCCATAGTAGACTTTTTGTAACTAATAAAATTGGGGTATCATTTAAGCTATCACCAATTTAATTAGTTTTGTGTTTCTTAAATAATTGTGGTTTGTCCTCAAAATAGTAGATCTGTCACCAAAATGTAGTCACTAAACAATGCAAAATCAGTTCCTTAGTAAATCACCTAAAATCCTGAGATATAAGGTCTAGTACCAAATAAATGTTTTTGTATGTATTATAATAGGTGTGTCCTAATAAGTATTTAAGCAAACTAATTTAAAGAGATCACCAAACCACAGGTCCAAACTAAGGCGTTGTCGACGTAGCCCCGCTACGCGGGGCTCCTATTTCTGTCTGCAGGGTTTACAGTAACCTAACACGAAGGGGAACCTAACCTAACACCTGTCCGAGTCGGTGTGCCCAATGTCTCGTATAAAGCATTTCTTCATAGAAATAAGGAACTGATCTATTTATTTGGTGACAGATCTACCATTCCGAGCACAAAGCTATTATTTAAGTAATAAAACTATTATTATAAGAACGAAGTTTATATTCATCTAATGCACTACAATTTTATTGGTAATCCATCTCTTATTTTACACATGTATCAACATTTATTTGATAATTCATACCTGGGAACACTTTTTGTTTATCTGAGAACGAAAATATTTCGTGGCGATAGATCTATTTACTAGGTGATACAACTTTGATGACAAATATAAATTTTGGTGACAAGAAATATAGTTCCCATAAAATTGTTAGAGACTATTACAATTCTTTTGATACGTTACATTTCCAGTAAAATGGTCTTACCATTATATTCGCGGAAAACATAAACAACCTAATTTGCGTAAAGCTCAATACAATTCTATTCCGGTAACAGACAATTTTATTTTAATACCGTTAAGTTTTTTTAGATATATTTTATTACAAATCACAGAAGGTAATATCGATTACTGTATCCGAAAACTTACATGTTTTCTGTAATCGGTTTAACGATTTATGCTGTGATCACTTTATACGCAAGACGCATCGCTCTCTTTTAAATGCATTTGTGAAACAGTGACAGCACTATGCCCCGGCCCTTTTTTTTCTGATAGGAAATCATCAAATGACTCCTCCCGCTCTGGGCAAAGCGGAAGGGACAGACTTGTGTCAGACTTGACTGACTAAAACCCATCCATGTTCCTTCTTAGCCCATTGTATTCCAGGTCCACGGTTTCTTTTTCGAACAGTCCTGCAGCCCTCGCAGGCATCGGCCCTCTTGGACCCCTTCCGATTTGCTGACATCTCCTTGAGGCACGCGTGGAACACGAACGCGCCGTCGGCAAGGCCTGTCGTCATAAGATAGACGGACGGTGAGCTAGCCCATTACTCACCGTTCACAGGCTCGCGCCTACGGTGGCCGGCGGCCACTGGTTGCCCCCGGACGCCCGGGGCGTCTCCCGCGGCGGCTGGGACATGAGGTTCTCTCCCTCTCACGTTTCGGCTCCTCCTTCGCTAATATGACTGCTTCGCAGAAGGAGGTGACGGCTTCCCATTCGCGCTCCGAACCATGGATTGAACCAGGGCCAGACGCGAGGGGTCCCCGCCGCCAATCACAGCTACGAGGACACGGTGGTGCTCAGCCCAAGTGAGGCAGAGCTCTACGGTGTGCTCCACCATGTCCTCCGGCCGATCCTCCCAGTGCTAACACCCGGGCGTTTCCTCCCGCGCGATTCGGTGCAGGAACCTCCCGAAACAAACGTGTCCGGTGAGGACCTGCGTCAGGCAGAAGGTGAGGGCTCAGGGCGCCTCTCCTCTCCTCAAAGAGAGGACTTATCGCCACTATTGTGGCGTGCCCTGCACGGGGTTGCGACAGTCGCTCTCTCCATGTCGCCATGAAATCGCGCCGGAGGTCGGTCCGACGAGTGACAATTTGCCGCGGCAGCGGAATTTCCCCCCTGCGTAGTGCCTCCGCGCGCCATTAGTGTCTCGCGAGGACTATCACCTCCAGGTCCCATGGCGGCAATCCGGCCAAGAGGCTCGCCGCCTCGCCGGAGATCGTGCGGTACCCCCGGACTAGCCTTACGGCTACCACCTTCTGGGGCGCACGCACAAAGAACGCGCCCACACCGGGGCCCCGTAAAGGGCCATGGACCGCACGACCCCTGCGTAGAGCCTCCGGCAGGAGGCGTTTGGACCCCCAGGTTTGGCAAGAGCCGCTTGAACGCAGTTCCTGCCCGTTCCAGTTTGGGGGCCAAACGTCGGAAGTGCTCCACGAAGTTCCACCGGTTGTCGAGGACAAGCCCTAGGTAATTTAGCGTCGACTCGACGCAGATCGGAACCCCTCCTACCGTCAGTATGGATCCCGACGGTGGTGCATTCCGAGGCCCATGAAAGCACATGGCCTCGGACTTGTGCAATGCCACCTCGAGACCCAGTTGCCGGATTCTCTCCACGACTATCGCAATCCCGCGTGTCATTAGTTCGACCGCCGCCTCGTGCGAACTTTCGCCGCCTTGTGCCAGCACCAGCGTGTCGTCAGCGTAGCACCGCAAAGCGTAGCTGACACCGCTAGGGAGGTCGGCGCGCAGCACCCAGCCGTAACCGATGTTTCACAAGGGCGGCCCCAGAACCGATCCTTGTGGAAAACCGCACGACACCTCTTGCCGGTTCCATTCTCCGGTGTGACCGAGGTAGATGACGGCCCTATCCGTCCCCGACCATACGATGAAGGTAGTAGGTAGGAGTGCTTCCCTTATGCAGCTCCAGGGCATGGTGTTGAAGGCGTTGGCGATGTCAAGAGACACCGCCAAGATGTCCCACCCCGGGACACCGCATCCTCCATCGTGAGAGCCCTCACGCGCATGTTGGCGTCCACCGTCGAGTGCCCTTTGCGGAAACCAAATTGGTGTTCCGCAAGGTCCTGCCCCATCCCCACAGGGTGCCCGGCGAGGTGGTTGGCAATGACTCTTTCAAAGGGCTTGCCCACCTCGTCGAGCAACATAATGGGCTGGTATGCGGACGGAGAGTCCGCAGGGTGCCCCGGCTTCCGGATGAGAACCAGCTTCCCCGTCTTCCAGCGAAGTGGAAACTGGCATCTCTCGGGGCCCAAGAGCCGCCGAGGCCAGACCCAGGCTTTGTCAGGTAAGCCATCGGGGCGGCATTTTTGGCCTTAAGCATACCGCCACTTTCAGGTCTACCCCAGTCACCTCCGGAAAGTCGTCATCGTCCTCTATGTGGTCCGCTTCCGGCACCGCAAGCAGCAGAGCCATGGGCGGGGTAGGATATTCCCCTCGCGAAGGGAACATAGCGCTCACCACGTCCTCCACAAGCTCAGGGCGGAGACTCTGCGTCAGCGGGGGGAGGTGCCAGGTGCGGAGTTTGTCTTGCACCATCTTGTAAGGGCGCCCCCACGGATCTCTGTCGAGAGTCTCCAGCATCTCCTCGCGGGACAGATCCCTGGCCCACTGGACAGCCTCTTGGAGGGCGGTCTTCGCTGCTCTGTACCCCTCGTACAGCTCCGCTTCAATGGCTGCCGCATCCGGAGGGCGGATGCGGAGCCTGCGATGCCTGGCGTACAGGTGCCGCGCGAAACGTCAGCTGTCGCGACCACCAGTACACCTGTCGCCGGGCGCTTCCTGGCCGAACTTGGGGCATTGCCACGTCGCAAATGTCGGACATGGCCTCCTGGAACCACCCTGCCTCATTGTTGATGATCTTTTAATTCAAGGTAAAGTTAATTTAATTATTAACTGCATTTCTAAGAAACATAAATTATTTAATATAGTTTACAATGTTTTTGTAAAAAATCACCTTTCTTTTGATGTTTGAACAATCCCGCTATGTATATTAATTAATGGGATATTCACAAAAAACTTTTTTATTTTTCCTGTAAAATTAAGTTTTTACGATTACCATTTTATTCCCCAGGGACGGCGATTTAAAGAAACACTTTGAATATTCAGTCAACTTTAAATTCTTGATTGAAGAACCGGGTGAAAAAATCCCAATGCCATTCGTTCGTCCAAATATATTAGTAACGTTGTCGAGCCGCAGACATTTTCAAACATGTCAAGCACTGGATGAGGAACTTGCTTCAAAATCCTTCAGATCTCAGAATCTTGATTTGTATTGGTCGTAGCTCATTCAGTGAAAAAATGAACATAATCTCGAAGAAAACTCTGTAACTATTTTTATTTTAATAAAATATTTCATAAGTTAAATTTTATAATTTTTTACTACCCGCCTACCTCAGTGTCGTAGTGATGCCTTTTTATACATTTCTATCTTTATTATAAAATACTTCTATTCCACAGAAGGATCTCTATTTGAACAGGTTTTTATTTTTGCATGGTTGTATTAGCTTGAGCTGTACAAGCAAACGGTGAATAAAACTAGGTATTACTTCATTAACATTGTACGTGCTTTACTTTCCCGAAGGGGTAGGCCTATGAGATGTGGGTCTACGCAGATATAATACACTCACATTACGCCAATATACCTACAATTATTGTTCAGATTTCATACAAAAAAACTTACACATTATTAACCGTGGTATTTGTGTTGTTTTAGTGGTAATACGCAACTTTTCCTTCGAGAAATCTTGTAAGGGGAATCCAATGTTGGTCATTGATGGATACCGATATACCCTCGCCGGAAAGAAGAGTAACGGTTTCCGGACTAGTTGGAGGTGTGGTCGCCATAGTCTTGGCTGCAAGGCTACTGCACTTACTATTGAAAACAAATTGGTTGCTGTACGTCGATGGCACGATCATTAATTAATAGTAATGATGTAATAATATGAATCCCTGTGCATTCACAATTGTGATTTATTAACAATAGATTTCTACCAGTCCCAAGTCGACTGGTAGAAATCTGAAATCTATATTCTTGGATGTGTTACCATGTATAGTAGTAAGTAAACAAGTAGTAGTCTACACACCGACTGTTTTTTTTCTAATAAAAATAAAATAAAACACACGACTTATTTATATAAACCCACACACACACCGACACCCAATACTTAGACTTAAAATTTCAGTCAAACCGATACGGACAGATGGCGGAGTGGCTGCGGATACTTCCTTCAGTTTTGTAGTCTGGTGATCGATGTCCAGTGGGTAATCCCGTACCGGCTGATCGACATTACCTATCGCTAGTTATATTGACGATCGCATGAAATACTAACAAAGCCATATTCCGTACAAAAAAAAAATATCAATAAAAGATTAACCTCACCACTTAGCTCTAAAGCTGGCCTAGTGTTATACGGAGTTTTAATAAAATATGAAGACAGCCTAGACCTAGTGGTTTTGTTGCCACATCCATGCCATAATCATCAGTTCTTCATGCCAAAATAACTGGTTTCTTTTATTTCAGAAATCTTAGAAAGCTCGCAGTTTTCATACGGCACAACTATGAAAGGCAATCCACTGATATTATACAACGGTTACCGATACTGCGAGATACGAGATAAAAGATCGTTGTGTTCTAGGAAACGCTGGCGATGTTTAACCCATCACAACCACGGATGTAAAGCAGTGTTGTTTATACTGTAGAACATAATGTCGTCGCTTTAAAAAATGATCACAATCATTGAATTTTATGATTATGTTGTAAGAGGTTTACTCATTTTTGTGTTTTATGTCATTTATTTTATATGCAAGAAATTGTGAAGATAGTCAGAGATAAAATTGATTTAAAATAAGGGATTTAATAAATTGTATATCTGACTCAAATTATTATATTTGATTATGTATTATGGCAAATGGTTATTAAAATAAAAAAATATACATTAGATTTTTAGGTAAAAACTAATAGAGGTTTTTCTTTCAGGTAAAACTCACATTCGCGCGGAGAAAATTGAGTCCAAAACACACAGGTAGAAAGGGCTAAAAACAGGTATTTACCAGTTAAACTTCATATAAGGAAAGACCCTTTTATATGATTACAAAACAATTTAAAATTACATATAATGTTTAATTCGTAAAGTAAAAACCTTTATATTCTCAAGTTAATTTTTTTTCTAAGTACTTAGAACTAGTTTTTGTAATATAGTTTTAGCATATGGTGATTCTGTATCCGTAGATTCAACTATACATACGAACCTATCTTTATTTATATCGGTGTAGCTACAGTAGTTTACGAGATAATAAGCTTTAAGTGGGAAATGGCACGGGACGCAATGGCGGATCGCACTAAACGCTTCCGGAGCTCCCCCTAACGGACAATTCAGTGGCCAGTGGAAAAATCCAATAGCGCTTTTTTCCCCACCCGCGAATCGAACCCAAGACCCCGCGCTCAGCATTCGCACTTGCGACCACAAGACCAACTGGGCAGTTATAATACCAAATAGGTACTAAATATAAAATGATCATAATTTTCTCCGAATTTATTTACAGGGACTGCACAATACGTCACGTCAAGGAAAGGCGGTAAGCTACTCCTATTATCTGGATACACGTATAACCAGCACTTCACTAATCCCAGCAATCAGAAGTCGAGGTGGATGTGTTCAACTCACCGTAAGAAGGGATGCAAGGCTGTTGTCCATACAGTAGAAGATCAAATAGTCTTCTCGAAGACAGTCCACAATCATCTTCCTTATGAGCAGCACCAATATTACCAATAGATCGTGTTACCGAGCCAACGGGTAAGAAACTAATCTATAGCTCATAGCCAAATAAAAATTAAAATTGCATGAGTAAAACAGAACTAAAATGAAATTTAAAATAATTACTACTATGATTGTAGCATGAAAAAATATAAAATTTCTTATTATTCATTTTTATTATTATTCATTTTTCATGCAGGTCTACCTACACCTGCATGAAAAATGAATAATAAAAAGATTTTTAAAATTTATAAATGTAAATTGAGATGAGATGATGCTGATCCCGATCCGATGCGATACTGGTACGGTGCTTATAAGTGTGCGTTGCAGTACGGAGTTTCACAAAAAGAATGCGAAACTAATGTTCTGTACCAGACCCGGCTCCTCCTAACCTAGACATCTTTATTCGGACACCAATGTCATGAAACATACTGACTATTAATGCAGGAAGATTAGGACAGGTTGTTACCAATTTTTACTTTTCCATTTATATTTAAATAAATTATACAAAAACTTGCGTCTCTTTTTTCTATACCCCCTAAAATCTAAATTGATTACCAGATAAAAGAAAAAAACCAGTACAGGTGGTTCGGTCCATCTTTAGGTACTTGAGATAAATGCTTATAACAAATTTTGAATTATTCACAGGCATGGCACACTACGTCACCTCAAGGCAAGGCGGTAAGCTGACCCTACTATCGGGATACACCTATTGCCTGCAGAAAATTAACATGAGTCAGAAGTCGAGATGGATGTGTTCCTCGCACCACAAGAAAGGATGCAAGGCTGTCGTCCATACAAAAGACGATCGTGTTGTCTACTGGAAGGGAGAACACAATCATTCTCCTAATGGGACACAATATTATAGCTTGTGATAAGCTACAGAGAGCCTCGCAACTCGCAAATTGAAACACAGTACTTAGGAGCGGTAGCAATCACTCCTTCTGTTTTATTTATGTTTCTATTATAATTAAAATAAACAAAACAATTTTTCAAACAGCAGTCTACATTTTTCTTTGCCTATTTCCTCCTCTTTCTGATACTTTAGAAATCTATCCAGTACCCCCTGCATCCATCAATGATAGCTGCGACCCCATTGACAATAAAATTAACTTCAGAAATATTTCCTCTCATAAACAAGTATAGGTTAGAACAGGATTACGGAAGCGCTTGTGCAATAAAATAACTCAACACAGAAAAACCTCTACTTTTAAGAGACTTACCTAAATAAGTAGCGCGACTCGACTTACTGACGCGTTATTAAATTATACACGGTATTTATACATATGTAACTGATGCATAAGTAAACAAAAGCATCTGACAACGTACCTGTGAATGCCAACTTGTAGTGTTACTTATGAATTGAGTGTATTTGTTTGAACATTTAAACCGGAAATCTCTTTAGAATCGCCTGAAAGATGTTTTTCATTAACATTTTGAGGTTCATTTCATAACCTCAATGTTCATAGATATTTTTTTAATTCCATTTAAATAATCTTATTCAAACAATACATTTTAAATAATCCTGTTACTTAATTCTATATTCTTGCGGCAACATCTTATAAGCAGCGAAGACAAATTTTGTGTCTTGTAAAACAATGCTGGGTCTACATCAGAAACACAAGCCATTAAATAAAGTTGAAGACTACCAAAATGTTTAATTTGTCGAATTTGATGGTAAGGCTGTTAAGTGTGCTGCTGCATGCAACACACTTTTGTTCAATTGTTCAGGTCGGCACGGTTAAGCTAAGTCCGACGGCAATTTACATTAGATTTTTCCACTCGGCTTGTAATTATATAAGAAACATAAGTTTAAAAAAATACTGCCAATCTAATATTGAATATCTCATTTGTATGCAGAATATAGAGGCGGAAGACAGAAGAGGAATGACTTAAATGATGGCGAACCAACTTGGGCCCGTAAAAATGCGTCTTTAGTCTGGAAATATTTTGTTAAAAAAGGGATGTCTCATGCTAGATGTCAACTTTGTAGAAAAATGTTAAAATGCCCTATGAGTTCTACTTCATCGTTACATAATCATTTACGGTTAAAGCACAACTTTTAAAACCATCCTATCCTACTAATATTATAAATGCCAATGTTTGTGAGGATGGATGGATGTTTGTGAGCCTTTCACGCAAAAACTACAGACCGGATTTAAATTAAATTTGGCACTGAGATAGTTTATAACCTGGATTATCATTTTTTGTCCCGTACGATCACGATTAGTACGATCCTGTGGGATGATTACCGAAGTCCACGCGGGCGCAGCCGCGCGAATAAGTTAGCATACATAAAATTTTAAAATTTCGTTGATTTAATATTTTGAGAGCAGCGGTGGCCCAGGGGTGGCAGCCCCAACTCACGAGCAGTAAGCCTTGGGTTCAAACCCAGGCAGGCGTATTACTTTGTGTAATTTATTTCATCACCGCTGCCATCAAACACGGCGAAGGAAAACATCGCGAGGAAACCGGCATGTTCTAGATCTAAAAATTCGAAGACATGTGACATCTACCAATCCACACTGGGCCCGCGTGGTGAATTACAGCCCACTCAATCTCATTGAGAGGAGGCCTGTGTCCCAGCTGTGGAAACATTAAAGGCTGATGATGAATAATTTGGCTATACTAAAAAAAATGTTATAACTTCGATCATAATATAACGTGAAACAAACGCAGGGCAAATAGTTTAATTATACCAGTAGCACTGCGGGATAACAAAGAATAACCACATAAGGTACTAGAACATTTTTCAACAGACCACCAATGTTAAATTGCTTATATACTTACCGGTAATACATAGTGGATAATAAATACTTTTGTTTATAATATAATAATAATCAGATATACACACACAAAACTATGATGTCACTAAATTAGTAAAGTTTTCTCTAGTAATCTACATTAAAAAAGTAATATAATTTGTTCAATATAATATTAGGTCTTTACCTATGAAATTGCCGTTTTGTTTGAAAAAAGTTAAAGTATATTTTTTTTTCGAACTTATTTATTTCTTTTATTCAAAGTAATCACCCCTGCAATCAATGCATCTTTGCCAACGCTGTGGCAGTTTATGGATGCCCTTCTTGAAAAAATCAGCTGGACGGGAGACAACAAACTCTTCAAAGGCGTTTTGTACTGCCTCTCGGGAATTGAATTTTTTTCCCGCTAAAAAGTTGTCCAAATTTTGGAAAAAGTAATAGTAGGAAGGCGCAAGATCTGGTGAGTATGGCGGATGAGGGAGAGCTTCCAAACCCAACTCATGCAGCTTAGAGACGGTCTGTTGTGCAGTATGGGGCCGCGCGTTGTCGTGAAGTAGCAGTGGAGACGACCGATTGACCAAAGCTGGTTGCAGACGTGCGAGTTTCGCCATCATTGTGGTCAGTTCTTCAATGTACACATCTGCAGTAATGCTCTCGCCGTTTTGTAAAAAGCTATGATGAATCACACCAGCACTAGACCACCAAACTGTGACCATCACCTTTCTAGGGGTCATTTTTCGTTTTGCACATTGCTTTGGTACCGAACCAGGATCTAACCAACTTGCTGAGCGCTTTCGATTGTCAAAAAGAATCCATTTTTCGTCGCACGTAACAATTCGGTTCAAAATTCCTTCATTTCTGTGCCTGTTAAGCAGCGCAAGGCAAGTCTCGACGCGTACGTTGCGCTGGCGATCGTTAAGTTCGTGGGGCACCCATCTATCAAGCTTTTTTATCTTGCCAATCTGTCGCAAATGGACCAATATTGTTTTAATGCTAACATCAAAAGCTGCTGCCAGCTCAGCTGTAGATTGAGTTTCATCAGCTTCAACAATCACCTTTAATTCATCATTGTTGACCAAAGTTTCCGGACGACCACGAGGTTCATTTTTCAAGTCAAAATTCCCACAACGGAACCGAGCAAACCAATAACGGGTTGTGCGTTCGTTTGTACAGTTCTCTCCGTAAACGTCGTTGATGTTACGGGTCGTTTGTGCCGCGTTGGTGCCACGACGGAACTCATATTCCATAATTACACGAAATTTCAAAGTATCCATTATGAGGAAAAATGTTGAAATGTAATGAAAATACAACGCTAATCAATAAACAAAAGACTGATTTTGTAAATAGAATGTCATATTTTTAAAACAAAATTAATTTGAATTTAGAACTCATAGCCAATCAAAACTTTTTTTTGTTTGAAAAAGTCTGTACTGCAATACGGCAATTTCATAGGTAAAGACCTATTATCACAAAGATTCAGAATGAACATAATCATGAATCTGTTGTCGACAATAATTGAGAGCAATAATATTATAGATAAACAGCTGCTTTCAAAGAGGTTCATATTTCCACAATAAGTTTCATCAGGGTTGATGTTAGCTTTACAAAAGTTTATAACAATCGAATACAGTTAAAAGTGTACAATGTAGAAATATGTTGGGTATGAAAAAATTAATTGTGTCTATCGTTTTATTTCTAAATATTCTCAGGGCATTTTTACTTTCTACTTGGCGAAACTTCACAAACATTATGGGTATATAGCGGCATCTAACATACATAATAAATATAATTAATTCTTTCAGCTAATGCATTCTTCACAACATCTCAGAAAGGTGGCCCAAAAATTATTTTATATGGGAATACGTTTACACGACATTCTAACTCGGGGATCAAGACTCGTTGGTTTTGCAGTCATAGGAACGGATGCCGAGCAGTGCTGTACACTATTGAAAACAAGATGGTTAAACTCAATAATGAACATAATCATGAATGAAAACAACATCGTTAAACTTAATAATTAACATAATCATGAATGAAAGGTATACAAGAATATAATCAATTGTGAGGGAGTTCTTGATGTTGATTTGTGTAAGACACTGTTATCAAGCACTTGTTTATGTAATAATATGTAATAATCAACAAGAGAACTGTTAACTATAAAATAAGATCTAAATCATATCATTCAGATCCAGCCTGTCCTCATGCTGTCCTCCCCAGCGACGCCCTAAGCCGAGGCTCGTACCCCACAGGAAGTGCCTTTAGCGTGGAGTCGCTTAGTTTGTAAGTAGTCTTTATGCCCTGGCTGGAGGCCTTACACTCAAGGCACCCACCGGATAGTCCGGCTAAACAGACGACAACCTCCTAGGTTGAACTGCGAGATGACATGCAAAAAAAAAGTGGGGAGGCATTCTGACTTCAGGCGTTGCAACTGTGCCTCTCTGTACATTGTTGTTCTTCTGTCTGTTCTTGTGTTTTGTGTAGAACTAAGGTGTTACTGTATTACTGTGTGTCACGGCTATTACTGTAAAGTGTTAAGTTATTATCCCTTAAAAACGCCTTGGAAACTGATCAAGTGTAGTTTCCTGTAAAACCAATTAATTTAGTAAGTTTTAAAACTAATTAATTTAGTAAGTTCTAATTTCTTGCTGTTGAAAGAACCTCTTTTATTTTAGTATACCTATACCTATCTGATACTGTGCCCTCATGTACATAAATAAATAAACAAACCATGATAAAAAATGGCCGCAATTACATGACTTATTTAATCAGCTATATAATCGGTGTTGTGAATTGTTTTCAGTAGCACTTTGTTCTTATACAATATTTGTTTCTATGATTTACCTAGGTATGCAGGAAGCTGTTTTATCTCGAAGTCCGAGAGGCGCCGTAGTACTAATCCTGGATGGATACCAATTTTACCGTCAACTTGTCAGGGGGTTGAAAACACGTTGGTTCTGCTCGACTCATCACTCCAAAGGCTGCAAAGCTGTGGTCTTTACACTGGAGAATTTGATCATCAAAGCTAAAAATAATCATAACCATTAAATTATGAACCATTAATAATACTGTCGTATCGAACCCACTTTTTATTGTCATGTAGCCTTTTGCAAACTACATCTAGTGGGTTCAGCTTGTGTCTGTAATTTTGTGCGTTGTGCAAGACCAAATGAAATGTTTGCGATTTTGCGCAGTGTGCAATGTTTAGAATGTAGACTAAACCTTTCAGAATAGACAGCGATTTTAAAAAAAAAACATTTTAGATTTAAACAAATAATGTTATGTTTACGTAATGCAATGTTTAGTTTTGATTGGAAGAAATAAATTGTTTTTCTTTGCTGAAAACCTTTACCCAGCTACTTTTACGAAATGCCGTTTTTTTTTCTTTCGACCATTCCCAGTCATTGGTAAACCAAAGTTTATAAAGGAGTCATACTTTTCAGGTTTCGTGTACAGTACATCGAATAAAGGTAGAAGGATGATATTTCGTGGTGGCTATAACTATTGTCTACAACTGAAGAACGGAGACAGACGCCGATGGTCCTGTTCTACTCATCACAACAAGGGTTGCAAAGCGAACATACACACATATCAGAACGACATCATAAAGATAAATGATAATCATAGCCATGCGCCTAAAGAACCGACTCGAACTGTCGTAAATCATAAAACTGTGTGAATTTAGTTACGTAAGAAAATGACCATACTTATCGATTCAAATAAAAGCGTGAAACAAGTCATTAATTCGTTCCTGTTAGGTCAAACTGACTCGACACCGTCGGTCTATTAGAGTTAATTGCATGGTTTTCAAGGTCTTCCGGACTGGCTGAATTCGATCCTTCGTCGATACATTTGTATGTAGTCACTCCCGAGGACAGTCTCCAAAGTGGTGACACACAGTGGTAAAATACCTTTGTCGCAGTCGAAGAAATACATCTTTGTATTGCGATTAATATATTTAAAACGGAACAAGCGCATACATAAGATGCATCCAGATATTTCAAGTAGAGCGGCTGGCTTAGACTGATCTGCCCTTCGAACGTATTCGACAATTATAGTCTTACTACCGTTACACTCCTACAGTATGAAACACTGACGCTTTATTCCATTAAATCGCTTTGTATTTATGGTGAATTCTTGTACCAACTAAAATAAGCTATTTTTAAGAGTGAAATTATATTAAGGTTTTATATAAAACATGTACCTACTTTCTCTGCTACCATGCGAACTTACAGGCAGTGATACTCCTTGCAGAGATTTTTTAAAGGTTCCTCTATTTTAACGATATTTATCAGCCATCGATCAAAATGAATGCGTAAATATGAATGTGTTATTAAAACAATAAGTATAAGTTAGATTTTTCAATAAAATATAAGTTAGATTACTTCATGAGTTTTTTATTTAACATGTTCCAGAAAAAAATATGCCCTCACCTTCATAAAGATGAGCTCGCATAAACTACAAACGTAACCCACTCACTGTTTTATTTTATTTGAATCATAAGTAAATACTAGGTACTTATTATTTATCGTATTGTATTACCCGCCGTTATCTATGATTTTGGTCCTGAAAAGAAATCGCTGTTATTTGTGCGGGCGGGCCCGAGATTAGCGTACCCAAAGAATGAGGGAAAAGTCAAGAAAAGTGTTCTAAATTGTCCTGTCATGGTCACGCACGCATTGTGAACGCCATTCCAACGCCAATAGGTGCTTGCAAGTGTAGCTCTACATTGACCTAGCAATATATTCAAATCTTTTTAGATTCTGAATAAACTTCAATAAATTGTTCCCATTTCTCTTTGTTGCTTTAAAAACAATGAAGTAGGTACAGTCAGCAACAAAAGTCGCTATACATAATTATGCAAAATTTTAAGACGTCTTAGTTTTGAAACGATCCATATTAACAGACTGGAGTAAAATACTTATCAATATTTCCATCAATGGTTATACAAATTCGCAAAACAATATTACTTCAGATCACACTGATCAGCACAAAACTTGGTGTAATATTGATAAGTGTTAACCGACTTCTGATGCCGACTGTACATGGGAAGTACACGATTGTTAATAACATCTAGTAGAGGACCCGAACTCGTCTTCCAAGGAGACTTCAAGTTCACCAAACACACAGTAAAGGGCCCGAAAACCAGGTGGCGCTGCAGTCGCCACTATTCACGTAACTTATTGAATTTGTAGTTTATTTTATTAGGTTATGTAATTATTTAATTGCACATAATAAACTACTATTGCTGCTCCCAATCAATATGTGTGCGTTTTTGTTCGTGTATCAAACGTAAGTAATATATCACTGGATTAATCAATCAAATGTAATTAAAGTTTTGCAATTTTAATTTGTGTCGTCAGTGGACCTTATAGAAATGAAAATGTATTAAAAATTTTGTGCTGGATTAATAGCCCCATTTGACTCGCGGCTTCAGCCGAGTGTAGTTCGGAAGTCATCCCAATGCATGGCTAGGTCGTAAACGTGTGTAGTCACAAGCATCGAACAAAAATCTAGCAAACCAGTAAACTTTCTGTCGATTTCAGCACCTATACGTACATCGTCATGCAGAGGAGGCCCAGCCATATTCATCGGTGACTACAGATTAGTTAAACGTAGAACCGTGAAGAGTAAAACCAGATGGCGTTGCTGGAGACCCGGTTGTTCCGCTGTTACCTTCACCATCGACGGTGTTGTTGTAAAAAGCAATAACCATCATAACCACCCACCATCTTCAAAAGTCTTCTGTTAAGGACAGGACAGAGTGGAAAGATTTTAATTAATTATAGTAATTGAAATAATTGATGCAACAATAATAAAATTAGGGCCTTAAAAACTATAGGTATTTAATATTTGGATTCTACTTGAACTAGGAATGGTAACTCACTCAAGCCACGTGCCTACATCCATACTCCATACTAATATTATAAATGCGAAAGTCACTCTGTTTGTTTGTTACCTTTTCACGACTACACGGCTGATCGGATCATAATGGATTTTGACAAGAAGATAGATTTAAACCTTGGGAAGGACATAGGCTATATATTATCACGCTAATAACATTGGGAGATGAGCAATATTGCATTATGTTCATATTCCTCAACTGATTGACAAGTGACAAATGTCATAACAAGCATTAGAATACATCGGCTATTTTAAAACAGTTATCAACGAAGTAAATAGCCCGACGGTTTAGCGATTGACCTATGAATCGTGGGTTGCAGGATCAAACCTCAGCCAGTATACACTGTTTTTGTTAATTTTTGATGCTGTAATATTTACAAAAATAACCATGATTCCATCCCCATCCGGTTTTCACTTTTTGTTAGGTATTTTGCTTTTTTATGCTTTAAGACTTCCTAATCATTACCAAATAGTTTTATATATCCTTTTAGTTATTATTAACCATTCAAACTATAGTTAAACAATAATATAGCCTCTGGCCGAAGTAAAAGCCAGCTCTTGGGTCACGGAAAGCGTAAGCTATGCGTTTAGAAATTTCTTTAAAAAGACTGTGTGCATTGAGTACTCTGATCTCACGGTCCCACGGTCTAAAGGTTCAATCCTAATATTACTTTATTAAAGCTGCTTGAGCTTCCCCGCGGCCACAGCGACAGTACCAGTGTCCAGCACTTTTAGTTTATTTAGTTTCTTTTTCGTAAATTTTTAATAATAATTATTATTTAGTAGGAAAGTAATATCATCATCATTCATCATTTCAGCCGAAAGACGTCTGCTGCTGGACATAGGCCTCCCTCAAGTGTCGCCACATCGACAGGTCCCGTGCGATTTGCATCCAGAGGATCCCCGCAACCATCACCAGGCCATCGGCCCACCTCGTGGGAGGCCTAATAAAAAAATCAACGTCTTCCGATTCGTGGTCGCCACTCCAGAACTTTTCGGCTCCATCGGCCATCCGTTCTGCGAGCAATATGGCCTGCCCACTGCCACTTACATTTGGCAATTCTTCGGGCTACCGGTACTTTGATGTAACCTTGGTTCTCTTGCGAATGTCCTTATTTATGATTTGATCACGCAAGGAAACTTCGAGCACAGCCTTCTCCATTGACCTTTGGGAGTTTTTAAGCCTTCTGATGAGGCCCAATGTGGGCGACCACAATCGGTCCCGTATGTAATCACTGGCAACACACACTGGTCATGGACTTTCATCTTGAGACACTACAGTGAGTTTGACGAGAACATATCATGCAACTTCCCGAACGCTGCCCAACCGAGACGGATTCGACGGTTGACCTCTTTCTCGAAGTCAGACCTACCCAACTGGACCGTTTGTCCCATGTAGACATAATCGTCTAAAACTTCGAGTGTAGAGTCTCCGATCTTGATAAGAGTGGGTGTTACATGGGCATTCAATTTGATTTTGGTTTTGTCCATGTTCATTTTAAGACCCACTCTTTCGGACGATCCACTGAGGTCATCGAGCATTGTACTGAGGTCCTCATCTATGGTCTCATCCATAATCGTCGGCAAATTGAAGGTGAGAGATGTACTCACCATTGACGTCCCACCCTCCAGCCCTCTTCAGTCCAGAACCTTAGATACATCTTCCAGTGCAGCGGTGTACAGTTTCGGAGATATGACGTCTCCCTGTTTCACGTCCCTGTCACTGTCACTGTCACTGTCCAAGTCTCTCAGGAAAGTTATATAATAAATCTCATCAAAATTACTGCTGGGCTAAGGGCTCTCCCATAGCCTTCCAATCTTCTCTCTGTGCGATTTTGTGGTCTGAAACTGATGGTCGAAAACCAAAATAAAAGATTGCCCGATCCGGGAATCGAAACCAGGACCTCACACTCAGTAGTTGCGACCACTAGACAAACGATATAGTTTATTAACGGTATCTATCTATCAGTTTGTTTTAAGTTTTTCACGCCATACCTGGTGAACGGATTTGGATCAAACCACAAGCCAGGTCATTCTGGATAAGGACATAATTATACTTTCATTTATACGTGAAAGCGCATTACTATTCACTCACCGATAAATCACTCAAGAACTACCACTTTTGACCTATTTAACTTGAAATCTCGCAAGTAAGTTCTTAGTAACGCAGAAAGGGATTTTTGGAAATTCCACCCCCAAGTGGAATTAATGTCGGGTTAAAGGTTGAGTTCAGGAGGATAGAAGTAATTTTTTAAAAGAGGCATGAATGCACAAAATCACTATTTACGTTTTTGGAAATTCTTTCCGTAGGGGTGTTTCATAATGAAAGTTGATGTGGTACAGTAGTCGGTAGCGTGTTCGTATACATTGAGGAGTTATACTCAGTTTTGGAAGTTTTACTCACAAATGAATAGGAGATCACACTTGAAGCAAGTTCTTTGAAACGAAAATAATCATATAAAATCAATTTAGGTCGCTAGGGTCGATCTTCAATTTAAGTTGCGTTTGCCTAGGTTGGTCCATGGATGGGTGACCACCCATTACGTACCGACTCTATTGTGATTTGGAAAGCACGTTAAGCCGATGGTCACGGCTGTCATTTGTAGATCTTTGACAGTCGTTACAGGTAGTCAGTGGCCCGAAAGTCTGACAACCAGTCTTACCAAGGGGTGTCGTATAACCCAGTACTAACTGGGTTGTGGAGGTCAGATAGCCAGTCGCTCCATGTAAAATCCTGGTATTCAGCTGCATCCGGTTAGACTGTATGTTCCCAACTTAGTTGGGAAAAGACTGTGCAGATGATGCTGTATTAATACTGGAGACATCTGGTAACGAAACTTCAAACAAAGCATTGTAATCAAGAACCTCCTGACTAAAAAACTTATTTTAAGCAAATCACGAACCTAACGCGTACGAAGTCGCGGGTAACAGCTAGTAAGTTTATATTTATTTTGTTTATATATAAATAAGGGCCTGCGATAAGCTAGCCGTCACTTCATAGATGCACGTAGATCCTTCCTTTTAACCAGACTTGCGACTCAATTTTATGGAGCCCATAAAAGTTTCATGGGGTAAATGAGGAAGCTTGTCGACTAAATTAATGGAATTGTAGACTTCTTGATCACTTAAAACGGTCGGAACGCCTATCACTGCAATTGTTTGTCTTGTCTTATGGAAGCCTTCCACTTACAAGCCGGAACTACAAAGTTGAGCTGATTTCCTTAGTTTTTCAATATTGTGTTTGGGCTCCGTGCTAATGATAAAAGCCATCTGAGAATATTATTTTGAAGGATATGAATCAATTCTTTTGATGGATTAAATATTTACTTATTACGATTATTTATTACTTAATTAAGGTTGTTTCTACATTATGTATCATTGACATCTTTTACATTTAAGTGCCTATTTTCCTCATAAAGTTTAACTAAATGGCTGTGAAAATTCAGGTTATTCTGACTATAAAATATTATTATGTTAAATGTTGAATATTTATTTGAATTTTTATTAACTGTAGATAACTCTGTAATAATATGTAGATTGTAAATGCTCATGATATCCAATATATTTCATTTGACGTCAACTTTGTTCTTTTTTATTTTACATTCCATTCAGAAAATATTATTAGCTTTTTATCTAAGTTTCTTTCTTGACCACGACTGTCTTCATGCACACTGAGTGACGATTGTGCCCAATCTGTCCCGAGTTCCCGACCCATCCTGGAAATGTGACATATTTGTGTGCAATTCATCATCTGCCTAGCCTTTTCCCAAACTATCTTGGGGTCGGCTAAGCCGACTCGGCTTCCAGTCTGACCGGATGCAGCGGCGTACCAGTATTTTACATGAAGCGACTGCCTCTCTGGCCTCCACAACCCAGTAACTGGGTAATACGATACCCCTTGGTAAGACTGGATGTCAGACTTTTGGCTTCTGACTACTCGTAACGACTGTCAAAGATCTACAAATGACAGCCGGGACTAACGGCGGAGGAAACTCGGTAAGTAATTATGGTCACCCATCCATGGACCAACCTCGGCAAGCACGGCTTAACCTTAAAGATCGAAGCGTGCGGCTGTTATTATTTAGCCACGTGTTAGTATTTAGCTCTTCGTGTGTGTGCAATTAAGTTTAAAATTTTCAAAAGTCAATTAAATAATATTCACTAGTCTGCCACCTTGAAAGTCCGCCCTAATTGATTTACTTAGCTTACAATGCACGCATTGTCATCCAAACTAAACATATAGAAAATGTATGCATTTGAGCTCAATCGGAAACCAGAAAGTAGATCAAACACTTCTAAGATTTTAAAGCTAATAAAAGCGTGCTGATAAAATAACAAGACTACTTACAGTAAAATAAAAGTGAAATATACATAAACAAAAGTGGTAAAATAATGTTTATTTAATAAATAAGTGGTAATACTCAAAAATATCGAATTTTGGAAACCGAAACGCACCCTACTAACATAAAGCGACATTTGTGAACGCACCCGAATTTAGAAAACGTCATTTTTGTACGGTCCAGTGTTGGTAGAAAGGAGCTGTTTGAGTTTTGTGGGGAAAAAAACATTATGCGGGAAATTTTGAGAACTTGTAACCATTGGAGTAATTCCCCAAGAATATATAGAATAAAGCTTTAATCCTAAGGTGATATTTACAGCAAATCGTAATAGTCCATACAAGTTGATCAAATAATTAGTAACTTGTATGTGTGCGTATTCTCATAATATGCTGTATCGTGTCCTGCGTTTGCTTTGTAAAATAGAATCTCTCGTGGAATAGAAGTTGTCACGTTTCATTCAATCGTGGATTTGCAATAATATACCAATGGGTTACTAATTTTCCCCATAAGATGTGGGGAAAATTAAAAACTTGATCTAGCAACCCTAAAACTGTTTTGATTTGACAAACATGACAATTTGGCATTTGAAACGTAAATAAACTATTTGTGTTTTATGAAAAATAAATAATATTTCTTGCGGGGAAAGCCCTATAGTGTGTGAAACTCGTAAATCATAATCATAGAGGTCTAAGTGGTAAAAACAAGTACTTAGTTCCGCACTACTTCAAAGTTATTATGAGACAAAAGTTTTTTAAGGTTATCCAAACAATGAACTTATCCATGAAATATAGAAAATTCAAAGGTGTGAAAAGCCTACGTAAGTATCTAAAACGTGAATTCTGTTAGTTAATACTTGCATATTGATTCCTTAAACGCGTCTTGTTTTGCAGGTTATCTCCAGAAGTTTGAACCCTGGGAAACTTTACCAGCAGCGGACTAAGTTCTTCAATCTCCTTGAGGGATATGGGAGACCCTTCAGAGCTGTCTTTGCTCTCCAGACTGCACATTTGTTGTCATAGCTTGAAACTCAAAGCTTGGTTTCTAAAAGACAACATGTCTAGCACACTCGCACTGTCTCTCATGTGGTCTGAGCATGCTGAAGATTAACTCCCTGACGGTCCGACCTTCTTCAGTAACCCTTGCCACGGTGGCCCTGGTTACAACTACACACTGAATTTGTGCTTCTAAGTCACTTTCTGAAAAAAGCCGTCTTCAAAAATTTCCTGTAAGTACCAGTAATAGTGAAACCTGTGATGTGAGATGATGAGCTGGCAGGTGGTGAAGAATTATGGCTGAAGCCACAAAAATGATAGCGTGAGGACCCAATATGTTGAGTTCATAGACTGATGACATAAATTAAGTGAATAAATTCTGTATTTCTATTTAAATACAAATATAACGTTGAACATACTCCTGTCATTTTATTACACCTATATGTAAAGGAACGAAAGCTGGAATGAAGGGCTATTCAACAATTGTGATTGGATGTAATCAAATTGTATACTTTTACTTTTCCTGTGGATAGAGTGGTGCGTGTGGATGATCATTTTTCCCTTTTGATACTCTGTTAATAGTTTATAAATAAAGTATACCTTATACTTATTAAATAATGTTCTATGTTTTGTGGTAAGCAACATCTTATTGTCAGGTATATATTGTTCTCCCATACTTAAGAAAAGAACAACCTGAATCAAGCACCTCTTTGTTTATGTTTTATAAGTGCCCATGTAGGCCTATGTGACATAAACATATTTTAATTTTTAATAAATAAGTAGCAATTGTATAAAGAATTTATGTTTTTTTTTGTGTGATTTAAATAAATGCTTGCCATTAAACCTTTGTTATTTTGCTCTCATCATTTTAATGTTTTCAATGCAGCATTATTGTGAACATAATGTTAAGTATACAGTGTAACTCAAACATTGTTTTTCATGTTGCAGGCTGATAGGCTGATACAGTCATTTTGGTTGAGTTTGATTAAAAAAGAAAATAATTCTGTGACATAGTAAGTAATTTCATTGCACCTAAATACCCTTGGCAGTGCAGTAAAAAGAAATTGATACATAAGTTAAGAAAATGTTACATTTATGACATTAGAGAGCACACAAGTTTTAAAGTTCTTTGGCAACTGAGCCGATGTCGACTGACTTCTGTTAATGCTCAGTGAATTGGAAAAACAAGTGCGTGTGATAAAATAAAAGAAATAACAAATAAAGACACTAGTTACATTCTTCAGTTGATACAGTTGAACACAATGTGTATCTTGTCGGGTTAGGACGACGAAACAAAAAAAAAACATATAACATCACGCCTGTAATCCCCGAAGGGTTAGGCAGAGGTGCACTGCACCTAATAGTACACCCGTAATTTCGCCAGATATGGTTAACTCCCATGTAATAGTGATTCAACGCACTGCTCAAACTACTGGACGGATCGTACCAAAATTTGGCTATTATGAAGTAGGCATCCGTTAAGATACGATGTTGGAAAATTTAACCCCCAGGTAGGTAAAATTGATGTTGAAAGTTTGTATGAAACACCGTCACCAAGCAAAGGTGGTTCCTATGCTATGTCGAATTAAATTTGCAATACCTACCGCATTCTAGGCTGAACTGATGCAAATGAATTCTGACACAATCAAGTCTAGAATAGGTAGGTAGTTTCTAAATGTAGCCCTGTAGTGCAGTAGTGTGCAGATTTTCAGTTTATACCACGGAGAAGGGGAAATGTATCCCCGTGCTTCCCGACTACACGTACTTACTTACAAGTCGGGGGACGGTTCTTCTACTGCATGCCGAAGCACATGGGGTGCAGAGCGCGGATTCGACTGATATCAGGGAAGCTGGTGCCGTCTGATAACGAACTCAACCACACGTCTCCGTCACACGCGCGGGCACGGGCACGGTTTCTCTAAAGACTCTAAAGTGCCACGAAACCCTACCATCCTCCGAAGAAGAATGTGACACAATGAACAGAGCTGTAAATTATTTTGGAGATTCCGACTATAGTGTCAGGATAAAGGCTACTGCCCTGATTTTATAGTTTCAGATACAGAACATGAAGAGACTGAACGTGAGAATAGTGAAGTAGAGGAGTGCGTAATACCCGAGAATGAAAAAGGACTGACTAAAGCGGGCTTGCCAAGGAAAAGACGTAGATTTGATGTATCTCTTGCGGATCGACAAAGACAGAAAAAAGAAAATGCTGATGAAAAGATGTCACTGAAACCACCGTGTGATGATAAATGTCGTAAAAAATGCACAGCTAAGATTTCTGAAGAAATTAGAAGAGAAATACATGATCGGTACATAAGTTTAAATTGGGAGTCTAGAGGTATATTTATTAAAGGAATGGTTGAACCGAAGGAATTAAAAACAAGAACTAATAAGGAAGTTCCAAATAAGAATAGAAGAGATGTTTCGTATTACTATCATTTTCAATACAAACATGAAAAAAATCAAGTCTGCAAAACTTTTTTTCTAACGACACTTGGTTACAACCCAAAAAATTACAGACATATTAACTCTGCACTCAGTAAAGAAGTTGATAATCAAAAAGACAAACGAGGATCTTACAAACGCAAAAAGGTCGTAAGAAGATAGTGACGTGAGGAAGGACTATATACAAAGTTTTAATCCAACAATTTCACATTAACATTGTGAATATGCACCTAATAAAATTTATTTGCAAATTGACATCAACGTAAAGATGATGCATCAATGCTTCATGTATAAATATCCAAATATGTCGATCTCTAAGGCTCTGTCGTAAAATGACCACTTCTCAAAATGACTACAGCTAGCAAAATGTCCCTTTCTCACAATGTGAAACATATCGAAAGGTTACTACCAGACAACTTACCAAGGTACCAAGTGCCCGTACCTGATAACAATTGTACTGAACGTCATAAAAAAAGAAAGTTTTGCAAACTTCTATTATCATATTTGACATAAAAATTTAACATCTCTGTTTTTCTAATAGTAACAAGTTACAACTTTGTCGTTTTAAACTTGTATCTTACTAATGAAAACCGCAATAAATAAGAAAATTTATGCACCTTTGGTTAGGAAACAGTTCATAAAGAAATATTAATTGATACTCAAAAATGCATCATGTTGGTTTTCTACCCATTAGTACAATAAATAGGTTACTTATTGCGGTTATAATGTTTTGTAGTATTGGAACGCGTTTGACGTTACGTAAACATTTGGGCCGCCATTCGAGTTTCGAATGCTTTTCAGTTTGTTTTTTTGTTCTCGGATTAGGTTATCATTTGATCCAAAGGTTGCGAACCCCTCAATGTGTTTACAAAATTCATAGCTTCTCGTGGCGGGGACTATAGGTAGGTTGTAAATGTTTGTTATTTTAATAACATATAGGTATAGATTATCTACTTACGTTAATTCTACTTACATTTACCTATCTAGTTAATACTTAAATCTCATTTGCTTACATTAAATCTTTTTTTATTAAGTAAGTTTTTTTTTAAATAAAACATAAACAAAGATCTTACCTATAAATGATAAAGGCTGTTCCTTTATAAATTATTATAATATGCTTTAGCTGTAGAATAATTATGCGTATTTTTATTATCCTGCTACTTAATAGTACCTATTCGTTGGGTTACAATGGCCCACTCCAATAGTGGGCCATTGTAGATTTGGTAATGTCAGCATCGTCATCTGCCTCGCCTTTTCCCTACTATGTTGGGGTCGGCTTCCAGTCTGACCGGATGCAGCTGAATACCGGTATTTTACATGGAGCGACAGCCTCTCTGACATTTAATACGAAACGCCTTGGTAAAACTGGTTATCTGACTTTCGGGTCACTGACTATCTGTAACAACTGTCAAAGATATACAAATGACAGCCGGGACCAAAGGCTTAACGCGCTTTCCGAAGCACGGAGGAAACTTGTTACGTAATGGGTGGCTCGGTGTGTACCTATTTATTTGTTCAGGTCTTATAACAGCTTTATTTCCCCTTATAGTAGGTCTAATAGAAACACAAGAAGTCCAAGAAAAAGAGAATATGTGTATACTTACAAATTAAGTAAGTAATTTGATCAAATATACCACAATAAAATTTAACTTACCCAAAATATAAAACTAAGGGAATGAGTATACATACATAAGCTAGGAATATCTAGAGACACTCATTGTACTGTTCCGCTGAACGTGTCAAAAGCTACTTGTTTAAAGGCTAACGACAATATTATGTAAATTAACTACAAATTTTTACAACGAGTAGGTACTCACAATATTTCAGGATTCTAGGCGGGACAGAACTGTTGAATAAGAACTTGCTTAGTCTGCAGTCACGATGGATATTACAAGTCCGAGGTTGATGTGATGCTCACCCTTGGTTTCAGTAGATATAATCCGCTGCATTTGATAAAAATATATGAACATCATAACACCACGCATCTATTTAATCCACAAAGGGAGGTGCACCTCACATTTTGACAATTGTTTTGTTCAAGTCGCATGTAATAGGGAGGGGCCAACCGGGGCCAAGCGTGTCAATCGGGTACCTACAAAACTTCATTACAAATTCAGACTCTGTGGCTGCACAGAGTCTGAATTTGTGCACGGTACTGCGAAATTCCTGATGGGAATACCCAATAAGATTGCCCGACCTGGGAATCGAACTCCATGCTCAGCTGTCGTGTTTGCGACCACTAAACTAACGAGGTAGTTGGTCACCGTTTATCAAATATTCAAATAAAAGAGAAAAGTTTTACTGTAATGTTAGTAAATATTCAATTTTCCAAGCATTTCTTTTATTTTATTTATTTATTTATTTGCTCTCATGCACATCACACATTTTACAATAATTAACTGTCGGTTTTTGTACATGAACCCTGTCAGGGCACTGCAAAGCACAATGTTGGTTTGCTGTTGAGATTATGAACAATACCTAATACTCGTAATTAACACAATACATTTCAGAAATAAAGTAAAATAAAAAATACAAAATACATGTCTAGAATTAGTTATGATGTCCAATTATCAATAATAAACAGTATACAATAACACACACAATAACACACATAAAGTCATATTTGGTCAGATTGCAGTAGTCGGTAGGTAGTAAAAAGAAGAATAAAATAATAATAATTATGAAATAGGTAATACACACATCAAAAGTGTCTAGGGATCAAGCATTTTTATGCGGATTTCTTGAGATTAAGATGTGGCTTTGTAATAAATTTATGATTTTATAAATTTATATGGATCCTTTTTGGTGCATTTCATAATTTGAATAAGGAACTGTGAATCAAATTCGAGTAAAAGATGAAAATCAGCTGTCAATATTTTCCCTATAAAAACATACAACGCATTGAAGACATTATTAGTGCTACTGTTTCCCTACTACTGATTAAAACCAACGTTATTATGGAGCGGCGACGTCATTTAAGCAGGGAAGAAATGCTCAGAGCCGTGGGAATGATAGAAGCTGGTTCCCGGCAACGTACTGTGGCTTTAGCTCTGAATACAAGTCAGAGTGTTATCAGTCGACTTTGGACACGTTACCGAAGCACTGGTACCGTGGCTGAGCGCCATGGAGGACGGTATCGCTGCACCACACGGAGACAAGACCGATACATTCAAATCTTAACTCGAAGAGCTCCAACAATAACCGCCATGATGTTAGCCGTGAGGCTTCATCACTCTTCAGGGAACTTAATTAGCGACCAAACAGTCAGAAACCGCTTGCATGAAGTGAACCTTCATTCCCGAAGACCGCTACGGGTACCACCTATAGCAATGCACAATCGTAGGATTCGATATCAATGGGCTCTTGAACACAGAAATTGGGCAGAAGAACAATGGCGTTTCGTGTGCTTTTCTGATGAGTCTCGTTTTGGTATGAGACCGGATACAAGACGTATACGACACTGGAGAACCCCTGGACGCCAACAGCGATTAAAATCCTGCCAGGAAGTCCATCCTTATAGTGGTGGAACCATCATGGTATGGGCGGGTATTTGGATCGGCGGAAGAACTGAGTTGATTTGGATCAGAGGCAACCTCAACGCTCAAATTTATGCTGAGACGATTGTATCAGACGTCATCGTTCCTCTACAAGTGCAAATCGGTCCCTTATTTCAGTTAATGCATGATAATGCACGACCGCACACCGCAAGAGTTGTAAGACAGACTCTCGCCGCAGCTAACATCAATGTCCTGCCCTGGCCTGCTCAGTCGCCAGACGAACCCGATTGAGCATGCATGGGATATGCTACAGAGAAGAGCCCTGCCGAATATGGAGGGTATCCAGTCGCAAGAAGACCTTTTTTTGTTGTTGCAACGAACATGGGCGGCCATTCCACAGCGTGATTTGGATGAACTCATTTTGAGTATGCCAAACCGATTTTCTTGTGTTGTTAGTGTTCGCGGTAGAAACACGGATTATTAATTGTTTAAGTTACCCAATAAAATTTTAAAGAAAACTGTTATTTCAGTCTTTTTTTCGAACTTTAATGTTAGTGGTTCAAATGTCAAAAATCCCTTTATTAGAAAATGGCAAATTTCTTTATTAATGCAAAGGTGACTTGGTTTATCGTTACGGTGACAAACGAAAACACTTTATTTGATGAATCCTTAAAGAAAATTTTAATTAATATCAATCAGGAGAAAAGTTATTGCAAAAATATATGTTGATCCCTAGACACTTTTGATGTGTGTAGGTAGTGCTTTACAATCGTGTCATGTCAAGTTATAGATTAAATTGCAATATGGTATGTCATTTACAATAAAAATAAAAAGATTAGGTTATGTCACTGGAATAGACTATACACGATGTTCCCATTTTTTTCTTAGCTGTTTACGATAAGGGTTTTCTTTATTTTCCTAACTGGCGGTTCATTACATAAATTTTGTCATATATTTAAATCAGTGGGAATCCTTTGGGATGGCCCCGTTGAATACCAGCTCGCCGCGCTTGACTCGGTGTATGGCAGAGCAAAGAGGCTGATTAAACGTTAAATTAGACGTAAAATTAGTGGATGCCAAGCTTCATAGTTTGGCTCATCGCCGCAAGGTTGCCTGCTTGTCAGTCTTCTACAGGCTGTACTTCGGTGAGTGTACCCAGGAACTCCACGACCTCATCTCACCGGCCCCCTTCTACCATCGGACATTCAGACGCACTGCAATTATGTTACCATTCCTACCTTTTTGCCATTCCTACAATTCACACTAAGCGTTTTCAAACTTCTTTCTTAATGCGTACAGCAAAGGAGTGGAGCTCTCTGCCTGCGTCTGTGTTTCCGAACGCTTACAACCCTAATTTCTTCAAAGTAAGAGTGAACAGGCTTCTTTTGGGTAAGCTCGTACCATCGTCGACTTTGTCTCTGTCATCTCTGACCTAGACTAGAGTCGAGAGCAAACCCATCGCAACTAAAAACAATATCCCTACCATGGACAACAGTAATCACCTGTCATATTTGACAGCTGTCAGAGGTAGATATACTCACACATGTCTAGTGATAGAAATGCGCAATACTAATTCTACCATGCTTAGGTACCTCTTGGCATCCCGTACACACCAGCGATTGTGCACGTGGCTCGGGCTGCATTTGTATGTGAATGATGAATGGATAATAGTACTGTCGTATTCTTACAATGATTTTGTAAAATAATAGTATCTTCCTTTTTATTGGTGAATGAATATAGACGGATCTGTAATCATTCATCAGGTACTAAATAATTATTGTTTTCAGATCTTAACCCTGTTTTTACGCAATCTCAGCGAGGTAACCCGGTCATCATGATCGGTCAGTACCGCTTTAACCGAAATAATAAACAGGGCAACAGAACGAGATGGGTGTGCGTCAAAACTAAATCTGGCTGCAGAGCGTCCCTACACACCGTGGACAACGCCATCGTCAGAGTGTGGGGAACCCATAACCCGCTAGCTCACACTACTGCTAATAGATTCTAGTACAGAATTAGTATCGAACGTAGTCGGAGCTATGATCCCCAGATAAGACATGTCTCGTCTTGCAATAAATATGCAATAATTTTCAAAGCGTAAGGTGTAGCTTCACGCAGAGATATTTTGGTGTTTTTATTATTCCGATACTGTAGTGTAGACACTAAAGCATTGGATATTTAAATTGACGGTTTGGTAGTTCCTATGGTTAACTCCAATATATAATCTGTAATGACATTGCAAAAATTATCTATTTAATGTTTTTATATATTTTTTTTTAACTTCTGTGGTGCCGGTGTTGACTCCAAAGATGTTCGGTTACATACATTCATTACATAATTTGAACCTTAATATTGTAGTTCTAACTGCTCACATCACACTGACATTACCAGCCTGTGAAGTTTAAACTAAGCTAAGCCATGCTTATTATCGGTTGTTCCTATGAACTGAGAACAAAACGATCGATAGATCTCACTTTAATAAGAGTATTAACCCTCAAAGGCAAAGGGTTGTTCATTGTTTGTTCATTTATTAACGTTATTATAGTAACGATCCAAGTCGAGACATGACTTATCCTGTATTCCCAGAAGTTGTATCGTATATAGTTTGTATGTTGGTGTGAAATAAATATGAAAAAAGGTGCTATATAATAGATGTCGCTAGTTGCAGATGTTTACTCAATGAAGCTTATATTTATTTCGGTGGATGAAATCAAATGAATTATGATTGAAGTTAATATTATCAGCTGTGTTTATGATTATTATGATTTAGGTCTTACTAAATAAGTGTTACAATATAGTTTTAAGATGAGTTTGTAGCATCGGCTAACTTTAGCAATATTATAGGCTCTCGCACTAAACTGTAATGACATAAAATTATTTATTTATTATTTATTTAGGTTTTGGTGGTGGATAAAATGGGAGAATCTTTTATTCAGTATTTAATCATCATGAGTAATGTACCTAATAGCTTCGTACTTAAGATAAGATTACAGGTTTATTTCCTTTATTCATTTTATCACATATTATTTAAATTTTTAAATATTTTTACAAAATTGTATAACAAAAAAAACATTTAAAAATATAAAAAATAGTAGCCCACCAGCATCGGGAACAGGGTCCGGGCTACCGGTGGTCAGGGCTCTTGAGAGAGGAACCTCCTGACAATACGTGCCGTGTCCAGAAGTACTGCTTTCTGAATCAAGCCCTTGATCCAGCTGCCAAGCGAAAGCCTACTAAGATGTTGGTCGAGGCTTTTGGCAATTAAGCCATTGGCTGACACGACTATCGGCACAATGACTGCTGTATTCACATCCCACATGTCGACAACCTCGCGAGCCAGATCTAGATATTTGAATTGCTTATCTTTCTCTGCTTTCACGAGGTTCTCGTCATGTGGAACCGTTATATCAACAATCATTGCGCGACGCTCCAATCGATCTATCACCACAATGTCAGGCTTATTGGCAACAATAGTCCTGTCAGTGATGATAGGTCGATCCCAATACAACGTGATATTACCATTATCGAGAACTGGATCGGGCGCATACTTATAGTATGGCACTTCTGATTCCACAAGCTTGTATTTCAAAGCAAGTTGCTGGTGGATAATCCTGGCAACGAGATTGTGTCTGTGCAAGTACTCTCCGTTAGCCAGACGAGAACAACCAGAAATAATATGTCGGATCGATTCTCCCGGACGGTGGCATGCCCGACACACGTCAACCGTCCCATCCTTCATAATATGTTTCCGGTAGTTGTTCGTCAACATAACTTCGTCCATAATCGCACAGACAAAACCTTCAGTTTCCCCAAAGAGGTTGCTGAATCGTAGCCAGGACACGGACGCTAGAAAATCTACATCGGGGCCATGAAGAGCCCGGTAGAAGCGCCCGTGAAGCTCCTTGCCCTGCCATACCTCCTTGCGATCTTTAGTGTCTAATACTACAGGCTTGCGCCAGTTCTCGTTAGCCAAGAAGAGCGGGGTAAGGCCCTTGTCTACTGAGACCACATCTCGGTGCATCTCCACGTCGGCTTCTAGGAAGTATTCCCTGAGACTGCATACCTCACGGTTGTGCAGGGTCTTAGCATTTAAGAAGCCACGACCCCCACACTTCCGCGGGATATACAGTCTCATCACCGACGACCGTGGGTGATGCATCCGATTTGCGGTCAGCAGTACGCGGACCCTCCTATCCAGGGCATCAAGTTCCGTCTGCGTCCATTTGAGTATGCCGAAAGAATACATCAAAACCGGCATGACCCAACCGTTGAAGGCGCGCACCTTGTTTCCACCTGACAAAAGACTGCTTAGCACCTTATTCAGGCGGCCAAAGAAACGTTCCTTCAACGATTGTTTCATGTCAGCAGTATTGATGCCTAATGCTTCCGACATACCCAAATACTTGTAGGTTTCTGTTGAAGAGAGGGATCTAAGGTGTACGGAATCCGAGAGTTGAGTTCCCACGGATTCCATAATCTTCCCTCGCTTCACATGCATGACTGCACATTTGTCCACACCAAATTCCATCCTGATGGCGCTACTGAAAGTTTCTGTTACCTTCAGTAGCTTCATCAGTTGCAAATTGTTGGGGGCAAAAAGTTTCAGATCATCCATGTAAAGAAGGTGAGATATGACCTGACCACCTCTCCTCAACCGATAGCCTAGACCTGAACCCTCCAGCAGTGTGCTAAGAGGGTTCAAGGCCAGACAAAACCACAATGGACTCAGACTATCACCCTGGAATATACCACGCTCGATCCTTATCGGTTCGCTGTTCCCCTGTATCTGTCGACATCCTGGATAGCGAAGGACTGTTCTCCAGCGCCCCATACATGACATCAGGAAGGTACGCAAAGTTGCATCTACTTTATACAACTCCAGCACCCTCATGAGCCACGTATGAGGCACTGAATCATAGGCCTTCTTATAGTCTATCCAACATGTAGACAGATCCTTTCGGCAGCGGCGAACCTGTTGGCTAATGGCCATATCAATGAGGAGCAGCTCCTTAGTACCGCGGGACCCGTTCCTACATCCATTCTGAGAGGGAGACATGATGGAATTACTCTGAATGTGTTGGTTAATTTTAGCTCTCAAAATGGATGTAAGAACTTTATAGACCGTTGGTAAACAAGTAATAGGTCTATAATTTTTGGGTTCCGCAGTACTACCTGATTTATGGAGCAAGTGGGTAATGCCTGTCGTCAAAAACTGAGGCAGCGACCCTGACTCTAAGGCTGATTGAAACTGGGACGCCAAGCGAGCGTGTGATCTTTGGAACCATTTGATCCAGAAGTTGTGCAGTCCGTCCGGCCCTGGAGATTTCCAGTTAGGTAACGGACGGACTGCACGAGCTACGTCTTGGGGGCTGATGATAATTGCCCCCATTTCTGATATTGGATCACACGCTTGTTCAACCTCCCGGGTCCAATCGCCCTCAGTGTGACTGACAGGCACCGACCAGATGCTGCGCCAGAACGAACACATGGCGTCATCATCTGGTAGACGCGTGTCAGTCACCCCTTGGTCTGGTCGTTCCCAAGCCCTATATACCCACCTTTCGTCGTTTTGGAAAGTACGATTCTGAGTGTATCGCTCCACACGCCGCTTGAACCTACGTATACGGCTTGCCCATGCACAGATCTTCTGCTTCAGGAAGTCGATACGCTCTGTGACGCAGGCCAAATAATCACGAGGATTAATTTCAGTTCCCGAGAACGCCCGCTTCACAAAGCGCATCACTCTAGGGCGAATATTGCCCTCCCTGAAACAGATTAACTTGCCGATGAGTACTCTAGCCTCACCGATACGCCGCTCAATCCTGCACTGCCAAGCTGGAATAGCTAATCTTGATCGTGTAGCTCGGTCATTGTTAGGAAATTTGACGTGAGCTACACGACATGCCGCTACAGCTGCGCAGTACAATATTGAGTGGGTATCAGCGAGGTCTTTGCTGTTGTCAAAACAGTTTGACAGCTGCGAATCTAGAGTACACACCAGCGCCTTGTTTTTCTTGTGCATAGGCAAACGAGGTAAACGCGGTCTAAGCTCAGGCGGTGTGGAACGGTACTCCCGGAACGCACTCTCCAAAGCGCTCCTCAATTCTGCGTTGCACTGGCTACTCACGGTTATAACTTCGTCATCATCCTCTTCACCACCGCGATCCGATCGCGGCGAAGCATTGGATACATTTGGCAGCTGCGCCGCGGTCATTGGCGAAGCAGGCGTAACGGGGTTACTCCGTGAGTCGAGGCGTAGTCGATCAAGTACATTGTCATCCAACATATGGTTACGCTGGATGACCCGCACCTGATCCGATAGTCGTTGCGCTGACACGCTGATAGCTGGCTCAAGCACCTGAAACAGAGAGAGCATCCGACCACGGTACGCAGTCAAGTTACTTCCCCCCTCAGTAGCTCCATAATATGCGCGCATGACGTTTTCATTAATGGACACAGTCCATCGCATGCGCGACACATTTCCACCGGCAGCGGGGATCCTGTTCGGGGCCTGTTGGCCTCGAGGTCCCAAGCCCGCTGGTGGCCGTCCTCTTCCTCGTCGTCGTGGTGGTGATGGCGTCGACGGCGGGGAGAAAAACTCGTCGCTGGAGCTCGACGCAACTGCAGCGACCGGTGACACAGCGTACACGGATGTGGCGCGTCCCGGCGGCTGCGAGGCGGAGCTCAGCGACGAGCCCGGAGTTGGTTGGTGTGCCTTTTGTGTCTTGGCTCGGTTTCGGGTCAGCATCGGTGACATATTGTGTGACAGTTCATTTTGCTTGTCTTGGGTGAATATTCAATTTTTGTTGCATCTGACCGGTTTTGGGTATTATATAAAACGGTTTTTTTTTTCTTTTCCTTTTCATTATTTTGTTGAGCTGGTAATTTATATAGATTTTCTTGCCTTATTTCAATGAATTAAAGCAAATGAGTGAAAAAATTTGTCCGTCACTTTGACGCTCGAGCCACAGATTTATAATTATTATTATTTTTATTTGTCGTTTTAATAAGTCCTCAGTTCCACTTTTCAATGGAAATCTTTAAATATGAAACATTTGTATATCTTTTTTTTTTTTCGCTTTCAATATAAAATAAATCGTTTTCAACGACTCTTTTAACATTTGTTTTAAATTGATAGTGTCCTACACATGTCAACACATGTCATCCGTGCCATCCTTCACAATGTGTTAATGAATAAAGGAAATAATACATTAGAGCCGAGTAGTGTTGCTTGGATGGGGTAGGTGTTCATTCTATATCAGAGGTTGTTCACATTTCTGGGCACTTTCTACTACAAATGTGGTATCAACCTGTAGATTGTGATTTTGCAGATGCTGCTGTTTTTTTGGATGTTGCAGATTTTGAGGGAAAAACTACTTACCTACGTAGGGTTTTCTTCCTACCTTGATGACCAATTAAATATATTATATTTCTTTACATTTTTCCAGTCTCAAGTTACATATCAACTAGAGGCAACCAGATATTGGTGGCGGATGGCTTTCGTTTCTACAAGGAGAAAGCTGTCGGATTTATGACAAGATGGCAATGTGGAGACAAGAGGCGCTTCAAATGTAAGGCCTTCATCACAACCATCGATGGAAACGTTGTGAAGAAAAGTTTTGGTCATAATCATAACTAAGCCATCTTTGTTTGAAGACGAAGGGCTAAGTATGATTATGATCTGATTTTTTTTGCAAAACCGGATATTAATATGAATGGTTTTGATTAGGCCCTTAGCAAACGATGGACTGTCTGTCCGGCCGGTAAATTGTTACTGATGGCAGTGGAATCTATTAATTATAGTTATCTACTTGTATTAATAAAATATGTAATTTTGATATTTGTACATATTTTATTATTATTTTAGATATATTTGTAGTTTGTAAATAATGTAAATATGTAATGATAAAGAAAACAGAAATGAATAAAATAATTATACCAATAAATCAGTGTTCAACTTGTATTAATTAATGAAAAATCCAGAATGACGGACAAAACCAGGCAGTGGAAATTTGAATATTCACATTTCCACTTCCCGGTTTGGTCCGTCCTTTACGCACAAAACCGGGAAGTTTGGCAGAAGAAAGGGGAGGCCTTTACCCAGCAGTGGGTGATCCGGCTGTTATGGTGGTGATGATGATAAAGGAATGAAGTACTTATGCCTAAATTAATACAATGCGATACGATTTAAAATTCACTAATTGATGAGAGGTACTTCACCAAAATTATGTAATTACAATTTTAAAAACTAGTTTTGTATGGAGGATGTGTCTAATTTTCTAAATGATTAAAGACAATGTTTAAAAATATTGTTTTCTTCACAAAAATATAAAGTATTGAACCACTGATATAATTAATCAAAATATATTTTTTTAGGCATTTGTATAAAAAAACCTGAATTATGTTAAAATGTTTTCAGTAATCAGAATAAAAACATCAAGAGGTTCTTTGGCGTTAGAAATTGGAGGTTATCGCTTCTACAAGCTCATGGTTACCGGCTGCAAGACCAGATGGCAGTGTTCTACCTCTCATCAATTAATTGATGAGAAGTACGTCACTACAATTATGTAATTACAACAACTTGTTTTTTTTTGTAGGATGTGTCTAATTTTCTAAATTATTAAAGACAACGTTTTGAAATCATGATTTGTTTTTTTTTTATTTTGTTTTTCTTTTTTAAACAAAGATTTAAATAAAAAAATCTGAATTATGTTAAAATGTTTTCAGTAATCAGAATAAGAACATCAAGAGGTTCTTTGGCGTTAGAAATTGGAGGCTATCGCTTCTACAAGCTCATGGTTACTGGCTGCAAGACTAAATGGCAGTGTTCCACCAGACTCTTCACGAAATGTAAAGCGTACGTCATCACTGTTGATGGTGACCTAGTGAAGACTTACCTTGAACATAACCACCCTGTACCCACATTTCAAGCAATATATTGACCGCTTGGTGACATGCACGAGATACCCGGTGCATCAAGCGAGACGCGAGATGCAACGGCGACTGGTGATCAAACGAACGAAAGAAGTTTTAAGCGGGCAAAACAAGTGATTGTCAACTTGTACCGAAAACTTGCAGTCGCAAACGACAGTTATCGCAACCCTTACTAACTGTCGCTAAATATCATATCGCATGCTTATCATATTTAGGATAGTATACTATAAATTAGTACTAGAAATAAAATAAATAATAATCAATACTAAACACAACAAATTGTGGTTTGTAATTTATCCCATAAGCCGTCAGATTGACATGATGCAGATACATCGAAGTACAGAAGGAATGTCTTTGTATCAAAATAATAATAATTCATGTTTGTTTTTTCTTTTCAGTGAGAAAGTACTAGACAAATAGAGGCACAGTGATGTTGTTGGTAGGAGGGTATCGCTTTTCAAAGGAGAAAATCATGGGTGTGAAGATTCGATGGCAGTGTTCCGTGCGATACCGGACGAAGAGTAAAGCTTTTCTCACTACCATTGACGACCAGATCCTGAAGAGTTGTTTGGAACACTATAATTGCGAATAACTGTAGTTAACGGCACTTCACAGGCTGACTTGTAACTCATACCCTTATATTTCAGATTGGGACAACACTCATGAATATGAAATGCTTTTAAAATGGAACGAACTCATGATTTTCCAAAAATAAAAGAATCTGTTTAGAAAATTTTTATTGGACTAATCCAATCGGACTTTTGTACGAGAGTATTTTTAGGGTTCCGTAGCCGAATAGCAAAAAACGGAACCCTTATAGATTCGTCATGTCTGTCTGTCTGTCTGTCTGTCTGTCCGTCTGTATGTCACAGCCACTTATTTCCGAAACTATAAGAACTATACTGTTGAAACTTGGTAAGTAGATGTATTCTGTAAACCGCATTAGGATTTTCACACAAAAATAGAAAAAAAACAATAAATTAAGGGGGTCCCCATACTTAGAACTGAAAACCAAAAAAAAAATTTTCATCAAACCCATACGTGTGGGGTATCTATGGATAGGTCTTCAAAAATGCTATTGATGTTTCTAATATAATTTTTTTCTAAACTGAATAGTTTACGCTAGAGCCACTTCCAAAGTGGTAAAATGTGTGTCCCCCCCCTCTAATTTCTAAAGTAAGAAGAGGAAAATTCTGAAAATATTTAGGATTGTAGAACGTAAAAAAAACTATCAACGAAAATTGGTTTCAATAAGATATGATGTTTAGTTTTTGAGATATGGGACTTTTTCATCAAACTGCAGCAGTAACTTTGTTTTTCATAAACATACTATGAAAAACAAATTTAGTTTTGCGGTTGTGTGGAAGTTTACTAACTAATACTACTAACTAATGAATGACAGTTCAAAATATTGTTATTATATTGTTTGGAGCTATGGAACCCTGTGTGCGAGTAAGACTCGCACTTGGCCGGTTTTTTTCTATATTTTTGTTTTACTATAAGTGTTAACTACATGAATTAAAAGTCTAGCTATACAGGGTGTTACGGAAAGGGTATATACATACTTAACGGTGTGCTACAGACCATCAAACTGAACATGTTTCCCCACAAAGAAACATCGTAATAACGAAAAAATTATCTGCTGCCCCATACAAAATTTCAATACCTATTCGACCCAAATCTATGGGGCAACTGATATTTTTTTCGCTTAAGTACACCCTTAAGTATGTATATACCCATTCCGTTACACCCTGTATAGGAAAGCACCCATGTAATAGCCCGCTGAAGTGGTAGGAGGCACAGAATTGGCTCAACTCTCTAGTCTCTTTGTAAAACCTTAACCTATCTGCTAACCCTAACTATTTATTGATTCCTATGTTGCCAATTATTTTAATAATTGTAAGTTTCGGCTCATCTATGTTCAGTTTAGTTTGTTCTCGCCCCAATGGTACTAGATAAGAAAAAATGGGAAACTGTTTCCGTTTAATAGGTCTTAATTAAAAACAAATAATTGCAATAGTAAGAGGACAATAAAAGGTTAAGAAAGCTATAATTTTCTATTTTAATATGAAGTTGTTATCACACAGTGCTCTTGGTGTAGCTAAATGAACTTAACAATAATTCATTTTTTCAAAACTTTTTGAAACTAAATCGTTATTTCTATTTAGTTTTTCAGACGGAAAGAGGAACTCTGCTGATGTATTTGGGCGGGTTCCGTTTTTACAAAGACAGGATTTCTGGAAGCAAAACTAGATGGCGCTGCTCTACCAGACACCGTACTAAGTGCAAGGCCTTCGTTAGCACGATCGGAAACCACATCATCGTCAAGTCTTGTCTCGATCACAACCATGACAAAAGGGTCTTAAGGAATGAAAAGATAATAGGGATGATTACTGGGTAAAGAAAACGAAATTCTATTTTGTTCCGTCAGTCATGTAATAATATTAGACACGTATTTTTATCAAATTAACATAAAAATACTTAGTTAAAACGCATTAGAGTTAAAGAGAGAGACGGCTCATTACGTCAGAAGTAGGTATAAAATTTACTTACCCGTAACGTCATGCGCAATCTCAACCCAAAATATCTCCGTAATTTTATGATTACGTGAAAAAAGAAAAATACGTGTCGAATACTTTTTAATAATGTACAGATGCCAAAATTTGTCAATTTCGGGTATCTAGTACCCGAAATTGACAAATTTTCCCAATCAACCTTGAACCGTATTCTTTAACGATAAGGTTGAAAATCTATTAAGGTCAACCGGGGTAATTGCGTCATATTTTCCGATCGGCTTATTGTGAGCGAATTTATGGCATTATCCCTTTTATTGAAAGTCAAGCCAATTAAATGACTATTTTTGAACAAAATTCTAGCAGTGATTTTTTCGCCAGAATATTAAAAAGGGTTTATTACTGAGTGTTTTTAAAAAAACTGAATTTTAGACGCATTTTCCCCGTTTGAGGCAAATACGTCTTTATTAAGTAAATATTGAATGGGTAAGCTTTTCGTGAAAAAATCAAGATATTAGTTTTGCGTTCAAATTTCTGTGCAATAGTATGACACTTAAATTAGCCAAAAACAAGTATTGATGCATTGAGAGTCAACTTAGTAAAAATGAGGAAAATTCATCCCGTTTTTCATAGACGCATTTGCCCCATGCTAAATCCAGATGTTGTCAACATTTTACTTAAAAAAGAGATCGCGCCACCATTTTCGATACTTACATCTGAAATGAATTAAATTACCCACGTTAATATAATTTTTTACAGAAGCAAATAAGTGGTTACAACATAAAATTACCTACCATATCAATCAAAATATTTGCATGGCAATACCCGCACTCGTCTTCAGGATAGTGTTCATAAATAGTAAAAATGGAGCAAAATGGACAACAAAAAATTAGCTTTCAAACGAAAAATGTGTATTTTTCATTATTATATTATCCATAACAAAATGATAAGGGATGTTAGGTATTACGTTTGTTGGTTCTTTACATCATAAACACATAGATGACAAATTGAATTTATAAGTATTTTGCCATGGCCATACAAGTCTTTGTTGTATGAAGTTTTGAAAATCATATTTAGTCAAGTATTTGCCAATGTTCACGTATTTTAAAAATGTCATGATCGTATTGAAATGTGAGGACATAAAAAGGTTGACGAATTCTGCTTTGGGGGCAAATGCGTCACACAGTCGCAATTACCCCGTAACGGCAGACGCATTTAGCCCAAAACATTAATCCTACCCTAAAAAATGGCAATATAACTAACTCCTCAAATAAAGCTAATTCATTAAAAATAACTATCTGTATAAGCACCCCAATATCTATTTCTTACAATCTTTGATGAATAAAATCATTAAATTAAAGAAAACTTAAGATTAACTTGGATTTTTGACTCGCCTCTCGCAGTAACAAGTTGTCCACACTAGTGCAATTTATAAAATGGCTGAATAATTGTATAATTTTACTACAACGCCATCTGTACGCACTACATGTAAAGGATTTAGTTTAAGCAAATGTAAATAGATGACAGAAACCAAAGTAGGCCAAACAGTTTTCGAATAAGTTCATGAAGACGCATTAGCCCCACAGACGCAATTAGCCTAGCTGACCTTAAAGAAATTTGACAGATTGTTGTAGCTTGATGTGCTGGCGTCTGTGCCTTATATACAGAAAAAAAAAGTCATCATCCCTATTGTGTCAACTTTATTTTGATTATGTTTCATGTTTTAAAGCATGAAGATTACAGAAAAACAAATGCTGGCTAAGCTTAGGTTTATCGTATTATGTTAAATTTAAATATTATAATTATGCTATCGTTACATGAGATAACGATTTATTTTAGTAACTGTCAAACTATCTGTTGCCTATATTTTTTTAAATTATTTTATTGACGGGCCTGTACCTATTGTCTATAACGGGCCACGCATAGTGAAAGATTAAGTGGTGGGAATAATATTTACATTTCTTCAATACTGATTTGATTGACTGCATAATTATTTAAGCTTTGTGGTTTGTTTGTAGATGTCATTTTTGTAAGGTTACTTGCGGCCAAACGCAATATTCAGTAAAAAAAAAGTTTGTAAGGTTATTCTCCAAAAAACAAAGATACTTTTGTATTAGAGTAAAGGAGATGTTTGATTTTGGGTTACCACTATGTACACTACATAGATAAATAGGAAAAAAATAGAGGAATATCATAAAAATACTAAAAAAATAATTTGAAAATGGGTATAGTCGTACAATAATTATCATTTGAAAAGTTTTACACTACGATAAACTTATTTTTAGATGACAGTTGTTTGACGTTTGACGACTTTGACAGTTCTAAGAAGTGCCGTCTTAGAGTTTCTTTGCATTGAGTTTGGATTGAACTTGTTGTTTTGTTCAACCAAATGTTAAATAATCACCACTATGAACACTGAGTAAATGTAAATATCTTTATTTAATCAAATACACTTGCACAATATACTTCTCACACTTTCTATTTTAAAATACAACCAACACTATTATTATAACCAATAAGGAGATGTTATTTGTTCCGTATTCGTCAACCAACTAACTCTTAAAAATCTAAAACTAAACTATTTAAACGTCACTAGTGTCGCCCCACCATTGCCCGGAAATTCACAACGGACCAATAGCATTGCGACACAGTGCCGACAACTTAAACATTTATCAAAGAATGATTTTAATTTTAAATAGTTAAACGTATCTATTTTGACTTTTGAGTAATGTTACAAACAATAATAATATAGGATGATTTTAACAAATAAATCGACTAATAATTAAATCTTAAATCAAAATAACTAATTTTATGCGTAAATATGTATGTCTGTCTTTGAGGCGACAACATCCGGCCGTCCTGCGCACGCATCCGTCCCCGGATAGCGTCCCGGTCCGGTGCAATTGCTGAGAACAAAGTATATCAATAAGTCACAACATTTATAAAGTTTGTATGTTCAGATTACTTTTCATTTGAACCGAGCGTCTACTCTGCTATTCCATCAACGGCCAGCAGAAGAAAGACCACAATTCAAAAGACTTTGCAAAATGGACATATTATTGGTATCTAGATGTATTTGTAACTGTTCCATCAGCGGTCAGTCATTGATAAGTTTAGAGCTTGTAGTTTACCCTAGGCGATGCCTTTGGCCAACCCTAGTTGCATATCACTACAAACCCCAAACGAAAGTGCCACAGATTCATTTTACATGAATAAATGCTGCAACTCAAAACCATCTAAATACCAAAACATGTTCGAAGCATATGCACCAGACAGGTTATAACAAACGGTAAAAGTATTTGGGTTCAATAAATACCTGACAACATCTTAGGCCATTTCCAAACCGCCAACGTCTAGATCTGCCAACTTGATCCAAGGCTTCATATTTTCAGCACACGTGGTTCCCTCATAGCACTTGCTTGTTCTTTCAGCGCCACGCATGTCCTTTACTTTGTAGCGGTCATGACCTAATACTTCAGTCACTTGAAAAGGGCCTTTGAAAAGCGGTAATAATTTAGTGCTTTGCCCATCATTGGATTGGCTAGGAATTTTTATAACAACCAAATCGTTGACATTGTAACTGTGAGCCTCTTTCCTTTTGGAATCGAAAGCCTGCTTTTGTTTGTCTGCACTGGCCTGAATGCGGCTATCGACATTATTTCGTAATAACGTAACGTCAACAGCTTGATCTTCTTGTGCCAGCTTGTCAGTATCAGTTTGGAGGCGGTATCCAAAAAACACTTCACTGGGAATAGCTGAAGTCGTTTTATTAATGGTACTGTTAATTCCTTGTTGAATACTCGTTATATGAGTGTCCCATCTGTCGTAACTGGTGTTAGCACCCATACTTCTCAATGCGTCAAGGATGGTGCGATTAAACCGTTCCACCTGACCGTTTGAGCGTGGAACAGCAGTAGCTATAACATGTTGTCGAATGTTTTTGTCCTGGCAGTACTTAACGAACAAATTTGATGTGAAAGAACTTCCAGCATCACATATAAGACGCTTCGGATTACCAAAAACTTTAAATATTTTGTCTAATTCGTTAATAACAACTTTACTTTTAGTATTACGAACAGGTGATATGAAGACAAATTTTGTAAAAGAGTCAACCGTAACCAAGAGGTAGGTATTTTTACGCGTAGTCTTTACAAAAGGACCCAGATGGTCTATGTGAAGTGTGTGAAAGGGCTTTGCATATTTAGGTATCGGAAACAGTTTTCCTTCCTTTTTGCCGTGGATATTTTTATAGTAAATACAGTTAATACAATTTTTAATATATTTGGAGACTACTTTCTTAATTTTTGGAAACCAATAACACGATTTTATCCTTTCAATTGTCTTATCCACGGCAAAATGGCCAAGTTCGTCATGATTAGCTCTTATAATTTGCCAAATACATCGTTTAGGAACAACCCATCTTCTACCATACACGGTCCGCCGGTATACCTTATTACCTAATAACTCATATTCATTATACACTTTCTTATTAAGCTCGGCCTGACCTGACTGTAATATTTCTCTAATTGCACAAATATTTGGGTCTTGTAACTGGACTGATAATAACCAATCTGCTTCAGTAATAGCCAACACGCTTTCATTGCATATAGGGTTTGAGTTTGTATTAACTGGGTTACGGCTCAAAGCGTCAACATGTTGCATTTGAGCTCCGGGTTTGTGTATTATTTCAAACGTGAATTCTTGTGTTAGTAATACCCATCTACCAATTCTAGAATTAATTTCCTGTTTATTTATTGTGTATTTAACAGCATTGCAATCCGTATAGATTTTAAAAGTGGACCCTAACAAATAGTGACGGAATTTTTGAAGCGCAACAATTATAGCCAAAAATTCCAATTCAAAAGAGTGGTACTTTTTCTCCTCATTAGAAGTCTGTCGACTATAAAAATGGATTGATTTTTCGCCTGTATCAGTAACTTGAGTCAGTATGCAACCTACACCATCCCGACTAGCATCGGTGTATAAAATAGTAGGTAATTTGGGGTCATAAATTTTTAATAAAGCATTACTAAGTAACTCTTCTTTTAATTTATTAACTGATGACACTTGATCGGATCCCCACTCCCATATGACATCTTTCTTCAAGAGCTTTGTTAAGGGTTTTGCTATAAGAGCGCAATTCTTTATAAATTTTCTAAAGTAATTGATAAGACCTAAAAACTGTCTTACTTGATGCACAGTTTTGGGCTCAGGATAATTTTCTACTGCCTTTAATTTCTTTTTACCTGGGCGTACACCATCTTCTGAAATATCGTACCCAAGAAAGCTAACCGATCTCTGGAAAAAGTGACATTTTGCCAAATTTATGGTTAAGCCATTATTTTGCAATATTTTTAATACTTCATCTAACAGCCTAGCATTTTCATCGACCGACTGGGTAGCGATCAATAGATCATCCATATAACAAATAACTTTATCAAAGCGTAGGTTACCTAAGACGTTGTTCATCAACCTTTGGAAAACCGATGGTGCATTGCATAAACCGAACGGCATCCTTCTAAATTCAAAATGCCCATCTGGGGTAATGAAAGCAGTTTTGGAAATAGAATTTTCATTAACAGAAATTTGGTAATAGCCACTTTTTAAATCAATAGATGTGTAGCATTTACATCCTCTAAGTTTATCTATAAGGTCTTCTACTATGGGCATTGGGTCCTTCTCTTTAACAGTTATTTTATTTAGAGACCTATAATCAATGCACAAACGTTTTTCGCCCGAAGGTTTATCAACTAATAGAACCGGACTAGCGTAAGCAGAATTACTTTCACGTATTATTCCATTTTTTAATAGGTCATCAATAATATTCCTAGTTGCTGCCTTTTCGGATTCAGACATACGGTAGGGTCTTTGATATACCGGTTTATTAGTTATCAATTCAATATCTAACTCCACACAAGAAGTCTGTCCCAACGATTTTAAATCTATTGAAACGACACGAGGGTATTTAAAAAATATTTCGTTTAAAAGAGATATGTGTTCAGAATCAGAATTAAACATAGACGACTCTATTAAAGCTACTTGGTACTTACTAATGGGGCAAAAAGAAAGGCTATTTCCTACACGTACATACATAATTCTCTTATCCTCCGAGAAATTCCTACCAATTAAAATAGGACAACCAGCCAATTCGTCACAAATATATATGAGTACACTAAGCTCAGCATTGTCTACCCCAATATCAACCTGTGTCCCATGTGTGACCTCAGAGCTAGAATCAGTTTTAAATCCTGTTAATATCACGGGTTTATTTAACTGGACCAATGCTAGGTTTAACTCTCGTGCCAAAGAAGACGTCATTAGAGAACAACTACTACCCATATCAATAAAAGCCTGTCGTTTACATCCATTAACCATAATTTCCTTATAAAATTTATCCTTAGGTGTAGGCTCAACAATTAATTTGACTTCACTGTCCTTTTCAGCTTTCATTTTAGGTTTAGACCTACAAGCAAGCTCTAAATGACCAAATTTATTACACGAATTACATTTTACATTATCCTTCAGACTGCAGCTGGTCTTTTTGTGACCAGGTTCACCACAGCGAAAGCATGTAATATTTGCACCAGTATTTGATACGAAACTATGTACTGGTGCTCCATTAGAGTTAGAACTATCAATCTTTTTATCCACATTGCTATAGCGATTTGAATTTTTCCCATGCAAATTGTTTTGTCTATGAACGGATTTTTGGTCTGGGTCAACATGAATTTTTCCGTGCAAAAATGAGGCTAACTCATCGCAGTATTTAAAATTACCAGCATCTGCCGCAGTGAGTATATTTTTATCGTCAATTGATCCTACAATAATCGAAATGATATCATGATCAGAAAATGACAACCTCATTTTGTCAATTTTTCCTTTTTGTACAAAATAAAATTCATATAATGATTGGCCATCCGAAGGTTTCGTTTGGACTAAGTCTTTTAACAAACTGTACATATTACGCTTAATTTGAAATGTGTCTAATAGTGTATTTCGCCAATCCTTCCACTTCCAGGTAGTCCATCGTGTTTTATTTTTTTGAAGCGAGTCGTACCACGTTTTAGCGGTGTTACGCAACTTTTGCAACGCTTGGAATTGTAAGACACGATCGGACCAACGAAAAGCACGAGCATTGGCTTCCACTACGTTTATCCACATTTCAATATCGTCCACTAAAGGGTCAAATTCAGGAATCACTGAAGACAACATAACATTTTGGCTTACTGCTGGAGACGCACGCCTGGTGCGTCTCTTTTTTCTATGCCTGTGCCCATCAGAGCTGCTGCTGCTGCTGCTAGATGAGGGTGAACCAGAGCTCGATGAGCTACTTCTAATATTTTTCGAAGCACTTCTTCTCCCTCGAGTGCGCTTGCGGTTTCGCGGCATCTGGGCGCGTTTTCGTACCACTTCTGATGTTAAATAATCACCACTATGAACACTGAGTAAATGTAAATATCTTTATTTAATCAAATACACTTGCACAATATACTTCTCACACTTTCTATTTTAAAATACAACCAACACTATTATTATAACCAATAAGGAGATGTTATTTGTTCCGTATTCGTCAACCAACTAACTCTTAAAAATCTAAAACTAAACTATTTAAACGTCACTAGTGTCGCCCCACCATTGCCCGGAAATTCACAACGGACCAATAGCATTGCGACACAGTGCCGCCAACTTAAACATTTATCAAAGAATGATTTTAATTTTAAATAGTTAAACGTATCTATTTTGACTTTTGAGTAATGTTACAAACAATAATAATATAGGATGATTTTAACAAATAAATCGACTAATAATTAAATCTTAAATCAAAATAACTAATTTTATGCGTAAATATGTATGTCTGTCTTTGAGGCGACAACACAAACCAAACAAAACAAACCAAAACCCAAGATTTTCGAAATTCCAGTTGTTTTGTTTACTAAAGCAGTTATGACAATTACATTTGATTGACGTGTATCGTAATACACGTCAATCAAATGTCATTGTCAAAATGGTACAAGACATGATGTAATTCACCTTATGTGAATTAATTATAATTCGAACAGAAAATACTAATCGTCGCTACAGTCACTTACGCGTACGAGTTAAAATTAACTAAATAAAAATGAAGTAGAATTTAGAATACCTAATATTTAAATGTATAAGATAAAAAGTCTAAATTTCAAAAAAACTGTCACATAAAAACATTTCAACTAATTTTTTTTTAATAAAAACTGTCAAGATGAATAAATACTCGATTGACAACCCTGAAAATCATGTTTCTATTAACCTCTTTCTCGTTGCTATTAACCCCTCACTCTTATCTATTCACCCCTTTCTTCGTGTCTATTGACCCTAACGGCGTTTCTAATCACCCCCCACTCGTTTCTATTCACCTCGAATTCAGTAAAAAATACAAGGTCTCGATTTTACTAAAAAATAAGAACAAAATGATGGAATATTGATACTAACCTTTTTATTCCTAATAGATGAGAAAGTTAACTATCCAAGAATGCAAATTGACAAATCGATAACAGTGAAGATCTTGATGTTTTTTTAAAAGTTCTACACAGTCAAAAACACTTGTACCTACGCAGACGTTCACTTCAACCGCTTTTTTCTTTATGTCATTAGACTTGACGTTAATTTGAGGGTTACCAGAATAAAGGAAAAATGTTGCAGTGTTATTAATAGTAGAAATAAAGATACTTTAATAGACTATAGAGCAACTAGAACGACCATAATCAAATTCCCAGATTTGTTTCTATACACCCCGCGATTTCTATTCACCCCATTTTACGGTAACATGAAATTTATAATTTTAATTTTTGTTTTACAGAAATAAGGTTCGTGAAATCTCGCAGGGGTGGCTCGTATCTTCTTATGGGTCAGCATCGGTATTACCGCTGGTCTGGAAGCAAAGAGCCGAAAACTCATTGGGTGTGTATTAAACAAAAACAGGAAAAAAGCCGAGCAAAAGTTACCACTATCAGCAACACAATTGTCAAGTCCATGACCGAACACAGCCATTAACTTGGCTGTTGATGCACGTTTGCTGCCCGAGGGTACATCAAATTATTTTCTCTCATTAGAGGTGCTTGATAGTTTGAACACTTGCTGGTGGTGAGGTTCAGGCTAAAGCAAGTGCGATAAGAAAAATAAGCCTCTTATTTTAAGAAAAATAAATTTACTTTATTTATTATTTAGACATTATAGTTATCATAAAAATGTATTTAGTAAATAAATATTGATATAAATCTTCATTTGGTTTATTAAATGCCAAACTCTTATTTAAATTCTGGATAGTAATTATTTATCTCAACGGTTTTACTCAGTTGGGAATCCTGTCATAGAGTACGATGGGTATCGCTACAACAAGCGAAGCAAGGGTCCCAAAGCGAGCTGGGTCTGTGTGAAGGTCTCCGTCGGCTGCAAGGCCAGGTCTTCACTATCGACAGCGAGATTTACAAAATTGATCAATTACATAACCATGATCGTACTGCTACGTACTTGTAGCAAGTTTCCTCCGTTTCTTTGTAGGTGCAAATATTTTTTAGACATAGTTGTTTTATGCGCTACAAGCTTGTCTGGTCTATCAGCGATAACACCGCCACTGTGCCATATTCGTCTATCTATATAAAATAATGTACCTATTGAAATTAAAGTTTTCTTTTATTCCAAAATATTAGGTGTAGCTGTATGGCGTATACATAGAAAATCAAAAGAGATTTTCTCAGAGGTTCCCGCAAAGACTGTTTACGTTGAAAGATTCGCAATAGGGTTTTACATTCTTGATCACTTTCCCTATCAGTTTAGGGCAGCAGCAAGGGTCTGAATATCCAATGGGGTCGTGTAAAAAGCATCCCTAACAAATACCGAGCAGGAATCACCTCTCTAGACTGCCAAATTTCAAGTCTATGATCAAACGTAATCATTAAAGACTGATATTGGAGGAATTAGAACCCCAGAAAATAACTGCCTTCATTAGTAAATATTTTTCCAATTGTTTAAATTTTATTGCTAAGAATGACAGTAAAGTCAGATAGTGTTTTTCACATGTATTTATATCTTAACATGAAAACGTAACTGATAGTCATCGTTTATTTTTCAGAAATAAGGGTCACGACATCTCAACGAGGTTACCCGATGCTCCTCATGGGTGACCATTGCTTCCACAAATGGGCTCGAAGCAAGGAACCCTGGGTTTGTGCTAAGAACAACTATTGCAAATGACGAGTAAGAATAACCACCATCAACACCGAAATTATCAAGTCCATGACCGAACACAATCATTGACACTTAGCTGTTGATGCGCGTTCGCCTTTCTAGACTAACAAGATAATTGATAAAACGAATCGTGACTCAGTAGTAAAGGCTTGATAATTGATTGAACAGTTAAACATAGCAGGGTGTGTAAACTATGCATTCAGACTTTGAACAAAAATATATTGGGTTGGATTTTAAAACGAGTCGCCTGAATTTGAGGGTATTGGTGGTCTAAGGGGCTTATGGGAGTTTGTTTTAATCCCTCCAAAGTAATTTTGGCTGCCGGAGTTGCGTCTAAATATTTTAAAACAATTTCCAAAAATTCTTAAATACTATTGCAATTATGCAAAACGGAACGTAATTTTTATGCTTTAGTACAGTTTTTCAATGTAATTTTTACGTTTTATGTGAAAAACTTGAAACGAAACGCAACCCGCCATCTTGGATGGATATTGACAGCTAATGTCAAATTTGTGCGTCATTCCTTTGCTTTCGAGTGTAAGTGAATGTGTTCTTCCGTATTTATATAATTCTTAGGTAATTAATAGCAATGTATTACTCCGAGTTGGCACAATCCGACTTCATTGAGTTAGGTTAGATGGCTAAGGCGGGAGCGCAGCGCAGCGAAGCTACCGCCTTAGCCATCGTGGTTTTTTTTTTTATACCACCCAGAAATAGGTGCCCCGCGTAGCGGGGCTCCGTCGACTCATAATAGAAGCCAATTTTTATATATATTTTTTTTGTTTTCCGGCGGGTGAAAATGGTGAGGGGGGATCCGACCCCTCCCCCCACCTCCCCCCAACCATTCACAACCCCTTAAAATGGCGACGTATTTCGAAATTTTTACCTAACCACCATCAACACCGAAATTATCAAGTCCATGACCGAACACAATCATTGACACTTAGCTGTTGATGCGCGTTTGCCTTCCGAGACTAACAAGATAATTGATAAAACGAATCGTGACTAAGTAGTAAAGGCTTGATAATTGATTGAACAGTTAAACATAGCAGGGTGTGTAAACTATTCATTCACACTTTGTACAAAAAAATATTCACTTAGACTGACAGACTCTCTAGACACTATAAGAACAAATGTATTTATTGTTATGTTCAGTAGTAGCAATAAAAGATACTGTTGGTATACTATGTTTAATTCACACAAGGCATAGGTTAGTTTATACAGACAGTCCGTAGTAGACGGGTTGAGAACAAGTTATGGCAACCAGACGGATGTGTGTCATCGACAATCACTAGTGCTGTGACACTAATTACTTACTAAATAGTGATGTCACAACATCCCCCCTGTTGAGTTCTATTCAGACTCTTGACAATAATTAATATGTATATACTATGCTATACAACTTTACTTATAGACTACTTATAGTTCTATTACATTTAATCAATTTCTTCTATCAACCTTCTTGTTGGTTTTACAATACGACCTGACCTTGTAGTTATGCTTGAGGATTTCTGAGATGAGGGATCTTGGTGCCTAGGCTCCTGTCTGTCACCTTCCTCTCTCCCTTGTGACGAGTTGGATTGCATAGGAGGGTTAGCATAGTTATGTGAATACTTATGTCTTAAGTGAATCCTGTTTCTCCTATATCGAACTCCATTGACATCCTCAACTACATAAGACCTATTATTTAACATTCTTTGTTTAACAACAGCTTGTTCCCAATTAGCTTTAGGATTTCTTTTAAAATATACATGGTCATTATAATGTAACGTTGACAAAGACTTTGTATTTTTATCATAATACTTTGATTTATTTTCATCATTTTTCTTGACAGATTGTTTATAATCCTGAAATGTTACTACTTTTGGCTTTAATCTCTTATAAGACACTGGAATGTTATCTCTTAGGTTTCTTGACATTAATAATTGTGCTGGTGATGACAAATTATTCTTTGGTGTTTTTCTGTACTGTAATAAAGCTATGTATGGATCTGTTTTGTTTTCTTTACATTTCCTTAACATGTTTTTTATAATTTTGACTGAACTTTCTGCTTGACCATTTGACTGTGAGTGATATGGGCTAGTAACTACATGTTCTATCTCCCAATCCTGCATAAATTTTTTAAATTCTGCTGACTGAAAAGGAGGTCCACCATCAGATACTAATGACAAAGGTATTCCATGACGAGCAAAAATTGATTTTAAATGAGTAATAACATTTTGAGATGTGCTATTTTTATTTAATAATGCAATCTCTATGTATTTTGAGTAATAATCTGTAACAATTAAATAGACTAAATTATTAAAATGCATTAAATCTATACCGACTTGTTGCCATGGATATTTACATATTTCATAATTTTGTAGTGGTTCCTTTTGATTACATGGTTTATATTTTGCACATATAAGACATTGTTCGACTGTGTTCTTTATATCACTTGACATATTTGGCCAGTACAGAGATTCTTTAGCTAATTTCATACATTTATTCATGCCCTGATGCCCTTTGTGGATTTTATGTAACATCTCTTTATACATAGACTGTGGTACTATTAATTTTGAGCCTTTGAACACTAAATCTTTAACTACATGAATTTCTGCTTGCATATTCCAGAATGGTTTTACCAATGGACTGACATTGTTTTTATTTTTTGGCCAACCTTCTTTATAATATTTGTTTAATAACTGCAAGGATTCATCATTTTTGGTTTCCTTTGACAATTTTGTGCTATATTCATCTGTAATTGCTAAATTAGCATACATTAGATTGACATGACAAGACATTTCGGATTCGTTTTCAGGTGTATAATGTTCTTTCAGAGCTGCTCTTGACAAAGTGTCTGATATATACATTTCTTTACCTGGGACATGTATAACTTCTAAATCATATTTCTGTAAAGTTAACATCATACGCTGTAATCTTGCGGGGACATCATGCAATGGTTTTTTGAATAGATAGACTAACGGTTTGTGATCAGTTTGTACTGTCACTCTGTTCCCATATACATACTGGTGAAATTTTTCACAACCAAATTGAATAGCTAGTAACTCTTTCTCAATTTGAGCATACCTTTCCTGGGTTTCAGTTAAAGTTTTTGAGCTATATGCAATAGGTTTGCTTTTTTGTAGAATGACTGCTCCTAATGCTGACTTTGATGAGTCGACTGACAAGACTAATGGAATCTTGGGATTATAATGAGCTAAAACTGGTGAGTTAGTTATCTCATCTTTCAGTTTCTTCAGACATTGACTATGATTCTCATCCCAAGTCCAGACTGTATCTTTTTTCAAAAGATTTCTTAATATTAGAGTTTTCTCTGACAAGTTTCTTATAAAAGGTCCTAAATAGTTGATCATACCAAGTATTCTCTGTAACTCTTTGACATTTTTTGGTGTGGGCATATTGACAATTGCTTTGACCTTCTCTTGGTCTGCCCTAGCACCATCTTTACTAAAGACATAACCTAAGAAACATACCTCTGAGACTAAGAATTTACACTTTGACTTATTAAATTTTAAATTGACTTGACGAGCTCTTTGCATGACTTTGTGTAATCTTTCATTATGAACCAACTCATTCGGTCCATGAACTAAAATGTCGTCTATGAATATCAAAACTCCTTCTATATCACCAAATAGGTTCATCATGACTCTTTGAAAGATTTCAGACGAGGCATTTATGCCGTATGGTAGTCTTAAATACTTATATCTACCAAATGGTGTTTGAAAAGTGCATAATTCTGAGCTATATTCATCCAGACGTAACATCCAGAATCCAGAAAATGCATCTAAATGTGAAAAACATACTGATCCTTCTAACTGTGATCTAATTTCATCAATTGACTTGAGTGGATAGAATTCCCTCATGATGTTCTTGTTCAAATTTCGTGGATCAAGACAAATTCTTAACTGACCTGAACTTTTCACTGTTATAACAACTGAGTTAACCCACTCTGTAGGTTTTGTGACCTTTACAATAACTTTCATTGCCTCCATGCGTTCCAACTCCCCACGTAGTTTCTCTTGCAGCGCAAATGGTACTCTCCTGGGTGGATCCACGCATGGTACTGCGTCTGGCTTGAGTTTGAGATGACAGACTTGAGGTAGGCAGCCAAGACCCTGAAAGACATCGTTATATTGTGTAAGAATTTGTTTACAAAAGTTTTGTTTTGATACTGAAAAGACACGTTTTATTATACCTAATTTTTGACAAATTGGAAGACCAAGAACATTTGGACAATCTAGATCTGCTACTATAAACATTATGGTTTCGACGACGTTGTTATTTTCTAAACACAAATTGCAATTTAAGTTGACTTTGCCTAAAATTGGAATGGATTTTCCACCAAATCCTGTGACTTTTATTTGACACTTGACAAGTGACAGTTGCGACATGTTGCTCTGACGTTTGACATAATTGAAAGTTTGTTTTGACATGACATTAATATCTGCACCTGAATCTATGATGCATTTAATTTGTTTATTTCCTACTGACAAGTTAATTTCCCATGATTGTTTTGAATGACTACTTTCCAAAGTGTTGACACTGTTTACTTTCTGACAATTATCTGAGTTACTATGTAATGATCCGTTGTATGACTGTGAATACTGACTGCTGTTTTCATGACTATAATGCTGTGTGTAATTGTGAAATCCCTCAGACTCGTGACCATTTTCATCATTGAGATGTAAATATGGACACTGACGTTCATTATTTTGACTATTTGAGTGGATTATTGACTTGGATCTCTCAGATATGTGACTGTTTTCATCATTGAGATGTTTTTCATTACATCTCTCAGACATATCACTGCTTTCATCACAGAGATAATTTGTATGGGGTGTAGGACTTTTGGATATTGACTTTGATCTCTCAGGTATGTGACTGCTTTCATCATTGAGATGTTGATTATTTTCATTACATCTCTCAGACATGTCACTGCTTTCATCACAGAGATAATTTAAATGGGGTATAGGACTTTTGGACGTTGACTTTGATCTCTCAGATATGATCTGACTTTCATCATCGGGATTTGATTTTGACTGTTTGCTGTAGTATTGCTGTGATAACTTGGTCTCAACTCGTCTGCTGTTGCTGTACTGCTGTTTATGTACCTGTGACTGGCTTTGAGACGGTGACTGAATACTATGTGACTTTGACGACTGACTGTGTGCATGTGTGTTCTGACTACTATGTGGATCATAGTGATAAGACTGACTCTTTTGACTTTGACTCGACTTTAATTGACTGTTCAACATTCCAACAAAATATTCTTGACTACTATTATCTGAATTAAACGATTGCAACTGACTGACTTTTTTATTTTTAAAACAATATTTAGCAAAATGACCAAAAGATTTACATGACCTGCATTGAACGCCTTTAGCTGGGCATTTGTAGCGATGAGACTGCCCACAGCGACTGCATGTCCTCGAGTCGCCCTTCGAAGCTGAAGCTGACCTGCGACTGCCTGAGGATGACTTTTGATTGCTCGAAGCTGACTTGCGACTGGAAGCTCGCTGTCGACCGTCTCCTCGACCACGGCTCCTCCGACTGAGATGCATGACGCTTTCACTGGCGACACTGCTCTCTTTGACAATTTTGTCAGCATCCTGCTGCGCGACTATGAGTGTGCTCGCTATCTCTTGCATCCTATGATAGGTTAAATCATGCTCTTGCAGCAATCTTTGGCGTACATGTGACAAATCCATGTTTAGGTTTGCTATGAAAATATCTTTAATTAATGACTCTCTGAGCGTGCCAAACTCACATTCTTTGCTTTTTGCTTCTAAATCTGTAATGAATTCTTGGATGCTTTCCGATTTGTTCTGCTTACGTGTAAAAAATAAATATCTGCACATCGTCACATTTTTTCTCGGCTCGAAATATTTGTCGAATCTTGATTTGACTTCGTTGAATGTGCTGTCATCAATTTTTAGGTTAAATGTGTTAAATATGTTAAGACCACGTTCTCCAATTGAGTGCAACAAAATGGCTATTTTTCGCTTTTCGCTTGACTTGTCCAGACCTGTGGCCAACAAATACAGTTCCATTTGCTGTGACCATCTTCTCCATGACTCCGCATTGTTATTTGCTGGATCTGACGAGATATGAAGATTACTTAGCTGCGTGCGAAGCGTACCTTCTTGTTGTCCGCCATCTTTTTCGTCGGCATTACTCGGATTCGGCATTTTTCGTTTTAAATGATTAATCGTTTTTCTTAATGACTTCTGACACCATGTTATGTTCAGTAGTAGCAATAAAAGATACTGTTGGTATACTATGTTTAATTCACACAAGGCATAGGTTAGTTTATACAGACAGTCCGTAGTAGACGGGTTGAGAACAAGTTATGGCAACCAGACGGATGTGTGTCATCGACAATCACTAGTGCTGTGACACTAATTACTTACTAAATAGTGATGTCACAACATTTATTAAATAAATATTGTTTGAAGTCTTCATTCATTTCCATTTGAAGCTGTTTTTTTTTAACTGTATTTATGTAAGTTCTGTTGCCTACAGTTCAGACATTACTTCTATTTAAAACATCGTTGTGATAGTTGTAGACAACTAGCTGATACCAGGTTATCCGAGTAGCTAGGAAATACCAAGAGCCATCACTAGTGTAATGATTGTTTAAGGTCTTCCTTTCATATTTTTACGACGGAAAGCATATTGACATCCTTTTGTCTAATAGGAATATTTTCCACAACGACACAACGCGGTTTTCCATGCCTTCAGATATTTTAATTAATGTTTTAGCACAAACTCATTTTTATTTTGGTACTGATTTAAAATTGTTTCGAACGCTATTATTGGTCGTTCCTGGATGTTATACCACAAAATGTATTTATATCAAATAAATATTGTAATAAATCTAGTTTAATTTTCATTATGTTATCAAATAAATAGTTTTTTGAGTAGCAGCTACGGAATTTTGGCAAATTGCCGTTAAAAATAAATTGTATCCTCATTTGAGCAATTAATTTGACCTAATGTTGTTCATAATCGTAATATTCGTTTTACAGGAATCAGGTTCGTGAAATCTCAAAGGGGTGGCTTGTGTCTTCTTATGGGTCCGCATCGGTTTTACCGCTGGTCTAGAAGCAAAGAGCCAATAACTCATTGGGTGTGTGCTAAACAAAACCGGGAAAAGTGCCGAGCAAAAGTTACCACTATCAACAACAAAGTTGTCAAGTCCATGACCGAACACAGTCATTAACTTGGCTGTTGATGCACATTGGCTGCCCGAGGGTACCTAACGCGATAATTGACCTAATTTTTTTTCTCTCATTAGAGGTGCTTGATAGTTTCAACACTGCTGGTGGTGAGGTTCAGGTTAAAGCAAGTGCGATAAGAAAAATCAGCCTTATAATTAAGAAAAATATATTTACTTAATTCTTTAAACATTTCATATACCAAAAATATGTTTAATCAATAAATATTGATATAAGTCTACATTTAGTTTTTTTAAATGCCAAACTCTATTTAAATTTAAATTCTGTGTAAGTAAGTAGCTCTAGGTACTTTTCTACCCAGTTAATAGCTGTCCCAAATGATTTTAAATGAACTTTTAATTTATAATATTAAAAAATATTTTATAACTGATCTGTTTTCAAAACCCACCAGGGTTTCCCGTGTATTGTCATTGGTTCTAATAAGTTCAACCAGATTGACTAGAGCAACGGGTACTTGCAAAGGATTGACTAGCAAAGGGTTGAAAAACTACTGAGTGTGCGCTTAAAGTCGTCGAAACAAATACAAAGCAAGTATCACCACTATTAACAACCAAATTGTCAAGATAATTACTGAACACAATCATTGAACGTTACTTGTAGAAACTAATTACTAAAAGAAGAACATAAATATTGCAACATTCTTAAACCATAATTTAATTTAAATATTAAGCTTAGTTAATTTAAAATAAATTAAAAAAAAAAAAAAACCGAAGGAAGGCATGAGGCTATATTCCACCACGCTACGACCAAAAGAAGCGGAGCATCAATGAAAACTGTTGCAAAAACGGGGAAAGTGTGACTCAGACAAAGTTATGCGGGTCTACTAGTTAAGTATATTATGATGCTTTCCGACTTTCCAATATGGTTTTAACAAGATTTTTCATTTCAGAGCAGATAGAGTTTGGTGTATCAAGATATGGAAAACCGGTAATTAATATGGGACGTTATAGATACAACCAGCACCCTCGAACTAGTGGTTCTAGAGCCCGGTGGTACTGTGTGAAGGCGAGGTCTGGCGGCTGCCCTGCTTCACTCATCACCATTGATGACGTCATAATAGCGGTCAAACATGACCACACACATTGATTTCTGTTCCATGTTAGTGAACAAAAGACCAAGCTTCAGCCATCCGGACGCACCTTCAGACCTGTTGACGAGAATCTGTCAGATATTTACGGATGACCTCGATGTCTACGAAAGTATTCATTAATATATAGTTGTACGTAATCGGTTACTAAATAAAGAATTCCCAAGAATTATTTGGGATTAAGGATTTGTCAATTCCCAAAGCAAAAATGATCAAGGCCAGCTTATACCTTCATAAAGTAAAGACAAGTGAAGGGTACCATCATTTGGGGGTTTGCTTATGTAATTTGAAGTTCTGAGATTGTTGATTTTGATTGAAAAGACGATTACATTTACATTTTAAAATAATTGTTTTTTTATGATTCTGGAAAATTAAAGCGTAGTTTGTTTCCAGGACTAATTTTCGCAACGTCGCGATTTGGGAAACCCGTGGTGATTATTGGTCATCACCGTTTTAATAAATACTCACGTTGTAGAGGTCCGAAGGCGCGATGGACCTGTACTAAAGGAAAGGGATGTAAGGCGATGGTTACCACTGTCGATGACCACTTGGTTGTTTATAGGAACTGCCATAACCACGAGTGAGGTGACGAAAGAGAGAGATTAACGGGAGTTATACAAGATGTATAGCAAGCACCGTTTTGGTTTACAAATACACAATGATTGATTTGACGAGTATAAATAAATAGAACTCATACTTTCTGGAACGAAAGATTTTCTTGTTTGTTTGAAAACAGCTGTGTTCTTCTTTTGTGTTGTGTGAACACTTCTATCTGAAATTGTTTTGTGTTTGACAGTTGTGTGAAAAATCTTAGAATAGTTTTTGTGTCGAAATTAAAATGTATACCTTACATAAATACTTTACCTTTTCTTTCGAAAGTTAGCTTCCAAATTTATAATTACACACTAAAAATACGTGGCTTTTTTTTACAGAAGAATTACAATTTGAGAAGTCCAGACAAGGCCGGCCTATTGTAGTTTACTCCGGCTATAGATTCAGTAAGCAGTATACTTACAAATACAAAACGTGGTGGAAATGTAGCAAAAAAAACTCCGGATGTAGGGCCACCCTCGTTCTTTTTGAAAAACAGGTCATAAAGAAGCTCAATATCCATAATCATTCTAAAGAGCTCGAATAAGGAAACTATTTTGCTTATAATGATTTAAATGAATGATATACAGGGTATAGTGGAAAAGGTATTTTTTTTTGTGTATGTATTTTTTCACCATTACGATGTTTGTCCGATGGAGAAACATGTTGAGTTTGATAGTCTGTAGCACATATACCCTTTCCGGTACACCCTGTATACAATAAAATAATATACTTTATGTTTAGGAAGAATAACAGTTATACTGTAACTTAGTCATTTAAAAAAAATCATCACTATTAATGTAACTAAAACATAGGGATTAAATGATATAATTATGTATACTTAAGCGTTAGTGATCATGGGATGTTTGACTATTCATAGGTACATGCATCGTATTAATTATTTGGTATAGATAATATAAAGAAAGAAAGAAGAAGATTATAATTTATTAAGATTAGAGTTAATACATTTCCATGTTCCATGTATAGTTTGAACACTAAAGCGTATTTAAAAAATAAAAACATTATGTTTCAGATTAGTTATTTATAGAAATGCGTGTCTAAAATAATAAATGTATTAAGAAATGAATAGTTTTTTCTTACTTTACTGACTTCATTTCCCCGTTCATATAGGGTTCGTCTAGCTCCATCTCAGTCCCACTCTGGAATAAGAATAAAACAATACTGCTTTTGTCATAAATGATTGCGATAGCTAACCTCGTAACAGACCATGAAAAACTGCAGTCCCAATTTTTGTGATTATGGTATTTTAAAAATATAAACAATTTGCTAAAGACATAATCTTCGAGTTCCAACGTATCAAAGGAATACTTCGATTATTTAGATTACATTGTCATGTTTTATTTATACGCCGCACACCTAAATAATTGGACTCATCATCACTAATTGTAGCATATATTTTTCTACATTTTTATAAAGTATAAATAGATTCATTTTTTGTTTAATTATTTGGTATGGTTTTTATGTTGTTTATTAAATCTAACTGAAATTCTATTTCCATACAGCTCCAGTGTTCTCAACATCTAGATATGGCAAGCCAATAATATTATTGAACAACTATCGGTACAACTGGAACAATCCTTATCCTGATCAGCATGATCATCAGTTCACCAGGAAGCTATGGCGGTGCTGCAAGAGGACCACTAACCGCTGTAAAGCCAGTCTCATCACCATCGATGATGAAATAGTTAAATTCGTGAACGAACATAATCATTGAAAGATTGCAGACGATATTGCTTTAATGGAAAAGTGAATCTCGACCTATTTGCCGTAATTATATCTATCATTAATTAAATGATCATAATATTTTAAAATACTAGCTAATTATCGTGTTTATTTTATCAACAGCCGATTATTAAAGCATGTTATTGTGTTCCTTTTAGATTAATAATAAACGCATATTTAAAAACATCTTTTAAAGTCTTTCTTTAGTGTGCGTGGGTATGTGGCCTAAACATTTTTATTGCTTTTCGTTTTTACATTGCTTTAATTTATTTATGGAATCCTTTTTTTTTATTTTTTTTGATTTTGTCTTTGTGGATTTTATCACAGCTGCAGTGTTCTTAACATCCAGGCATGGAGAACCAGTGATCCTGTTCAACAACTATCGGTACAACTGGTACATCCCTCATCGTAAACAACATGTTCACCAGTTCAGCAACAGGAAGCAATGGCGGTGCTGCAAGTGGAGTAAGCAGTTCAGAGCAGGTCTTATTACCATCAACGTCGTTATTATCAAATGCATGCACCAGCATAATCATGGAAACACAGCTGAACATGAGAAATTGGTTTTTCGAAGTGCGAGACGGGCTCGCACACAAAGGGATTCCCTTGTACTACAGAATTTAATTTTAAAAAAATATGCTCATGCATAGGTCAATTTACACTCAACAGCAAAACTATTTTTTTTTTCTCATAGGCAGTTCTAATGAAACACAAAGTTCATCATCATCATTTCAGCCGAAAGACGTCCACTGCTGGACATAGGCCTCCCCCAAGTGTACATAATTATATTAATACATATCATTATAAATACATTTCAAATGTTTAAATTTCGGTCAACTGTGGGTCTGTGGGTTCCCAAATAGTGGTGACCAAAATATTAAAATAAGCAAGCTTGTATTATAGAAGAAAGAGTTCTAGAAATCTTGAAACTTATCGGTATGGTAAGGCGTCATGGATTCTACTAGTTACATCGTTGTTTTGGCAATGCTACTACATGATAAATTCATTTAGTTGACTACGACGGAATATATTACCTCAACAGCACTGCTTCAAAAAAAGGTGTTTTTTCCTTGCAGTTGTTTTCTCTACATCTCGTTGCGGCCGGCCCGTCATCTTACTAGGCGTCTACAGGTTCAACAAGAACGATAGAAGCCGAGGCCTCAATGGTTACTGGACCTGCAGCAGATACAGGAGTAGTGGCTGCAAGGCATCCATCACAACTTTCAATAACGTCATCATCAAGTGTAGAAGAAACCACAATCATTAGTTGAACCCTGAAAAAGTCAATCTGCATATTAATTATAGATTTAAAATGTATGTTAATCAATATTACATCAAATTGTTAAATGAAAAAAGCTTTGTGATTATGACAATTTCTCAATTCTGAACTTTATTATATTCTTGAACTTAAAACAAACTTAATTACTTTTTAATATTTTTATTTTAAAAAAATCTTTTTATTTTCGTCATTGATTAACTTTGGTTAGCAAAAATAATCCTTAACCTAATTACAGTGGTCTTTACGACGCGACGTCCCGCTTCGGCAAGCCTGTCATCTAGCTCGAGGGGCATCGATACAATCAACAAAGACGTAAGGACCACATAGCGTGGTGGTGCTGTAGTAGAACCAGGAGCAGTGACTGCAGGGCCAGCATCGCCACATTATCTACAAGGTTAAAGTATCCCATAATCATAAAAGAAAGTAATAAACGAGATTTAATAATCTAATACCCCGAGTCTCCCGAGTTTATATTCATATCTTGTTAATTTTTACTTATTGTTATTTATATTTAAATGCATATAGAATGTGCATATTGTGTGTGTGTGTGTGTGTTTATGTGCATATTTATTTACATATAGAATCGTGGGTTTGGTTACATAATGTAGGTTCTCAAACAAACACACGACACAAGAGGCGATCGTAGCGTTCGTAGCGATGAGCTACAACGTAGCACGGAGCGTAACGAGGCACCTCTACGAGAATATGGACGAATATTCTATATTATATTATTGTTCTAACTGACGAGTTAACGGAACAATTCAAACAATTACCAACTACTAGATAGATGGTGTTTCAAACTACGTGATTATTTACATTTACGACCTTAGGACCTTAATCGGCCCTGCCGGACAATCCCAATCGGCTTACTAGTGTACAAATCATAATCAAATCAAATCATTTATTAGTTTGCATTTTCATTTTTTCATTTATTAGTACAGGCGATATACAATGGATCCGATGGCAACCAGCTGGCGACGTGTCACTAGCACGTTGTAAAATTTTAGCTGAGGAAAATATAACGGAAAGTAAATAATGGAAAGTGGACGCTTCGTCCGATTTGTTACTATTTGTGTCACCGGAGGATGCACTCGATTCTAACAGACAAAATTGGAAGATTTCAGCCTGTGTTGTTTTGAAATGACTCCATCACTTCAATTCGAGGAGCTCACTGAGTCTTTGGAGAGTGGAGCGGTCAGATTTATAGGATTCAAATCTACGCCTGACGGCTGCTACATTTGGTTAGTGCTAACGTACACACCTGACACAAACACGTATCAAGGCATTGTACCCAACGATCAGATCGGGTTTGTCATTTCACTTGGGAACGTGATCAGAGCAGTCTACAGAGAATTGTTTTTTAATGAACAGCGTAAAATCTGATTTAACAGAAATGTTTCGTTGTAGGGTTTCTATACTTAACCCACCAACGTATTCTTTAATGTTTTAATGTAAAAGAATGTTGCTACGGATTCTTTAAGTAGGTACTCGAAATGTATTCAAATGTCTAGACTAGAATGTGTTATTCGAATGTAGTCCTTTAATGATACTGTCTATTCATCTCTTTAATATCATATTACATACATAAATGCAGCGATGTACTAATAATGGGAGTCACTATTTAGATTGGTAAAAGTAATTAATAATGAAATGTTACGTCATGACCATAATTTTTTTTTACAGTTCAGTTTAGAAACGAAATCAATTACAAGAATCCCTAAGGGACAAATTCATTCATTTAAAGTGTACTACAGCAGATTTTTGTGATGTTATGAAATAAATCAATCCCAGATAGGAGATATTAAATCTTATTCTTAATAGTCAATAATACATTTCATCGTAATTATAATTTACCTATTGTCAAATATCTGAAAAAAAATCAGATAAGAAATTAACTGTCAAGTTTTATTATACAATATTTCCAATATAGTTGATGTAATACAGTCATTTGAACAGTAATTAAAAAATAAAATTTAAATGATTCAATCATGAAATAATTAGTACCAACATATTTATTTTATGATGATATGGCAAGAGAGGAGGTATCTTATGAGATGACAAGTAATAGACAAGTATGGAAGAAGAAGACATGCTGCGCCGAGCCCAAATAAATTGGGATACGGGCATGAGAATGATGATGATATCTCTTTTATTACATACGACTCTTGATGAAGCGGTGTATACGAGGAAGAACATCCGCAATACATATTTCTGTAGCTCATCATCATCATCATTCTCTTGCTGTTATCCCAATTTCTTTGGGGTTGATGCAGCATATTTTCTTCTTCCACACAACTCTATTACTCGTCATCTCATCAGATACCTCAGATCCTTTCTTGCCATAACATCTGTCACACAGTCCAACCGTCATTTCTTTGGTTTTATGCCCACATTCATACTCAAAACTTTCCTTACGACATTCTCCTCATTCCTCCGAATCACATGCCTATACCACCGATTACCACACAACTTTTCAGTCACCGGCACCACTTTCAGACTTTAGAGGAAGTCGATTTCTCATTTTATCGATTTTCGTAACACCACAAATCCTAGAAGGGGGATTTGTAAGGTTTTTTTGTAGCTAAACAGCGATATTCGTGGGATGACTAATGCGTCCTGTTATACCTTGCTAATTAAAGTAGAATGGCTGACCGGTATCCAGACTTGCCTTGTCAGCATTTAGTAACATAGAGACGATATTCGGTTTGCACGCCAGTTCGGTCTGAATTTCGGTATGGGTCGGAAGTCCTAAATTATACTATTTTTATTGTCAACTGATTCCCGGTCCAAATTTTCAAAATCAATAAACTGTTCCCAGATTTATTATCTAGTTTTTTTTTAAACAAGATTCCGATCTCTCAAACTCGCTTGTACTGAAGGAAAAAGGGATATTCCATGATTATTTGAATTAAAATTAAAGTAAAACGTTAGACTTTTTCAGAAACTTTCAATAGTGTCGTTTGCTGTAACTCTGGTGACTATGTCAATAAGGAGGCTGTGTCAGTCAATGTATGGTTTATAAGTATGATACGTTAATTTTTAACACAGTTGATTATATATTATACTTTTTATGGTACTAATTGAAGATTTTAGAACTAGTCTGAAACTCTAATGTTTCATATCGCAATAATTTCAATTTTTTTTTGTAGTTTTCTACGAAAACAGCTGCGGCAGGAGCTGTCTTTGGTACAAAGGATTCTGGTACCGAAAGTACAAGGAGTTAGAGACTACCATCTGGTGGGTCTGCTACAAGAGATCCTCGTTGAGGTGCAGCGGCTCCATCATCACAGATGCAGGGAAACTGGAGTATGTCAATGCCTTCAATGGGCTTCTGAGCTGAAGATTAGTGTAAAACTTGTTGTTTTAAGCCAATTGGTCAAAGACATATTAGTTATGCGGATCATTTACTGTTCGACGTTTACGTATTTTTCAGAATCACTCCACTAGTTTTGGACCCAAATGGATCTTTTTTGCAGACGTTATTTTGCTATCAGATTAGCTCATGATTGAAGTTTTCGTCTGTATATTCTCCTTTGTAATAATATCTAGAACTAATGTAACCATCAATATAATTCGTAAAACTATGTTCTTATATCTGAAGAACAAGTAAGTAGCTTAAGTAGCTTATAAGTTTTTTTTGTTTATTGTGTCATTTTGTATGACTAGTTAGTCACTTTAGGACCTATTTCTGAATGTTTTCATAATGAACGTAAGTTTTGAATTTTTGGCTATAATGGCAGTAAATGCAAGCCAGGTTTTTATGTTTATTCTACATAATAAAAATTGCCACCGTAAGCTGCTAACGTATATGAAATGATCTTGCATTACTTACACACGCTTAATATAATTCCGACAGTGCCATCTTCAAACGATCGACAGAAACAGAATAATGATAAAGATAAATATAAAGATCATTTGATTTGTCTAAACAAGCGTATACATGCAAATTAAGCATGCAGGATGTCACAATATTAATAGAACGTACATGTTTCACCCGCAAGGCGTACAAATTTATAAAATTTACAAAATAAAAAATACAAAATAAAATTACAAAATTAAACGAAATAACAAAGGCACTTCAAAACGTACATAATAGTCAGTAATACATTGATAGGTCATAATTATAAAATAAATAAATCCAAAAATGTCAAATAGATGTAAATGTCAAAATAAGAAAAATATGTCAAATAGTGTCATTCAAAAAGTCATTTATATTATAATAACACTTATCTGTTAATAAATCTCGAACCTTTTTTTTAAACAAATTTACTGGCAATGCTTTATATGACTTTGGTATTTTATCATAAATTTTAGGAGCCATACAGAAAACGCTTTTTCCCATTAAAAAAAATATATATAAATGTCTTTGTTTGTCCTCGTTTGGTGGTGAAAGTATTTAGTGATGGATGAGTGACTTAATTTCAGATTGTCCTTAAGTTAGGTTAATTGTGGAAAACTCGTTGTTGTTACGAACAAGGTTTTTTTTTTATAAAGTGTTGTCCTTAAGGCGATCCTTTTAATACACATGTCGCTTAAACAGAAAACAAATGAAATGATGACTTTTTCGTGATATACCTACTCATAATATACGCAGTCACTAGAGCGCCTTGTCCGCGATCTCTGTGCAGATTGTCCTTAGTTCTGTGCTCTAAGCTACATACAAGTGTTTTGACGGCGTGCTCAACATTACGAGTTGTATTGTAAAACAATCTCAAAGCGGAATCTGACTGAAAGTTGTTTTAGAATACGGACCTAGAAATCTGTAGAAAATTAGGCAAAGTCAATCTTCCTTTTCTGTAGTCTGTAACATAAGATTTGGGTCGAATAATAATAATAAACGTTTATTGTGTCCAAAAGATATACACAAACAATTTTGGGTTTGGAGTCTTCATTTAAGCAAATAATGCCTGTATTTAAAGACTCCGCTCCTTCACAACAGTAGGTACTACTTAAAACACAATAAAAAAATAAAAAATAAGTAAAAGGGTGTAATAAACAAAATACAATTATGTGAACGTGTGTGAGCGTGTGCATGAGTGTATATGTTTTGTTGAGTGTACATGTGAGTTGTGGATGTGAAGTTGAGTTTGTGAATATGTACGTGTAGGTGAGTGTCTGTATGTGTGTGAGTGAGTCATCTATTTGTATTATGTTATGTTTTGTAGAAGAGCTTCAGTATTTTCATATGTCAGTGGTTTTATCCAGTCAATCAAAATTTTTTTACATATATGATAAGATTTTGCATATACGAAAATTTCTTTATTTATTTTGTTATAATATAATTGAGCTGATCGTTTACTAAATTGCATAGATCCGAATTTGGTCTTGGTTTTAGGTGTTTGAACTATATTGTGTTTTCTTCTCTTAGAATGTATATCCGCCCTGTAAGGTAAGGTTTTGTGCTTTTTTAAAATTATTTGAGTAATGTATAGTTTCCTAACTGACAGTACATCAGTAAGTTTGTAGAGGTTCTCTGTAGAATATCTCCTTTTTAGGGTTCCGTAGCCGAATGGCAAAAAACGGAACCCTTATAGATTCGTCATGTCTGTCTGTCTGTCTGTCTGTCTGTCTGTCTGTCTGTCCGTCCGTCTGTATGTCACAGCCACTTATTTCCGAAACTATTAGAACTATACTGTTGAAACTTGGTAAGTAGATGTATTCTGTAAACCGCATTAGGATTTTTACACAAAAATAGAAAAAAGACAATAAATTTTGGGGGTCCCCATACATAGAACTAAAAACCAAAAAAAAAATTTCATCAAACACATTCGTGTTGGGTATCTATGGATAGGTCTTTAAAAATAATATTGAGGTTTCTAATATCATTTTTTTCTAAACTGAATAGTTTGCGCTAGAGCTACTTCCAAAGTGGTAAAATGTGTCCCCCCCCCCTCTAATTTCTAAAGTAAGAGGAGGAAAATTCTGAAAATATTTTGGATTGTAGAACGTAAAAAAACTATCAATGAAAACTGGTGTCAATAACATATCGAGGGGTGAAAGGCTATTTGTTTGAAGCGACATTTTACGAACTTTACAGGAGAGCCATTTAAAAATTCAAAATTTGGAAAAAAATTCGTTATGAAAAAACTACTGCTCGCACTTTAATGTGGATCACAAATCTTTATTGGAAAAATATCCCTTAATGTTTTGGTATAATTATCAATAAAAAAACAGTTATGGGTTCCAAGATAAATGTCACTTAATACAAAATGATCTGTTTCGACTTATTTTTAGAGTAAAGAAAAATGATTCAACTTCCAACATTGTCTCTAATCAGCAGCAGGCAAAATGGTTTAAGTGACTTTACAGTACTTATGTAGGAGAAAGCAAAATAATTGAATCGACGTTACTCAATAATAATAGGAATAGGCTATTTTGTTTAACTACCAATTGGGTTTTGTTAACGATACAGGAAAGTTGGCTGGAGCAACGATGAACATTCTTAATGAGTTGTTTGTTGTCTCAGGTTTCGAAAGGAGTTTATATAACTTGGTTGTTGATACAAGATAACAATGACAGATTTATAGTAAGTTAAGAGGTTGTAGTATTGAAATGGGTGAATAATTACTATGTCAGGAATAAAAAAAAAAGTTCTGTTAATTAGAATGTTTTTATTACGTATCTTTAACTTAATTAACACTCAGTCTTAATGAGATCGTAAGTTTCGTTATAAAAATTACAGCACAGTAAGTAAATCAAATAAACGAATTATAATAATATTTTTTTTAAATAAGAAACCAAAATATTCACGTATTACAAAATAGTGACATGACCAAAAAATTTAAAAATAAAACAAATTATGGATATAAGTACCAAATCCATTTTCTAATCTAATTCCTCCGTCTCATCTTCAATATCAGTATCCACTAGTTGGTCTTTAGCATTGTTGGTTTGCAAATTTAAGTACTCAGTATGAAATATTTTTGGAATAACGTCAGTGTCACATAGTTTCTTAAGATCGTTGTATTTAGCTTTGGTAATTGGTAACGAAGTTTTATATTTGAGATTGAGACTCTTAGGTTTAGCATGTATTGGTATTTTTTCTTCTAGTGCATCATTCTTCATAGTATACTTAATTTTAATTTCATTTGGAGTAGATTTTTTAAATGTCGCCGTTCGGATTTTGCTAATTTTTCCAACCAGGTTTCCCTTGAAATATTTATCGGAGAACTCTTCAAAGTTTTTGAAGTCAGTATGTGTAAGATTTTCAACATAATAAGGCGCTGGCTCTTTTCGGGCTAGCTGGCACACTGTTGCCCACTGAGAAGGAGCCCACACTATCGTATTTCGCACGGAGTGCTCAATAGTCGAGTGGATGCTGTCTACTGTCATCTCCGTGTGTCCGGGGAGAAGAAAGTTCATTTGAATAGTGTCTAGATGTTTAGATTGTAACAACGCGTTATGGACGGCAGCAAGGACAATTTTATTCTTATTTTGTCCAGGGCAAGAGTCGGAATATAAAATTAAAGTTTTTATTGTGGTTCGCGAATCAACGTCTCCTATGTATTTTTGCAAAATTGTACCAATTTCATTGGCCCCTCTCTTTCCTTCTGTTTCTCCCCAGACAAAACAGAAACCATTTCTTGTTATACTTTCATAAAAGCATAAATTATAAACCGTATATTTTCGGGAGTAGAAAAGCAGCATACTGTTCCCATGGGGAGTGTTGAGAACCTTCTGGAGATCAAAAGATGCACACAAAATAGTAGGATTTTCTTTGCCTAATTCTCTATGACATTCCTGGCGTTGTTTTGATGCTTGTTTTTCTTCCAAATGGGCCTTCAGTTCGGGACATTCAGATGGATTCTGGCCTTCAAAACGCAAACATTTTATGCATTTATCCTTCTTAGGTACGTGAAACCCTACATTAAAATCAGTATTAAATATTTGTCGAAAGATTTTTTCACTCAAGACATCGACTCCTTTATTAGTTTGATCCTCTTTATAGATACGATACAGATTTTTGATATTTTTAAATTCGGTTGGGAGGTACAGCCTTGTACTATCCTTGCGGCAATAATGCGATGGTAGTGCAGGTAAGCTTTTAATGAAGTTTTTTGCGGATTCCCTTACATTGTCTGGAGTTTTGTTGGCTGGAACACACCTTCCTCTCCCATCTTCTTTTGAAATTCCCTGGGATACATTTGTCAAGGTGTAGTAAACGAATCTTTGGGTAACGTCTAGTGTGCTGATCAAGAATTTAGAACAAACCTGACGACGACCCTCTCCGTCATTTATAAAATATTTAAATGTATTGGTCCTGTAGCTGGAATGTTTAGATCTCTTTCTTTTTATCTCTTGTTTAGAGGTCATAGCAATTAACCAGTCCTTTTTTCTCTGATTGGATAATCCCCAAAAATAATCAAATATTCCTGTCCTTTTTTCTTCGTCTATTTCACTACACTTCCAGGGACAGCTTTTCCCTATGCATGGGTTTGGTTTTAACTGTCTTTCCTTCCTAATAGAACCATCTTTCTTAACGTAACATTCACCTTTTGATCTAGAATCTTTTCGTTTCTTTGCCTTATTTTCCTTTTTTTTCTTTAAACCTGACTCTCCTACTTTCCCATCTTCTGCGTTTACCGTTTTTTTTTTCTTTGGTTGATCTTCATCAGTTGAGGACTCGTCCGTCCCTTCCCAAGAAGTCGAGTCCCAGACAAAGTCTTCATCTTCGCTCATAAAATCTAAATAGCTTTTTTGAATCACGGCACGCTTGCTTTTTCTTACTTTTTTAGGAGCGCCTTCTGCTTGATTTGGTATTTCCGTTGTAATTTCTTCAGCATTATTGTCCTCCTCCAAGGATTTCCTTAATATTTCCATTTCTTTTTCCGGTATAATTTCTGTTAACGTTGGTTGAAGGCTTTCATTACTGTCTGTTCTATTTTTATCGCTCATTTCAATTACCGTGTCTTGGGCCGTGTGTTTTGCGATTACTTCATCAACATTGTTTTGTTCGTGTTCTTCTAATTCTAATATTTTTGTAGGTTTATTCATTGGTTTAATGTTATCTTCTTCAAATTTTTGGAATTCTTCGTCACACTGAAAAAAATTGTTTCATAGCATCAAATCGAAAGTTTCATGGGTAAATAAGAGTAACTGTGTTTTATTTTTTTTACGGATCAATTACAGACAGCGATTAAATAAATAAAATTACTTCTATTAGAAGGAACATCATGACACAAACTTCTACCATAGATTCAGTTAATTAGTTCAGTTGATTAGTTCAGTTAAGTTAGCATTTTTTGTTGTTTTTTGCTAAAGGAAATCAGCTGTTCCATACATTTTGACCGCGTAGGTGTTGCACTTTTGTATGGAACAGCTGATTTTATTACAGTAAGTACATACAAACATTTTTATTGGTTTTAGTGTCTAAGTATCATGTACTGAATCTGTGGTAAGACTTTGTGTCACGTTGTTCCTTCTATTAGAAGTCACCGTTCAACCGTGTATACAGATAATCTGTTTATGTAGGTACCTACTATATAAAAAGATGTTGCACTATCGACTGAATTTAGCACAAGCCTTCCATAGTTAATTTAGGCGCCTGGTTAAAAAGGATTTCTCGAAATATTCACAGAAACCTACGAAATTCTACGCTGACAAAATTTACTATTAGTAATAAATAATTAATTACCCTTTCAAACTCGATTGTTATGACGTTAATGCTGTTATCACCCGAATCACTATTTTTGCTGTTCTCCTTTTCCTAAAAAGACAATCAATGTGGTTATAGTTTGTCAACATAATTGTATAGCATTAATACTTAAATAAAAAACCTGAACATACCTGTTCATAATTTGTTATTTTTTCCAGATCACTGTTACATTTATCATCGAATGTATTTAAAATACGTAAATCTTTGTTTTGGTCATGATAAGACGAGCTCTCTAAGAGTGTTACTGAAGATCTTCTTTTCGTACTGGGCTGTAACCGTTTTGTTTTGTTTTCATTTTCATCACTTTTGCGTTCAATTTTGCTTCTCAAATATTTTAGTCTTTTTGGCTCCATTGTGGGCTAAAAATTTAAGTAAACATAAATAACATTACTACTTATACTGATAGGAGTTAATAAGAGAGAACTGACAAATAAAGCTACATCGTAGATTCCTATGTAGTACTTACATAGGAACCTACGATCAGCCGCAAGTCACTGATAACAAGACCAGGTATAGTATAAGCTGGCCTGTTGTTCTGCAGTCAGTAAATTACATACGTTTAAATTTAAGAATTGGTACACCATTACAAATAATTCAGTAACCGCGTATATTTAAACAGTAACCGTAATTCACCTATTAAGTAGGCAGGTAGTTAGTACAGCAGGCAGCTCGGCAGGTACTTACTATGGTAATAATGTATCAATACATGCGATAAACAATACACAAACATTCGCAATCTACTATTGACATTAAAACATAATTAATTTATTCATTTATGGACACAATATTAAAGTAATCATACTTACAAGCTTATTCTATTCGGTCTTATCCCAAACTACAACAGCGCGCGTCCTGTCTCCCGCCACTCTCACGACTGACTGATGCGCCCGCGCGGGGCGGGACAGTAATAATACTGCCACGGTTTACGAAAACTATGCCTACATTTATTTGTTTTAAATTACATAGATTGTTATTGTCGTATTAAAATTGGATGGTTTAAAAGACAAACTATTTATATTATGATACAGGAAAAAATGATTTTAATCTAACCACTTGGTATTAGATTTATCTTAAGTGACGTATTTAAAAAATGTGGATACTAACAAACTGTTCAAGCGACTAAGGAACCCAGTTTTGATACCAGAAATATTGTTTGAAGCTCCAAACAGAGTGAAAAACAGTTGCAGCGAAAAGCGTTGAACCGACATGTCTTAATGAATTTGGGTGACGGAAAATTGGTTGAAGCGACATTGCATAGTGTAAGTAGTCGTAAACAAAATGTATGAAGGGACTTTTCATCTAAAGTTAGCTATATCGAAAAACGATTTATCTGCCACCGAACTGAAATTTTAGGGCGAGAATAACGGCTTATACTCCGATTCTCTGTTTTTGTGTACAGCTTAAAAGAAATACTAAAAAAAAATTGCAAATTTGATGTCGGATCAAACATCATGTTTGAGAATTATGCACTAAAATTGCATTGTTTTAAGCGCCATAAAAGTGCTCAGAATTGTACGAAACCCGGCTCAACCGACGCAGAAAAATTCGCTGAATCCGAATATGTATATAACTCAATATCGTCAAAAATGTCGCTTCAAACAAATAGCCTTTCACCCCTCGATATGATGTTTAGTTTTTGAGATATGGGACTTTTGCATCAAACTGCAGCAGTAACTTTGTTTTTCATTAACATACTATGAAAAACAAATTTAGTTTTGCGGTTGCGTGGAAGTTTACTAACTAATACTACTAACTATTGAATGACAGTTCAAAATATTTTTATTATATTGTTTGGAGCTATGGAACCCTGTGTGCGAGTAAGACTCACACTTGGCCGGTTTTTTTTAAAATGCATTATTTTGAGCAGGGCTCGTTGTGCTCGCTCCAATTGGATGAATTTAGATTTTGCTGCCCCACCCCAAATAGGAATACAGTATATTAGTATTGATTGCGCAAGAGAAATATATATTTGTGTGAGCACATTTCGAACAGGCTTACCGCTCCTCTGTATAGACCTAGGCAGCACATGACGCAGAGTCTTAAAGATCCAATTTAGCTTGCGGACTCTATTGGCTACTTGCTCAAGATGAGGGTACCAGCACAAACTCTGATCCAGCAATACCCCTAAATACTTTGTGCTAGAAACTTTGCCAATGCTAGAACACTTACAATTATCAACATTAATCCCATCACAAGTGTGTATAATGATTCGAAAATCGCCGGTTTTGAGTACGATTGCAGATGCTGAAACTTATAAAGTTTGTTTTGGAGGCATTTGCATTGAGCCAATGCGCAACCTGGGACATTCCTAATTCAGCACTTAGCTGCACGTTGTGCCATGTTCTACCATAGAAAGTGACAGCAGTATCATCGGCGTACGACAGGACTTTGGCATTAGGAATTTTCATGTTACACAGGTCGTTTATGTATATAGAGCGTTGGACCTAAGACGCTTTCTTGGGGGACGCCGTATGATACGTCTCTGACATCACTAGTATGTTGCCCCACTTTGACACTCTGTTTCCTATTTGAAAGATAGTTCTTAAAAAGATCAAGTGCAATACCTCTGATACCTAATCTTTCCAGCTTGTTTACAAGGATAGGCGTGGAGACGGTATCAAATGCCTTTTTAAGGTCTAGAAAGACAGTTAGGCACTTATCTCCATTGTCAAGATGTTTGGATACTAATGAAGTTAGTGATATGACAGCGTCCTCAGTGGAAATACCGTGGCGAAAAACAAACTGTGAGTCGGAAATGATATTGAATTTGTTTAAGTAATTAAGAAGCCTAACATTTATTAATTTTTCAATAATTTTGGATATACTAGTAAGAACAGAAATTGGTCTATAATTACTAATATCGTCTCTACCCCCCACCCTTGTGAACAGGAGTAATAATGGCAATTTTTAACGGGGCCGGAAAGATGCCAGCTTTAAAGCAGAGGTTCGCAAGATGGGCTATGATAGGGACGGCTTCCATGCCTATAAACTTTAAAAATTTCGTAGAGATATTGTCCCAGCCAGGGGCACTGTCAGCTTTTAGGTTAATTAATATTCTGTATACTTCTTCGGCGTCAGTTTCAAGAAGCACAAAATAATTTACTAGACTTGATGAGTTACTGCTCTGACACAAGGCATAATTGTCAGTTGCAGGTAGGATTTGTTGAGCCAGGTCATGACCAATTTTAGAAAAATAATTGTTAATAAAATTTACTGAATCAGAAGGGGTTGACTGAAGTTTTAACAATTCTGCATCATAATTATTGGTTTTCTGTGAGTAGGTAATAGCTTTTATATTTTTCCACAGTAATTTATTGTTATTAACTGATTTAGAAAGCAGGTTTCTTTCATATTGTCTTTTTAATTTTTTAATCAAATTGTTACAGTGGTTTCTGTAACGTCTGTACGTTATTTTTACAATTTCATTGGTTTGATCCTGACGAAGTTTATTTTGGATTTTATTTCGATTTTGTATACATCGCAAAATACCGTTGGTAATCCACGGTTTTAAAATGCGTTTTTTGCTAGGGATGTTTAATGTGATTGTATTTAATTTAATGGCGTCAGCTAGAGTTTGAATCAACAGAGTACACAGAGTATCAGGATCATCACAGAAAAGTAATTCACTCAAGTTCTTTTCTTTTAGAAAATGCAGGGCCTGATCAAAGTCAACAAATGACTTAGTTTTACGAACACTTTGTAAGCATTTTTGCTTAGATAATACTAGAAGGGTTGTGTAATGGTCAGTTACTGTGGTATTAAGGATAGCAATACTGGATGAAAACTTTTTCTTATTTACTTTAAGCATGAAGTGGTCCAGGCATGATTTGTCTCTCGTTGGCAACATATGCCCTGGAAGGATACCATGTAAAGACAACATGTTAAGGTAATTCATTCTATTTTTCAGTTCATGGGACTGCTCAGTTAGTTTAGGAATAATATTAATGTTTATATCGCCTGCCACAATAATGTTTTTATTCGGTGTTATGGACTCCAAATGATGGTTAAGCGAACTGACAAAACTGTCAGTGTTTGAGTTTGAAGGTGATCTGTAAATACAGAGAATGACATTATTCGATATTTCCAGGCTTAGACAGGAGGCCTGAGATAGTAATAATTCTGTAACCTGATGTTCGAGTACACTCTTTACATAAACGACTACCCCATCATTTTGGTTTAACTGACTTGAAGTCATATAATTATGAAATGTAATTGTTAAGTTGAGGAATAGGTATATTACAATTTAACCTACATTCTGTCAATATTATGATATCGGCTTCGAAGTTAAATGTAGATAATGTCATTAAAAAATCATCAAAGTTACAATAAATGCTTCTAATGTTCTGTGAGAAAATGGTTAGGTCACTTTTCTTAACATAAATGTGTTTAGACAGCTCATTACTGTCGCATTCGAAGGTGCGTGCAATCTCTAGGTTGTCTATATCAGTAACTGTTTGCAGCGTTTCACTCATTTTGTTGGACGTTTAAAAAGAATGTATGTCACATGGAGCAAATACCTTAGAGTAAAGGTAATTGTTATACTCTCATAATTAATGGTTACAAGAAAAGATAATGTAGACTTCTTATGGTAACGAACGATTGCTCTTTTTGTATTAGTAATGTGCCGTAATACACGACACGGTGTTAGGTATATGTAAATAGCGACTGAATGAATGTTAAGTGTAAGTAACGAAATGTATATGTATAAATGAGTTTTGGTTGGGGATGTGTAGTGTAACTCTATGAGAAATAAGATTGTTTTGGTTAAATGATTGTTGTGTAAGTATATAATGCATGTATATGAGTTATGTGTAAGCATATGTGATATAAAGTTACGACGCGTTAAATAACAGCTATTAATAACTAAGGCTGTCCAACAGTATTTATAAGCGCCTGTCTTTACCAAGTCTCGGGCGAGGAAATGCAGGCGAGATCCTTTTGTTGTTAAATGCTCCGTAATAAATATGGGAGTATCTTCCTGCGTTTTAAAGCCAAGGTGTTTACAGCATAGTTTAGTTCCGTGTTTGATATTATACGCTTTTCCCATCTTCAATATTTCAGTTTTCAAAAGAGTGGAACTCGTTTCAACAATAATAGGTGACCGATTGTTGTCTCTGTTGGTACCACGCTATTACTGATTGGCTGAATAGTAATAGGATATAATTTTTCTAGTTTTACAAGAAAAAGAAATCTTTCAGTCCAAAATTATAATGACAAGTGAGTAACAAAAAGAATATCGAAAATAGACAAAACGTGAAAAAGTAAAAATATAAAAAGCATAAACAATATAAAAAAGGCTCCAATCGGCCACATGCTCCCTTTTTTTAAAGAAGAACAACTTTCTTTAATGGCCGCCTTAAAATGCCCGTTTGGGTCCGAACATCCACCACCCGTACCACCCCATCACGGCCCGGGTGTAAAGCAGCGATCACGCCTCGTGGCCAGGTTCCCCTCGGCAAGTTCCCGTCACCGATGAGAACCGGGTCCCCAACCTTGACGACGACATCTACTCCCGGCACACGACGGGGCGCCAAATTGGGTAGATATTCGGTGACCCAACGACGCCAAAAATGATCACTCAGCCGGAGTGCCCTTCTCCAGCTGCTCCGACCAATCAGTACGGCGTCCGTCAGGTCTGTAGTTGGGAACGGACGGCCCGATGAGTCTCCCAGCAAAAAATGGTTGGGGGTAAGCGCCTCCGGGTAATTGCTCTCGGGGGAGATGTGCGTCAGCGGGCGTGAGTTTACCACCGCCTCGGCTTCGATCAGTAAAGTTGCCAGAACTTCTTCTCTTGGAGCCTGCTCTCTCAGTGTCACCTTCAATGCTGACTTCACTGACCGAATCAGCCTTTCCCAGGCCCCTCCCATGAAGGGCGCCGATGGGGGAATAAAACGCCATTTTATTTTTTCATTTGCTGCAAACTGTGGAACGGCGGCATCGTAAAGAGCTCTTAGTTGTCGGTTTGCTCCCACAAACGACGTCCCGTTGTCGGAGAATATTTCGCTGGGCGTACCACGACGAGCGATGAAGCGTCGCAAGCACATAATGGCAGAGTCTGCGGATAAGCTGACTACGATCTCTAGGTGGATAGCTCTGGTTACCATGCACGTAAATAGGGCGACCCATCGCTTCTCCCGCCTGCGTCCAATAGAAATTAATATGGGGCCGAAATAGTCCACACCTGTATAGGTAAAGGCACGTCGATGATGGGCGAGTCTCGCCTCTGGCAAATCTCCCATGGGTGGTTGTAAGGTTGTGCTTTTCAGCAGCTTGCACAATTGACATCTATGGACCACTGACCGCACGGCGTTCCTCAATCCGAGAATCCAGTACGACTGCCGCAGTTCATTAATTACAGTTTCTGTATTGGCGTGGGCAAACTTGACGTGATAATGGCTGATCAGAAGACGTACAGCTGGCTCCTTGCCACTTAGAATAATGGGCTGCTCATCGGAAACAGCAGAAGTTCTTCCTGCGAGATGTAAAAGTCCGTCTCTGAGTTTTGGGGATAAAATGGCTAAACAACTTTTCTTGGGAACGGGCTGTCCACGTGTCAGACAAAGAATTTCCTCTCCGAAGGCGCTAATCTGACTCCTCCCCAAAATGTGCCTTTCCGCGCGGATGATGTCCTCTGAGACTAATGGCGCTGGAGCAGAAGAAGCATCAGACCGCAAATCGCGCTCCGGCGCGTTTACAGACTCACAAATTCCCCGAACCCAAAAATTTTGAAAATTGTGACCCCGATGTTTGAAAATAGAGGCAATGAATTGATGAGTCCTGGCTGTTGCCCTTACCAGCCTAATCCAAGAACTAAAATGAGTGATGTCAGCTACAACTGGTAAAGGTAACTGATGTAAATTGATAACATTAATGAAGTCTGCGACACGTGATGAATGATTTAATGATTTTGAATGACGAAGAGATGGCTTGAGTTCTTCCTCTACAAGAATTACTGGCGTTGCGACTTTGGGCTCTAATGGCCACTCAGAAGCGGAAGCTAGGAGGAAATTTGGGCCAGATACCCAGCGTGGTTCAATACTGGCTTTCCCCCGCGTCGCATCGTCAGCTACGTTAAGTTCGGTAGGAACCCAATGCCATTCAACTACACTAGTGCATTCTAAAATCTCTCCCACGCGATGAGCCACAAAAGGTTTATAGTTTCTCGCATCGCTGCGCAGCCACCCCAACACGGTCATGGAATCACTCCAGAAAACTCGTCGGTTAGGCTTAAAGCGGTGGGCCTCGCAAATCCTAGCGGCAAGTCGAGTGGCTATCAAGGCACCTTGGAGCTCCAGGCGTGGGATCGAAACTGGCTTCAAAGGAGACACACGTGCCTTGCTAGCTATAAGTGCAAGTTTCACGTCACCGTTGGGAAGCACGAATCTCCAGTAGGCAACGGCGGCGTGTGCCAGCTCGCTAGCATCACAAAAAACGTGTAGCTCCAGTTCTGAAAAACCGCATAAATTGTAGCATCTTGGAACTTTCAGTTCCGAAATCGATTTAAGGCATTCGAACCATTCGAGCCAAGTTTCCTGGTCAGCCTGTGATAGCCTCTCGTCCCAGTCAAGATTCTTACGCCATAAATTTTGAAACATAATTCTACCTCTCACTACAATGGGTGCTAAGATACCTAGTGGATCGTAGATTCGCATGACCTGGGCTAAGACTACGCGTTTTGTGAAATTGCCTGAAGTATCTTTGAGGCCCGGGTTGAAACCTATGATGTCTTGAGCTGGTATCCAGATCAAACCTAAAGTCCGTGTTGAGGTAGCTGAGAGTGGTAAACTACCCAACTCTACACTAGAAAGATTGGTTAGTGAAACGTCAGACAACAGCTCGTTTGGCAATCGATTGAGTGCGCCAGGCTCATTTGATACCCAACCGCGCATCTCGAATCCTCCACGCTTATGAATCTGTACAATATCGACTGCCAAACGAGCCGCGTCCTCTGTGGGGATATCTACACTTCCGATGAAGTCATCCATGTATGTATCGGATGTAATAGCTTCCACAGCTTGTGGGAACTCGCTTATGAATTCCGATGCGTTTCGGTTGACAATGTAGATAGCCGTTGATGGGCTGGAGCACGCCCCAAAAATCATAGAAGACATACGATAGGTCTTTATTGGTCCCGCAGGATCATCGCGCCAAAGAAATCGCTGAGCATCTCGGTCGCACTCTTGTATTTTCACCTGCGGGAACATCTCCTTGATATCGGCGGTCAAAGCAATTTTTCCCTCCCTAAAACGCATCAAAATTCCTAGTAGCGGTTGTAAAAAATCAGGACCCGACAGAAGCATAGAATTGAGTGATACACCCTGTACTTTAGCAGCCGCGTCGTGAACAATACGAATTTTTGCCGGTTTGTTGGGATTTACCACACCAAAATGCGGCAAGTACCAACAAACCGATGTAGGCGACTGTTCTCCACACTCCTCAGCATAACCCTTAGCTAGCATGTCCTGAATATTAACCTTGTAACGTTTGGCGTATTTAAGATCCTTTGACATTTTCAGTTCAAGGCTCTTATATCTAGAAAGTGCCAATGGATAGCTTTCGGGAACAGCAAGGTCATTCGCCTTCCACAATAAGCCGACCTGGAAGTGCCCATTTGGTAGGCGTTGGGCTGTATCCTCTAGAATACTGAGAGCGCGCTGATCGCCTGCACTGCGAGACTCATGTTTCGTGATACCGATCGCGTCTAACCTATATTGTTCCTTGATGAGGACTTCCAGGTCATGCTGCGAACGCTCACGTAAGGATACGTGGCAGGCAGTCTCCACTAAAGTTGTCCGGCTGCTTGTAAATCCAAACAACACCCACCCTAACAATGTTTTGATGGCGACAGGCTGGGTCTTCGTGCCTTTCCGGACCTCGGATGCTGTTATTAGGTGCCAGTTGTCGATACCTATCAAAAGTGTAGGCTTTGCTTCGGGGTAGCACATCTCCTCAACTATTCCAGACAGGTAGGGGTAGCGACGTAAAGAATCGCGGGTGGCCGATTGGCTTTGCAACCCTAAGTTTTTAATTGCCCTTGCCCGCTGGATTAAGAAACTCTGTGAGGCTGATCGGCCTTTTATCTGAAAGTCTACAAACTGCACACTGCTATCCCTAGATAACCCTCCCACACAATCCAAATGTAGGCTGCCCTTGGGACCCTCAGCGCCAATTTTGGAGGCGATGTCAGCATCTATGAAAGTAGCCGTCGACCCGTCGTCCAGAAGGGCGTATGTGTCTACGCTCCCAGTCGGCCCGGAGACTGTGACGGGTGCTACCTTTAATAGTGGTGGAGGTGCAAGTTCGATTTGAGTGTTGTTGACAGCTACGAGAACCTGGTCAGTTTGTTCAGAATCAGTTTTAGTCCTAGGTTCAGGTTTGTCCTCCTCCTTCACATGAGCAAATGCTACAAATCCGGAGGTAAGAGATCTACATGTTTTCACCACCCGTGTGCACAATTGTGAAGAAGTTGCTAAGTTATTGCAGCACAGTGACTATTTACGTTCTCCTGAATTATTTGGAGCGCTGCTTAGCAAACTGTCTCCATTATTGCGCGCGCGATGGTTGGATTTCGCTGCTAATCACGACGACCTAAGCCTAGCTCGAGTGGAATTATTATCGCGTTTCTTAAACCGAGAGGTCGATTTGGTGATGAAATTCGGTGCCGTATTCGAGGTGACATCATCTACATCAACCCTTTCACAGAAACAGCGAGCACATGCCGTTTCAGAGTCTGGAGCGGGGGCTTCAGATTCACCTAAGAATTATAAATCAAAGCCTGCAAAAACATCCGAACAGGAAAATGTTTGTTTATTTTGCAAAGGTGAACATCAGTTGTCAAATTGCCCGACGTTCAAATCTTTGACAGTCGATGACAGATGGCGTTTCGTCAAAGACAGCAAAATCTGTTATCGTTGTCTCCAAAAAGTTCCACACAATTTTAGGTTTTGTAACAAAAATAAGGCTAGTTGCACAATAACTGATTGTAATCGTAGGCATCACACTATTTTGCATAATGAGAAATTTGTAGCATTTGCTCATGTGAAGGAGGAGGACAAACCTGAACCTAGGACTAAAACTGATTCTGAACAAACTGACCAGGTTCTCGTAGCTGTCAACAACACTCAAATCGAACTTGCACCTCCACCACTATTAAAGGTAGCACCCGTCACAGTCTCCGGGCCGACTGGGAGCGTAGACACATACGCCCTTCTGGACGACGGGTCGACGGCTACTTTCATAGATGCTGACATCGCCTCCAAAATTGGCGCTGAGGGTCCCAAGGGCAGCCTACATTTGGATTGTGTGGGAGGGTTATCTAGGGATAGCAGTGTGCAGTTTGTAGACTTTCAGATAAAAGGCCGATCAGCCTCACAGAGTTTCTTAATCCGGCTCGAAGGACCACTTATATTACTGATTGGCTGAATAGTAATAGGATATAATTTTTCTAGTTTTACAAGAAAAAGAAATCTTTCAGTCCAAAATTATAATGACAAGTGAGTAACAAAAAGAATATCGAAAATAGACAAAACGTGAAAAAGTAAAAATATAAAAAGCATAAACAATATAAAAAAGGCTCCAATCGGCCACACACGCAGTCTGTAAATATCCTTAATGTCATATTTATTCATTTTACAATCAATGCTTTGCGACAGGAATATAGTCAGATCTATAAGATCGTCCTTGGTTTCGTTACTTTTTTTCGGAATGTTTTTTATTACAAAGTTTGATTTTCTACTGCCAATTTGCAAGTCCTCAAATTTGTTCTCCAATGTAACTATGTATTCCTTATCTTTCTTCGCCTCGATTTCTAATTGATGAATTTTTTCTAATTTTTTTCTTGAATTCATCGTTTTGCGCGGTAAGAAAAGCTATTGAGTTCTCAATATTGGCATTTGATAGCTGAATTTCCTTCAGAGTAGCGGAGATTTTTGACATCTCATGACCTAGATTAACTGAAAAAAGAGACATCATCTTCCTCATCTCTTCCTTAAATTCATGCAGTTGCCTAGAGAGACAGTCATCCTCTCTGCTCCTCTTGACTCGTTGAAAAACAAAATTAGGTGGGGTCTTATTTGTATTTCCCAATAGGTTTACATCAGAATCTGATAGTGATTTATTTAACATAGTGTCCATGGTAGACAAAGTACTTGTAGTAGAAGTGCGGTTGCGTTAGATTGTAGTAATATTCTTCGGCGCTCGTTATGGGAAGTACTTGAATGTTTGTTTACGCTGGCCGCCGGTGAAGCAGCTAGGTATCCAACAGTCGAGTGCGCAGAACAGAGACGACAGTTATTTTGACACGGTATGCACTACTCGCACAGGCACTCCGCGTTTGTCAAGGACGGGCTTGCCCTTCACTTTACCACACAGAAAGCACTTAATTTAGAGTTTTATGGCTAGTAATGTAACTTATATTTCCGGGTGCCAAAACATTAAAATGCAATAATTATTTAAGTAAAAATAGTTAACGCGTCCGATTAGGTAGACGGCACGGACGAAAGAGGAAAACAAACGAGGAACGAATATAGGTATTGAAATTTTGTATGGGGCACCTGATAATTTTTTCACTATTTAAAAAAAATCAGTTTGATGGTCTGTAGCACACCCTTGAGTATGTATATACCCGTTCCGTTACACCCTGTATACTAGTGTAGCAACTTCAAGTCTAATACATCGTTTGAACTTACAAAATCTGGTTACTCTATTCAGCGACCCCGAAAACAGTTTTTTCCTGTATCAGGTGGCCTACCATGACGACTTAAAACATCATTGTTTTACTCTTTTTCGAGTGTATGAAAGAGATGGCACTAGAAGTCCTGTATAACTCCGTCTCTTTCCCACACTGGAATAAGAGTAAAACAATACTGCTTTAAGACGTCATGGTAGGCCAGCTGGTCGATTCATACAGATTAATGTTTTCACTTTGTTCTTATTCCAGGATTGTACATGACGAAAAAAAATGGGAAAACCTACATTCATTGTGATGGATACTCCTACACACGAAACGGGGTTTCTGGTGATCGAATGTTCTGGATCTGCACAAAGAGATACTCTAAGAAGTGCTCTGGTTCTGGTGTCACATTTAAAGGATTCTTCATAAAGAAGAAGGATCATACGCATTGAGTTTAACTGTCAGGAATTTGTTTAGGTAGGGCAATAAATATATATATATAAATGACCTCCCTAAAATCATAAACGGACCATGTGTTCTATTCGCGGACGATATTTCTCTCCTCACCTCTTGCCGGAACGATGACGATATAAACGCCAAATTAAACTCCCTTCTTTCTACAGCTGTAAACTGGATGGAAAACCACAATCTAGAAATAAACTTCACCAAAACAAAATTAATTACCTTCCACCTCCATCAAAAATCCCAAATTTCAGTTTTAATAATACAAAACTGGAACAAGTAAATGAATTTACTCTCCTCGGGTTGTCCATAGATACCCACATTAATTGGAAATCCCACATACAAAAAGTAAGAGCAAAACTATCAAAATTTTCATATGCCCTACGCGAAATTAAAAAAACTACCAATCTACAAACTGCACTCGTTACTTACTATGCATATGCCCAGGCATGGCTCAGCTATGGGGTCATGCTTTGGGGAAACAGTACAGACTCGCAAACGTTATTTATTTTACAAAAGAAGTTAATTCGAGTAATAACCAATAGAGAGCAAACAGATAGCTGCAAACCACACTTCCAAAAACACAAAATACTCACACTTCCATGTTTATATATCTTGGAATTATGTAAATTTGTTAAAAAACACCCAGATTTTTACACCACTTGCGAAGAAACACAAACAAGATACACTTTTAGACACAACAAAAACAAAATAAACATACCTCAATCCCGAATCAAAATGCACTCAACCAGTCCTTTAGTAATGTCCACAAAAATTTATAATAAATTGCCAAATGACATTAGAGAAGTAAAAAAAACAAATGTATTTATTAATAAATTGAAACAATTTCTGGAATCTAAGGCATATTACTCAGTAAAGGAGTTTTTAGATGACAAATCAATTGCAAAATAAAACTATTTCCTCTTTTAAATATCAGACTTTGTGAAATACTTTTAATAGAATATAGGAAACCAAATATAAATATGAAAATATGAATACTTAACTAATTAAATACTTTATTAGTCATGAAAATACTTTTGTGAACTTCTTATTACCCACTTTTAATAATTAATTACCTGCCTATTGAATTGTGTTTTTTGAACAAAGGAATTAATAATTTAAGATAATGATATAAGCAACAAAAATAGATCTCATTAATTATAAAAATACCCAATATAATATAATACTATTGTTCTTAATAATTATATTGATCTCATTATAAATAATTTTTATATTTTATGTTGTTGTACTATGTCTATTACTTTATAGTTATCATGAATTGAATAAGATTTTATTGTTATCGTGTATTTGTAATATGTATGTCGCTAATAACTATAATTGCACCTTTTAATTAGAAATTATTTAATTTAATTAATCATTATTGTATTAATTAATATAAAAGTTAACAATAATAAATACTTATATTGCTGTGCCCTAACAGGGTCCATAACACTGTTCTTAGCTTTAAGCCTTTTATAACACCTGTAAAACATTATGGAACGCAATAAAATGAATATGAATATGAAATATATGACAGTATCAAATATGTGACAGCGTAGTGTAGTGTAATCAGTGTAGTCATGGAGAGAATCCGGCAACTGGGTCTCGAGGTGGCATTGCACAAGTCCGAGGCCATGTGCTTTCATGGGCCTCGGAATGCGCCACCGTCGGGATCCATACTGACGGTAGGAGGGGTTCCCATCGGCGTCGAGTCGACGCTGATGTACCTAGGGCTTGTCCTCGACAGCCGGTGGAACTTCGTGGAACACTTCCGACGTTTGGCCCACAAACTGGAACGGGCATGAGCTGCGTTCATGCGGCTCTTGCCCAACCTGGGGGGTCCAAACGCCTCCTGCCGGAGGCTCTACGCGGGGGTCGTGCGGTCCATGGCCCTTTACGGGGCCCCGGTGTGGGCGCGTTCTTTGAGGCGGCGAGCCGCCCACTACCTGAACGCGCCCCAGAAGGTGGTAGCCGTAAGGCTGATCCGGGGGTACCGCACGATATCCGGCGAGGTGGCGAGCCTCTTGGCCGGATTGCCGCCATGGGATCTGGAGGCGATAGTCCTCGCGTGCCTGCACGAATGGCGCGCGGAGGCACTACGCCGGGGGGAAACTCCGCTACCGCGGCAAATTGTCGCTCAGCGGACGGACCTCCGGCGCGATCTCATGGCGACATGGAGGGAGCGACTGTCGCAACCCCGTGCAGGGATGTAAGAACTGTAGATATTTTTTGCAGTAGATAATTCGTTTTAGTATTTTAATAATCGTTGAAAAAATAATTTGTGAAAACAACTGTGTATGATTCTTTTTGCTTGTAAATATATATTCAAAGATTTTTTGTTTTTTGAACATTGGCAGGTATTTTATTCAAGACTGTTTTTATCTGTAAGAATAGAGCTTAAAATTAAAGTGGTTTTATTTTGAAAGAACAGGTTTTCTTTTGCGAGTATTGCTTGTTGTAAGTAAGTGTTTTTCGTTGTTTAAGACTAATTATTTAATTTTCTACAGTCAAATGGTACCGAAAATCGAATGGGAAAGAGATAGCAGTAGCACAAGGATACACATTCACTATCGACCGCAGATGTAAATCAACCGATATATACAAGTGCTCCATCGGCAGTAAGTGTGGAGCTCGCTTCACTGTCACAAAGAACAGAGAGTTTGTCAAAACAAAGAGACTGAAACACAATCATCCACCCCCTAAGTATATAATACGTAATGGCTTTTATTTAAAAATATAGGAACAAAATAAACAAGTTTTTAAATGATGTACCTAATTATCTGTGTAGGTTCAAAATTAAGCCAGCGCTGGCGCCGCACCTATACGACAAATAAAAACTTGACAAGTTAAAGTTTTTCTTATTTCGAATAACATAACAATTGTTTTAGACAAGAGCGATGCTACCCTTTTAAGCATAAAGTCTGTTCTCTATTGCCAATGTTTGGGCTTTTCTGTTCTTGATATATTGTCTTGTTTTTCATTATAGCTTTAAGATATGGTGGCACTAACCTGAAACAAATAAATAATAACCTTTGTTTTATTGTCTACAGTCAAATGGTACCGAAAGCCGAATGGGAGAGAGATAGCCATGCTTCAAGGATACACGTTCTGGTGTGATGGTCGGACAAAATCAACTGACTTGTATTTATGTTCCTCTAGAAAAAAATGTAAAGCGCGCTTCGTTCTCACAAAAGACAGAAGGCATATGAAATCCTCCCACCTGGAACATTGTCATCCACCCCCTAATTATGTTATACGTAACGGAGTTTATTTAAACATTTAAAAATAAAGAAGAGTGAGAGAGATAGTGATGCTACAAGGATACACATTCTGGTGTGATGACCGAAGTACATCAACTGATCTGTATGTATGCTCCTTTGGAAGACAATGCTCTAATGACTCGCTTCAGCATCACGAAAGACATGGGGCGAGTGAAATCCTGTCACTTTGAACACTGCCACCCACCCTCCAGTTATATAATACGTGATGGTTTTTATATAAGACTTTAGACTGGAACAATATCTCAGGCTCATTCAGGGATGAGATTACTTAGTGTTTAACCCACTGCTTTGCAGGGTTTTTCTTCAGGGGATCTCTTTGTTCTGTCTGATTCAAATATTAATGTTTTATACCTACTCAACAACCTTCCGAAATAACATGAAAGAGTAACGTGGTCTCACAGACTGACATGAAAAGCAATAACAAAAAAAGAAATTATACAGATTTAGAAGTAGATAGAAGACGTAGATTGTTAAGTACATTAACGCTTTGTTTGTAAGTTTCTTTTTTTGAATTTTGTGACATTACTTTTTGTGTTTTAAGTTTTAATTTAGGTACTAACATAGGGTAATGGGATGTTCCTAGTTATGTATTTTTAGGTCATCCCAAATAAATAATCAATTAATATTACATTGTTTATTTTCAGTTTCTCAAAACTTTGTATTCAATAATATATTTTAATACGTATAATCAAAATTACATTAATTATTTTCTAAAACAAAATATTTACAACAACAAAACTACTAGTATTTATAAAATAAACTAATTAACGAAATATAAATTACTATTGTGTTTATTTTGTTTTTTCATTGTCTTATCAATCTAATCTTAATATTTATCGTTTAATTTTCAGGAATTAAATGGTACCAAAAGCAGAATGGAAAAAAGATAGCCATCATACAAGGATACACATTCTATTTCGCCGGTCAAAATAAGGCAAATAAAGTGTTTCGGTGCACAGCAAGGAACTGCAAAGCTCGCTTTGTCATCACAAAAGACAAAACAGTCATGAAATCCTGTAATCTGGAACATTTTCATCCACCCCCTAGTTATGTTATCCGTAATGGTGTTTATTTTAGAATTTAATTATAGTAACATTGTTTTTCATGATTCTACAAAAGATAATATTACATTCAGCAATTTCATTGGAATTCACTTCCTAGACGTCATAAAGGAAGTGGAATACCAACCAGATACCTCAAAGAACGATAATAATACCCAACTAGTAATAGTACAGGTAGGGTAACCTTTTATCAAATTTGTAGGGGCTGCTTTATTCACCCCACGGTACATGCAACTGTTGTGATTGGTGGAGGTCGTGCCGCTGTCGCCTGTCACTCGTGTTCACTAGTGTTGCTAACACTAGAGAGTATGGTCAGTTCATTCGTTACGTTGAGTGATGTGAAGCGCTCATTATATAATTATGTGCATCATAGTAAAGAGTATTTTGTGTATCTTACATGTATCATACCATTTTATCCTATAATAAAGTATAGCCCGTTTCAAACACATGTTTTTTTGTTTTTATGTAATCGAGTATTTCAATTACCTATCAATTTTGTAGAAGTATGACAGTCGTGATAAGAATATGTAAAGTGAAACAAAAAACATAAAAAAAAAAAACTATTCTCTTGCGTGGTTCGTGGTAACAACCAACTCCAAAATCTACTAAACTAAATAGGTGAGTCTTTTGTATTCCAGAGCTAGTTTTCAGCACTGCAAGACAAGGCAATCCTGTGATCAAGCTAGGTACCTACCGGTACAACAGGGCCAGTGGCTGCAAGGGGGCCAAAGTGCGCTGGTACTGTAACAGGTACCCGCATGGTTGCCGCTCAGCAATATTCACTTTCGACAATGTTATTACTAACCATCGAGCTGAGCCTAACCATTCGTTTGGTTATACATGGATCTTTTGACGCATGGCAATCATGTAAAGCATTGCCACCACCTTTTTTTTCATTTTTTTATATTTTTCTGACAATGTTATTCAAGTGACAAAAGATCCTTGAAACAGCTTTGATTCATTAATTAGAAGATGTCTTTTGTTCATGAAGATTTGAAAGTGTCAACTTTTGGCAGAAAAATATTTATTTTTGTTTTTATACATTAATTTAATAACCAATATTATCAATTTATTTAGAACTTAATTAATATCCGGTGTTGCTCGAGTAATAATAAAATATGTTTATTTTATTTTTTATTATAGTTAATTTTATTTCTATTTATGTTTAGTACTAGCTCCTCGCACGCAGTAAACGATTAATCCAAAGTTAAGAAAAATGAGTGTAACTGGTAGCATAATAATATTGTTTAAACAACTCTTTCTATTTCAGAGCCTACTTTTAGCACAACGAAAGCTGGCAATCATGTTCTCATCATAGGCCCCTTTTTGATAAAACCTAACCACAGGCTATAGAGGGCCCAAATTACGCTGGGCCTGTACTAGAAAGATGAATGGATGTAAAGCTACCATCTTCACGTTTGACAATGTCATTAGTAGCCAGAATAATGATAACAACTATTGAATGCAAGGATCGTTTTCAAACTATGTTCCTCCTCGTAACCTTGCTCTTTGTGCCTCAAAACATGCAGTCAGTGGCTTTCGTGCTGACCCCGACGCAGTGCAAGAGACGAAGTATTGAGCTATCAAAATAAACTACATTAGTCGTTTTTTTTTCGATTGTCTTCGTGCTTCGACAATACTCTTAGTTTATTCCAAAACTATCTGTAATATTATATTTTGATGCCTCAGGAAGAATTTCTGGCAGCAATGCTGAGCTGACCGCAATTAAAAGAGTCATTCTGGACATCAACTATAATTCTGGATAATCATTCTGTATTTTTAAACGACATACAAAAAGAGGAGGTAATCAATTAGACTTAATCTTCTAGTTTTAAAATGTGCAACAGCCGCCGCCGCCGGTAGCTCGTGCATCGCACTCGGCTGCGTGCGGCGCAGTGTGATGCTACGGACAATCGATGGTGTAGTGAAAACTGCCTGATACCGGTTTTTTGCTAATGTAGTTGTTGTCCCGCCGATACCTTATTATATTTTCATAATACACACTACATAATCTTATCATATTGTGCACAATATTTATATAATTACTGTTACATATTGACATCCGTTCACTCATCATTTAGGTTCAGTTGAAAACCAGCGTCGGGCATTAGTGTCCGGCATTTTGCTGAACTGGGCCTATTTGGTGCAGCCGTGAGTCATACAATATATTGTCTAGTTTTAAGTTTTTTTTTTAATATTTCCGTTTTTTATATTGTGTGTACTTATGGCATGTACCAATAAACGTTTTTTCTTTCTTCTTTCTTTCTTTCTAAATGCTAATTGTGAACCGATTTCGATGAGTTTTGTTTTTAAGTTTATTATTTACGATGGTCCCGTTTAAATTTAGTGAATATCTGATGCTGATCTTCGGAGATATACAATAATAGATAGCAAATCTATCTTGCTGGAACTGCTTGGATGTTTATTGTTTACACAATATCATAACATAACCCGTATGATGTGAAAGGGGTTAATACCCCCAAATTTCGCCAGTTGTGTTTAAGTTTCATTTTATTGGAGATAAGCCAGTATGCCTACTACCGTATACACGGTTACATTTTGATCGTTTTAATGCCGTGGAGGATCGGTCCGGTGCATGAAACACTATCGATTTTTAAAGAAAAAATAACATACTTTTTTTTTACTCGAATTAATATTCGCGTGAGTGAAGTCAGATAGGCAGTCGCTTCATGTAAAATACTGGTACTCAGCTGCATCCGGTTAGACTGGAAGCCGACCCCAAGATAGTTTGGGAAAAGGCTAGGCAGATGATGATGAGTGAATAAAATTGCGAACCATTAGTAGGCACCATTCGATACTAACAACAGTTATGCCTACGCGCAGTCAACGTGGACTCACAAAAATTTGCCAATCCTAGACCAAACCACGCCCCCAAACCCTATTGATTGGCCATGCATAAGGCGCGCGCCCCGCGCTCCCCACGCGCTAAGGTCAGCGCATGATCACGTCATGTAAGCAATTCAGTTTCTCTAAGACGTCATCGGTGTGTTGTCGTTAAGAAAATCCTTGTCGCGCGAAAGTAATGGTGTCTCGTAATTACGTTTACTCCAACCTGGAGTTCGTTGTGCCATGGTGTAATTTTACGCGATCGCGGGTTTTGATGCGCAAACGGCTCGTCGTCTTCTTTGCGACTGCGTGGGATACTCGCAAAAGTAGTGGCGGCAACAATTAGGTTTATAACAGAATTATTTTTTAATCGTTGTAAATAATTTTGATTCGGTACACATTTGATGAAATTTTTTTACATGTCGCTAAGTGTTAAATAAATCAAAGGTGATTTAGGTATTTAGCAGAACCTTTTTTAAATCGTACAATTAGAACTTTTCTTTTTAATCATTGTAATTGTAAATAATTTTGATTCCACAGTTTTAAATACGCCATAATTAGCAGGCCTGTTGAGATTTATTTTTACATGGGTACCTACCGCTTTTAGCATAATTCTTTTAATTTTATTAGATATGTCCCGAAAACTAGGCACAAAGCAATTATGACGGTCCTGAGCCCGTAAAAGTATGAAGGAAAAATTGGAATCATTTAATTTGTGTACGTGAACATCAGCTGAGTGGGTCAATAATCTTTAACTTGAGCGGGCGAAGTGTAGGGGAGAGGTGTGTCAATAGTAACAAAAAAAAAAGAATCCTTCATAATATTTTAATTAAAAATCACAGCACAATCATTTTTGGTCACAGTATAGTTTAGTTATCTAATTATAAAATCCAATATATTAATAACAAAAAATACAACAAAATTCTAGAAAATGGCACTTAACGAGATCAACTAACAGTGTTACAATTGCTACACCAAGAGAGTCAATTGTAACATACAGAAATTGTTAACAATAAAACAATAAATCTGAAAAAATCTTGTCAGCATTTCAAGCTTAACACTTTAAAAAAACTTAAAATAATTAAAAAAAACAATAATAGTCATTCCGACAAACAGTTTAAACGCACAAAAATGGATCATTGTTTGCACAGCTGGAGTGTGCCCATTTATGGCAGTCTCTGCATTGCAGCCAATCTTCTCTACTCGTTCTCTAATGTTCAAAAAAGACTATAAAATAATTATCGTCTTTATCTGCATCATCTGTGTCTTCATTTATATCTTCCTCTGGCTCATTATTTTCATTTCTTACAGCATTTTAATTTTCTTCAGTATATTTTTGTAGAGGTACGGTGCCAAGCAATGTCTTCTGAGGTCGTTTATAAACCATTTTGTAAGAATTCTAAAAATAAAAAGGTATTATTAAATAATTATTAACTAATGTGAAAAAGCAGAGTGTCAAATGTAACATGTTACAATTGCCTCTCCTTGTTTTGTTACTTTTGCACCACTCCCGCCATTTTGGAATGAAGACTTATTTAACAAAAATATATGGTAAATTTAAACAACTCACATACCTTCACGTATAGATTGGATGATAACTTATCCGAAAACCACCACTGAACTATTGTAAAACTGTTTTTATTCATTAAAATAACAATAACTGTGCCGAAAAAAAATTTTACTCAACTTGTTGTATCTCAAACTGTCATCTACTGACGGCATACGCGCGAACTGTTTTACTTGCAAGTTCGGTCGGTAAAACAACACCAAATAAAGCTTCGAATACCACCAAGAAATACCGCTACTCGTCAATAGATGTCGTGAAATATCACATGTTACAATTGACTCCCTGTTACTATTGACACACCTCTCCCCTACCTACACTTCGCCCGCTCAAGTTAGGTAACTCGTGGTACTATACTACCGGTTTCATGCATTTTGCGAGTATTACGTTATCACTTGCTATTTTTTTTTTGTTTTAAGAGTTACAATGCTGTGCAAGCTTTGATGAATAGTATTTAGTAAGTTAAACCACCGGTCCAAGGGATTTAAACGATCAAAATGTAAGCCTATATACTGTTGACAATGTAAAATTAATGCATAATAAAAATTTGTTTGAGATATTACGTCTAAAAATGGAAAAAAATTGCAATTCTGCACTTTAAAAAAAGATCATTTTAGTTTTAGCAGGTATGTACAAATAAATTCGGTGTTAACCACATTTTTTTTATATTACTTCGTAATCAATCTTCTTTCGTTATCCTGTGGCTGGTGAATTTTTTTTTTGTAATAGTTAGTGCCTAACCTGATGTTAGAGTTTTTATACCGCCCCCATGGGCCTCTGACTTGGCTTTACATACCTTCTAGAAATATCTCTCAGGCATGTTGGTGGGCTCACGATGAAACCAGCATGTCTGGCCAATAGTAATAGAGAATTATTTACAAACAGTATAGAAAAATATATCTAGTTAAGTTCTTTTTAGGGTTCCGTTTGACCCTTTGGGTACAAAGGGTCAAACGGGACCCTATTACTGAGACTTCGCTGTCCGTCCGTCCGTCCGTCCGTCCGTCCGTCTGTCACCAGGCTGTATCTCATGAACCGTGATAGTTAGAAAGTTGAAATTTTTACAGATTATGTGTTTCTGTTGCTGCTATAACAACAAATACTAAAAACCAAATAAAGTAAATATTTAAGGGGGGCTACCATACAAAAAAGTGAATTTTTTGCTCGTTTTTATAAATAATGGTACGGAACCCTTCGTGCGCGAGTCCGACTCGCACTTAGCCGGTTTTTTTTTTGTTTTATTGCTACACACTATGTGCCTGATCAGTGCTGGTTGGTTTAATCCTATTGTTAAGACGTCTTGTGGATATTTCGTTATTTTAATAAATTAAATTCATGTTAACTCATTTCTTTTAATTTATTCAATCCGTGTTAAAAGTAGAAAACACCGAAAAACCAGTGCATTAATTGTTTATATCATGTTTTCTTTTTTTGCAGAACCGTTTTTCAGTACGACAAGATCGGGTAAACCTGTTCTCATCACAGGCCACCACCGGTACAACCTGTCATCCGGGTACAAAGGATCCAAACTGCGTTGGGCCTGCGCTAGGAAGACTTCCAAATGTCGACCCATTGTCATTACTGTCGAAAACAATATTATTGCTTATAAGAATGAACATAACCACTAAAAAATGTTATAAAATTACTTAAAACTGTTATGAACCAAATTTTATTTTGTTGCCTTCTTACCGGTTTAATACCGGTGTTCGACTACACAAGCAAAGGTAATCGTGTTGTCACGATGGATCCTGCAGGTACATTAAGGAAACTTGGTGCAGAGGGTCCAAAGTCCACTGGTGTTGTAGCAGACGCACTTCCAGTGCTTGCCGGGCAAGTGTGTTTTCTATTAATAATATCATCGTTAAACATAAATCTGAGCATACACACTGAAATGTCTCCAAATATCTGACCGAGAGGATGGATCAATTAAGTGAAATGTGGCTTCTTTAGAATCAAATCTCTTTAAAAGTATAGCTGACTTTACATTTACTCAAGCTAAGAACAGAAACGTTTCATACGAATATAAACCTTATTCGTAAGAGGAGGTACATTTTCGCATGAAACTGCTGTGCTTGGCTTAGCACTACCTACCTACCTTGGCTTAGCTTTACTTACTTTAAGTAAATTATGAATTCCTTCTATAGTTAGCGCAGGCAGAGCAAACTTGAACTTGAACAAAGATCATCTTCGAGCATGTACGATCAAAGAAATAGGCACAAAGGAGAAGCACACGCTTTTAAAAATGTCAGTGTGTCAATTTAGTACCTAATCAATTAATTTCCCTGTTTTTTTTTTTCCTTATTTTGAACTCTATTATGTGGATTTGTTGTCTATTTCATATGTGTGAAATGCATAAATGCACGAAAAATCGCTGTACGTTAATGTATTTTATTAAACCTTATGGAAATAAATGTACTTATTTATTTGGTTTAAATTTTATTGAATTCCTCCAAACTGCTTGCCTCGTTTCCGACAACACGATTGGTCCAAACTGTTTATGTATGGTGACAAATGTCAATTTTCGAAACTTTTCGTGGAAAATCCGATATCGTCGACGTTAACATCAGTTCGTTGACAAAATGAAATGAAACGATTATTAAAATGTGTGTTATATTACACATAATAAAACGATTTTGTTTTATTACAGATTACGTGCCAGTATTCAGCAAGTCAAGATTTGGTAAAGATGTTATCGTTCTTGGTCCCTATCGGTATAATCGAGTTCATAGGTGTAAAGGGATCAAAGTGCGATGGACATGTTCCCGGGTTGCAACTGGATGCCGATCTACTATCGTAACTATCGACAGTGCCATTGCTAGCCATAGAAGTGAACATAACCACTAAGATGATTCCAGTTTACTGTGAATTATTCATACTGTGTTCAAAATAATACTTGTATTTATAAATAAATGTTTTTTATGTGAAATAGTTTTAATTTTGTCATTTTTTCTACCCGTCCGAGTCACAATAAATGCTAAAAATCGTTTCAAGCAACCTTATAATAATTATTGTATGTGTTACTGATTGCAGACTTGGAGCCAGTTTTCAGCACGACGTATAGTGGCAATCCTGTCATCATTCTTGGTCCCTATCGATATAATCGGGTTTTAAGTTGTAAAGGGGCCAAAGTGCGATGGACATGTACCCGGAAGCCAACCGGGTGCCGATCGACCATTATTACGTTTAACAGTGACATTATTAGCCATAACACTAAACATAATCATTGAGATGACTTCCTAGAACATTTTTAATATCTGTAAGTTTATCGTTTAGTATGAAGGCAGTGCTGTCTCTACCTGTTTGTTTGGATTCCGCAACCGTTCTCCTATGATCGATTCAGCATTCGACTCTTCGTTGTCAGGACAATTCATTTATTTCCGTTTCTCCAGCAGACTCTTTCACCACCTAACTTTTCATCTACGTCACATTCGACGACAGGCCTTTCCAGCTACAAAATGTTTCATCGACACGACTATAAACCTAGAAATCTTGTAGCTACATAATTTTTCATCTACAGAGAATTCGCCATCAATCTTAAGTCAAGTGATATTACAAAAAAAAAATACACATAGCATACAGCTTACTGAGTCATTAGGCCTTAGAATTGTAATAGTTTTAATTTTTTTTGTAATCACCTTTTTTACTTTCATAGGGTTTGCGGTGCTAACCTTTAATAACTTATAACACTCATCATTTCAGCCCAAAAGACGTTCACTGCTGGGCATAGGCCTCCCTCAAGTGTCGCCATATTGACATTTTGGGGGGTTTAGCCATAATCGCCACGATTGGCAGGCCGGTTGGCGATCGCAGTACGGTTGTTATAAAATCACAGAGAACGCTGCTGCCCATTCTCTGGCTAATCCCTTAGTCGTCTCTTACGACACCCACGGGAAGATATGGGATAGTGCTATTCTTTACGTCCGACACAATACAGAGCACTTATAACACTAACCCTAGATTATAGAAAAGTAAGTACGCTAGTGGGTGCCGCTCCTGTGTCGTTAAAGTTATAATGTAATAGGTAGCCGTAAGCTTAACCATAATCATTAAAATATCTGCAATTCGTTTAAAATAGTGGCAATTGTTTTATTTCTGTATCAATATCATTAAATTAAAAGACAACTGAATGTGCTTTGTGAGGAATGATGTTTAAATAAACCCTGGACTCAAAAAAATGCAATTCTTAGTTCATCTATATGGTAATAAGACCTTTTTTACAAAAAAAAAACCAGCAAAATTAAGTGGATAGTGAAAATCTTTCCAGTATGGACTCGATATAACTGTCGAGTTACTCTTTCTAAAAGAAATACCGATGAGATTGCTGAGAACAAGTTGGTACGTTTTTGCAATAATGTGCCATTTGCTTCGTCTAGTTTCGTAAACAACATCGTGTCATAAACGCACGGCGCCGGTTGCGTAATGTATTGAAAAGTTTCGAAGTCATCTCCAAAACGACTTAGCTTATTCTGGTGGTTTGTTTCAGATCTATTACCGGCATTCAGTACGTCAAGGCATGGCAATCCTGTGCTGCTTCTAGGATCCTACCGGTATACTCTTGCACTTAATTGCAAAGGGGCCAAAGAACGGTGGTATTGTAATAGATACAGCTATGGATGTCGATCTAGTGCTGTTACCTTCAATAGGATTATAATCAGTCATAAGTCCAAACATAATCATTAAATCGATAAAGACTAAAAGAAATACTGTTTCATCCTCTAATACGCATAGAGTTTTGAATTGTCAAAACTAGAAGAAAAAACTTAACTAAAAGATTTTGACTGAGGAATCTGTTCTAGATATGTTTGCGCCTATTACCCTATATAATAAATCTGTTTGATTTTTATCTATTTTATTCGGCAAAACAATAAAAGGGTATTTGGAGCTCCCAAAAAGGAAAATAATGGTAAATTACCAAGAAAAGTTTTAAATTAATGCATTGTAATTCGACAAAATGTAAATATGGTGATTACTTTTATGTCATACTTGTTAAAAAGAAGTAATGTTCTCATCATAAAAAATGTGTTTTTATCTGTAAACAATAACATTTATACCTGATCAAGAAAATTTTAAAGAGGTTCTATTAAAATTATTTTATCAATATTTTATCGCATCTTTCATTTTCTATTTTCAAAGCCTATTTTTAGCATAACCATTAAAGAGAACGCTATACCTAAGTAAATATTTACCTAAATGTAATAATTTTGATCCTCTTTCTCTACCGTCACCCGTGGCTCGTCTACCAAAATTAATTATTCACGATTATTACAGATTCTTTGTATGTGATGGTATACATTTAGTGAGTTTAACATTAAACTACATATGTAATGTGTTTATGTTTTGCAGATGCACGTCCTGTGTTCAGTACGACACAGCGTGGCAACCCTGTGATCGTCATTGGTCCCTGTCGGTATAATCGGATAAGAACTTGTAAAGGGGGCAGAGTGCGATGGAAATGTACGCGTGCCTCGTCGGGATGCCGATCTGCTATTGTTACTGTTGACAGTGTGATTGTTAACCATACTGAACATAACCATTAGGATTAGGATTTTTTATAGACCACACACACTTCGAAACACTGCATAGGATCAGCTATCGCTAAGCTCGGTGACTGCTATTTCCTAGTTGATTCCGAGCCAAGACGGTACCGATTTTTATAAGACGCGTTGCAGTATGGAGATAAACATAGAATCCGGAATAGCTCGGGTTAGACGATGCTGATGTCACGCAATTTTTTTTCATATAATTATATATAATATATAAATATATTTAAAATTATATATAATATATTATATATAATTTGAGATAAGTTGTTATTTTGATTGTATTTCACAATCTGAACGAAACTGTAGTTAGGTGGTAGGTTAATTATTATTATTTGTTACTGTTTGTTTGTGCAATTATTTATCTTAAATGTAACACTGACATAAGCTACCGAAAAGCTCTTGTTGAAAGTCAGTGTAGAATTACGAAACGCTTTGAAAACGATTGCCACTTTAATAAGCCCTCAGGTGTGTTCAATTTTCATAAAGTTAGATAGTTATTATAAGTTCGTTTTTCTCATTTTGTAATATTTATAATTTATTGTTTTACTTAAAAATAATACAGTATCGAATAAATGGATGTGCGTATCTACGTATAGTGTACAATGTTTTTTTTATAGCAGATTTTTTTTTAGTTCTTGCTTTTTTATGTCAATATTTTTTTGTGGCAGTTGTATTTTTCGATCTAGTGTTTCTAGTTCATTCGTTTGCTATGGATCCCTACCTTTGATAGGATGATAATTAGAGATATGAGTCCGAGCATATTCATTAAAATATGGATGAAGACTAATTAAAATTGTATTTAATTTTCCTAGAATCTATGTTTTATGCATTATGTTCGAGTATGCATTTTGGTCAAATTATGCGCTATTAACTGAAGGACTAGTCGAAAAATGTTTGTGACTGGGCTACATACAGCATACTTAGTCAAAAAGACGTAGTAAATGGAATTTGTTTGGTTTTAATTCTTTTGTATAAAAATCGGTGAAACTATGTCAGGATATTGTAAAATCTAAGTAAGTAAATCAAGTAATATGGTAGAGACTTGACTCGAATAATGTCGGTCTTTGTCGATTATTATTGGAACTAAACCCCCTGACAATCACTACTGACGGTGCAATAAACGTGTTCACTTACTGGGCTCAAACTGTACATTATGTATGTAACATCGATACGAAAAGAAGAAGAAGAATTGTGACTACGCTACTATGGCTCACACTATACTTTTGTTTCAGATCCGAAGCCAGTCTTTGGCACGTCTATGCATGGAAATCCTGTGATCTTTTTTGGATCCTATCGTTATAACCGGATTACTAATAAAAATAGTAAAGCGTCTAAAACATGGTGGTATTGTAATAAGTACCCCCGTGGTTGCCGATCGAGTATTCTTACTTTCGATGGTATCGTCGTTACTCATAAGAAAGAACATAATCATTAGTAAATGGGAACTATATTTCTTGTCACCAAAATTTATATTTGTCATCAAAGTTGTATCACCTAGTAAATAGATCTATCGCCACGAAATATTTTCGTTCTCAGATAAACAAAAAGTGTTCCCAGGTATGAATTATCAAATAAATGTTGATACATGTGTAAAATAAGAGATGGATTACCAATAAAATTGTAGTGCATTAGATGAATATAAACTTCGTTCTTATAATAATAGTTTTATTACTTAAATAATAGCTTTGTGCTCGGAATGGTAGATCTGTCACCAAATAAATAGATCAGTTCCTTATTTCTATGAAGAAATGCTTTATACGAGACATTGGGCACACCGACTCGGACAGGTTAGGTTCGAAGAGGCATCCCCTTCGTGTTAGGTTACTGTAAACCCTGCAGACAGAAATAGGAGCCCCGCGTAGCGGGGCTACGTCAACAACGCCTTGGTTTGGACCTGTGTGGTTTGGAGTTTTTATGTAAACATTTTTACATTGTTTGATGATTCAATTTTCGTGATACTTTTATTATTTTTAAACGTAATAAAATTACTTGATGATTGATATTATTTCCATGTAATTCTTAATTAATATTTACGTAAGCGTTTTGATATTATTTGATGATTCAATTTAGGTGACAGATCTACTATTTTGGGAACAAATATTATTTATTAGGTCAATGAAAATGCTTTTATTAGGGTATTGATAAAATCATACCCTTAGTAAATATTTTTACGTAAATATTATCGACTTTTAGGCCAACCTGCATCACAAGAGTAACTGAAGAGTTCATTGATCAACATCACTTTAGCAGTATTAGGTAGTTATTTAATCAAATGTTAGAAAACGTATGTAACTATTCATCACCATAATAAATTAACGACTGGTTAAAAGTTTACGAAATCAAAGTGACTAAAGAAAAAATATGATTTTAATAGTAGTAAATGTTAGGCGATGTTTGCTTATTCAGACGTTTTGAACTACTTGTATGTTGTCTTCAACTTTATCGAAAAAAGTGCAGGTTATTTGTTTTGAAATTACGTGTAAATAACATTCATCATTTAGGTGCTAGCGTAGGTTTATATAGGCCGACATTTTTGTGGAAGCTTGTTAGTAACAAAACTAGGCAAATTTTTGTCAGATGTAAGTTATGTAGATGTAAGTCTGTCAGATACATAAATTACAAAGACATAGGATACCACTACATTAATAAAATAATCTACGATTAATTTAAATTCTGTTTTTCGATCTAGTTCTAAGTAAAACGATTGTAATCAGACATTTCATGTATAACAAATATGTAAATGCAGCTCGACAAGTCATGAAAATTTTGTGATCAATCTGGAATCTTAAATGTTTAAAAAGTATATCTGTGCTGAAAAGTTTTCATGAAGGAAACGGTTTTATCCGATACAATTGCGTTAACGTATACGTTAATTTGTACTGAAACTGAACTAACGCCGTCTCGTGACATAATCGCAATCGAGTACATTTTGTCACTAATAAAACCTTGCGCTAGGCTCACGTGTTTTTTACTCTACCTATTCGTTACTCGTTGGCATGTAGTCGATATTTCCTCCAGTACCAACAACACTATTTTTCAAAACACAGTTATTACTGAGACTTTGCTAACAAGACTAACATGGCGCTTCATTATATTTCAGATCTAGTGCCGGTATTCGGCCGGACGACGCAAGGGAATCCTGTGATATTACTGGGAAGATATCGGTATTATCGAAAGAATCGTTGTAAAGCCGAGCCCAGAGTCCGGACACTCCGGTGGTACTGTACGAGACACAAAAGTGGGTGCCGAGCAAGTGTGCTTACTTTCAATAATCTCCTCGTTAGTCATATGAACGCTATGCATAACCATTAACGGTCAAAGTGGTTTTGATGAACTCATTTATTGTTATGTATGTTGTACGTTTGTCATGGTGGACCGGATGCACATTACTTATGTTATATAATAAAAACGAAAACAATAAAACCTTATTACAATAACTTTTAAACGGAGATCTGTTGTTTTTGTGACATGTGCGCGTGTATTTTGTAATAAAATAATCTTAAACTTTATTTTAGTTTTACTTGTTGGTAAGTTACGTATGTATGGATGAGGCACTGAAACATGCTTACGTATTATAGTATTAAAGTAAACATTCACGAACGTTTACAGGGTCAAATATTCAAGTTTGTGTGGATGGCCAAATCCGAAACTATGAAGACTAGTAAAACTCCTCAAAGGCGTCTCAGGCCTGAATATGATGAAAACTAAAACTTTATTATCCGCCTCTACCCGTGACGTGTCTACCACAATTCAGTCTTCCCGATTGTATCAAGTACTTTCTGTGTGATGAAAAACTTTTAATAACTAGGTAAACACATCGGGTTAATTCTTGTAAAGGGGCCAGAGTGCGATGGATTTGTACCCGGATCGCATCGGGTTACCGAACTACTGTCGTAACTATTGACAGATTTTTAGCCATAGAACTGAACATAATCACTATTATAGTATTATTGCTTGGAATAAAGATTATTGTTCAATAATTAGTAATTATATTGATTTCATTCCAGAATAAATGTTTTTAGATAATTTAACTTTCTCTTGTTTTCATGCTTTGTTTTAGTTGTAAGGCTTGCTACTGTAGATGTGAGTAAATCTGGTTATTAAATGAAAACTGTGTGTTCTATTACAGATATGCTGCCAGTTTACAGTAAGACAAAGAGCGGTAATGATGTCATCATCATTGGTCCCTATCGATATAATAGGGATAATACTTATAAAGGCGCCAGAGTGCGATGGAAATGTACGCGAAGCAAATCGCGATGCCGATCTACTGTCGTAACTTTTGACAGTGTGATTGTTGGCCATAGAAGTGAACATAACCACTAGAATCATTGTGGTTTACTATGAGTTACTCATCCTGTGTTTTATTTGCTTTCAAGTAATAAATATTTTTTAAATCTTTTGCCTTCTTATTTTAAAAAATATTCCGCCAGTTTTTTCCCCGATAAATACCACAGACTAGTTTTAAGCATTGTTATACTAATTATTGTTTGTCTTGTTTCAGGTATGGAACCAGTTTTCAGCACGAGTCCCTATCGATATTATCGGGTTTTTAGATGCAAAGGGGCCATATTGCGATGGACAAAACTTACACTTGGTCCTGCTTTTTTTATTGACAAAATGTTACAATGCATTTATGTTTTATTACAGCTACAGAATTCCAGCCAGTGTTCAGCACGACGAAGATGGGCACCCCTGTTATCATCTGCGGTCCCTATCGGTATAATCGCGTTAGTCAGTATAAAGGGGCCAAGCAGCGATGGACCTGCACTAAGACGGCTCGAATGGGATGTAAATCAGTAATCTTCACTATTAACAATGTTGTAGTTTCACATAAAAAAGAACATAGCCATGATTAAAACTTTACTCCCTCAACTGTTATTTAAAAGTAATATTATGTTACTTGTAGAAAATTATGATAACTTTAATGTTAATTTAGAATGACTATTATTGTGTATACTTTATTTGATATGCCATTTATAGGATAGCAATGAATTTACATGCAGACCATGAATATTTTTATTTTTATTTTTATTTTACGATACTACTTTAATAAACTCACAGTTGCTTAGTTGTTTTAAGTAAGTTGCCTCAATCATGCGCAGAATAGTCCCCCTATTCTGCAGCACCAATGGCATTCTGGAGGTACTTGCGGAAAGGCTGGATGGGCCTACAATTGGTTGGTTTGTCAAGCTACATGTTATACATACTTGATAAACTTACCTTAGATAATAATTTCTAATATTATAATAATCGTGTCTACTAACATAGTTTTAAGCATTTGTGTAAACTAACACATGGGCCATGTTGTCTAACAATAAAAGATTTTTATTTTAATTCATTTTAGTAAAAACAGTTTTCCTTTATTCAAAAATAATACCAAGAGACTTTCTTCACCTATAAAGGCTCTTATGAAAGACCACAAACACTACGTCGTTTTCTATTTCAGATAGTTGGTACCACATAAAATGGTAATCCTGTGTTGGTTCTAAATACTTAGCTATCGGTATGACCTGGCGCTGAGGACCGCCTTGAAGAGCGCCTTGCAGGACTCCAAAATGACGTGCGTGTACCATCAGACCATCCATCATCAGGCTCGGGTGTAAAATTGTGGCACTGTCAATGATGAATTGGTTTCTCATTAACACGACTATATTAAATAAATCATGTTCTGTTTTCAGTACTGAATAATTTTTATTTAATCCGGATAGGAATAATATGATAACATATTTATTTATAGTACCGTTCAATGGGTAAGAAAAATTGGCGGAAAGGAACTTGCTATTGTGAAGGGCTATACATTTTTTTTCAAAAATCAACGTTTGAGGACAAGTGTCTGGAATTGTACAAAAGGAAACTCGTGTAAAGCCAGGCTGATCTTTTTGAATGGCGCAACAGACTCGGAGCGCCATCTAAACTCGGTTAAAGGAACTCATGCGCATCCACCTCCGCAGTTTGTACCTAAAAACGGATTTTACTATAAAATATAATTTTTATAGATAGTTCATTATCAATATTAGACGAATAAAACTCATACTAACAGTTCAGTATTGTTACACTTTATTATTCGTTTAATGTCCCCATTAATGTTATGTGTATTAAATGAATGATTCAGTTTCCATCAATACCACTTGTAACGGGATATTTACCATGTTTATTATTTGTTTTGTTTTCCCGATATTTCGGCGCTGTTACAAACGCCATGAACACGGATAAACCAAATATCGGGAACTCAAAACAACTAGTAAATATGGTAAATATCCCGTTACAAGTGTTATTGATAGTGTTAGTGGCCATGTCAGTTTATAAACATGGATTCAGCTTCCTTTTTGAACATAAATATTTTAACATGATTATCTGGTATTGGACCTACGGAAGACCGCGAAAAGCCATGATATTAATAACCACCAATGGCGCGACAGCAACGCCACCTTTGCTCTTCCCTACAAGGTCCGCAAGTATACTTTAGCTTGAAACCATTGTTAGATCCTTAAACATCATGAAATACAAATAAAGAGACAAATATGAATATACAAACATTATTAAATCTGTCTTGAGAACAACATAAAAAAACAAAAGCCAACTTTGCGCACGCGCCAAAATATAGAGTATGTATAGCTGTAGGTGCAGAACAACGCCTGCATTTGGGCAATCTCCTTTGCAGCACATTAGCTTAGCAAAAGTAAACGAGTGATTTAGTGTGGTATTATTAACGTTGTTTTATTTATCATTGTATAATTTTGAATCGTACTACTGTGAAGTGTACTGTGAAACTGTAACACGAGTATTGGGTTTCCTTATAGTGTTATTATTCATAAATAATTGACTTCTTGTAATTGTAGCATTGTTGACCGAGAAAATTTTTTTTAGATAAAGCTTTTACATTTGTAATTTAGTGTTAGTGTACCATTGTAATTTTTATTGAAAAAAGAAAAATCTATTGCAAAATATAAAAATCCTTAATATTATGATGGTTAGTTATTTAATTTAATTTTCCTTAATTAGCAGTGTCTTTTTAGTGTGGTCGCCGTGCAAGCGTGATTATCACGAATCTATTTATTTCCAGTTCAATGAGTGAATAAAAGTAACGAAAGGGAACTTATTATTGTAAACGGATACACCTTCAGCGGTAAAGGACTTGGTCTCGACAAAGTACCTGGTAGTGCACCTTCGGGAGAACATATTGTAAGGCTAGAATTATGTTTATGAATGACGTCATTCCTTCGAACCGCGGAATAGTGTTTATTGAGGAGAACCCTACGCATGCTCCACCGTCGTTTGTGATTTCTGATGGAGTTTGTGTTAAAGTTTAGGTGATTAACTCAAACTGAAATCAGACGCTTCACTTTCCGTTCAGTTTCGACTTTCATTCAACATCTTTCACACGAAGTGAAATGTCTGATACCAAATTGAACCAAAAATATAGTATAAATTAATGCAAACAAAAATGAACAGTTACAGGCAAAAATACATTCCGATAACTAACACTAGATTGGAAGGTTCACCGGCTAAAATAATTTGACCCTGTGGAATAAATACTAATGAGTTTTTTTTTCAGTTGGCGTCCCGGCGACTTTCGCGTACTCGAAGCGAGGATCTAAAATGATATTACTATCAGGCTACACATTTCAACGACAGACCGCTTACCCTAACGGGAAGGTAAGGTGGCAGTGCGCGACAAATCATAAAAATGCTTGCAAAGCTGGGGTCTATACATATGACGACTGTATGCTGAAAGTGAAGAATGTACACAACCATGAACCTCGGAAGAACTGGATTTCTTAAACAGCACGTAGATTTCACATCTTCAGCATCAAAAAGGAGCAGATCACCGGTAATTGAATAATATCCTTTAGGCCATTGAATTAAAGAGAGAAATTGTAGAAACATTGACGTAGACTGCTAGCTGATTGCCTTTGCTGAAGGGCAAGGCACTTGAACCAATGATAGTAAAGTCAGTTTTCCAATGATTTAAGCAAGTCCTGTGCGCTCCTTCGTAAACTGAGATTTGGTTATGTCTGTTCTTGTTCTTCATGGCAGCAGTAAAACGATCACATAGGATAATGTTGACTTATGTTTTGTTTTTCTATTTTCAAATAAAGGGAATAATAATTTTCTAGTTTTGTTTCATGGAGAGAGTCTTTTCTGTATTTTTAAATAACGGAAGAAACCAATTTGCAAGGCACGAACCATGGTAATCTACAAAGGTAAGGTATTTTTCTTGAAAATATAGTATCAAAGGCGGAGTTGATTTTTTTTTACAGGAAAATCAAAACCAGATCTTCGAAGATCAGGTTGGACTACAGTTGCATCATATAGTGGCAGTAAACATACACATTTTTTAGAAAGAACATCGTGGAGAAAACGCTCACTGTAGGTATTCCCGATACTCAACAAGCGGGGACACCGGTTGGCTGTGTAATCGATCGTCTTCTGTATGATGAAAATGCTGCAAAAATAGACACATAGCCGGGCCTGGAAATTTCAAGAAGCTTTTCAAAAACAACTTCTAAGAAGACAACTTTGTAATCCATAATCTCTATATCTGTAAAGACGTATTAGCTTTACTTTGTCATATTAAATATGATTAAAATAAAAGTCTAAAAAGCAATCGTAAACATTAACATTGTTAATAACATTAATAACATTGTTACCTCTTCCTATCCTAGTTTCAGCACGTAAATTAGAAATAGGTACCTACACTTAGGTAACAGGTTTCCACCATCGGTATCGAAACTAACGAGAAATAATTATTATTTCAGGACTACAATACGTTAAATCCAGAACAGGCGCAGAGATGATTCTACTGAACCACTACACATACACTCTGGGATATCAGTCCGCGACCAAAGGCACGACTTATTGGCGATGCTCCTCTCAAAATGCCAAGAAATGCAAGGCAAAACTGATCACGAATACTAAGGGAAATGTAAGCGGGAATTCTGTACATACACATCCTCCTTATGAATATTCTGTGGTTAAGGGACAATATATAAGAATTTAATTGAAGGAAAAACTACCTACTAACCGACTGATGTCTTGATGGGCTAGATAATATAATATAATGATAGTTTAACAAGATAAAAACCGGTTTCATTTTTTTTTCCAAATTTACCCCTGGGTACTGTTCCACTTATATCAGTACTAGCGACCCGCCCCGGCTTCGCACGTGTGCAATGCTATAAAGGGCCATATTGATCTATGTTAAATGTATTTAATGTACTTAATTGGATTAGGATTAGTACTGTATTGCTTAAAATCGTTACGTAATTATGCCATTATTTCTCGTAAAAAGTAAAGGATAGAAAATGGTTATTGTGGATTATCCCTAAGATACAGACATATATCATTGTGATTTTTTTCGTAGACCTTTTTAAGGTATACAATATTGTAGTACATTATTTGATCTATCTCGTAGGGTTCAGCCAGCGTTTGCAATGTGAATCACTCTATCTGTAAAAAAAAAAAACAACATTAAAATCCGTTGCGTGCTTTTAAAGATCTAAGCATACATAGGGACAGACAGACAGCGGGAAGCGACTTTGTTTTATACTATGTAGTGAAGGGGTGCAAGGCTAAGCTCGTCATTGATCTCCCTAATCAATCAATTATTTCTGCTAATGATGAACATAATCATCATCCAGGCCAATACGTAGTATGTCATGGGAAATATATACCGACATAAGGGACTTTGTACTTTTGTTAATATAAAAGTATGTAGTTCCTTAAAGCCGACTTTGAGTGAATTATCTCTTCGGTCTCATAAAAATACCCAATGTAGGCTTGTACAGTCAGCAACAAAAGTCCATGAACAGATACTAATTTTCAAAACACCTGAACACTAAAACGGACCATAAATCACTTACCAGAATAGAGTACACAATAAGGTTATCAATTTTACAAAAACGCTAAGAATTAATATTTTCATAAGTCGCTAAACATCATTATAGCGTAAGTCGATGACTATCATTTTGCCCCTAGTGGCTAAACATCATTACAGTGTAAGTCGATAATTATCATTTTGCCGTAAGTCGCTAAACATCATTACAGCGTAAGTCGATAACTATCATTTTTATTAACCCTTTGTTATAAGATTGACGTGTGTATCTGTGTGCCTGTGTATCTGTGTATCAGTGTGTCTGTCTGTGGCATCGTAGCTCCTAAACGGATGAACCGATTTTTATAAAATACTTTTGTGTTTTACTTTTGTTAATATAAAAGTATGGAGTTCCTTAAAGCCGACTTTGAGTGAATTATCTCTTCGGTCTCATAAAAATACCCAATGTAGGCTTGTACATATGTTGCGTCGTGGGGCCCTGGTGACTTGCTAGCAAAGCCTATTTCGGGCACCAGACTGTCACAAATTAATGTAAACTTTCCTTAAGATAGTGTTTGAGCACTTTCTCTGAACATATGTGAGAAAATAAATATTATACTCAGTCATGTAATTATTCTTATTTGTTGTTTGTCCTTCCTTTTTTTGCTTTGCTTTTGTAACCCTATAGGACATTTTCAACTTTAATAATAAAATCTGTGCTATTGCATTATTTTTCAGAGGACTTCAAATTCGTCGAGTCCCGGCAAGGGAAGCAGTTAATTCTAATTAACAACTACACCTATGGTCGCCGTAGTTACGTAAATGCCAAAAATACTACTCGTTGGAGCTGTTCTACTCACAATCATAAGAAATGCAGGGCTATGCTCTGCACTGACCAAAACAATAAAATTATTTCCGCCAGGTTTGAACATAATCATCCTCCAAGCAAAAACGTTAAAAGAAAAGGGAAATGAATTCGACGCAGTAAACGTACTTTTATTTATTTTCTTTGTATTTGTTACTTAACCTGTCGGTGCTAGCCTGTAAATCTACATCATGTAGAAAATGATGAAAATAAAAAATAATATTGAATGTCCTGTTACAAGACTACTGACTTAAATTCAAAAGTAATTATTGTATGCAGACTGGATTTATCATGAGTTACGTAGTTTGATTTAGTATCGTATCGATCGGCGCCATTCTGTATAATAAATTGGTTACAAAAAGAATAAATCTTTCTTGTCGTTGTTTGCACAATTCATTTATTTATTTAAAGTATAGTTACAGAAATAGTATCGAAAATCATTAACAATCATCTTGTCAAAACTCTGATAATAATATACTAAAAAGCAAACCAAATAGAATACCTCACCTGGGATTTATAGTTTGGACACATTTTCCTTGACGTATGACGTACATGGAAGCATGTTGAGAAAATTTTGAACCTCATCTTAACGGCCCTCGCATCGGTATAACACTAAACGCATGTTTCCTACTCGCTACTTTAAAACCTATGCCATATTGTTCCTTAAATTATATTTCAAGCTCTACCCAAGTTCCGTGAATCCCCCTCCCCTCGTGGGGCAAAATTTTCAGACGCCGATTATGTCAACTTACTTGTATGGAGTCGTTCTGACAGCCTGAATAATCCCGTGACTATTTAACGAATAAAACAGTCAACGCCGAGTCGTGTCCCGCAACACAGACGTATTCGTTGCCTCAGTGTAGCCAGACCTCTATCTCATGAACGACGATATAATCATGATCAACGGACCCCTTACAAAGCCGTCAACCAAGCATTCTGCATGCAAAGCCTATAACGACTTCTATTTTGGGTAAAAAATCACGTTGTACGGTAGGACTCAATGTAACGCACTCAAAACATTATCCTGGTTGGCAGGCTGGCGGGGGATGCAGAGGTATTTAAAGAAAGGTCCTCATATTAAAAACACAACCAAAAAAAAAAAACTTAATAAAACAACTTTACAAAAAAAAAAACTTAAAGGAACAAAAAAATATCGCAATGACGGGGAGAACAAGTCCCTTTCGGCTTTGACTTTAACACCCATTACACCTAGCCAAACATATATCAAGTGCACGTTTTCTATTGAAATAATTAGCTCGTGTAACATTGATCTTGAACAATAATCAAACTTGTTACATTCATTTATGATAATTATCAGTTGTCAAATGCTCTTTTTAAATTTCTTACCTTTATACCAATAAAGTGGCTTTTAACCACTTTATTATTTTTCCAGCGCAATGCCTAATGACAGCTTTAATACACGGTTTAACTAAATTAAGATTTTTCTTAATGATTCGAGAGTAGCTATTTTATTGAATTATTGTTATGCAATCAGACACTGTTTTAGTTATTATAAAGCTGAAGATTTTGTTTGTTTGTTTGGTTGAACTTCTGCCCCCGTATTCATAAATGCTCGGATTCGATTTCGATTCGGAAAGTCGTATGTCTATCTGGCTCGCTTTCATAATGCCAAAACAAGATAGACATACGACATATCGAATCGAAATCGAATCCGAGCGTTTGTGAATAGGGGGCCAAGTCCGAATAAAAAAAAATGTGTTGGATAGCCCATTTATCGAGAAGGGCTATTTAACATCAAACAACGACCATAGGAGCGGAGCAGCAATGGCAAACGGTGGAAAAACTGGGATAAATTAATTTTTTGAGTGCTTCCGTTGAGTTCGTACGCAGACGAATTTTCGCGAATGCGCGAGTCAGCTCGTAAATAATATTTATGTGTATTGTCGTGAGATAATCGCGTCCAGTGAAAGAATGATGAAAAGAATTGTTGCTGTATTTTTTATTGAATAATTGTTTTTATTTAGAACTTAAATAACCCTTTTTTCAGATTCCAAATACAAGTACATAACATCAAGAACAGGAAGGCCATTAGTACTGTATGACGGCTACACCTACAACCATCACCTCTCTACAAAGGATAATGTCCACTGGCGATGTTCGTCACATCACAGTAAAAGCTGCAGGGTTTGGGTTACACTGCACAGTAGTGGCTACATTGTAAAAGTCGTTGGCGTCCATAACCATCCGAAACCAGAATTGAGAATATACTAGACTGTTGAGCTACAACAATACCCTTAAAACGAAACCTGCATAAAGAAGTGGCAGCCTGACTCGGCGACCTAACCAAGTGCTCGGTCGTGCGCATATGTGATCAGTGTGTCACTTGTTTGGTCGAGTATCCTGATGGCATCCTCTCTCGGAGCGATAACGTGTTCGGGTTCACTGATTTAAGTGATCGTAGCAGTCGTGTGTATTTGTGCGATGATCACTTTGGTTGATGCGGCTTGCATTTCAGATGAAGTGTCAAAGGCATTAAGGCTGGCATACACAGGCAATTAAGGAGCATGCTTATTGCAAGTAAGTAGGTGGTATGCTCAATTACATGCTTTTGGTTCACACACACATACATATTGTATGCTTCTAGGTGGTATGTAATCAAAATGAACATGGTTTGTGTTTATGAGTAGCATGTGGTAGTCCAGGTTTTGTAATAATAATATGTAGATTCTAAAATGAATGTTATCCAAAACTCTTGGAATTAATCTATCTTGATCTAGTCATCAATCTATGTATGATGATTGTCGATATTACTTTTTGTGAACAATCTTCGTGTTGGCAATGCACAGCGCACTGTCCAAGAGATTGCGCGAGAATAGAAGTAGATTTTTAAAATAGAACAATATCGAGCTACATAAACCACTACTAGTTATTATCAAGGGTGGAGAAAATTTTGGTATAAAATAAAAACACTTGATAAAGCACAACATCATGGCATTAGGCTTGGGAGACAAGTCTGCTAACGCAATGGGGATTGTAACTGTGAAACTCATGTCACTAGCATGGCTAGTCCTCAAAATCGCGATTAGTTGAAAATCTGTTAATATTATGACTTGACTTTATTAGTCAAGATTGGGACATAGCAAAATTAACGTGACCTCAGACTCCACATTTTCTTAGTAAGCTTTGACAAGCGTTCCCCATTATGTCGAAATGGCCGTTCATTGACACCTCAGTCGAAGATTTTGGTAGTTATGTTACTAAAAATCATAGTCATAATTATGATTTTTCAATGGCACGTCTATCTCGTTCTCTAATTGATATTCATACCTAACATAGCATAATTGTTTTTAGTCTATTACTCATATTAGGTATATGTATGATTCCGTCAATGTCCGGTTTCAGCTTCGGTTCGCACTTTGAACGTATGTGTTTGACTGATAAGTAACTAGTTGTTAAGAATGTTTAATAATATTTCGTGGAAAATTAAGGCTCATTTATTTTATTCATTTCTTGGTAATGTTAATACCTACAAATGTTGTACCTACGTTACCCTAATAAAATACTCTAACTACATTTGTCTTTCAGTGATTGTTTATGGTATCTCGCAGTTCAACCTAAGATGTTGTCGTCTGCTTAACCGGACTATCTTGTGGGTGCCTTAAGTGTAAGGCCTAAAACCAGGGCATATAACTACGTACAAACTAAGCGACTACACGCTAAGTGATTAGATCGATTGGATGTTACGTTTTATACCAATGAATCAGCCACCGTGCTTTTAATAAAAGCCTGCATATTGATAGTTCGCTTTATTTCAGATTATACGTACATCAATTCAAGGCGTGGCAAGCAGTTAGTTCTGCACAAAGACTACACTTACAACTTATTAAAATCTTATGTCAATAAAACAACCTACTGGCAATGCACTACGCGACCAGCAAATAACAAATGCAAAGCAAAATTAGTATTAGATGCTCATGGTAAAATTATATCTGGTAACCCAGATCACAGCCATCCACCGCCACAATTTTTCGTCAAAGATGGAAAATATATTAGAATTTAAACTTGAAACAATTTAGATGACACTGTCGTTCAATAATACACAATATTGAGTCTTTTTTGACTTGATTTGTTTTGATTTGTCGAGTCTAAAACATTTGTTGAGTCTAATTTGATTTGATTGATTTAATTTGTTGAGTCTAAAACACAATGTTGAGTCTGCTTAATATGAACATCCTCCATGTCAGTACATTGTACGTCAATGGAAATAAGGAACTATGTATTTTTGTTAATTCACTTCGGGCTCATAAAAATACCGAATGAAGGCTTGTACACATGTAGCGTCGTGGGACCCTGGTGACTTGTAACACAGGCATTGCTTGTTCGGGCACCCGACTCTCGTAAATTCATGTAAACTTTCCCGTAAGATAGTTTTAAGCCCTTACTCGGTACGTTTGTGAAGAGAAAATAAATATTGTAGTCACTCAGATAATTATTACTTTTTGTTGTTTTTGCTTCCTTTATTTTCTTTAGTTTTGTAACCCTAAGGGATTGTTTTACGTATATAAGGAAAATGTATCTTACGTTCAAGTATTATAAATCTTATATTAGGTATTTTATTTGGTTTTATTTTTAATTTTTAGAGTTTTGTCAAGATGGTGGTTATGTTTATGATTATTGGTACTGTTTCTGTAACTGAATTTTAAATGAATAAACCAATTGTGCAAAAAACGATGTAAAACGTTTCTTTTAATTTGTTTTAAATCATTTGCGTTTACAATTGTGGAGACTTAATTAATGCAATGCATATAGACACTTTTCAGTTTTGATTTCACCGTTTTCGGAAATTTCAATTTTCACGATAATGAGCTAATCGTGTATACTAATGATGGAGAGAGTTTTTTTGTATACATATCATTATTGCAACACAATTATTCAGTTTATGCTATTTCATACAGTATTTTATTTTTAGTCTAATGGGATTTTTCAACCTCTAAACCATTAGAAATGTATAGTCACTCAGCCTATGCAATATTTTCACACTAAATTTCTTTTCGATGACGGAGAGGCCTGTGTCCTAGTAGTCGGAACATTATAGGCTGAATATGGTTATGTTTATTTGCCAAAGGGCTACTAAATAAACCTTTTTCTTCAGATTCCAAATACAAGTACATAACATCAAGAAGAGGAAACCCGTTAGTACTGTATGACGGCTACACCTACAGCCGACACCGCACGACGAAGGACAACGTCCAGTGGGAGTGTGCGTCACAACGTCGTACGAGCTGTAAGGCTAGACTCATACTGCACAGTAGCGGCTACATTTTAAAAGTCTCTAATGACCACAACCATCCGAAAAATCCTAAAATGAACCCCACATAAAAAGCAGCAGCTTGATCGGTGTCATATCATAGATTTGTCTTGTTTCGTAATTTGGCGAAGATTGTTTATTTAATTAAATAGAATTGCAAATATAAAATGTTTTCTTCTTGACTAGCCCTTTTCTTTTTTCATGAACCTAGGTAACGTGAAACTAGGTAATGGAGAGACTTAAAAAATGACGTTTCTTCAGATTTCAAATACATCAAATCGAAGAAAGGCAACAGGCTACTTCTGCATAAAGATTACACGTACTGCTTGAATAATTATTCTGCTACCAAAGGTCACACAGTCTGGATGTGTTCTGGACGTACCAGTAAGCACTGCAAGGCGAAAATAGTTATAGATGATCTGGGTAACATTCAATCTGTGGACGGACACCACAGCCATCCCCCACCCCAATATGTCATCTGCAAGGGACAGTACATCATTATTTGAAAAAGAATAACTATTCTATCCTGTCAATACCCTCATAGATGTCCTGTTCTCTGATTTCTAATAATAGGATCAAGATTATAAATTCGTAAAAAGGCACACAGTTAATTCTGCACAAAAAGTACACATACAGCTATACTAGAAGATTTTATCAAATCAAACTACCCTCTCGCAAACTCAGAGGCAATATCAAAGAACTGCTTGGTGGAAATGGTTGTAACTGTATAGTAAACTTAAATCGAGAAAACCAGAACATACATAATACCCACCCCAATATTTCATCAGCTAGCCCGTGGTTTTGCCCGCGTTGTGTTCTGTAATTGTCCTAAGGAATTGTAATACCAAGATGAAAAGTATTATATTTGTTAATCCAGACTATAAACTATGTGCCTAAGCTCAAATCCATTGAGTAGTTTATATGTGAAATAATAACAAACACCCATACATCCATCAGAACATACAGACCATACAAAAACATTACAGTACAAAGGTACTGCTTATGTCTAAAATATTTTTTTCCAGCATGTCCATGTGATCGCTTATCTTAAAATAAAAGTCAATCGTAATATACTTATACATTAAGGATGTATTATTCTTATTCATTCATTCTTATTCTTTATTGCACACAAAAAAAGCAAAATATACACATAAATTGCAATTGTATTAATATTGCAGAATTTATTTCTTTTTCACTTTTTATGTAATTACGATGTTTAGCTAATAAAATATTTTAAACTATTAGAGTGTTTCATTATAGGGTTAGATTTTACTATATTTCATTATTTTACTTCGAAATCAGCCATCTTATCACTTTTGACACTCAACTATATTTTTTCAGATTTCAAGTTCATAAAATCAGAGAAAGGCAAGGAGTTAATCTTGTACAAAGAGTACACATACAGCTTCACAAGATGCACTGCCACTAAGTCTTGTGTCTGGAGATGCACAGAGCGAAGAACCTTACACAATTGTAAAGCTGAAATAGTTTTAGACGGTTTTGGTAAAATTGTGTCGGGTAAACTAGAACATACTCATGCACCGCCACAATTCTACATTAAAAATGAAACATATTTCAGAATTAAATAAAACAGTTAATCCTGAATTAAACATCTCAATGTTATTGAATATGAATATATGTTATTGATCAATAAAGAATTGAGTAGGTTTTGCTTTTAATCCAATCAACACGTTTTTTTAGCGTAACTCATGTATTTTAATGTTAAAATGATAACTTTTGTGCCTAGTTCCATATCTTCTGCATGTAGTGTTTTTACTTTTATCCTAATAAATTCCTTAAACTATCTTGTCTTTTAAAAGCGGTTGTAGTAATTAGCCTGAAGTTAAAACCAATTTGATACTAAGAAAACGTTCGTTTCGTTTTTTTCGACTTGTTCGAGCGACTTTGTTTTATTTCCTCTGCTGTCAAACTCAAACTCAAAGCATTTATTTCAATTAGACCATTACAGGCACTTTTGAAAGTCAAAGAACAAAAAAAAAAAGAACGCTAAGCTACAGTCTCAGTCACAAGACATAATAACTTGTGAAAGTACTGTAGTTGCCCATTCCAAAGCGTAGATCTCTATGGAGAAGAATGGGCAAGAAACTCCATGGACACTCTTTTAAATTAAAATATGTTACAGCATCTTGGTTACATCATTCGTGTTGAGAATTACTAGTATGTGAGAACGATGTAGAAATACGGGCAAGTTAAGAGCGTCCAGAGTAAAAGACGAAATCAATAATTCGAAAATAAAGTTAAAAATAAAATAATTAAAAATGAACCATGGCAGCTAAGAGATGACCAGGCACAACTGACAGCGCCCGTTCACGAACATGACGCATGTATCAGCCATCATTCAACTCAACCATATTGAAGGGAACTAAATGACCCGACACACCCGCCGCCATCAGCGTGACATTTAAGTGAGCATGACATTTACTCAACCGCCAGGGTAAATTCGCGTCAGTGTAAGTAAGATGTAGGTACTCAGTAAATGGTGGCTTTACAGTACATAGTTTTCACACATGTGCTATACAATTATATAATACTAAGAGATTGAATCTATACAAAGCAAAGATATTTATACAATCTTCTGCAGCTTCCACAGTAACTTCACATGGTAATTTGATAGCCCCTATGGTTGTGGAGCAGGACCAGCATTGAGCCAAGCATTTTTATCATCAATGTAATCCCCCAACTTATAATATGCTTGCCTACATAGTGTGCGCTTTATGCAAGATTTAAATTTCGTTTCATTTAGTTGTAGAATGGGGGGAGGTATTTTATTGTAACATTTTAAACAGTACCCCATGAAAGATGAGTCTACTTTAGCTAACCTGAAACCTGGCTGAACCAGTTGGTCCCTGTTTCTAGTATTATAGTGGTGCCGGTCACTTCTTTTACTAAATAAATGCAGATTTTTCCAAACGTACATGATATTTTCATAGATATATTGACAAGGTACAGTCATGATGTTAATTTCCTTAAACAGTTCTCTTAGAGAATCGCGCCTACGTAGATTATATATGGCTCTGATAGCTCTTTTTTGCAGAATAAATATAGACTCGATGTCTGCAGCCCGTCCCCATAGTAAAATACCGTATGACATAATACTATGAAAATAACTAAAATACACTAGCCTCGCGGTATCTACATCAGTAAATTGACGGATTTTCCTGACAGCATATGCTGCTGAACTCAGCCGTCCTGCGAGAGATGTTAAATGAGAACCCCATTGTAGCCTTGAGTCGAGCGTAATCCCCAAGAAAACAGTTTTATCGACAAATTCAAGTTTCTCTTGATTTAATACTATGTCACAATCACTACATTTGACATTTTTATTGACTGTCTCTGGCAATGTGTCAAATCATCGCTATTTCTATACTGTATTTAATATAGTTAGTTCGTTTAGTATAAAGATGTAAGCCTGCCTGAATAAATGCTCTAAATGAGCGTAAACCGCATTCACATTCATTGTGTAACTTAGAAGAACGCGCTGGACAAATACGCACGAAAATCGACTTTGTCTTATCATATTTAGAGATAAAAACAATGAGGCACCCTTTGCCCAGGAAAGGGTCAGAACATGCTAACTAAAAGATAGCCGTCTAAGATTTTTTCTTTCAACTACGCAGTAATGTTATCATTAATCACTACAAAACCGATCACAAAGGATGTCTTTTTTGCTTAGAACCAAAACAGTGTAGAAAAGTTATATGAAATCTCATTATTGCACTGTTTTTCATTACTGCACTGTTTTAAATTTTAAATTAAATTTACCACAGAGGTGTAATGCCTCCTATTAAGTTAATAAAATGTATGCATTAGATCAAAAAGATTACTGGCTGTAAGTCAAAATCGGCTGAATAAAACTGACTTGGTGAAAAAAAAAAAACAAATGGCGCGAATTTTGTACCATTGTAAAACTTTGATACTTATTATTTAGCAAATAAAAAGGTAAAAAATCATGGAAATTGACAGCGATAGCGATATGAATTCAACTCCAGAAAATATAAAACAGCTGCAAATGAAGTTGTTAATAACCTTTAATAACTGCACTTTTAATAATTGTATGTTTGAAGGGAAGATGAATTAAACTTTGTTTCATTAACTTGAGTTTTTATTTTAAGTAGGTATATTTTGTCACAGTAGTTGCAAGAAAAGTAGATTATGCACCTTGCTAAAGTGAGTAATTAATGCACTCGTGTTAATTTAGTGCCCTCGCATGCGCTCGGGCACCAACATAACTCTCGTGCATTAATAACTCAATTTGCGCTCGATGCAACAACCTACTATTTTGACGCGTGGCCCAAATTGGTATGGGACGGTATTCCTTTTTTTTTAAACAATTGTCCCAAATGCAACAGCGCAGCGCCTCGTAATCAACGATATCGGAACGTCATAAACTATTTAAGCACATAATAATGTATACATACATACACACACATAATATTTTAACGAGGTGTTGACACTAATATTAATAGACGATTATATCTATTTCAGATATCACCAACGTAGATTCGCAAAGAGGCAAGAAATTAATTCTGCACAAAGACTACTTGTACTGTTTTAGCAAATATTATAAAAGAAAAAAATCTTCTTTGTGGCTATGTACAGCTCTGACCACAAAGGGTTGTAAGGCAAAAATGGAAGTAGATTCTCAGGACAGAATTACATCGGGTCATCTACATCATACTCATCCACCACCAAAATACATTATGAGGGGTAATCAAAACATTAAAATTTAAAACATTAATCTTTACAACTTTATGATGATGATTTAATGATGAATACAATGCCCCCAACCAAACACATTAAGAGTTCGAGGTAAACAAAAACTAAGCTTGTTACTGTTTTTATCTAAATATGTATCTATGATAATTTTGTATATTTTTTAATTATATTCTTAAACGTTTGAGCTTAATCCGCGTGTATACTACTAATACTAGGTCAATAATTGGTCTTAATCTTGATAACACAAAATAAATCGCAAGCGCGCCAGTAAGTGGTGACATCACGCAATCACAACAAGTCTACCACATGTAAAGCGTGCTTCTAAGTCGTGATGTTTTAAGCTCGTGGCGAGGAAAGTGTCCGATCGCAGGGGAGTTGAGACGTCTCAGAACTGTACCCGATTCATTGTGCCCAGTGTTGTCGCGTTAAATTGAAATTTCAAGTATTTTTTTACTTTAATTAAAGCAGTGTCTCGCACCCAGTGCGTGTTTCCGTTGCATGAAACCCATCTTCTGCCGACATTTGCCTCATTCGGAGCCTACCACGTTGGCGTTGTATGCATTTAAGCATTATTTAATATTCATTGATAGATAATATTGCACATTTCAGTTTAAATGAGATAACTTTTATGTTTTGAAACTTTTGTGGTTTTCTTTTGCAAAACTAAGTAGGAACTTAGTTCTTCTAAGTTTTAAGTGTGTTTTATTTATTACAATATTTTAATAAAAATCATTTAGAATGTTGACGTCTTTTATTAACTGGTTAGATTGTTTTTTTGTGAATGATACTTTCACACTGAGATCTTAAACACCACTCGATTCTTTTTCTTGTTCGTGTTGCTGGCTCGACATTATTTTTATTTACTTGGTGTTAAACTTTGCCAGTAACACGGCACGGACTTCGTCGGTGGCAGCACAGAGGTCATCTTGGCTGCATGTTTCTATTTTACAATCAATTTTCTTTGTTCCAGATTTCCAATATATCAAATCGACCAAAGGCAAGCAATTAATTCTCCATAAGGAGTATTTATACAACTACAATAATTACTCTCCTAAAAAAAAAACAACGTACTGGGTGTGCACAAGCCGCTCCGCAAAGAACTGCAAGGCAACTTTATTCCTCAATGAACATGATAAAATTGTATCTGTTAACCAGAACCACACCCATCCACCACCCAAATTCATTATACGTAATGGCCAATACATCAGAATTTAAAAAGTAATTATGTACAACCTCATGATATTGTTTAAGTTAAAAATACAATGACACCTTAAGAGTTTTAGGGAACATTCAAGTTTGTATAGGTGTCTACGAAGTACGATGTACTTGTCTTTATCTAAATATACATTATATGCGTCTAGACATGTGCGAGTTTGAAGGTATTGAATTTAAAATACTTTATGTAACTTGGTAATTAAATAAAAATAAAAAATAAAAAATAAAAGCTTGCTCTGTATGGTGTCGGACGTAAAGAATAGCACCATCCCATATCTTCCCGTGGGTGTCGTAAGAGGCGACCAAGGGACTTGCCAGAGAATGGGCAGCAGCGTTCTCTGTGCTTTTGTGACAACCATACTGCGATCGCCAACCCGCCTGCCAAGCGTGGCGATTATGGCAAAACCCCCCATGTTATGTCAATGTGGCGAAACTTGGGGGAGGCCTATGTCCAGCAGTGGACGTCTTTCGGCTGAAATGATGATGATGATGAACTTGGTAATGGATAATTTCATATTTTCTTCAGTCAGAGTTCTATGTTTGCGCTTTTAACATAATGAAACCTTTTCAACCTTAACTTAGTTGTTAACTTAGACTTTAAGCTACAATAAAAAAAAAACATTTGTATCAAAATGAGAAAAGAATGTCAAAAATGTCCAAATCGCGGTTAACAGAAAAATGGCCCAGATGGCTGGCAGCATTGCCATGTTAAATGGCAATGCTGATTTTTTGACCTACGGCCAGCCTCTGGTCACTGAAACAATCAACCTACTGTTTGGCTATTTTCCGACCCCACTGGTGAAATTGACTGTACTTTTATTTATGTCGTGCTGACCTAGTTCTTAAGGCCTCGTTTTTCTCTTTTATTTCTACAATCTCAAATTAATTTCTATGTTTTAAAAATTAATTTTGTGCTAATAAAATATTTTAAACTTATACGTCTTTTAGTAATATTGTTTTGGTTTACTTGGCTAAATTAATTGATGAACTGAAATGATTTATTAAAAATTAAAAAAGAATCTAAATTAAGTACCTATTAAGAACTTTTAGCATGGAACATCATTCCATTCTGTGTTTGGAAAAGGGCGTTGTTAGCTGCGCCACAGTTTATACTTTTGCAGCAACCATCGTTTTACTTGCTGTATCTAGTCTTGTGTTTTTGTTCCGAAATAAACTTTTATTATTTTATTATTAACTGTGCTGAAACTTCCTGGACGTGAGTTGCCATGGCTGACCTGGAGGTCTTTGAATAGACACCGGACACAGGTTGGTCGAAGCAAGGAAAACCTGTTCAGGTGGAGATTCATACATGACGCTGCCCTGGAGGGTAAATATAAATGGTGTTGCCCCACAAACTATGAGACACTTGAAATCCTACTCTGCCTGTCATGTTGCTTGCACTTCACAGGAGCTGATGGATGCTACTATTTAAATTGTCATCGACAAGCTAAGAAGATTGGTTTACTGAAGATATCAACAGCTTTTGTATTTGATAATGAACTTTCTTTGTTTCAGATTTCCAGTACATCACTTCGAAGAGAGGCAAGAAGTTAATTCTGTATAATGAGTATCCATATTGCTTTGGACAATACTCTACTGTAAAAGGAACCTCCAACTGGCGATGCGCAAGCCGCTCCACAAGTAACTGCAAGGCGACAATAGTCGTTGATGATAGTGGCAACATTACGTCTAAACAGTGCCACAACCATCTGCCACCCAAATATTACATCAAAAATGGGGAATTTATCAGAAAATATGAATTTAGTAAATTTGGTTAGTTAGTTTTAGTAGCATAATCTGGTTTCTTTTTTTTCTTTTTCAACAAACATAATTAACCTTATTGTTACCTGACACGTACTTATTAAAAATCTGAGGCAGTTAAATGTTGCGTAATATGAAGTTTGGCTAAGTAGTATTCCTGTCATTGTCAATTTACAAGTTCAAGACATGCTCCTAATCAAAGCACGAGGTAACGTTTATTGATCTCATTCTTAGCCCATGGCATGCTGAGACAACTCCCCGAGGTTAAATAGCGTGCCTGTCATAAGCTTCATGTAAAACATTGTTCTTAATAAAAGTACATAATATGCATAATTATATTGATTTTATCATTAGAGCTGGTCGAAGATTCTTCGACAGTGTTGGTAAATATTTGCATACTCAGCAGGTTACGTATTGAAGGTTTACATCATAGTAGGTAGTGGTCACTTCGACTCAATTCGACTGCATGTTTCAATTTTAAATTTTACGTTTTCTTTGACTTAGTAAACTTGGAAAAGATGTTAGAGAAAGTAAGTTTAAGTAGTTATAAATCCTAAATCCTTTGTAAGCTTTTAGAACTTTGACAAAATAATTGTTTATATTTGTATCCGTACTATTTCTGTAAAAGTTATTTTTTTTCAATTAATAAACAAATGACGTAAAACAACAAAATAAATCGTTTCTATCCCATTGTTTTAAATTTTGGTAAACATTTGTTTCAGTCTTGGTATAGATTGTACATTTAGCTCGGAAATGGAAGTTGAAATCCTTAATTATGCCCAAAGCTTGATGCGATTTTCTACAGATGAACTGCAAAAAAATAAGGATGTTGCCTTATGATTTTGCTGAGGAAAGTAATTCTAAATCACTAGAGCGAGCGTATTTCTCGCAAGAATTGGTAGCATTAAAAACGCATAATTATCATACGTAGACCATGGTGACTTCAAATATGACTTTTGTAAATGACCTGACCTACCTTAGTTTCAGATAATATCAAGTTCATTTTGTCAAGACAAGGCAATCAGTTAATACTTCTCGAGGACTTCACGTACTATCATTTCAAATCCTTTAGAAGTACGGGCACAAATCATTGGCGTTGTACTTCAAGAAGCAGTAAGAACTGCAAGGGAAAATTAACTTTGGGTATTGACAATAATATCATTGCCTATAATAAAGAACATAATCATCCACCGCCGCGATATATCTGTAGGCAGGGAATGTATTTTAGGGTTACATAAAATTATGTTAATCGTGACTATAAAGCTCAGGCCAAAATGTAGTGAACCCCACACGCGATGCAGGACCAAATCGCTTGCGTTAACTGTGGGAACTAATTTGAATGGAGGTTTTTTATAATTACATAATTTACTTGTGTAACATATTATGTAGATTTTGTATTATCAAACTTGTAATAAATGTGTTCTGTTTTCGATTCTACTTTAGTGTTACGTAGTCGAAGTTGGTAATTGGATAGACCATTTGTAATTACAAAAATCCTGAATAAATTACAGTTGCATTGGAATTTATACTTTATGATGTACTCATATGTATGATATTGAATTTGTGTTCCCATAACTCGAAAATAATCTGATACTACTGCATTCCGTAGTATAGTATAAAGTCATTACATCGATACCGAATAGATACAATATGAAACCCTTGTAGTTTCATTAAGATTTGCCTTGCTTATATACAAAATCCAAATAATCTCATATCTCACCTAAGTTCTAAACATGCAGAAAAAGGAAACCTTTGGTACTGTATGACTGTTAAACCTAAAAATGACAATGTATCTTATATCAGATTTTTGGTTTCTTACATTGGCTATGATTGTTTAAATAAAATAAAATTATTAGTTTAAAAAGTTTCTTTTACTTGAAGCCCTTTTGTTTTGAATTTTCTATTAATTTAGTACTCAGCAAATTCAAATGACAATGTTTTTTTTTTTCAGATTTCAAATATATCAATTCAAAGCAAGGAAATAGACTAGTGATGCATAAAGATTACACATACTGCTTCAACTATTATTCTGCTACCAAAGGTCACACACTCTGGAAATGTTCTGGACGCATCAGAAAGAACTGCAAGGCGAAAATAGTTATAGATGATCTGGGTAACATTAAATCTGTGGACGGACACCACAGCCATCCCCCGCCCCAATATGTCATCTGCAAGGGACAGTACATCTATATTTGAAGAAGAAGGACTGTTATTTCCTGTGGCATGCATGTCCTACTGAGTCAGAGCTGTACACAGTCAGTGGCCTACAGTACCCAGTTCTTGACCCCTCTCACAAATAAGAAGAGCTGTCACAAGTAACATAAAAAGTACTATGTATAATAACGAATGTTAAAACAAACTATAGTTAATTATATTTAGCTCTACTTACACCACACATCACTAAATTGATTGTTTAACCGATTTATTCGTTCAGTTGTTGTCATCTTCAAGTGATGCACAGAAACAAAATGATGTTTACCGACCCGTATCGACTTGTCCGTCCTGAAAATTTGCATCCTCTTGCAAGCACTCATATATTCCATGTCTTTTTTAGATCTAGTTATGAATATTACGTAAGCATTGTAGTTTAGAATAAAACTCTTAAAAAAAATCACGTATTTTCTTCATGGTTGTATGGTTTGATTTTGTATTTATACCTACTAAAATAAGATATGTAAATCGAGGAAGGGCAAGCAGTTAGTTCTACACAGAAACTACACATATTGTTCAAATTATCAGTCTTCTACCAAAGAGAAAGTCTAGTAGAATTGATCATTAAGAATTAGTAAAAAATTTAAGGCACAAAAAGTAGTTCATGTATCTGGTGAATAATATATATCAAGACCGTACACATCCATCACCACGATTTTGTTTCAACTCTAATGGCGAATATGACAGAATTTATTAAGTACTCGTAAAATGAAGTCTTTGAAAACATCATTTGTAGTTTTCCTGGATGGAATGTGAGATATTATTGTGTGATTGCATTTAAGGAGGTTCATATCTTCTGATCTTGTGTTCAAGATTTTTAGTTTCCCCATAGTAATCCCTATAAAATCCTTTAAGAAATATCGTTTTTAAATACGCGATTTATAATATCATAGCTGCATACATGTGGTTGAATTGGTTTGATTTGTTGTATTTTCTTGCTAAATAATAACAGCCGCCCAGGTCGATCTTTAAGGATAAGCAGTGCTTGCTTAGGTTGGTCTGTGGATGGGTGACCATAATTACATATCGAGTTTCCTCCGTGCCTCGGAAAGCACGTTAAGCCGTTGGTCCCGGCTGTCATTTGTAGACCTTTGACAGTCGTTACGAGTAGTCAGAAGCTAAAAGTCTGACATCCAGTCTTACCAAGGGGTATCGTATTACCCAGTTACTGGGTTGTGGAGGTCAGATAGGCAGTCGCTTCATGTAAAATACTGGTACTCAGCTGCATCCGGTTAGACTGGAAGCAGACCCCAAGATAGTTTGGGAAAGGGCTAGGCAAATGATGATGATAATGTTGTATTTTCTTGCTAAAAATCATCTATGAGTTCAGATGATTAACTTGATAAAAAAATCCTTTATTTCAGATTTTATGTACATCAATTCAAAACAAGGCAGATGGTTAATCCTATATAGAAAATACACATATTGTTTCAATCATCGGTCTCCTACCAAAGGGACTGTTCAGTGGCAATGTACAGTAAAACCAAAAGAAGCTGTAAGGAAAAAATAGTAATTGATGCTAATGGTGAAATTATAGATGGTAACTTAGACCATAACCATCCACCACAACCATTTGTTATTGGCCGCAATGGCATATATGTCAGAATTTAAATAATAATAAAATGACTTTGAAAACGTAATATGTGATTTGTTTTGTTGAAGTTAACTATTACATAATACCTATTCTTATTTGTTTAGATGATTATTTGATTTAACACAACTGTTGGATGTACTTAAAGAATTTAAGTATTATATTATTTCTGACTAATCCTGCAGGTAAATAAACGTATAAGATTTAATGTTGATACGTAAACATCAGTTTTGCAGTTTAGTTTACCTTTAATTTGAATACTTTTTTTTCAGATTTCAAGTTCATTAAATCGAAGAAAGGCAAGCAGTTGATCCTGTACAAAGAGTACACATTCGGGTTCATCCGCCGGTCTATAACCAAAAAAACAAATGACTGGAAATGCAGTGTGCAAAAGTGCAAAGCGAAATTAATTTTAGATGATCATGGTAAAATTAAATCTAGTATCCTTGATCACTCCCATGTCCCGCCCAGGTACTATGTCAGTAATGGAGAATATTTTAAATGGAAATAAATTATGTCTGGAACTTTTGTCGCTTTTTGGAAACTTTTTCGTGTTAATTTTTATTTCAAGTTCGAATATCCTTTTTTTTTAAATTAACTATCTGTACTCTGCAGAAGTATGAGAGTTTTTCAAGTACAGCTAACTGCAGTCGTTGACCCCACACAAATCCCCATATCTTTTGTTCTTGTTTCATTATGTTTTAATATCGATACTTATCACTTCTTTGGAATTTCTCTGGCTAATATATACAGGGTAAAAATAAACAGTTTTTGTTAATTGATTCCACAATTATGTTTTTCAGATGTTGTTTGTAGTTGTAAATCAATAAAATCCTTTGAACTACTCGAGCCTTTTATTACGTGGTTCAATTGATTTGCTTGGTTTGTATATGGTGTTAAGAAAATCTGTATATAGAGTTTACATACAGTTATTTTGGTAACAAAATAACTCTCAACTAGAAGTGCATAGGACTCTCAAGACAGAACTGAAACGCAACAATAGTTGTAGACAGTCATGACAATATTCAATCTAGTAAAGAAACAACTTTAAATTTTAGATTACAACTTTACTATTCAAAACCACATGTACATCAAAAGAAACAATATTTTTAATTCAAGTTCTTTTGATGCACAAATATTTTTTTGCCTTATTTTTCTTGTTTTGCACCTATCCTGCAAAACGCGTGTTTTTTTTGTACCTTAACATTGATGTATGCATGAAAAAATCTTGGCATCCAGAAATCTATAGCAGGGAAGTACGTCTCTCTAATATTTGGGGCTATTGTTCGTAGATGCATCTCGAACAACAAGCTTGTGTCTAAAATAAATAGTAAGTTTGTAACTAACATACATAGTTTGTATGTTTATTTGTACTGATCTTCTATGGATGTTATACTTTGCTGTTGTTTATCTTAATAACATTTCGAAACTCTTCTATTTTAATGTCAAAAGGTTTCACTTTCATAATAAACCATAATTTAATAATTATTTTCTTTAGTTTCAGAATTCATGTTCATCAAGTCACGATTCGGAAATGATTCGATACTGCACAATGGTGTCTCATACTGCCGTCATAATCAAATCTCAATGAACGGCACATACCATTGGCGGTGTTCCTGTCATAACTCCAAGAAATGTCAAGCAAGAATAGTGTTGGATGAAGATCATAGAGTTGTCCATGCTCGCTTTACCCATAGTCATCCGGCACTCACAAGCTACCAGATTGATAATAAGTTACAATCTTTTCAATATGCAATTGATTTAGTTCCATCTAGATATGTTTAGGGATAACTTACTGTAGACCTTTTATTATCTGTGTGATAGATCTTCTTAATATTCTGTTTATTTGGACAGCTGAAATTAAAAATGTAGGGGTGTTCAGAATATTGTATTGTAACCGTTTGTGCGTCGTTGTCCCTTCAACCCTGTATGTGTATGTTTGTTCCTTTCCTTTGCGGCGCTTTAGAAACCAAACGCGAGGGTCGATTTTGATGATTTTTACGTCAATCGATTTGTCTTAATGTTGCAAGTGTCACCAAAGACATGACAGTAATCATAATTTAATATGGCAACAACTAGACGCTTATGGAACGATGTTTCAGCGTTGTTTGAAGTTCCAAATAATATTTTTAATTATATACTAGTAAGTAGTACGTGCTTTAATATACCTATGAAAGTATTGATTTTAGAACTGAAAACTTTTTTAATTTAACGTTAGTATACTGTACCTGTCAACATGATCAATATGATGTATAAATGTATTGCGTATATTATATTGTATGCATTTTGTGCTAATCACAAATTAGTTTAGTTTATAAAATAATAATTTTAAGTTTTAAAATATACTGTTTATGCACCTATATCCTCTTTTGCAAATTTCGCAATCGAAATAAGGTTTGCTGTAAGAAACCCCAATTCTGGGTCGAATCGAAAATTGAATTTGATTGTATTGATACCATATTCCAATAAAGTTACTTTTTTTGCATGTTGAAACACATCATGTTCGGAATTGTGAGTGCAAGTTTTTGTACTTACCTATGTAAATCGTGAAACGTCGTATCATTATGTTACTCTTTTTGTTCTTACTTTTCCATGTTATTATATAATATTAATGTATTTAAATATTGCAGTTTTGTATTTTCATCCCTTCCTTCCACTTTCTAATTGTAAAAATAAGTTAACGCAAGTAATTAACTGTATTTTTCTAACAGTACGAGTGATATTGTTCTTATCCTCTGTTAAAAAAATAACTCTTTACGTTTGTCTGTTTTAGCAAGTATCGTGATGTCACGTCGTGGTAGAATGCTCCTACTCATCGGAGGCTTTACATTTTGCAAGAAACACGCGTCGGGGCCGAAAGCAAGATGGGTGTGCTCCACACACAACCACAACCGATGTCGGGCGACTGCTCACACTGCTTATAATGAAATTATTCGACTTAATAATAATCATATGCACATGTAACTTTTTTTTTAATTTTCGATAATCATTAGTACTTTTTATGGATTTTGGATACTATTGAGCATTTGTGCAAAGCCTCAACCATCGCTATAGTATCTCATAACCACACTAACCCATAAAAACAAATGTCATACTCGTAAGTACTTCAAACTGACCCACTCTTGTAATATATGTATGTTTTACTGTACGCTATTGTAGACACGGCCTTTTGTATTTTGTTTAGTTGGAGGGCCTAAAGAATATCGGGACCGTGCAGTATCGGTACATATTGTAATATTCTTTTAACCAACAATCAAAATCGTATTTGAATCAATCGTATTTCAATTTGGATTTGAAACTTTTTATTTTTGAATGACTACATTGATTGATTATATTTGGATATTTTTATAGTTTTGATCATAATAGTTGTATCTCATGATTCTGTGTGCAGTGATGTGGTATTTTAGAAAGCAAATAATTATTTTTTTGATCTTTCTTTGCAACATTGAATCTGAAATTGTAGAAATAGTTTTCATTATGTTTTTCTATTAATTAATTTAGAATTAAAATTAAATACACAATTATTCAATGGTTATTTTTTTGCAAGTCCTCGAATTTGGCGTTTGTAAGTATCCTATCACTCTTGTAATATAACTGTACTCTAGTGTAGACACGGCATTCTGTATTTTGTTAAGTTGAAGGGGCTCAAGCATATCGCCATATTTTTCTTTTTAAAGTAAGTTATTGATTTATTAATTTGTTGAGTGTAATGGGATAAAGATTCACATCCTAATATAATTTCAGTTATCATGTCGACATCTCAAAGAGGGAAACCAGTTTTAATATACAACGGTTACACGTTCTTCAAGAAGTACAGCACTGGCGTCAAAAACTATTGGAAGTGTTCTACTCATCATTCTAAAGGATGTAAGGCTTCCATCTTGGCTATCGGGGATAGAGTCATTAGCGTGGGGGGAGAACATAACCATTGAGATAAGGAATAAAACGAATGAAGAGGATTTTCTCTACCTTTATGTTCTCTAAATAGGTATTATTATAGTATATTCGTAATTAAAATTTAAGGGGCCGTTGGGTGATTTGTTGTACAACAAACTCGCCGTGATTTTCGAAAAATTCCGTGTAGTGCAAATGCTGCCCATGGACGGTGTATTGCCATATGACATTGAGTCCTTATGTTATACATGTTTATTCTATTATACCTACATTTACAAAGGAAAAAATAAATATCTTAAACAAACGTTGTTTTTTTGTATTTGTATGAATTCGCTCAACAAAAATTTTATAATTTTTTTTTTTTTTTTTTAATATTTTTTTTGGACTTTTTTTTTTTAAAAATAACCTTAGTAATGAAATACTATTTTGTTCTTTTTGGCAATATTTCGCTTTTAATAATATTCCATTCACCTGAGTACATTTTTATGTTTCAGATTATTTCTTCACGATGTCAAAACGCGAGAACGTTTTGTTTTGCGTCGGGCGCTACAGTTATTGTTTGAAAAGTAACACACTAGGGTCAGGAAAACAGGTCTGGATATGTTCTACCCACTCAAAAAATGGATGCAAGGCGAGGATCCATACGATAGACCAAAAAATCGTAATCTGTAATAGTGATCATAATCATTGACAGCGGGCTTTAAGTGATTGAACTTTGTAACCTTTATAGGTTCGGTCAAACTGGGACGCATAAATTGTTGACAGCGCTCCAGAAGTATGTCAGACTGTCAGTGCCCGATGTCTAAAGCCAGCCAGCAGATTTTCCAAACCAGTTGATCGAAACAACAGTGTTTTTTGTGTGTATTGCACTATGAGTTGTTTAATAACGAAATCATTCTACAATTCTATTTTTTATTTCTTTACACCGACCAAATAAATGCCTGTGACCAACCGACCAGTGACACTACAATATTTTTGTTTGAGTATAGAAATAGAAATATGAAGTGCCTAAGAAAGAAGGTGGTAACAAGTTTCTTTGCAAAATGTTACTGTATTTTATGTTGGTAGGTATAACTTAACTGCATTTGGTAGCTATTATCAATAATAACCGGTAAAACACTAAGTCATTTATTTATCTTTGTAGATTTTTGAGAAAGTAGAGCCGGTGATTCTCTGTTCACCTAAAAATCTTCAAGCGGTTGAAAGTCCGAAGGATTTGCTCCAGCCATTGTTTCCGAGGATGTACAGCTCTTTACACAGTAGAGAATAACATCATCAAAATTAGTACCTTTCATAATTATACAAAAAAATAACTTTTTCTTTAAAATCTTGTAGTTAAATAAAATATTGTTATTTTGTTAGAAGATCTCATATTATGTTTTTTTTTATCTCATATTATGTTTTTATTGTTTTTGTTAGTGAATTAACTAGACGCATGAACGTCCACACATACAAATATAGTATGTGTGGACGTTCAAGCAGGTTATATAGGTAATAGTAGAATTAATTAGCAAATTGCAGCACTAGTCACGTCGTGAGTTTCGGTTTAGTGAGACCAGAGCTTTAATGTCTTATTTATCTCCACGAGCGAGACTAACATAGTCTTAACTAAATAAAAATGCCGAAAAATAGTACTATTCGCGAGGAAAAAACAATAACGTTTTTATGATAATAAATGGTGCCACGTGTCCGAGACGATTTTGTGAAATACTACCTACATTAACGCGAGCGTAGCGCGGGCAAAATCTAATAGAAAATATTTTCAAAAAATCTGCGAAAATTGCGAAAATTGTTTAGGCCAATGTTTTGGCCAATTTGTGACGTTAGGCTTTTGTCAATTAGACAATAAAGTGTTTTATTTATAAGACAAAAGTTGAAGTTAAAGTTGTTGTTTTATATCTATGTAATAATATCGGGAACTCAAAACAAATAGTATACATGGTAAATATCCCGTTTCTGGTGCATTTGAAAGTGTTTTTTTTTTGTTAATTATTTTTATAGGCAATATTATAACATTTCATTTTGTGCAATTAAATATAAGTCTATGTGCTGGTATTATTTCACCTGTCCTTTACGAGTACCTACTTTATCGAGTCTTTAATAGTGAAGTTCCTTGACTGCCGTACCTATATTTCTACAAAAAAAATATATATATATATAATACAAGGTGTTGTTTTGCATCCTCGTCAAAATTCAGGATGTTGTCACAAAAGACATAAATATTCAATATAAATTACGGTACCTAGTAAATTATTAAAAAACACTGCATTTTTTTGTTGTTTAAATTTGTCAATATTTCAGAATAACCCTTATAGCGTGGTTTAGAGATTATAAAATTATCGAAAAAACGTTTGAAGTTTTTTGTTTGTGTGTAAGCGACGTTATAAGGCAGGGATCAGACGGCCCGTGTTTAAAACACGGGTGGTTCACAGTTACCGATTTCAGTAAATAAATAAAAAAAAAGAAAATTACCTACTCATTTTATTATTGATTCGGGTCGAGAATCATTAGCATAGTTACCTCCTAGAATTTGACGAGGTTGCAAAACAACACCTTGTATAATATTAAGATTTCTTTTATACATTTACAGGTTTTCCCTGGTAAAAATAAAATAATGAATCATGAAATGACTGTGGATGAAATAAACCTTATTCATTATTTTATTTTCCGTCACTAATGCACAACTTTGTTCTCAGGTGGAGATGAGGAAATGGGACCAATATTCATCGTAACCGTGGAAGGCCACCTTATGCTGAAATTCAACTACTACACATACCATGCAACTACAATGGGGCCTAAGATTCTCTGGCGTTGCTTCAGCCAGAAGGGATGCAAGGCTACAGTACACACTTACGAAGACCAATTCATAAATGTGAACGAGAATCATACGCATCCTCCGAAGAATCGATCGTTAGGTTCGAATGCAACCTCCGAAGTTCACGTATAAAATATCACTTATACGTCTGTCTATCTTGTGAGGAGCTCGTGGCTAAATTATAAGAGCGGCAAGGGTCGATCTTTAGGGAGAAGCCATACGGTGCGGTGCGTCGCGGCGCGGCGCCGGAGCGATGTCGCTGCGGCGGCCTGCATATAAATATCAATGATATGCCAGACAGTGCGTTCCGGCGCCGCACTGCAGGCACACTGCAACACAGTGCGCTGCAGTCGCGGCGCGGCGCCGGAGCGATATCGCTGCGGCGTCCTGCATATAAAAATCAATGATATGCCAGACGGTGCGTTCCGGCGCCGCACCGCTGCCACACTGCACTTCAATTGAGCGAGACGCGGCGCCGCATACCACATGATGTACAGTGATGCGGCAAAATGTTTGCGGGGCGGCGCCCCACTGCACCGTGTGGCTTCTCCAGTTCTCCCTAAAGATCGACCCTTGCCGCTCTTCTCCCTCAAGGTTACGCCGTGCTTGCCGAGGTCGATCCGTGGATGGTTGAGCATAGTTACTTACCGAGTTTCCTCCGTACCTTGGAAAGTACGTTAAGCCGTTGGTCCTGGCTGTCGTTTGTAGATCTTTACAGTTGTTACAAGCAATCAGAAGCCAAAATTCTGACATCCAGTCTTACTAAGTTAAGGAGGGTTGTGGAGGTCAGATAGGCAGTCGCTTTATGTAAAATACTGGTACTCAGCTACATCCGGTTAGACTGGAAGCAGACCCCAAGATAGTTTGGGAAAAGGCTAGGCAGGATGATGACACGTCTGCCTAGCCTTACTAGGTTCTAGTCTAACTTAAGTTATACTATCTCTTACGCGATATATTCCATGATTATTTATTGTTTTGAGTTCCCGATATTTAAAACAGTGAGTGAACAGTAAGTTTTAAAACAGTGGAAACTAGTCTAACTTGTTACAGCTGAATACCAGTATTTTACTTGGCGCGACTATCTCATCTCTCTAACTTAGTTATTAGTCTAGGTCACCCTTTGACAAGACGTCATTACGGGTTTTAGAACTCGTAATGACGTATTGTCAAAAAATATATAAACTATCTAGATAATTGCGGATACTTTGTAGTAACGTATGTACCTACTAATAGGTAGATATGTACCGCTAATATACTTTATTAGAACCACACATCCTTAGCTATGTAGCTAAGGATAAGTGTGCTTATTAGAGTTCATTTATTTGTCAGAAACATACACACATACAGCATACGCAATGCACACACAAAAGCATGCAAGATGTTAAGTACATTGTACACAGGATCACAATCATGATTTACCTTTACGGCGTACAAATATATTTTATAATAACATTTGATCAATAATTTAAAGTATTAGCGAGCCCCCTCCCCCTGCTTATTAGCGAGCCCTCTCCCCCTGTTTATAAGCGAGCCCCCTCCCCCTGCTTCGCATGGCTACACCTTTAGGGGTCAAAACTATCTTCTATTTCAAGTTGGAAGCAACCACACATTCCTTAAAGTTTTACTGAAATCAGTTGGTTGGTTTCGGAGAGCGCATTTATACTTTTTGATAAATTAGTAGTAAGCATATTAGTAGATACAATGTAGTAGTTATATTGTTGATTTTAAATCATTGTATAATTTTAAACACTTCTGTTTAAAAGATAATTTATTTTAGACATTAAAAAATTAAATATTAAACAGTAGAATACTTAGGTGTCATAATGTTTCTCCAGTTATTATAGTAGTAAATCGTTATTATTTCAGCAAATATATATTGTTTAGGTATTATATATTTGTTTTTGTTAATCTATGTTCATATATTGTTGTTAAGTATTGTAGCTGTAAATCTAGTCTCGTATTTCTTACATACTTATTAGTATTGGTGTTTGTCGCGGCCATCGGGCCAAAAATATACTCGTAGCACTCTATATCATTAAGTGATTACATTCGCTTACTTGTAATACTTTGTTTCTTTTCATCCTTATTTTCAGATTCATCAATTTTATTTAATGAAAGCCATAACTGACTCTGTGACATGAAAATTCTTCGTTTAAATTAAATTAAAATTTAATTTAACTTAAAATTCTTCGCTAGCTTGTAATTCAGGCAAAAATACATTCCATTCCCAATAATTTACATTAGATTTGAAGGTTCAGCGGCCAATATTATTTGACCCTCTAGAATAAATACTTTATGAAGAATGCATTTTTTTTTCAGTTGGCGCTCCGGCGACTTTTGTGTACTCGAAGCAAGGATCTAAAATGGTATTACTATCAGGATACACATTTCAACGACACACGACTTTCCCTAACGGGGTGGTAAGGTGGCAGTGCGCGACAAATCAGAGAAATGCTTGCAAAGCTCGCATCTTTACATATGACGACTGTATACTGAAAGTGATGAATAAACATAACCATGAACCTCGGACCGTCCTAAAGAGGAGAAATATAGAAGTCACATCTTCAGCATCAAAAGGGAGGCCTATGTAAAACAAAAATATTTTGATTTTAAAATGTGAAATTGCACTAACATTTTTAATTTGTTTAGTAGAGGTATAGACACGTATCTTATAAATAAAGAATTTTTCGTACATTTGTTGTTTAACTAAATATTAATGTCATTTGCTTGCTCGCCGTTATGGCATTTTCCTTCCTGAGAAAAAGTTGACGAACTCATATATGACAAATTTAAGTATGTATGTGTGTAATTTATTTAAATGCACACTATAGATCTACACAAAATGATAATTTCTAAAGCATACAACACCATCCATTTTATTTTAAAAGTAGAAACTTGAATTATTTAAAGTTAAAGAATCATTTATGTTCCAAGGCAGCGTATTTCGGCCATTGCCAATTACCAGCTTAAGTAAACCCTTTTAAAATTCATTTTCTTTTGCAATCCTTACGTCTACTCAGTGCTCAGTTGATCGTATTGGGAGGTATGTTCCTACAACCGCAAAGAAAAGGGTTCCAGTAAGAAGGCCAGATGGCTCTGCTCTTCTGATAATAGAAATGGCCGCAAGGCGCACATTAATATTAAACCGGCCAAGCGAGTTGGACTCGCGTACGAAGTGTTCCGTACCATTATTTATAATAACGAGCAAAAAAACACTTTTTATGTATGGGAGCCCCCTTAAATGTTTATTTTATTCTGTTTTTAGACTTTGTTGTTATAGCGGCAACAGAAATACATAATCTGTAGAAATTTCAACTGGCTAACTATCACGGTTCAAGAGATACAGACTGGTGACAGACGGACGAACAGCGAAGTCTCAGTAATAGGGTCCTGTTTGACCCTTTTTGTACGGAACCCTAATAAAAACGATAACATAATGTTAAAAAAGTTAAAACACACAACATATAGAAAAAAAAACTGGTTTCTGAAAAAAATTATAAGAAATTGTAATGTAAACTCGTTGGTAATCCAAAAAAAAAAAAAAAAATCCCTACGATGTGAAGGTACCACCGGCTATCACCAAAGTATAATCTAATAGACTACACACCTACTAAGCACTTCACGTCTAGAACCCGATATTATATCTGCAAGATGTAATATATTATATCTGCTAGATATAATATCGGGTTCGCTTAGTAAGTGTGAGGCTTCATAAAAATTTAAATGGTTAATATTTATTATATCTGAAATGATCGATTTTATCGGGTCTGCGGATCAGACAAGATGTTTAACTTTGACGTTTAATTCGTTCGTTTTCGTTCAGAAATTTTATTTTTCTAGTTCGATTTCAGACGAAGTTGCAGTACAGTGCGTGCTAGGCGAGCCTTATAATATCTAAATTTTTATTGTTTTTGTTCTTGGAGAAAAATAATAACGGAATGATAAAATAGGTTTTCAACATTTACTTAAAAAAAAGCTTTATGTATTGATATAATTTTCAAATAAAATCATGATGGAATCTCTTATAGCAGTACATGTTTAAAATTGTGATTTAGTGTCCTAAATCACAATTTTAAACAGGTACTGCTATTAAAAAAAAACAAATATGACAATATTTGTTTTTTTTTTTTATCAAGACAATCATTCTAAATCGCGTTTCTATCTTTACGATTTACTTGAGCCATGTTAAATTTTCATTTAGTGATTTTATTTTATCAAAAAACGCATATTTAAATAAAAAATAAAATATTTTCAGCCGTTCAAAAATCTTTAATTAAAGTACTGCAACGTGCCCTTAATAAAAATATAGTGAATTTATCCTTCAATAATTATCAAAAAACTTGACCATTAATTTTTAGTTTATTTTATTGGTTCTTTGGAATGGTATTGATACCTACCCCATCTAGTGAAATTTGTTAAGACTTTTTAGCTACATAACCTAAAGGTACAGAATTCAAGATGTCGCCAGCAGCCCTGCAGTAACTGACGATCGCTCGCCCGAACAAGACGTGTGCCGTGTGTCTGAAGTTGTGCGACCGGTATACAAAACTGGTTTTTGTGTGGCAATTTGTGTGGTGACTGACTGCATCTATTTGCAGAAAGTCCTGAGTATCTGTAACCCCTTTATTAGTGGTTATAACAAGAGGAGCCATTGAAATTCATTGATATTGAACCTAAATGTATTAGGTTAGTAATTTTGTATTCCTAAAATTGTAGATTCTTACTTTGCATCAACTGCTCTATTTAAATGAAATTATAAACATGATAGCTATTATGTTACTAAACATAATGATCACAAACATACTTGCGTCGACGATTCATAAGCCTTTTTAGCATGACTGTATTTCGGACTATCGGTACTTGTAACCCTAAGAAAATAACGACACTGAAAAAAGGTCTTACAAAAAAAAATTGGTGTCGAGACGACAGTGGTGTAAAAATGGGGTCGCAATACAATACAAAGTAAGGGTCCGTAACGTGGTTAAAAAGGGAATGTAATTGCTTACTATTATTTCCTACTAAGGTACAAAGAATCATTTAATCGGTGACTTTTGTTTGCTTTATTTACTTTTTTGCCACCGACTTCCGATTGTAAAGTTATTCGCATGTGAACTAGATACTATGTTCCAGAATTGTACCTTTTCCAGAAAAATAAATTACTATGGTATTTCATACTTTTTAGTGTTTTTTTTAAATCGGTTATTTTATTGCAAAAATGTTTTTATTATACCCTTTTTAGTTGTGATATCTTACACAAATCCTTGACATGTATCAATTTTACATTGTAACTAGAAGATATTAGCACATCATCCACATTTACGCAGAAGAGAAAATGAATATTGTAGAGGATAACTCATAGAGCCCTGAAGCAGTATTATTACAATTTATATGGAACCACCGCGCAAGCTTCTTCTACCAAATGCAAAAAGAATCACTAAAATGGGACCGTAATCACAGGAAAATCGGTGACCATGTATGAAAAAATATTTAATTGTCATACAAGAATCCGTTGAAGAACGAGAGACATCTGGCCGTCTTTGAGCACCAGGTGGCATGTGGCTACATATGTTCGAGTCAGCCTGCATAAGCACAATCCCGGCGTCAAAATCTTTTGTTACTGTGTGTACCATGTGTAGAGTCCAATCCTATTTTGTTCAATAAAATTTACAGCACAATAAAAATACAAGACATTTGTACACTCCGTACAGTGTACAGTTTCTGTAAATAATCTGTAACTTTTGCTGTTAACATGATTGTACCTACTTTAATCTTGTGCAAAAAAAAGTCGTACCTATTAAGTTTTGAACTGACATTGTTTTATTATTCATTCAGTCTGGTGTTTTATTTTCCTAGTCAAATAAAAGAATATAATACCTACATATTCATCTTTAACTTAATTATAAATAATTAATTCGTTTACTGAACCGGTTTATTTAACAAGTTTTTTGGAATAAATACTCCGGGACACGCAAAAAAAAACATAAATCGAAAGTGGTTTAGCCGGCACTGCAGCAGCAGCAATACTGGTGTACCTACACCCTAAACTTATTTGTTCTTACTAACGGACATAAACTTTTTAGGAGTAGACGGGGCCGTTGCAGTAAAACACGTTTACTCAAAAGGACTAGGAGAGCATTATATTTTAGTGGCTGGCTATTCTTTCCAACATTTCAAGACTTACAACACCAAGACAATTTATTGGGTCTGCTCGTCTCACTTCAAAATAGGTTGCAGTGCTAGAGTCCATACATCTGCGGATCGCATAGTCTACAGGAAATTCGAACACTACCACGAGCCTGTCAGGAATTGGACTGAGGAGAAACCGCAATCCAAGTGTTTTAATAAATATATCGTGCAATATCGGTCAAGTGACAGCGATTGCGAAGATGACTACTCGGAATAAGAAAAACACAAAAAAAACCGGCTAAGTGCGAGTCAGACTCGCGCACGAAGGGTTCCATTATTTATAAAAACGAGCAAAAAAATACACTTTTTTGTAAGGGAGCTCTCCCCTCAAATATTTATTTCATTCTGTTTTCAGTATTTGTTGATAAAGCAGCAACAGAAATACATAATATGTAGAAATTTCAACTGGATAACTATCACGGTTCATGAGATACAGCCTGATAGACGGACGGACGGACAGCGAAACCGCGTTAAATGCGAACGGAATGCGTTTGGCCCTTTGGGTACGGAACCCTAAAAAGCCAGGGAATTGCAAAAATGTATGAATGTGCCGTCGTCGTCATGTGACAGTAGGTATACCGTATTACCCAGTGGGTGTGAAGGTCAGTTAAGTAGTTGCCCCGTGTTAACCACTGGTTGCAGCTGCATTTGGTTAGGCTGGAAGCCGACCCTAACAAAGTTCGGAAAAAGTTAGGCAGAGTGTACAGTCAGCCTCAAAATATGTCAACGCCTACACCATTTTCTCTGTTTGCGATTTGTGTTCTATAATAGTGTAACTATGAATTACCCAATGTGTAAATAGTTTTGTAGAACTATTTACACATTGAAAAAAAAAATTAAACATTCACAAGAGATATTCTTAGGGCAGGGCACGCCCTAAGAATTTCTGTTGTACCGTGGGTGCATTTACAAACATACAGACTTTACTCTCATACAGAAACAGCTAAACCCGGAACCTGTAGGTCATACAAATATTTGTTCCGTGCGGGGATTGAACCCGCGACGCACAACGCAGCAGTCAATCGCTCAACCACTGCGCCAACCGGGTCGTCAATTAGGTTCAGTTCTTTCGTCAGTCAGTTATAATGAATACATGAAATGAGTTATTTTTTTATGCTGACTATTTAACGATGACATCTAAGTACATTTGGCTGGCAAATAAGATTTGATTTAGTAAAATTAAGTATATTTTGGATGACAAATGTATGAAAGAAATGTCTCCAATAGCTATAAGATTTTTTTATTAATAAATCTAGTCATTTTTATGTACAATTTTGATAGACTATAACAGTATTAAGAAAACCAAATAAAAATTGGTGTGTGTGTGCATTTAATGTATTCTTTATAATAATAGTCAACGCCCTTTGCGATTTTGTCAGTAGGAACATTCTTATTCTTTATTGCACATAAAATTAAAAGATATACACACTTATAATATATAGCTTATGTACAATGGCGAGACTTTAATGAACATTAATGTACGATCTTTCATTCTCTTAATAATCGCTATCAGAGATAAGACCGCCATTGTAACCATATTATTAGCAGTATTGTAAAACCGTTATGTTTCATTTTTAGTGTACAATATAGTTTTATTATAACAAGAACACTAGTAACGGGATATTTACCATGTTTATTATTTGTTTAATGTTAGTGACCATGTCAGTTTAAAAACTTATAAAGTTTTATTCTATTCTATAATCAGACTATACTACGCTCGGTATCAGGATACTCTTTTAACTAGTAGTGGATTTTTATCTATACTTGCTAAAGCGGAGGAGACATGGCAATTGCTTTAAAAGCGTTTCATATTTTTACAGTGACTTCCAACACGATCGACATGAGCTTTTTCGATAGCTTATGTCAATGCAATACATTTTTGTCATTTCCACCATCATTATTACTGAAAGAATGCCACTTTGTGTAGGCAGTCAGCTGGGTATCATGACATGCACATAAAATGACCTTTCTAGTACTAGGCACTTATTCAGATAGATAAAAATAATCTTGGTTAAATGAGAAACCTTTGCTTTAGTTAATTTGACCCATGGAGTTTTAGAAACCGAGCGTTGTTTAGCGTTGTCTTTGTCAAATGTTAGTTTTTATGAAAATAAATGTTTTTTAAGCCTGTAACGTAGTACGTCCTTAATCAAAAAATGTTTATGTGTATAAATTGCGCTGTTCATGAGATTTCCCCTGTATAAATTGTTGACTACAATTTATATATTAGATTTTTTATTTTAAGAAGTGATTACTTTTTTATTTTTAATCACCAGTTATCTACTTCCTACTATTCCTGTTATGAATAGGTATGTTATAGGAAACTTTTATCCTGTGCCAAAACCACGGGAAGATTTTGTGTTAAAGTAACGTAAAACTGTGTGGTACATGTTTTTTTTAATACCGTTGCTCAAAAAGTGGCGTATTGCAGGGACGTATAGCGTTCGGGATGTGGGCTATTACACACTCGAGCTTTTTCTTTACCTTTTCCGAACTCGTGCGTTCTCTTTCCCACCTGTCAAAATAATGTCTATTAAAAAGAAAAAACCAACCACGAAGTTTTTACTAAAAAAAATCATAGAAGTTTTTATGATTCATGCAAATATTTCTAAAAAGAAGCTACTAATTTGTTTCAATGTCAGATTTAATGATTTGATTCAATGAGTTAGGTTAGGTTTCATTACATTTCATCTCATTAAATTTAATTTTCATTTCATATGGATAAAAAAAATCTACTGAAGACTTGGCTGTATGGGCATAGTTCCCTTTACCTACCCAGAACGGGTGAAGAAAACAAAAAAAAAATCTCTGCTTATATTCTTTTACGGTTGGCGCCATTTCCCAAAAATGTTCTTTATTAAATTGCTTAATTTTTTCGCGACTGTATTAAAAATAGTTGTTCAGTACACGTGCGGAACCGTCATTGCAACTTGTTCAAATCAAATCAAATCAAATCAAATCAAAATCATTTATTTCAAGTAGGCCAGTTACAGGCACTTTTGAATAGTCAAACAACAATAACATATTAAGCTACAGTCCCAGTCACAAGACATAATAACTGTGAAAGTACTGTAGTTGCCCATTCCAAAGCGTAGATCTCTATGGAGAAGAATGGGCAAGAAACTCCATGGACACTCTTTTAAATTAATAGCTTGTTACAAAAATCTTGGTTACATCATTCATGTTGAGATGGTAAATTATGTGAGAACGATGTAGCAAGACGTGCACGTTAAAAGTGTCCACAGTAAAAACAAAAAAAAGACAATTCAAAAATAAAATAAATAGTTCGAAATAAGCCGAGGCAACTAAGAGATGACCAGGCACAACTGACAGCGCCCGTTCACGAACATCACGCATGGATCAGCCATCATTCAACTCAACCATTTTGAAGGGAACTAAATGACCCGACACACGCGCCACCATCAGCGTGACATTTAAGTGAGCATGACATACTCTTAACCGCCAGGGCACATTGAAGTCAATAAAAGACGTAGGTTTCCAGTAAATGATAGCTTTCTAGTACATAGTGCTCACACAATATGGGCTGTGCGACTATACAATACTAAATTAATTGAATTTATACAATGCAAAGTTAGTTTATACAATCTTCAGCAGCTCCAACAATACTATTTAATGCTATCAATTCATGCGCCCCTGTCCTTGTGGAGCAGGACCGGCATTGAGCCAAGCATTATTATCAGCGATATAATCGTCCAATTTGTAATAAGCTTGCTTACATAGTGTGCGTTTAATGCATGTTTTAAATTTCATCTCACTCAGTTCAAGAATACTTTGTGGAATTTTATTATAGCATCTTAAACAGTACCCCATGAAAGATGAGTCTACTTTAGCGAGTCTGAAGCCTGGCTGAACTAATTGGTCCCTATTTCTAGTACTGTAATTATGTCTGTCACCTCTTTTACCAAAAAGATGCAGATTTTTTCTTACGTACATTATGTTTTCATAAATGTATTGACAATGTACCGTCATGATGTTAATGTCCTTAAACAGTTCCCTTAGAGAATCGCGCCTACGGAGATTATATATGGCTCTGATGGCTCTTTTTTGCAGAATAAAAATAGACTCGATGTCTGCAGCCCGTCCCCATAACAAAATGCCGTAAGACATTATACTGTGAAAGTAACTAAAATAGACCAATCTCGCGGTATCTACATCGGTATATTGACGGATTTTTCTAACAGCATATGCTGCTGAACTTAGCCGCCCCGCAAGAGATGTTAAATGAGAACCCCACTGCAGCCTTGAATCAAGCGTAATCCCCAGGAACACTGTATTATCGACAAATTCTAGTTTCTCATTATTCAATATTATATTACAATCACTACTTTTAACATTTGGTAATGAAAATCTTATGCATTTAGTTTTTTTTTCATTTAATACTAAATTGTTTGCTGTGAACCAATTATGGACCTGAAGTAGGGCATTGTTAACGTTATCTAGATTTTGGGCCCGTCTATTTATCTTAAAAATTAAGGAAGTATCATCAGCAAATAACACCATATTTTGAGGTTGATTTTTTAATAAATAGGGTAGATCGTTAATATATACTAGAAAGAGGAAAGGACCTAATATAGACCCTTGCGGAACCCCCATTTTTACTTTTAAACCCTGTGAATTAACACCATTTATTTGAACTTGCTGTTGCCGTTCCGATTGTCAACCCTCACCTTCGGCTGCGCCTCGGTTTGGGTAGACATTTGTCGGAACTTTTTGCAATGACAGGCTTTCCGCACTCGTAATGAAATATACTATTCTCGTATTTCCATAGAATGGTATACATTTTTACAAGTTTTACAGATTATGTCTACTCAAAACGGGGAAATAAAACTAATCCTGATATCAGGCTACTCTTTCTGCCGACATCGGACATCTTTCAGTAAGAAAACAAGATGGCTGTGTTCCACGCAACAGTAAGAACATAATCTTGCGCCGAAAGTCAATTGGGTGTAGGAGAAACCTACAAACTGTCTGCAAGATTTTCAGCAATTTAATGTTAGCAGTGTGTTAATCAATAAATTACCAATTATAATTTATTTATTTGTCATAAAAAAACTAACGGGACGACCTTTTTCGGTTTAGTTTGGTATCTTCAGGTACCTGAACCAACAGTAGCGACTTACAATAAGCAAATTACAACAAAAAGTATTTCAGCGCCATCTATGACACGACGGAAGAACTAACATCAATTTCCTACAAATCGCAAGCAAAATTACATCGACTAAAGAATATAAAGGCAAACCCGACAACAACTGTTGGGCAGTAGCCCACCAAACACATCACCCGTCTGGCCGCAGCATCCTCCCTTTTCTATGGAGTATCAAGGAACTTTACACCCTGTTCCTTCTAAACAACTAACTTGTTGTTGTTGTTGTGTTATGTTTTCTATTTTTTACAGGTTTTGCTCCAAGTTACGCCTATTCAAAGCGAGGCAAAAAGCTGCTCATATTAGGAGGTTATTCCTATTACCGTCAAACGACTAAAAAAAAAAAGACAAGATGGGCATGCTCTACGCATTTAAGTAAAGGATGTAAAGCTTTTCTATGGACAAATCAAGATTGCGTACCATTTATAAATACCACAAACTTGAAGCATGGACATTCGCCAAAGGTTAATTGGTTTCACGAAATACCTATTGAGTTTGAAAAGTTTCTAAAGATTGAAAATGTACACTCCGTACGTAATAATGATTAAAGTATTTCTTTTTGCCTTTGGGTTTCTTTGAACAAGTGTTTTTTGTTACTAGTTACCCACCTGCTTGTTTTATTAATATTTCGTGTAAACATCCTTTATATGTTTAAATCTTGGATACGTTTGGATCTTGGTCATCTGATTAGATAAATGAATATTATTAAATAGATATACTTTCAGTTTTTTTTTCCAGATATATTTTCTTACGGTTGCGAAATCATCAAATGACCCGTCCTACTTTGGGCGGAGCGGCAAGGAGTGTCAGACTTGTACTGACTAAAACCCATCCATGTTCCTTCTTAGACCTTTGTGTTCCAGGGCCACGGTATCTCTAACAGTCCCGCAGCCCTGGCAGGCATCGGCCCTCTCGGACCCCTTCCGATTTGCTGACATCTCCTTGAGAGATATTAGTGATTAGTACACAAAATAGTTATGATTTTTTTTATATAGGCATGTCAAAAAACAGAAGAATAAAATTATCGTAAAATTGCGTTGCATTGCATTTTGTTTGTACACGTTAAAAAGCCTGGAAATACAAGAAACTTCCTTTTAGACAGGTTAGCTTATTTTTACTTAGCGAGGCATCTGGGCGTCTGCTATCCTCTTTCCTGCAATTTGTTCTATTCTTGCCATTGGACATAGAAATACGAACCCAGCGAAGTGGGATTCCGTCAACTTGTCAAATATTGGTTTAATAATTTCAAACAAATGAGGACAAATCGTCTGTTTGTCATATTAAATATATTTTCTGATTAACATGGAATAAATTAAACCAGCAAAATAAGGCAAAAATGCACAATATAGAAAAATACTCAACAGTTTGTATATCTACATAAGATCTTAAAATGGTTTGGTTGATTACAGGCTTTGCAAATTTCGTCAGCTCAAAGCAAGGCAAGACACTCATCCTATTATCAGGATATACTTATTACCGGCACTTCACGACGCCCAGTAACCAAAAGACGAAGTGGATGTGTTCAACTCACCGTACGAAGGGATGCAAGGCTGTTTTACACACAATAGAAGATCGAATAGTCTTCTCGAAGACAGTCCACAATCATCCTCCTAAGGGGCAGTACCAATACTACCAATAGAATATATTGTCTTACCACAGCATTAAAAAAGCGTATAAATCTCATAGCTCACTTATAATCAAAATCAAAATATTTTTATTTTACATAGGCCTATAGGAGCACTTATAAAACGTCGACAAAAAGGTGCTCGGTTCGGGTTGGTCGTTACTCTTTTAAAATAATTTGGTTTTACAATATTTCGGTACAGCGTTAGTACTAAAGTATGGGAGGACATCGTAGGCCAGACAATAAGTCGTTGCTTACTACAAAATGTAGAACGGAATAAAAAGTCAACAAGGATCTAGGAATCTATAATGTCCACACATTTACAAACAATCGGTAAATAAGTTATAGTCTATACAGCAACAAAAAATAAATAGAAAATATCACAAAAAGATTAAATCAAATAAGTGACACAAATGTTGTCATCCGTGCTGTAACTATTCTAAACAAAAGGTGTAATGATTTGAAAACTATTGTAAAACATCTGATTAAAAAGAAAGGAAAAAATAATAAGATTGAGAATAGTTAGAAACATCCACGCATTTGTGCCGTTTATGAGCGACCAGGGAAGCCGCATGTGCGAAGGGGCTAAGGCCAAACTTCCCTATCTTCAACGTAGTCCTTAATTTTGTAATATGCTTTTTTAATAAGGACACGTTTGATACAATTTTTAAACTTTCTATCGGTCAGTTCTGAAACTGACTTCGGCAACTTATTATAAAAGCGTATACTGTTTATAAGAATAGACTTGCTAGTTTTGGTTAATCTGAATTTGGGTATTACAATTTCGTGTTTACTGCGTGTATTTATATTATGGTAGTCGCTTCTAATTTTGTAAAGTCCTCGGTTTTTGCGGACATCTAAAATACATTCTAAAATATAAAGTGAAGGCAGAGTCAGTATATCGATTTCTTCAAATTTTCTCTGACTGATTCACGAGGACCCATTTTATTGATAGCGCGGACTGCCCTCTATTGTAGTATGAAAATTGAATCAACGTCTGCTGCCCATCCCCACAGCAGAATGTCATAGGACATAATACTATGTAAATAAGCGTAGTATACTAACCTAGCTGTGACTATATCAGTTAACTGCCTTATTTTTCTAACTGCATAGGCAGCTGAGCTTAACCTTCCCGAAAGAGTTCTAATGTGCGGGCTTCACTGCAGTTTTGAATCGATAGTAATCCCCAAGAATACAGTTTCCGCTATAATGTCAAGCTTCTTGCCGTCAAGATTTAAATTTAGGTCGCGTTGTGGTACATTCGGTAAAGAAAACTTAAGGCATTTCGTTTTATTCGTAATCAATAAAATATTGTTGGCTGCGAACCATTTCGAGAGAATAGTTAGGCTTTCGTCAACATGTAAGACGTCCGTATCTTTTCTATCAATTTTAAAAATTAAAATTAGCGAGTGTCATCAGCAAATAGAATTATATCCGAAAATTTGGCCATCATATAAGGGAGATCATTAATATAAACAAGAAACAGGAAAGGGCCGAGAATTGAACCTTGGGATTGAACCATGAAATAATTGAACCACGCCCAAAGATCAGCAGCTTGTCCACGAATTCCGTATTGGTGTAATTTACAAATCAGTGTATTGTGGTCGACGCAGTCGATCACTTTTGAGAGATCACAGAAGATGCCAATAGCATCCTGGGACTTCTCCCAGGACTTCAAAATGTGACTGATGAGTTTTACTCCCGCGTCCGTTTTCGACCTACCCTTCGTGAAACCAAACTGTTGACTATGCAGGATATAATAGGATACTATTAGAGTTAAAGTGAGACAACATCTGTGATCAGTGAGACAACACATTATAAGCTCTACAACAGATCAGCATCATCACATCTCATTTTTGCAAACAATAAAACCAACTTCAAAAACACAAATCGCCGACTTTGGTGGCAAAAAACTGAATAAATGAAACAAAAGTGACCGACTTCTGAAGATAAAGTTAATTTTCACTTTTTCTGTTTTTGAAGACAGGTTTTATTGTTTGCAAAAATGAGATGTCATGATGCTGATCTATTGTAGAGCTTTTTTTTAGTAAGTGATCCTGATCCGAGGCGATACTATTACGGTGCTTAAAAGTGTACGTTGCGGGAGCCTGCCGTTTTGCCGAAAAGATTTTGACAAAATTTCACTACCTAAACAAATTTTAGAAACCTTTTAATATACCAATGCTATAAATTGGAATGATTATAGTACGCACTTTTTCATTTAGTCAAATTTTTACTTGGCAGAATATTACCAAAGATGATGTCATTGTGGCATTTAGTCTTTAATCAAATGATTTATTACAGCAAGCAATCTTTAGACAATAAACCTTAAGTCAAATGATTTGCTATGACAAAAAGGGCTAGGGAGCTACTCGTCCCACTCGAAACTGGGACCAAGGACCAATTCTACCCTTTCTTTTTCGATAGGCGTTAACTGGTCTCACTTCGAAACTGTGACCACGAGTTTGTTCCCGTTGAGTTACACCATTTTGTGTTACACTGTTACCCATTGGGAAAAAAATTGCTAATTAGTAACACTGTAACTCAATGCCACGTTTTTTCCGTTAAATAACCCACTGCTTGTATGGGTGTACAATAGGCAATGTTACTTTAGCTACTAGGAGAATTTGGATGCAAGAGCGAGCAAAGTGAGCTCTGGACTTGGGGCACCCCGACTCGGACAGGTCAGGTTCGAAGAGAATGGCGGGGTCTAGTGAGCGAGCGGAGCGAGCGAACTAAGATTCCAAGATCCCCTTCGTGTTAGGTTACTGTAAACCCTGCAGATAGAAATAGGAACCCCGCGTAGCGGGGCTACGTCGACTACGCCTTTTAGGCGAATATAAAATGTTCACCACCGCAACACCCATCAAGGATGGGTGAAAATGTGTGATTCCAACTGAAATATTTGACTACATAAAAATTGGTAAAAGTACTAGTTGGTAAAAATGTTATTGTTTAAACGTTCACTTGCCAAACATTAGGTTTGCGTTACAATTATAATTATAATTGGGCAAATGAAATTGTGCGGAAAATTGTTTGGAAAGTGATAATTTGTCAATTTCTTTTCGATAATACATAGGTAGCCCGTACGTTGCAGTATGGAGTTTTACAAAACTGACGGAACTCATGTTCTGTCCTAGATCCGACTCTTCCCAGCTTAAAATTCTTTAATCAGAGATGGTCATGAAAAATTGTCACTGTCAATGCAGGAAGAAAGAAGTGTTGCATGTTTATTTGAATAAATAATACATCATTACTGGCTTCTTTTTTTACCAACCCAACCTAAATCCATTGCCAGTATAAGTGGTAAAAATCTCGAAATTTGAGACACAGTATGTTGGTGTTGGGTACATCTTTAGGTACTTGAAATAAAATTATCATAATTATTCACAGAGATTGCACACTACGTCACCTCAAGACAAGGCGGTACGCTGATCCTACTATCAGGATACACCTATTGCCTGCACAAAATTAACATGAGTCAGAAGTCGAGATGGATGTGTTCCTCGCACCATAGGAAAGGGTGCAAGGCTGTCGTCCATACAAAAGACGATCAAGTTGTCTACTGGAAGGGAGAACACAATCATTCTCCTAATGGGACACAATATTATAGCTTGTGATGAGCTACAGAGCCTCGTAACTCGCAAATTGTAACATATGGGAGCAGTAGCAATCACTCCTTTATAGAGTCTATAGAGACTCCTATACGTCGTTTAATTGAATTGATAAAAAAACATGCCTCAGTAATACCTACTATTAATGCAAGAGGATCGGGAGCCGTCTCTACCGCCTCTTATTTTTCTTTCTATCTGTATGCCTTTTCCATATTCTAATTCAAATAAATATTACAACATTACAACAGTATTTCTTTACTCTTCATTATTCACTTGCTAAAATTATTACATGTTTAGAAATCAATGACCAGGTATATACCAGGTTACCAGGTATACCAGTGGTGGTGGTCGTGGTTTGATTAGGTTTTTGAGGTACCCAATACCTCAAAAACAGTGATCAGTATTTTAATAGAGTATTTTTTTACAGGCATGGCTAATTACGTCTTCTCATCGCGAGGCAGTAAGCTGATTCTTTTATTGGGATACACATTTTACCGGCAACTGACTTCGGCAAATCAGAAGAGTAGATGGATCTGTTCTACACACCATAAGAAAGGATGCAAGGCTGTTGTCCATACCGTAGACGATTACATTGTCTACTCGAAGACGGTCCATAATCATTATCCTATTAGGAAATACCATTTGGTCATGTGATAAAATAAGAAATCTGTACAGGAATAAAACTCATCTAGTCTTACTTTTAAAGGAACAAAATGTAATGGACTGTGCGAGGTGCGTGACGCGTCTTGTAGACAGTCAGGTATCTACTACCTTTTACCTGCTTTGTCTAAAACTTTCGTAGTATTTTAAAATCCGTGCTTCACCCGTATTCATTACATGCCGCGGCTTGTACCTGGCTAAAAGATAAAACTTTTGCCTCAGTAGTTTAAAGTCACGTCAACGAGCTTACGCTTTAGTCTAATAAGAAGGTCGACATTCTTAAGCGCCTTCATGGACCGGTAGCTTCTCCAGGCATTTTCGACGCGACGGCGGCGGCGGTCGAGTTCTTTTCCTGTCTGTTGTTGAAGGAAACCGACTAGCTTAAGTAGATATAGTAACTGAACTCAAACTCAAAGCATTTATTTCAATTAGACCATTACAGGCACTTTTGAAAGTCAAAGCACAAAAAAAGAACGAAGCTACAGTCCCAGTCACAAGACATAATAACTGTGAAAGTACTGTAGTTGCCCATTCCAAAGCGTAGATCTCTATGGAGAAGAATGGGCAAGAAACTTCATGGACACTCTTTTAAATCAAAATATGTTACAAAATCTTGGTTACATCATTCGTGTTGAGAATTACTATTAAGTAAGAACGATGTAGAAATAGCAAGTTAAGAGCGTCCAGAGTAAAAGACGAAATCAATAATTCGAAAATAAAGTTTTAAAATAAAACAATTAAAATAAACCGTGGCAGCTAAGAGATGACCAGTCACAACTGACTGACTGATTCTAAATGTTCTATCTCCCTAATTATTAACACTCGAAACCTAGTGATAGTGTAGCATGAATAGTAATGATGTAGTATGACAGCTTGTATGTGTCTTATCTTTTCTATGTCTACCAGGAGCTACACATTTTGTTTTATTAATTTCTTTCCAATTTATACTCACAACAGTCTGAAATGGAATTTTATTAAATGTTAGTAATTGAAATTGATTTGGTAAATCTATTGATGTAAGGATCTCTGTTGGTGTACAATTAATAATATAAGTCTTTCTGCTAATTTATCGATTGTGTCATTTTATTGTATGCGAAAATTCCTACCCTTAGGTGTTCTAGAAATTCTATGCTCGTCTTACAAGAACACCATTGTGACCTTGAGCACCTTGATAGAAAGTGCCTAGTATATCAAGATGAAAATTAAAGTTTTATTTTTGTTATTAAATACCTATTCTATCAATCTTTTTTACTTTTCAGTCAATGAGCCGCTAATGTTCATGATGTCAAAGAAGGGCAACGTGATGCTAAGTTACCGAGGCTACACATACCATCTGAAGTACACAAGAAATATGAAGAAAACCTGGAGATGTTCACAACATTGCTCATTCCGTTGTCGAGCAACTTTGACTACTATAGAAAATAAAGTATGTAAGTCCAAAAACGAGCACAACCATCCGGGTAAATATTTTTAAGGATTGTAGAAGTGCTCATAAACGGCACAAATGTGTGGATGTCTCTAGCTATCCTTGGTAACTTTTTATTTCGTTCTACGTTTTGTAGTAAGCAACGACTTATTGTCAGGCCTACGATGTCCTCCCATACTTTAGTACTAAAGCTGTAACAGAAATATTGTAAAACCAAATGATTTTAAAAGAGTAACCATGGAGTTTCTTGCCGGTTCTTCTCCATAGGAAACGACCAACCCGAACCGAGCACCTTTTTGCCGACGTTTTATAAGTGTTAAAATAATTTTATTTCAGTTTGTCTCCTTAAAAATTCTCAAAGTTAAACTTCATCAAAACTCTACAGTTGACGACATAACTGCCATTATTTTGATCGACTTGTGTAACTAGTGTTAGCGTTAAAAGGCAAAATAAAAAAAAAAACAAAATATTTTTATTTTACATAGGCCTACACCCCTGTAGGCCTATGTAAAATGCCTCGGTAACTTAGCATCACGTTGCCCTTCTTTGACATCATGAACATTAGCGGCTCATTGACAGAAAAGTAAAAAAGATTGATATAATAGGTATTTAATAACAAAAATAAAACTTCAATTTTCCTCTGTCAACACCCCTGTAGGCCTATGTAAAATAAAAATATTTTGTTTTTTTTTGATTTTGCCTTTTAACGCTAACACTAGTTACACAAGTCGATCAAAATAATGGCAGTTATGTCGTCAACTGTAGAGTTTTGATGAAGTTTAACTTTGAGAATTTTTAAGGAGACAAACTGAAATAAAATTATTTTAACCTTGTTTAGAGGAGGTTAGGGCCAACTATGTAAGTTTACAGTTGCTACCTAAAATACATCTTATTTATTTTTAAGAAAAATTTTAATCTTAGTTATCATCATCATCAACATCAGGCTATAATGTTCCCACTGCTGGGACACAGGCCTCCTCTCTATGAGAGGGAGTGGGCGTTAATCCATCACGCAGGCCCAGTGCGGGTTGGTAGATGTCACATGTCTTCGAATTAGTTTAGTTCAAGGACATGCCGTTTCCTCGCGATGTTTTCCTTCACCGTTTTTGAGAGCAGCGGTGATGCAATAAATTACACAAATTAATGCGCCTGCCTGGGTTCGAACCTACGATTTACTGCTCGTAAGTCGGGGCTGCCACTACTGGGCCACCGCAAGTGTTTGCAAACAGTTGCAGCTGTTATCAATTCATAGTTTAAATTAATATAAGTAAATTTATTTGGAAACATAAATCAAAATTGTTATTCCTAGTTTATACAAAAAAGGGTTTAAAAGTGCCTATTATCAAATAAAAAAATGTTTTTTACACCACCTACTTGTTTGTTAAACCGCTACTTTAGTAATTTTTAACCGACTTCTATTCGTACTTAATGCAGAAAAGATTGATTTACCTGGGCAATAGAATAGTCACTCTCATATGTACTGACATTCTACACTGATACAATATCTTGCCTGCATCCCTGTCCACAGTTCTGTTATTTTTTCTTCTGTCATGAATTCATGAATTTATTTTTTTCTTTAATTGAAAACCATGAGTAGAGGGTTTGGACAAAGCGATATTGAATCAGCGATTACAATTATTAATAAGTACTGGAAAAAAAGGTACCTACTGGATTGGCATGCACTATCGAAAATCCTAATGTCTCAAAAGTCGTTGTTTCGGTAACAAATATATACCCGTACAATTGGACAAATTGCAGAAACGGCGCAGGAAACCGGACGCGGACAGCTAATGGACAGTGTCTGTGTCCGAAATCTATCTTTACCAATCCGATCGAACCTTAATAACCGCTATTTTCAAAATTACAGGACAAATATTCTTCAGTCAATCCAGAACAGGTAGCCGCATCATGTACTTCGATGGATACAAGTTCCTGAAACGGAAAAGGCTTGGGCTTAAAGTGAGGTGGTATTGTGCGCACGAGCGGAACGGGTGTAAAGCTGCCATATACACTATAGCAGATACAGATGAAGTGATTTCTGTTAAAAATCTGCATGATCATCCGCCAAATTATATTTTTTAATGGGGCTTCATGTTGATAGCTTTAAGAATTCCGTCGCCAAGTTTGAAAAGTTCTACTGTAGTTTTTAATGAAAATTCACATCATGGCCATAAATAACTCCCCTTAATTTTTTTTTTTAAATGAATGATTAGTTTTTAAATTGGTGTGTAGTTGAGTTATATTTAAAAAAAAATATTATAATAATAAAATGTTGCTCAGTTTGTTATTAAATATGGTGATGGGTAATGGTTAATGAAAATATTGTTGGAAGTTCTGTTTAGTCGTAAAAGACATTATGCTTGTAATTACTACAACTATGACACTAAAACATAGTTTTTCAGAGAAGCTAACTGCAAAACTAGCTAATATAATAATAGTTCATTAAGTTTAAATAAATTAAAAAACAATTTAATTTTGTGTGTTTTATAATGCGATTATTTTATAACGGGTGTATAACACATTTAAAGAGCCGAGAGACTCTTGTTCTTCATTTCATTGTGATCATTTTAGTGTACAGGGTCATAGCGCATACCTAAAAGTTACTAAAAATCATTTTCGAAATGTCTTTTAAAAATGAGGATAATTGGAAATTTCTGTTTCTATAGATAATTAAAAATCGGTCTAATTTAGCTGTAACATTATTTTTCGAAAAATGTTTTTTAGTAACTTTTTAGACCTTTGCTTATGCGAAGGAAGTTTCATTAAAATTTATTCTGTCATTTCGGAAAATAACGACTTGAAAGTTTGTATGAAATGCCGTAGGGGTATAAACGCTCTTAACATTGTTTTATAATTAAAGTTAGGTAGGTAAGACGTTCTGTATGGTGTCGGACGTAAAGAATAGCACCATCCCATGTCTTCCCGTGGGTGTCGTAAGAGGCGACTAAGGGACTTAGCAGAGAATGGGCAGCAACGTTCTCTGTGCATTTGTAACAACCGTACTGCGATCGCCAACCCGCCTGCCAAGCGTGGCGATTATGGCGAAACCCCCCCTTCTTGGGGGAGGCCTATGTCCAGTAGTGGACGTCTTTCGGCTGAAATGATGATGATGATGAGGTAAGACGTTTTAAATTCGGTTAATTTGATATTAAGTAATAATATATTATAATTTTAATTATTAACCAATTGATTTTGCGAATTTTTTTAATAAAACAAGCTAAAGAATGAAATAGTAACATTAAGTTTTACTGTTGTCAGACCAATTAATATTGCAAAGTTCAAACTATCATTCAGTTTCTGAATCAAATATTTGAGGCTAAAAACCCGTCAAACCCTACTTTAGTAGTACCATACTCCTTCATAATGATTATTTTGGAATGAAATGCTAAAGTTGACTTTCCTTGTTCTCAACTTCAAATTCGTAATTCAAAAACCGACAGTAAGTCAATAACACAGTATTTAGACGAAAGTTGACTAATAGGTGCAGTTTACTCGACGAGAACTATCTCTGTAACATTGTTACAGTTAGTAGGAATGTTTATGGTATGTGACGTCAAGTAATTATTGGCCAACAAACTAATATTTTTAATTAAAACTTACAACGTAAATTCTGCTGACCCCTTGTCTTCAAGTTGGCGTAAAGGCGCGCGCACACCGAGCGTCATTATCATACGCAAGCGCTACTCGGCTGCCGGACGGAAACCGGTTGGCTTACCTCACCCCGCACGCCGCGCGCCGCACCGCCTGCCGCATCCCGCTCCAGCGACACATCGCGATCGCGGCGACCGCCGAAGTTCGGCGGTCAAACAGTCAGCCAGACGCCTCCACCGCGAATCCATGTCGCTTTGGCTCGCTACCGCGTACTAGAAATTGCCTATCGTAAATTCACTTTTCTTTCTCGCTATTGCTTTCATTTTCGATTTATATTTTTCTTCACTTTAATCCTTTTCTACTCTTGCTTTAACTTCCTTCTATTTCTGTATGCATTTCTATCTTCGCTTGTGCTTCGCAAGGTGTATGGAAAAAACGTCCCTACTTTTTAATGAATTTAAAGTTCACTTCTTAACACCCAATAACTTTATTTCCTTTCAGGTTGTTTCGTTGATTCCAAAGGCCGACAATTTCTCTGCTATCAAGGTTACAAGTTTACTCGGCACAGAGTAAGGGGAACTCAAACAAGATGGCAGTGCTCTATGCGGAGTAGTGTGGCGGGTTGCAGCGCCGCAGTGTTCACAAACAAGGAAGGTGTTATTACGAAGGTTTTTGGTATCCATAATCATCCACCACCTTTTGACCTTAGAGTATAAAATTGATATGAAGTTTTAATAAAATAACAGAGCTTCAATTTTTTATTATGTCTTTAATTTCATTCAATAATGTGTGAAGCTCTTACAATGGGTTTAAAGTTAAAAAGTATAATATTAATGTAAAAAAATGTGTATTGTGTCGTGTGTCTATGTGTGTAATTTATGTGTATATGTGTTGTATTTCATTTTATATTTTACCCATTTTTGGGTTTAAAATAAAATGAATAATTAATCAAATACTTAACAATTTATTTAATTTAATGTAGGATAACAATGATCTGTAATGGTTAGCAGCAAATTGTAACTTATAAACTATGTGAATAGGTACAAAATACATTTACAACATACATTTATTATACTAACCACAATGCTCGACCAGAGCGAGTGCATCGGACACTGATATTTACTAGAACTTTAATATTAATTAATTAAATTATAACATTTAATTTAGAGGTCAATTTTTTGAGATGAATATTTGGTAAGATAATTAATTTGTAAGATTATATTGTTAACACATTTTATAATAATGATATTAAATTTATCTGTGTATGTATGAGTGTTAATTTGCGCGCTTCCTTTCTTTGTTTGATTCGATTCCTGGGTCAGGCAGAGTTATTAGGCTTTTCAATTATGAATCTGGATTTGTGTCCGATTGATGGTAATAAGCTTGACCCCTTATTACATGGGGCTTAAACATAACTGCCGAAATATGGGTGTTCTTGAAGAAAAACAGGATTGTTTTTCTATGTAATTAATGTATTGAATGCAATGTTAATCAATGTTCTTAACTTTGTGTATTATTAAATTTTACACACGTACAAATAAACAAGCGTTTCATTATTCCTCATCACTTATCCGGCCATACCGAGACAATGATACTGCAGGTACATAAATATTGTCTAATGAAAATAATAACCTCCTGTTTTTAGGGTTCCGTAGCCGAATGGCAAAAAACGGAACCCTTATAGATTCGTCATGTCTGTCTGTCTGTCTGTCTGTCTGTCTGTCTGTCTGTCTGTCTGTCCGTCTGTATGTCACAGCCACTTATTTCCGAAACTATAAGAACTATACTGTTGAAACTTGGTAAGTAGATGTATTCTGTAAACCGCATTAGGATTTTCACACAAAAATAGAAAAAAAACAATAAATTAAGGGGGTCTCCATACTTAGAATTGAAAACCAAAAAAAAAAAATTCATCAAACCCATACGTGTGGGGTATCTATGGATAGGTCTTCAAAAATGATATTGATGTTTCTAATATCATTTTTTTCTAAACTGAATAGTTTGCGCTAGAGCCACTTCCAAAGTGGTAAAATGTGTGTCCCCCCCCCTCTAATTTCTAAAGTAAGAGGAGGAAAATTCTGAAAATATTTAGGATTGTAGAACGTAAAAAAAACTATCAACGAAAATTGGTTTCAATAAGATATGATGTTCAGTTTTTGAGATATGGGACTTTTTCATCAAACTGCAGCAGTAACTTTGTTTTTCATAAACATACTATGAAAAACAAATTTAGTTTTGCGGTTGTGTGGAAGTTTACTAACTAATACTACTAACTAATGAATGACAGTTCAAAATATTGTTATTATATTGTTTAGAGCTATGGAACCCTGTGTGCGAGTAAGACTCGCACTTGGCCGGTTTTTTTAATAATGAAACGCACGTTATTTTAGTTACTTTTCGTTTCGTTTTTACAATCAATTGCTTTTAATCCGTAAAACTTGTTTTAACCCAGTGTTTTTTGCGTCGCTACTTCAGCCTCTTTAATTTTCGGAATCAACTACTTAACTAATTTTTCCGTCGTTTTCAGGACCAATATTTACAATTTCCTCCCGAGGGACACGGATTCTTCATTTATCAGGTCATCGATACAGCAAGCATCGCTCGACGAACGGCAAAACAAGATGGCGGTGCTCTACACACATGAATAAAGGATGCAAGGCCGTTGTCACCACACTTGACGATGATACGATCATCCGGAGCAATCATTATCATAACCATTTTCCTGTCGAAAATATTGATGACTATTATAATTATAAGTAACTATAAACCAATCTGAAATTCAGTATTCGTCTTATATATCTATCCATTCTGTTGTCGAAAAAATATTGGCGACCTTTGCACCTAATTTTGATAAACATATCTGAAATTCTGTGTTCGTTCTTGTATCTTGCATAGGATACAAGACCTTTTCACACTCGACGATGATTTTATCGTCTTCAGAAAGCTTTTTTGAACTTAAAATTATATCTCTGTTTTTTTTTTAATTGAGCGTAGGTACTTAATGTACGTAATGTGCCAAATAAATATATTTTCTTTTTTTTTGTATTCTTCCTTTCTTATAAAAGATTTGAAATTCTGTTTTTATCTTAATGCCTACCTTTAATATTCCATAAGAATAGTTTGCTTAGATTAAGACCATATGAGCGAAAGCCAGTGTAATTTGCGTCACTGGTACTGAGTGAAAAAATATATGGATTTTGGTTTCCTTTAACTCATTTCACGTTGTTTTTCAGGACCAATATTCACGATGTCCTCTCGAGGGGGACGGATTCTTCGAATGTCGGGTCACAGACTCAGAAAGGAGTACTCAAAGAACGGCAAAACAAGATGGCGGTGCTCCACACACATGAATAAAGGATGCAAGGCTCTCATCTTAACCCTTGACGATGATACGATCGTTATAAGTAAAAATTTTCATAACCATTTACCTGTCGAAAAGTAAGGACGGATTTTGAGGCATAAAAATTTGGTATTATTTAATGGTATGAAATAGTACTCAAAACACGGCACGACAAGATTAATAAGGGACGCAAGGCTTTTGTAATCACACTTGACGATTAAACCTCGAAAATATTGATGACTATTCTAACAAACAATAAACAAATCTGAAATTCGGTATTCGTCTTTTATTGCTTATGTTGTGGCCAGACGATCAGCAAGACGTCACGTAATTTGCGTTGCCCTCCCTCGGGAGGACGTCCTCCTTTGTTTGCACAGCACTACTGTAGGAACGATCAAGATGGCGGTGCTCCACCTGCATGAATACTGGATGGACTGATATTTTTTTTTCACAACTAGAATTTATATAACCATAAGGCCATCGAAAAAATATGGTCGCCCTTTTTACTAAATTTTGACAAATAAAATCTGAAATTCTGTGTTAGTTTTTTGCACCTATAAGTGTATGTAAGCGTACTTGTGACACGTGCCAAATAAACATGTTTTCTTTTTTTCTCTTTCACTATTTCTTTAAAAATATCTGAAATTCCGGTTTATCTTAGTACCTATCTTTATTATCCTATAATATCAAATTGTTGTGGTTGAGGCCAGACGAGGAAAATCATCGAATTTGCGTCGTAGAAATTGAGTCAAATATGTAAGTATGAATCTTTGGGTTCTTTTACTCATTTCACGTTGTTTTCAGGACCAATATTTACGGTGTCCTCTCGAGGGGGGCGGATTCTTCGATTATCTGGTCACAGACTCAGACAACATTACTCAAAAAACGGCAAAACAAGATGGTAAGGGATGCAAGGCCTCTGTCACCACACTTGACGATGATACGATCATCCGCAGCAATCATTTACATAACCATTTGCCCGTTGAAAACATTGATGACTATTATAACTTACAATAAACAAATCTGAAATTCCGTATTCCTCTTATATCTCCATTCATTTTGGTATCCATTCGGCTGTCGGGAAAATATTGTCGATGTTTGCACCAAATTTTGATAAACATAACTGAAATTCTGTGTTCGTTTGCCTTTGTTTTTATTTTACACTTAACGATACGATCGTCCTCAGCAAGTCTTTTTAGACTTACGAACTTTTTATATTTGTTTTTTTTTTTTATATTCAACTTTCTTGTACAATGTGCCCAATAAAATATTTTCTTTCTTTCATTTTCTTCTTTTCATCCAATAAATCCGAAATTCCGTAAGCATCTCTTAGTACCTTTTACCTGTGATATCATATTCGTTACGTTGAGGACAGACAAGCGAAATCATTGTAATTTGCGTCATAGAAATTGAGTCTAAATGTAAGTATGAATCTTTGGGGTATTTTACTCATTTTACGTAATTTTCAGGACCAATATTTACAGTGTCCTCTCGAGGGGGGCGGATTCTTCGATTATCTGGTCACCGACTCAGACAACACTACTCAAAAAACGGCAAAACCAGATGGCAGTGCTCCACACACATGAATAAGGGATGCAAGGCCTCTGTCACCACACTTGACGATGATACGATCATCCGCAGCAATCATTTACATAACCATTTGCCCGTTGAAAACATTGATGACTATTATAACTTACAATAAACAAATCTGAAATAGAAGAGATGAGATAAGATGTTTTTCTTCTTTGCTTTTTTTGTATTGAGCTTACTTGTGGCATGTGCCAAATAAAGATATTTTCTTTCTTTCTTTTTTTTTTTCATACAACATATCTCAAATTTCATAAACATCTTAGTACCTTTATTTATGATATAATATCCGTTAGGTTGAGGCCAGACGAGCAAAATCATTGTAATATGCGTCATAGAAATTGAGTTGAAAATTTAATTATTAATGTTTGGGGTTTTTTACTTATTTTACGTCATTTTCAGGACCTATATTTACGGCGTCCTCTCGAGGAAGACGAATTCTTCATTTGTCAGGTTATCGATTTGGGCAGCATTACTCTAGTAACGGCAAGACAAGATGGCAATGCTCTACACATGTCAACAAAGGATGCAGGGCTATCCTCTTCACCCTGGAAGATGATGACACGATCATCAAATGCAAGAATTTTCATAACCATTCGCCTGTTGAAAATATGAATGACTATTATATGTAACCTTTAACTATCACTAAAGCTAATGTGTTTCGTGGGTGTGTTTTTAACAGTACTATCATAATTAAATTTCTTTACTTTAATTTAAGTTGTGTAATAAGTATTAATTTATATTTAGTCCATGCTCTAGGAATTGCTTAGGCTGTATGTGATCGGGGTGCCAAAGATCTTAGAGTAAACTTAAATTGTTCACGTGTCTAGCTTGAAGTCACCCTTAGTGAGAAGGGTGCCCTTTGTTGTTTAGTTCTGGTTTAATTAAACATAATATAAAGCAAAATAAAAAGTGGAGTATTATTTTAAAAATCATTCATTTACAAACTACCAAGATTAAATCTTTCTTTATACTCGATCCATCAGTTTTTGGGACCGTGACCCATTCTACAGGTTGCGACAAGTAGTCTACACGGTGGGCCTACCGCTATATGTCGATCTTGGGCCATTCTTGATGCTTTCCGAAAAAATTGCCCTCAAGACTGGAGAATCGTGTCGTTTCATCGTTTCGGTAGTTGACCCCATGGTCTTCAGGGGTCAAAAAGTTAAATTTACTTCAGAAAATATCCGTTACATTGATCGCTACCGTAAACCGTGATTTTGCACACCAAAAAGAAAAGTTGTTTCCCAGCAATCATTTTTGCTCAGTGTAACTTATTTTGATGAACAAAATGCTTGGTTGACGGCTTTGTGGTGAGACTTTTTACAATGCGTATATTTCGTATTAGGTAAATATTATTTTATATTTTTAACATTGTTTTATAATAAAAGTTAGGTAGGTAAGTTGTTAAAAATTCGGTTAAATAATTTGATATTTAGTACCTAACTAGCTGTCCGGCGCAACTTCGTTTGCATCACATTTTCCCCGTTTTCGCAACGTTTTTTATAGCTTTCCAAACTTCCGCTGGGGTACACGGTCAATAGAATCAATAAGATCGGGTGTTTTATTAGGATCAGTTGTCCCGTTGTCAGTGAGTTCGAATCGATTGCCTTCCTAAACTCTCTGCCCCTAGTGGTGGTTAACCTGGAGCTCCAGAATGTATTTTTGGCGTTCCAATCCCCTCCAGCGATATATCTGCCTACAAGCGTGTTGAGAAAGTCACTGAACATTTCTTCGTCAACTCTATGCCGAGGCGGGGAGTAAATCGCAGCGATGTTGAGTGGGCCTTGCCAGTCGTCAATCGATATTACACTAGCCTGTAAGTGAGTCTTTAGGTGAGCCTGTCTATAATTTGGGAGAGGGTGTTACTGAATACTATCCTTTATTATTATTGCAGTTCCAGCGTGTGATGTTCCATCAGGATGATTTCTGTAATAAATATTATATCCTTTAATAAAGATCACTTTTTTATTAGTCATATGAGATTAAAAGAACATATAATTTGTTGTGATTAGAGCTCTACTTCCGGTTTATTTTTAGTTTTTAGTTTAGAGCCAAACTGTTGAGGCCACAGACTTCAACATAGCCGGGCTTCGGCGGCAGAGAAGGAGGGGTGCGGGGACAGTGGCTCGTCGCACGGCCCACAGCCAAGAGCGGGCCCCGCGCCAACCAGTCAGCTGTGTTCCGCCTTCAAGCACGGCTGCGCTCGCGCATTTTAAATCTATTCCATATTTTCATATTTACTTTTTATCGTTGTTATTTCAAATTTCATCATTTTGCTTATGACATGTTATACAGTTCACTCGCTTTCATTTATTTCACCAAGACACAATGTTTATGTTCCATGCTGCAACGCGTAGGAATTTAGTTTTTTTTTTTTAATTTGGGCAATTAGAGTTGTTAAGAGTCCCATTTAGGGTACCCATTTGTTGTATGAGAATATCTATTTTCTCTGATCGTTTACTGATTATTGGTTCCAACGAATTTGTTGGCTGAGATTGTATGTTCTCTTGTTTCTTGTTCCAGTGTACAGTTTCTGACATTTTGAATAGGTGGGTTTACTGTTTGTTGTCTAGTATGGTTACTTGGCTGTAGTTGTGAAAAGTCTTCTATTTGAAAGGGGACAGTGTTGTTTCTTTCATGCCTCATACTTGATAATGGAGTTTTTTTTTGTGTTGGCTGTATCATTTTCCTTGCGCGAATCTCTTTGTATACTTGACACCTCTTGTAGTTGGCAGGGTGATCTCCTAAACATAATGTGCAGGTGGCTGGTATGTTTCTGTCTTTTTTGGGCAGTCTATAGTTTTATGTCCTTCTGCGCATTTAAAGCACCGATATGCAGTTATTTATCGTGTGTCCATATTGTTGACATCTAACACATTGAGGGATTTCATTTGTTTTTCGCGGGTCTTCTATCCTTACTTTTGCATAGTATATGGATTATATACGCTTGAGTTCTAGGTTATTTGGGCCAGGTTCGACATTCACGAAAAACATTTAGTGGTTTTTTATTTCTTCTTGAGAGGGCACATATGATTTCACCTTTGACTTTATTCCCAGTTTTTTTCTATTTCCTCAACAATGGCTTCTTTTGGCGTCGTGTGATGCAAATTTTTAATTACGATTCTGCAACACTTTTTGTCTTTCTGAGTAAACGTATGACTTATGAGTCCTTTCTTTCGAATTAGGTCAATTATGTTTTTGTACGCTTCGCTCGCGCCATGACTCTCAGCTGATCTCTATTAACAAAAAAATATATTAAATTACGGATTTATCTCAGTACCTACCTTTATTATCCTATAATATCAAATTGCTTAGGTTGAGCCCAGACGAGGGAAATAATTGAAATTTGCGTTTTAGAATTTGAGTCAAAAATTTAAGTATTCTTTGAATTCTTTTAAGAATCGAAAGAAGACTTAAATTCTTTTAAGAATTGAAAGAAGAATCTTTGGGTTCTTTTACTTGTCGCAGTGTGATGATTTTATTCCGTTAGACTCAGTCATCATGTGGGCGGAACATGGGTTTCGTGCAATGAAAACACGGTACACTGCTTTTATCGAACTAACAAATAAATTGAAATTACAATCTAACACAATAACACTAGGCACCATGAATCGGGTTACAGTTTCGGGACGTCTTGACTCCGCCGTGATCAGACACTCACTGTCCTCGCTGCGGGCTCGAAGCATCACGACTCTGTTGTAAGCGCACTTAGGTCAGGGTAGACTGGTAAGTAGGTCGCTTGATGCCACCTTTTGGCGCGCTTTCGATTCAATTTGGATCTGTAATAATGACCGGCGACCGACATACTCATTTCGCGTTGTTTTCAGGACCAATATTTACGATGTCCTCTCGAGGGGGGCGGATTCTTCGATTATCTGGTCATAGACTCAGACAACATTACTCAAAAAACGGCAAAACAAGATGGCGTTGCTCTACACATAAGGGATGCAAGGCCTCTGTCACCACACTTGACGATGATACGATCATCCGCAGCAATCATTTACATAACCATTTGCCCGTTGAAAACATTGATGACTATTATAACTTACAATAAAAAATCTGAAATTCCGTATTCCTCTTATATCTCCATTCATTTTGGTATCCATTCGGCTGTCGGGAAAATATTGTCGATGTTACTTATTATCTTTGTTTTTTTTTTTATATTCAGCTTACTTGTGCAATGCGTCCAATAAAAATATTTTCTTTCTTTCTTTTTCTTCTTTTCATCCAACAAACCCGAAATTTCGTATTCATCTTTTAGTACTTTTTACCTATGATATTATATTCGTTAAGTTGAGGCAAGACGAGCGAAATCATTGTGATTTACGTCATAGAAATTGAGTCAAAATGTAAGTATGAATATTTGGGTTCTTTTACTCTGTCTCCTCTCGAGGGGGGCGGATTCTTTGATTATCTGATCACAGACTCAGACAACATTACTCAAAAAACAGCAAAACCAGATAGCAGTGCTCCACACACATGAATAAGGGATGCAAGGCCTTTGTCACCACACTTGACGATGATCCGATCATCCGCAGCAATCATTTGCATAACCATTTGCCCGTCGAAAAAAATAATGACTATTATAACCAACAATTAATTCTTAACAATAAACAAATCTGAAATTCTGCATTCGTCTTAGTATCTCCATCCGTGTTCTCGTCGGACTTTGTACCTAAATTTGATAAACATATCTGAAATTCTGTGTTCGTTTTTGTACCTTTACTTAAAATGCCATGTTGCCTTGGATGCAAGGCCTTTGTTTTTACCCTTAATGATGATACGATCGTAAGAAGTATTTCTTCTTTGTTTTTTGTATGGAGCGTACTTGTGGCATGTCCCAAATAAAGATATTTTCTTTCTTTCTTTTTCTTCTTTTCATACAACAAATCCGAAATTCCGTATTCATCTTTTAGTACTTTTTACCTACGATATAATATCCGTTAGGTTGAGGCCTGACGAGCAAAAGCATTGTAATTTGCGTCATAGAAATTGAGCCAAAAATGTAATTATGAATCTTTGGGGTCTTTTACTCATTTTACGTCATTTTCAGGACCTATATTTACGGCGTCCTCTCGAGGAAGACGAATTCTTCATTTGTCAGGTTATCGATTTGGGCAGCATTACTCTAGTAACGGCAAGACAAGATGGCAGTGCTCCACACACGTCCACAAAGGATGCAGGGCTATCCTCTTCACCCTGGAAGAAGATGACACGATCATCAAATGCAAGAATATTCATAACCATTCGCCTGTCGAAAATATAAATATTTGATTAATTTGTTTATTTAATTTAAATAACCACTATATACATTACAAGGATAAACAAAAAAATAAATTAAATAACAATAATATGAATGACTTTTATATGTAACTGTAATTTCTTAACTTTAATTTAAGTTGTGAATAAAGTATTAATTAATATTTAGTTCATGCTCTAGGAATTGCATAAGCTGTATATGATCGGGGTGCCAAGGAACTTAGACTTAAACTGTCCTTGTATCTGAGAAGGGTGCCGTTTGTCGTTTAGTTCTGGATTAATTAAACATAATGCAAGCAAAATAAAAAGTGGAGTATTATTTAAAAAAAAAACCGGCCAAGTGCGAGTCTTACTCGCACACAGGGTTCCATAGCTCCAAACAATATAATAACAATATTTTGAACTGTCATTCATTAGTTAGTAGTATTAGTTAGTAAACTTCCACACAACCGCAAAACTAAATTTGTTTTTCATAGTATGTTTATGAAAAACAAAGTTACTGCTGCAGTTTGATGAAAAAGTGCCATATCTCAAAAACTGAACATCATATTTTATTGAAACCAATTTTCGTTGATAGTTTTTTTTACGTTCTACAATCCTAAATATTTTCAGAATTTTCCTCCTCTTACTTTAGAAATTAGAGGGGGGGGACACACATTTTACCACTTTGGAAGTGGCTTTAGCGCAAACTATTCAGTTTAGAAAAAAATTATATTAGAAACATCAATATCATTTTTGAAGACCTATCCATAGATACCCCACACGTATGGGTTTGATGAAAATTTTTTTTTTGGTTTTCAGTTCTAAGTATGGGGACCCCCTTAATTTATTGTTTTTTTTCTATTTCTGTGTGAAAATCCTAATGCGGTTTACAGAATACATCTACTTACCAAGTTTCAACAGTATAGTTCTTATAGTTTCGGAAATAAGTGGCTGTGACATACAGACGGACAGACAGACAGACAGACAGACAGACAGACAGACAGACAGACATGATGAATCTGTAAGGGTTCCGTTTTTTGCCATTCGGCTACGGAACCCTAAAAAAACATTCATTTACGAACTACCAAGGTTAAAATCTCTCTTTATACTCGATCCGTGAGTGCTGGGGACCGTGACCCATTCTACAGGTTGCGACAAGTAGTCTACACGGTGGGCCTACCGCTATGTGGTCCTGGGCCATTCTTGAGACTTTCCCAAAAAATAGCCCTCAAGACTGGAAAATCGTGTCGTTTCACCGTTTCGGTAGTTGACCCCATGGTCTTCAGGGGTCAAAACAAAGATAAATTTACTCCAAAATTTACGATAAAAAAAAATATGAATTCGATGATAATAATCCTGTTAATAAAGGATAACAATGAATGAAACCTTAATAGACAAGTAATCACGTTTTGACACTTTAATGTGTTAAACAGGGTTTGCAACTGCGGTTTGTGTTCTACGGGTGCGTTTTAGGATTGTACTTCTAACAATTTTTGTTTATTCTTTCAGCTAATGCGGTATTCACAGCAACTGAGAGAGGAGCGCGCTTAATCATTTTGTATGGGAATTCATTCACCCGGCATTTGGACAGAGGGGCCAAGACGCGCTGGCGTTGCTCTGGTTATAAACACGGATGCCGAGCAGTCATATTCACTGTTGAAAACATAATCGTTAAAGTAAATAATGATCATAATCATACGTCATAATTTGTAAGAAAAAATAAAATACCCCTACCTAAACCTAAATATGTATTACGACTAACATCTTTTTCCTCAAAAGTTGTGATGAAAGAAAAGAAAGAAAGAAAGAAAACACATTTATTTGGCACATGCCACAAATGCACACAACAAAAAACAAAACCTAAACCTAAACAGAAAAAGATTATAGATAATATTGTGTGTCTCACGGCTGCGCCAAATAGGCCCAGTTCAGCAAACTGCCGAGCAGCTAGTGCCCGACGCTGGTTTTCAACTGGACCCGAGATAATGACGTGACGGACGAAAAACAGTTTAGTAGGTATGTATATATATATAAATATATTGTGTTATGAGTTATGTGTATGAATAGTTATGTACTTATATACAATAAATATCAGTGCAATAATTACAAATAAAACTACGTATTAATAAAAATCAAGAAAAATGCTAAACAAAACAAAACAACCGATAGGTACCCAAGTAAAAGCGACGGACGAACGGAAACATAAAACCTGTTTCGCACGTTTCGTTGCTAACTAGACGCACAATATTTAATTAATCCATGCACTTCGTCAATACGCTGCAAGCAGCCGAGCGCGATGGACCAATAGTAAAAAGAAATAAGAAATAACGGAAAATATTGGCGATGCGATGGTAATTGTGTGGATGCATAAAACGTGATGTGTCTTTTAGTTTGCTTTTTGTTCTCCAAAACCGTGTATTTTAAAAAAATGTAGTAAAATTGTATGCATCCTAGACCCAGCGGCTGTGCATTGTCTGTGAATGCAATATCTGTTCTCTTGTTTCTTTAAAGTAATTAAATATTTTTTACTGTTTGCCTCTTTTGTTTTCTACAAAAATCATCACAAACTATGTACTCAGAATTTATTTTAAAAGCACACCATTCCTCGGATTCGGATCAGACGTAGGGTGGAACGGAATTATACTTGACTAATAATAATAAAACATTTTGGTTTCAGCGATATTCACAACATCTGTTAAAGGAGCCCCAATGATCAAGCTACAAGGATACAGATTCAGCCGCCATTATGTCTTAGGTGAAAAAACTCGTTGGCACTGCACCACACATCACAGTAAAGGGTGCAAAGCTGCCATTATGACCATCGGATATGATATTGTAAAAATTATTAGTGAACACTCACATGACATTGTAAGCGAGAAAAACTATAATTCACGTTTTTGAAAATTTAAAAGAAATTAAACCTATTGCAGACTATACAGTCCATAGTTTTGTGTGTGTGTGTTGTGTGTGAAGTTTTGTTTTGATTTTCTTTTTAAAATAAAGTCACTTTAACCACGTTTTAGAGCAAAAATAAAGTAACTTTAAAAAAAAATGTTATATAATTTTATTTTATCCATCTTTTCTTCGTTACAATGATAATAATTCACGTACCTATTTAGTAGAAGCATTCTGATGAGACAGTCAGAATCGTCCCCGCATTTGTGTATATGCAGGGTCGGTTCTGCTTTCTATTCACGAATTAATACTCTTGAATAACACGTCCTAAAATAACACAGGTTAAAAGATCAGTGAAAATGGTTCAGACGAGTTGCAGACAGACATCATCATCAGCCTATAATGTTCCCACAGCTGGAACACAACCTCCTCTCTATGAGAGGGAGGTGCGGGTTGGTAGATGCCACATGTCTTCGATTTTTTTTCCTCACGATGTTTTCCTTCACTGTTTGTTTAAAGCAGCGGTGATGAAATAAATTACACTAAGTAATGCGCCTGCCTGGGTTCGAACCCACGGCTTACTGCTAGTAAGTCGGGGCTACCACCACTGGGCCACCGCTGCTGCAGACAGACAGCGGAGGTCGAACTCGGACCGATCCTTAGATATTGAGGTATCCGTAGCCGCGTCGGCAATTTAAAACTATTGTAATATTAACTATTAAAACACGCTACTCTTTCAGGTGCAGTGTACGTGACATCTAAAAGGGGGGCCCGTATCATCATACTTGAAGGTTACTCTTTCTACCACCATCGTACCAAAGGGCTGAAGACTCGGTGGTTCTGCGCCACTCATCATAAAAAGGGCTGCAAAGCTGCCATCTTTACTGTTTGCGATAAAATCGTCAAAGCAAATAATATACACTATCATACAGCAACCGACGTGTAGTGCTTTTGCATGTAGGGCTTTTAACAAGGGTTAATTGATATTGTATTGCACTTACTTCCTAATCTCGTGGCTAAATAATAACAGCCGCAATCTACACAGTATTTTGTAATATACCTAAACATTATAATAGAATAGATACTTAATTGAACAATTGGAAAACGTTGTGTCACCTTGTTTCGCAGATAGAAATTTCCCAGAATTTCGTTTCCCAGAAAATGTTTCACATAATATTTGGTTATTGTATTTTTACTTGAATGAAACATATTTTACAGAAACACAATTCAATGATTTTTATAGTCACATTTTTTTATTTAACAAACTTATCAAACCTCTGGGCGGGGCGGAAGGGAGTGTCAGCCTTGACTGACTAAAATCCATCCATGTTCCTTCCTAGCCCTTTCCGTTCCAGGGCCACGGTATCTCTTTCGAACAACCCGCAGCCCTGGCAGGCATCGGCCCTCTCGGACCCCTTCCGATTTGCTGACATCTCCTTGAGGCGCGAGTGGAACACGAACGCGCCGTCGGCACGGTCTGTCGTCATAAGACGGACGGACGGTGAGCCAGCGCGTTACTCCACAGTCGTCGACATCGTCCACAGGCCCGCGCCTACGATGGCCGGGGGCCACTGGTTGCCCCCGGACGCCCGGGGCGTTTCCCGCGGCGGCTGGGACGTGAGGTCCTCTCACGTTCCGCCACCTCCTTCGCTAGCATGACTGCTTCGCAGAAGGAGGCGACGGCTTCCCATTCCCTCTCGCTCCGGACCATGGATTGAACCAGGGCCGCCGCGAGAGGTCGCCGCCACCAATCGCCGCTACGAGGACACGGCGGTGCTCAGCCCAAGCAGACCAGAGCTCCACAGTGTGCTCCACCGTGTCCTCCGGCCGATCCTCGCAGTGGTTACACCCGGGCGTTTCCTCCCGCCCGATTCGGTGCAGGAACCTCCCGAAACAACCGTGAGGTGAGGGTGCCGTGGCGCCTCTCCAGCCACTCCTCAAAGAGGGGACTTCTCGCCACTATTGTGGCGTGCCATGCACGGGGTTGCGACAGTCGCTCCCTCCATGTCACCATGAGATCGCGCCGGAGGTCTATCCGCTGAGCGACAATTTGCCGCAGCAGCGGAGTTTCACCCCGGCGTAGTGCCTCCGCGCGCCATTCGTGCAGGCACGCGAGGACTATCGCCTCCAGATCCCATGGCGGCAATCCGGCCAAGAGGCTCGCCGCCTCGCCGGAGATCGTGCGGTACCCCCGGATCAGCCTTACGGCTACCACCTTCTGGGGCGCGTTCAGGTAATGGGCGGCTCGCCGCCTCAAAGAACGCGCCCACACCGGAGCCCCGTAAAGGGCCATGGACCGCACGACCCCCGCGTAGAGCCTCCGGCAGGAGGCGTTTGGACCCCCAGGTTGGGCAAGAGCCGCTTGAACGCAGCCCTGCCCGTTCCAATTTGGAGGCCAAACGTCGGAAATGCTCCACGAAGGTCCACCGGCTGTCAAGGACAAGCCCTAAGTACTTCAGCGTCGACTCAACGCCGATGGGAACCCCTCCTACCGTCAGTATGGATCCCGACGGTGGCGCATTCCGAGGCCTATGAAAGCACATGGCCTCGGACTTGTGCAATGCCACCTCGAGACCCAGTTGCCGGATTCTCTCAACGACTATCGCAACCCCGCGTGTCATAAGTTCGGCCGCCGCCTCGTGCGACCTCCCTTGTGCCAGCACCAGCGTGTCGTCAGCGTAGCAAACTACGCTGACACCGCTAGGGAGGTCGGCGCGCAGCACCCAGTCGTAGCCGATGTTCCACAAGGGCGGCCCCAGAACCAATCCCTGCGGGACACCGCACGACACCTCCCGCCGGTTCCATTCTCCGGTGCGACCGGGGTAGATGACGGCCCTATCCGTCAAGTAGTCCCCGACCACACGACGAAGGTAGGTTGGCACCCAGTGATACCGGAGTGCCTCCCTAATGCAGCTCCAGGGCATGGTGTTGAAGGCGTTGGCAACCCCACCCCTGGACACCGCATCCCCCGTCGTGAGAGCCCTCACGCGCATGATGGCGTCCACCGTCGAGCGCCCTCTGCGGAAACCAACGTGGTGTTCCGCCAGATCCAGCCCCATCCCCACAAGGTGCCCGGCGAGACGGTTGGCAATGACTCTTTCAAAGAGCTTGCCCACCTCGTCGAGCAACACAATGGGCCGGTATGCGGACGGAGAGTCCGCAGGGCGCCCCGGCTTCCGGATGAGGACCAGCTTCCCCGTCTTCCAACGAAGCGGGAACTGGCCTCCCTCCAAGCATGCGCTTAAGAGCCCTTCCAGTCGGGGCCCGAGAGCCTCCGAGGCCAGGACCCAGGCTTTGCCAGTCTGCCCCTTGAGTGTAATTGAAGCCCGCGAAGGCGCGGAGGGGCGAGGCGGCCCATAAGCTAAGGAGCAGGTGCTGTGCGTAAATACCATCTGTGACGATAAGCTCGCGTGGGACCCCTGGAGCCCCGCAGCGCCGGAGCCGTGACAGAAAACATGCCTGTTGCATGTTGCATGCTCGCTTGCATGCTCCATGCTTGCTTGCATGCTGCATGTTGCATGTTTGCTTGCATGCTGCATGCTACTTGCAACAGCCATGGATACTTAGTCAGAATAACAAGACTGTTTTCCTGCTTTACAACAATTTACCCGCATTATTTTTGTGAACGCGGTGTTGTAAATTTATAGGAGGGTATGCATTTTTAAAAGAGAGAATTTTATAAACTCGATAAAATGTTAGTCTTTGTAATAAATTGAATGAATTAAACAAACAATATGTTGATAAAGAATATTTGTTTTGTTATTCTATGATATGAATATTCTAACATTAAACTTTAATTGAAACAAAAATCGATGATTTAAATTTCTTCAAAGTAAGTATTCTGCGTATTGATTATTCTATGAAATGACAATAAGAGAAAAAAAATATGAGAAACGAAATTCGATGAAACAACGCACAACCCGTCTTCTACGATGTCTTTCTCACCTCTCTGATTTTACTTCCTTTGGAATGCGCTCCTGTGGAATATAGGGGGGTAACTAGTCGGTTCCTATTATAAGTGAAAGCTGGAGAACACAATAATAATAAGTTGGCAGATTCCACTAAGAATTAAGTTGTTGTAGTTTTCTTGTTTATTTCTCTTAAATATTTGTTTAGTTTTTTGTATGTATTTATTCTTATATCAGTCTTATCTTAGATAAGATTCTTATCATAGCTATAAAACATATTATAGTAATTTCCAATGTTATACTGTGTATTCTCTCTGCGTCACCCTAAGGTAGACTGGAAGAAAATACCGAAGACATTAAGTCAGCCTTTGTACAGTTTTAACTTCTGCATAAAGATTTAATAAATAAATAAATAATAATAATGTTATTACTCATATCAAAAATAAACCGTATGGACTCACCAGGAACATAATTTCACAATCTCAAATTTCTTTATAATAATAATAATAATATAATAAGACATTTATTTCAGACGTAGTCCATATAATGTTAGTAATACAAAAAACCTTTATCATTACATATTTACATTATTTACAAACTACAAATATATCTAAAATAATAATAAAATATGTACAAATATCAAAATTACAGGGCGTCAAAAAATTCGTCCACATCGCTGTCAACAGGAAAAGTGCCCAGAACGCTAGCCGCATTGCCACGTTGGATGGCAATGCTGATTCTTTAGGCAAAAAGAGGCCAGCCTTCTGGTCACGTGAAGAGTCGACCAACCGTTTAGCGATATCTCGATACAGAAGGTGGGCACTCGGGCCCCATGGCCCTAGTGTTTCAACCCCAAACGGCTCAAGCACATAATTACCAATTAAGTTAAATTTACAATCTCAATGACTGATAATCAGGGATCGGAATAGGTAGAGTATATTTGCATAAACTTCAAGGAGATTAGTAACATGTGGCGTTTATAGATCTCTTGCTCACAACCCATTTTTAAGGGGTTACAATAACTGTTTTAACATACAAACTTGTAACGTGCGTAATTAAAAGCATTCGTTTAGAACTTACATGTTTGAAAATGCGGACGAATAGAAGACGATCGTGTCAGTACGTCTGGAGCTCTGTCTGGGACTTTAGTACATGGAATTTACACACAAACCGTGTTATATAACATAAAACAACTTTTCGACTATTGCAGTCGAAAAGCCGTTTTATGTTATATAAAGGTATATCAATTAACTAGCTGTCCTGCGCAACTTCGTCTGCGGCACATTTTCCCCGTTTTCACAACATTTTTCATTGCTGTTCCGCTCCAATTAGTCGAAGCGTGACAATAATAGCCTATAGCCTTCCTCAAAAATTTTTCAAATCGGACCAGTTGTTCCTGAGATTAGCGCGTTCAAGCAAGCAAACAAACAAATTCTTCAGCTTTAGGTATTATTAGTAAGCATAGTATTAGATGAATCAAGATTTGTCTCGGTTTATAATTAAACTTAACCTGTCACACAGGATATTTTCTGTGATATTCAATTACTGTGAGTCATCCAGAGGATCATGGCGCTTGCAACGGCGTCGAAACATTGGGAGCTCACAAACGTTGAAAATCATGGATGTACAGTTCATATTACGAAAGTTTGTCATTTTTCCCGATGGGTAGTCGCATGGCGCACACGGCACGGCATAAATATCAACTTTCTTCCTACAGGTGCCGTGTTCATTCGAATCAGAAGCGGGGGCCGTATGCTCATAGTTGGTGGGTACACATTCATCCGGCACCGCACTACTGGATTTAAGACTAGGTGGTACTGCACCAAGCGCCGCACTTGCAGAGCTGCACTCTACACTATGGAAGATCAGATTGTTAAGAAAACGAATGAGCATAACCACTGATCAACTGATTGATGATGATCTTATCAGTATGTAGTCCTGTGAAATGAGTGTTTGAATTTTGTCTAATATTTTTCTTAATTTTCTAATACCTAATTTTTACAAAGTAATCGGTAGATATAATCTAAACTGACCTAAGTATTTAGTTGTACAACATAGTAAAACAAATGTACTGATCCCGATTTTTTAAAATTATACAATTGATTAATAATGTCAGGAACATGGGTGTAATATTGAAAAAGCAGTTTGCAGTTGAGCTCATTTTCTAACGGAGGTAAGCAGTAATCAATTCAATGTAATGGGTTTCTTCTGCAGCTATTTTTAACTGACGATTGTATACTTTTTTTAATTACAATAAATAAGACGTATTCTTTTTTTTTTTTAATTAAATTATCTCAAAATCCCAAAAGGCAATGGAGGGAGCTAGGTGGACCGATGACCTGGTGAAGGTTGCAGGGATCCGCTGGATGCGAGTCGCACAGTCAATGTGGCGAAACTTGGGGGAGGCCTGTGTCCAGCAGTGGACGTCTTTCAGCTTAAATGATGATGATGATGATCTCGACATCATCGTCATCATCATTTCAGCCGAAAGACCGGTCCCGTGCGACTCGCATCCAGCGGATCCCTCCAACCTTCAACAGGTCATCGATCCACCAGTGGGAGGCTTTCCAACGCAACGTCTTCCGGTTCACAGTCGCCATTCCAGAACTTTTCGGCCCCATGGGTCATTGTTCTGCGAGCAACGTGCCCTGCCCACTGCCATTTAAGTTTGGCAATTAAAACTAAAAATCTTAAATCTCAACATATTCGTCCCTAAACTTCAAATTCTAAGTTTGCATCCTTTCTTACAGGAGCTGTGTTAACTCTATCTCAAAAAGGGACCCGTATGTTAATACTCGCTGGGTACCGATTCACCCGCCATCGCGATCAGGGACGCAAGACACGTTGGCATTGCTCCTCACATCACAGTAAAGGGTGCAGTGCAGTGATATTTACTGTGGAGGATGAAATTGTTAGCATCAATAATAAGCATAACCATATCTAATGTTTTTAGTTAACAGTCTGTTGTTTAGTGTAGGAAAATAATATAAATGCTGTAACAACGAAATATATATTTCGGAAACCGACTTGGTGGTTTTAATTGTCAACCTTTGTACAATCACCCTGGTGGTGATTTAATGCCATCATGATTACAGTGCAGGAAAGAGACGGAGCTTTACATTACCTATAGCGTCAACCCTTTTTTAAACTAGTATCATGATGACGTTCGATGATGTTCTGCATGGTGTCGGACGTAAAGAATAGCACCATCCAATCAATAGCACCATATCAATAGCACCATATCTTCCCGTGGGTGTCGTAAGAGGCGACTAAGGGATTAGCCAGAGAATGGGCAGCAGCTTTCTCTGTGCTTTTGTGACAACCGTACTGCGATCGCCAACCCGCCTGCCAAGCGTGGCGATTATGGCAAAACCCCCCATGTTATGTCAATGTGGCGAAACTTGGGGGAAGCCTATGTCCAGCAGTGGACGTCTTTCGGCTGAAATGATCATGATGACATAGGTATATCATAATGTATACGGTTGGCATATCCTAGAACCATAAACTCGAAGACATGAGACATCCACTATCCCGCACAGGAGTGGTAGGTTATAATCCACTCCCTCCCGAAAAGAGGAGGGTCCCAGAAGTCACGGTTCTGTCGCCGTAGGTTGATTAAGCCAATATTTAATGAAATTTTCTATGTTTTAGGGGCGGTGTTCTCGCAGACTAAACGAGGAGCCCGCATTATAACTCTAGGAGGGCACAACTTCCATCGACAGAAAGACTATGGTTTTAAAACTCGCTGGTACTGCGCCACAAACCACCGCAAAGGGTGCCTAGCATCAATAATCTCTATTTCTGGTACTAATGACATCATCAAAATAAATAATAAGCATAACCATTAAAATTGTTAAGGAGAATCCAGTGCAAGACTAAACGAAATGTTTGAGAATCTTTAGAAAAGTTTTTCAATATTTCTCAATAGGCTTGTGTAGCAAGTGAATGTAGACTAATCTTGTTTTTTTCTAACCAAACTATTCTGGTTATTACTTTTTCTATGCTTTTTTTTTATTCCAGTTATTACCAGAAGTCGGAATTAGGTAGAGTTATTTTTGTACTTGCATCGAAATGTTGATATTAATATGGATCTTCCCTTGTTGATCTTGCGTGTGCGCATTGGAATTTTGCAACTTCTGACATCCGATGTCGGATGGTTTAAATTGTGTAAAAGTAAATAACAATTTTATTTAATAAATCAGGGGATTTTTCTACTCTTTAAAATTAATCTCGGGATTTGAGGCATATCCACTTTATTCTTTCGCTGTATGAAATCAGTGTAAGTACACAAATAACTCTACCTAATTCCGACCTCTGGTTATTACTTATTTTCTTTTTTATCAACGCCTGTGCGCTGTTTAAAAAAAATTTAGCTTTGATTGAAAGAAATAAATTGAAATAACAATATACTTACTTTTTTCTTTAAGACACCCGCACCCAGCCCGCTTGCACTACAATTCATATCTGACAAACAATTGACAATAATTTGTTGTTCAAAGATGATAGAGTTAAGTTTTAAACGACATGAAGTTGAAGATTCCAGAATTCCAACTGGTTGTTTTTGTTACAGAGAACGCACTTGTTTACACATTTTCCAATCGTGGTTCTTTGCAATTACTCCTGAACCAGTTCATGTATTACTGTCATCATACTTCATCTGAGGGTCGCATGCGGCGCTGGCGATGTGTAGATTACAGAAGCCAGAAATGCCGAGGTTTTATTGACACCCACGACGGCAATATCCTCAACAGGATTGAACAACACAATCACCCACACCACAAGACCAAAATAATGAAGAAATTATTGAAAACTAAGAACGTGTTTGCTTCACTAACGGAAGCAGAACGCTGTATTCCGAAAAAAACTCGCACAGATGGAAGTAAAAACAAAAATTGGTAAACAAAATCTTTATCATTAAATTGAGTCAGCCTCACAATGGATTCGTGACAAAATTAGGTAGAAAGAATACCTTATCCGAGTGTATATAATCCACAAGAATTTGAATAAACATTACAATTTACATTGACAATTCTAATTGATGTCATTTCCACGAATATCAACTATACATATATTAATGTTGTTTAAATTGATCTCAAAATGACTAAAGTAAATTAATAAATTGATGGATTTTTCAAAAAATGTATTTGTCTTTAGTTTGAATAGTGCAAATGTATTTGTTTTTGATAAAAAAAAACACTATTTTATTTTAAAGTTTTGTTTTTGTTTTGTTACTGTAATCGATAGATTTGAAGTTTGTGAGTTTGTATGTGTATCCGTTTATTTACATAATATTTGAACATTTTTTTTCATAAGTTATGTATATTCTCTTTGTGATATTATCGTAACTATCTTCTTCATCGTATAGATACTAAGTTTTGAAACAAAATAGTTCAATAAAATTTAATTTTATTACCTACGCCATTCCCCTCGTTTTTCTTTAAACCGTACGATAAAGCATCATTCTTGCAGATGTGCAATATACTCGTACACACGCTGGAACTACGGTATTATTAGCTAGAAGTATAGGCACTAACAAATAAGAATAAAAAAAGCAGTGCTAGCCTGGTGGTGTGACCCAAGTCATGCACAACTGATTTTTCGGATTCATGTGCGTACTGTATAATTATCACTTGCTGCGGTGAAAGAAAACATAGTGAAGAAATCAGCATACCTAAGAAATATTTCTAGTCGGCTTGTAACGCCAAGTCTGACACCAGGTTAATGCACTAACCATATGATAAATAAAAATAAGTATGTTTGTTCTGGGCCTCAAGTCTGCTATTTTTATAAACATCGTCATTCTAACACGATCACATTGTCATTTTGCTAAAAGTTCGTAATCTGCTAAATTCATAATGGTCTGTCAAATATTTGGTCTAAAAAGTAAAAAATTAAATAACTAAAATAAGAATAAACTATAAAAGGGCGACAAAAAACTCCTCCCCAACGCTGTCAGCTGGTAATGTGCTGTCAAATTGTATGCCATTTCTTTCAATGAAGTGTCAGTGGTTGACCATTGTGAAGTCATAATAACGCCATCATAACCAAACTTGTCAAAAACAACAATTATGAAATCAATTATAGGCCATTCTGACACTATTGTAATAGCAGACTTGAGGCCCTAGTTAGCGAGATTACAGCGTGACAAACTGCCCTGAATACCGACGCTTTAATGGAAAACTTTCCATCAATCAATCATCTCAGCGTAGAGCAGTGTACAACTGTGCATAGGCCTCACGCAATATACCCTACGTCACAACACGGTGTCTCTCGCATCCAATCTGAAGCAGCCACTTTTAAAGTTATCTAGCTGAGAGGTGTCTCATATTAAGCAAAAATATCTTAGGGTTACGAAATAGGTGAGATTTGAACAATTTCTTTTTTTCTTCTACATTGTACTTCACAATAACTCATTAATTAGCCAATCATGTTTTAGTCTTGGCAACACAGAGACGCCTTGATTTTACTTTCCATGATGAAAGCGAAGCTAAGCGAAAGGAACTACGAAGAGTAAAAACAGCGATATCACACAAAAAAACAGAAAGATAGTATTTATTTAAAACCTGAAGCCCAAGCGAGAACTTATTCTCGCTTGTTCTTCAGGTGTATCTTAGTAGCTTTATCTTAAGCTTAAGCTGGAAGGAGAAGTCAAAGAGATACAGGGCACAAAAAAGCGATGCTTTAAAGAGAAGCCGAGGCTAAAAAGCCGTGAGATTATATTTTAGTGATTTAATTCATTTGTACTAGCTGATTTGCTACTTTGGTGTAAGAAAATACCTCAATACAGTTTAATACATTCAAAGACGCACTAGTGTGTATGCATGTTTCCTATCCATGTAATAATCAGATACTCACTAAAATATTTTGCTTTGTGTTCCGGCTATGACTTTAAAATGTTTTTTTTTTTGTTCTCTAAATTATAATAATGTAATTTATTTTTTATTAATTTACTAGCTGTACAAATGCACTTTTTCCTACCTACCCTACTTTACCTTTTAAACCTCCGTGATTAAAAAAAAAACCTTTTAAACATACCTTGTCCCGACACGAACACAAAGAAACAAGAATTATCGAATTTGGTGCAGTCGTCCGGAACTTATGCGCCTACATACATTTCGGCGGTTAATTTTAATTGATATATATTAAATAGATTTAATCTATTGTGATGTAATAATTTAATTAAACAATACATTGTAATATTTCTATAGGTTAATGACTGTAAATAAACGATAAATAAATAATAATAAATATGACTATGTATTGCCAACAGTGCCGATGATTACAGTGCAAGAAAGAGACAGAACTTTACATTTCCAATAGTGCCAACCCCTTTTCACACTGGAATCATGATGACATCACTGATGACACGGCCGTCATATTCTAGAACCATAAAATCGAAGATGTGACATCCACCAACCCGCACTGGTGATGTGGCTTTTAGTCCACTCCCTCTGAAGAAGATCCAAGCAGTCGCGGTGCTACGCCGTAAGTTGATTAAATTAATATTTCAATGTCTTTTTCTGTTTTAGGGGCAATGTTTTCGCGGACTAAACGAGGAGCTCTCGTTATAACTCTAGGAGGATATACCTTCTATCGGCAGTGTGACTATGGTGTTAAAACTCGATGGTACTGCGCCACAAACCACGGCAAAGGATGCCGAGCATCAATGATCTCCATCAGTGGTACTAATGACATCATCAAAATAAATAATCAGCATAACCATTAATTGCTAATGAGAATTATTGTGCAGTTTTTCAATGTACACTTAACTTATTTGACTCTGCCAGAGTTGGCTGTAAGTTGATTGAACAATCTAAAAAAATCTAATTTAGATTATGAACAACATAATGTGTGTGTGTGTGATGTGTTAGTTTTTTGATTGGAAAAAATATATTGATACTTATGAATATTATTGTTTTAACTAAAAACTTTACTAATCTTCGTTTTTTCCTGTTGTCAACAACAGTCTATATACGAGACTTACCTACTTTTCAGATTTTGTGTATACTACATCAATACATGGAAGAAGGATGATATCCCGAGGTGGTTATAACTACAGTCAGCAACTAAAGAATGGTGACAGACGCCGATGGTACTGTTCCACTCATAACAGCAAGGGTTGCAGAGCGAACATACATACATATCAAGACGCGATTATAAAGATTAATGATATTCATAACCATGCGCCTAAATAACCAGGTGGAAAGTTAGTTATAAAACTTTGTGAGTATAAGTTACATGAGAATATTGACGTGGAATCGGGATGAGCTGGTAGTGACGATTAGTATCTAAATATTTGTAGTAGGTACTTTAGTGTTGAAACGGTAATGGCACCATGATCTTACTAAAATTATTTTTTAAGTTTACTGTTTCTTAAAAGAGAAATTAGGGACTACGTTGAACATAAAGAAGTTTGGCTCTAGTAACTTCTGCTCATGCGGCTTCCCTGGTTCCCATAAACAAAACAAATGTGTGGATGTCTCTAACTATTCATAATTTTATTTTATCAATTATTTTAAATATTCAGTTGTCTTCCAATAGTTTTCAAATCATTGCACCGTTTATTCATTGTTCAGAATCGTTCCAGCTGATGAGAATTTTTTTGTCAATTGTTTAATTTAGTGTTCTTATAATGTTTTATTTTTACTTTTGTATAGATTCTTTTTTATTTACCTATTTTTTGTTAATGTAGTAAGCAACGACTTATTGTCGGGCCTACGCTGTCCTCCCATACTTAAGTACTAACGCTGTAACATTCAAATATTGTAAAACCAAAAGATTTTAAAAGAGTAATCATGGAGTTTCTTGCCCATTCTTCTCCATAGGAAACAACCAACCCGAAATGTGCACCTTTTGTCGACGTTTTATAAGTGTCCATGTAGGCCTATGTTAAATAAAATATTTTGATTTTTAATTTGACGTTATTGTGGTAAAGTCAACCTTTGATTATGTTTTGTACACAGATCATTCTTGCTGAAAAATAATATTGCCATGGGGTAATGACTGTAAATAAACGATACATAAAATAATAATCTTATCTTACTAATAATAAAGCTGAAGAGTTTGTTTAATGCGCTAATCCCAGGAACTACTGGTCCGAATTGAAAAATTCTTTCAGTGTTAGACAGCCCATTTATCGAGGAAGGCTATAGGCTATATATCATCACGCTACGACAAAAAGGGGCGGAGCAGCAATGAAAAAGGTTGCGAAAACGATGATAATGTGACGCAGACAAAGTTGCGCGGGACAACTAGTAATAAATATGACTATTTATTGCCAACAGTGCCGATGAAATGTGCCGAAGAAAGAGACGAAACTTTACATAACCAATGGCATCATCCCTTTTTCAGACTTGAATCATGATGACATCACTGATGACACGGCCGTCATATTTCAGAACCATAAATTTGAAGAAGTTGACATAAGCCAACCCGCACTGGTGTTGTGACTTATAGTCCACTCCCTCTATGGAGGATACCAGCAGTCATGGTGGTTCGCCGTACGTTGCTTAAACTAATATTTTAATGTCTTTTTCTATGTTTTAGGGGCAATGTTTTCGCGGACTAAACGAGGAGCTCTCGTTATAACTCTAGGAGGATATACCTTCTATCGGCAGTGTGACTATGGTGTTAAAACTCGCTGGTACTGCGCCACAAACCACGGCAAAGGATGCCGAGCATCAATGATCTCCATCAGTGGTACTAATGACATCATCAAAATAAATAATCAGCATAACCATTAATTGCTAATGAGAATTCTTGTGCAGTTTTTCAATGTACACTTACCTAACTTATTTGACTCTGCCAGAATTGGCTGTAAGTTGATTGAACAATCTAAAAAACATCTAATTTAGATTATGTGTAGCCTAGGTATTAACAACATAATGTGTGTGTGTGTGATGTGTTAGTTTTTTGATTGGAAAAAATATATTGATACTTATGAATATTATTGTTTTAACTAAAAACTTTACTAATCTTCGTTTTTTCCTGTTGTCAACAACATTTTATATACGAGACTTACCTACTTTTCAGATTTTGTGTATACTACATCAATACAAGGAAGAAGGATGATATCCCGAGGTGGTTATAACTACAGTCAGCAACTAAAGAATGGTGACAGACGCCGATGGTACTGTTCTACTCATAACAGCAAGGGTTGCAGAGCGAACATACATACATATCAGGACGAGATTATAAAGATAAATGATATTCATAACCACGCACCTAAAGAACTGGGTGATACAATCGTTAATTATAAAACTTTGTGAATTTTTCTCAACTGATATTGACGTGGGATGAGGTTTGAGCTTGTAAAAAGTGTCGCGAGTTTGCATTTAAATATTTTTAGTACTTTAGTGTTAAAACGGTAATGGCACCATAATTATATGTTTTTTTTTTACAAGTTTACTGTTTCTTAATTGACGTTTCTGTGGTAAAGAATACCCTTCATTATTTTTGTACTTAAAAAAAGGTTATCTTGGTAGAGAAATATATCAGTACAAGATAAAATTATTCGTAAATAAAAAAGGAAATTATTAGGGTAAATTGTAATACAGGTTTTTCTTTTTCAGGTACTTTAACGAGACTTTTTCAGTACTGGTTAGAATCTAAGGTCCACTTGTATCAAAAATTTCCCCAATTATGTATGGGTTGGCATCCAGTCTAACCGGATGCAGCTGGATACCAGTATTTTATATGGAGCGACTGCCTATCTGAACTCCACAAGCCAGTTATTCGCATTTGACTAACAATTTACAATAATTTGTCATTGTTTGCAAATGACAGCAATTGAACAATGTTTTAATTAATATGTCTAGCACGAAACGCATTAAATTATTTGTAGTTTAAATGTAATAAGGAACTGCTTCAAATAAATCATCATCATCATTCTTCTGTCATGGTTTCCGCAAAGTATAAATGCCTGATCTCACTTGTCTGTCTAACTTATCTTATGATTTTATGTTAAATAGACTCCTACATCTCATTTGCATTCCTCGCTTAACAGCAACATATTTGTTATACAAAAGGGGGTGCCTTTTCTGTAACAAACATGTTGCTGTTAAGCTTACAAAATTTCTAGCCATGGATCAGCGCAATATAGCGGGACCAGTTCATATATTACTGTCAACATACTACATTTGACCCTTCTCGGCCAACTTATCGCAGACGAAAGTCTAAGACCAGTGTGTGTTTCCAGTGATTACATACGGGACCGAAACATGGTCGCTCACAATGGGCCGCATCAGAAGGCATAAAGTCACCCAAAGTGCAATGGAGAGGGCTGTGCTCGGAGCTTCTTTGGGTGATTAAATCAGCAATAAGGACACCCGCAGAAGAACCAAGGTTACCGACGTAGCCCGAAGAATTGCCAAAGTTAAGTGGCAGTGGGCAGGGCACAATGCTCGCAGAACGGATGACCGATGGGGCCGAAAAGTTCTGAAACGGCGACCGCGTACCGGAAGACGATGTGTTGAAAGGCATCCAACTAGGTGAACCGATGACATGGTGAAGGTTGCGGGGATCTGCTGGATCAGCTGGATGCCAGTCGCACGGGACCGGTCAATGTATCGCTACATTGCTTGGGGGAGGCCTATGTCCAGCAGTGGACGTCTTTCGGCTGCAATGATGATAATGATGACTTCACCTGATGACTGCGAGCGGCGGTGGCAATGTGTAGATTACAGATAACTGCAATGCCCATGTTTTATTGACACACTACGACAAGATCCTCAAAAGAGCTGAACATCACAATCACTCATAAAAATGCAGTAACTACAGAACGCCACTTGTTACGTTCCTTACTTAGTCCTTTCCCCTCATCCTTAAATTTTCGTTTATTGTGTTTATCATCATGATCATCATCATATCAGCTCGGAATGGCCCACTGCTGGTCATAGGCCTCCCCTTTTTTCCGCCACACATCCCGGTTCTGTGAGTCCCTATGTGCAATAAAAACTACCAAAACTAATTTTCTTAGTAGTTATGAATCAGAAAATAAAATACTGTTTATAGATTTATAAAATTGCCTGTTACTGCTAATTTTTACATATTACTTTCACTTAAATTAACAGTTTTTCTTTTCCTTCTCTCACTTTCTTCTGTTTTTATTAGAACCCCAGTTCATCACAACGACGCGCGGGGCTCAGACAATCCTTGTAGGGGGGTACGAGTTTCTTCGCCATAGAACCACGGGGCACAAAGTACGGTGGTACTGCGGAACCCATGGAACTAGAGGATGCAGAGCCTTCATGTACACAATTCGTGGAACCAATGAGATCATCAGCTGCTTCAACGAGCATTCCCATCCAAGACCAGTTATGTTGAACTTATAGATTATTTAATAGAGGTTATTTTTACAAGTACCTTTAAGTAACGTACCTTTGTAATGAAATATTTTATGTTATTTTCCTATGTTGTAAACTGTGTGCACGTACATAAATAGTAAAATAAATAAATAAATGCAAATAGCAACTGCGACGGAGTCAAGAGCAGACCCATGCGAGACGTGTGAACACGATCCTCTCAGTGTTTGCTTGTGGGTGGACTTAGAGCAGATCCACCCCGAGTACTACTTCACAGACCCATACCAAAGCCAAAAAAAATACCGGTCAAGTGCATGTCGGGCCACGCACAGTGAAGGGTTCCGTTGTTTTTATAACAGCAAAGTGCGGGTCCTATTCGCTGACTGATAGTTTCGTACCAAGCTCTACTTAAACGCCAAACATGACTACTCTAATTTGACTTCCTATACAAACAACAACAACAACAACTGGTTTTTTTTTTTTTTGTAAAACTTATTTAGGAATGAAACAGCGCGATACAACTGACGCTTAGCCCCATTTATCGACATTTCTATGGAGTTGTTCGAAATTTTCGAGTCAAATACAATTGGTCGACTATTACTCGTAAACTTGTAAAGCCCACTTAAGTGCGATAGTTTTCCTTTAAAGTTCGTTATATATAGGTTAGTTAGGCTACTGGCGTGACATTTGTATTTCTAACTACAACCGTTTAGTCTGTAGAGGGGGGGGACACTTGACAATAACGTAAAATAGTACTTTAAAGCTTGATAAGTCACGAACGGTTTACTTAATCAAAAAACAGTATTTCCAAACCTGTAATATTTTTAAAAGACCTATCCAACGATATCCCACACCATGGGAAAGACGAAAAAATGAATTATCATCCCCACTTTACACGACCACGGACAGACAGACAGACATACGGACATGGCGAAACTATAAGGTTGTTGACTACGGAGCCCTAAAAAAACGATTATAACTTTGTAGACTATTTGGTTACAAATAAATTAGAATTCCAAGAAAAGTCAAGAGGGAGTGTGGGTAATTAAGTTCTGCAGATACACCCTTTTCTAATATAACTAGCGATCGACGATCTGCTGAAAGAAGTTTTTTTCTTTATACTTTTTAAAGTTTCTCAAAAAGTGGCGTATTGCAGGGACGTATAGCGTTCGGGATGTGGGCTATTACATACTCGAGCTTTTTCTTTACCTTTTCCGAACTCGTGCGTTATCTTTCCCAACTGTCAAAATAATGTCTATTTAAAAGAAAAAACCAACCACGCACCACCCAGAATGGATGGAGAAAACAAAAAAAAAACTTTTACGGTTGGCGCCATTTTCCAAAAATGTTCTTTATTAAATTGCTTCATTTTTTCGCAACTGTATTAAAAATAGTTGTTCAGTACACGTGCGGAACTGTCATTGCAACGAGTTCCGACAAATGTCAACCCCCACCTTCGGCTGCGCCTCGGCTCGAGTAGACATTTGTCGGAACTCTTTGCAATGACAGGCTTTCCGCACTCGTAATGAAATATACTATTCTGTGAGATTTTAACGACTGTCCTAAGTTATACCTGTGCGAGGAATGATGCCCCCATACATTTGGGAGTAGCCTAGGGTAAATATTCGAATGGCAGCAACGATCAATGACGCTCGCAAACAGAATAGAAAGTCTTGCCTTCTAGCTATGTGCGTCCTGTCTTTCGGCAGGTCCCAGTCTTGATTCTGCAGATACACCAATATACTTGTAATATATACAATATACTATGTCTTAGAACTTTATGAACAAAATGTCCATATTTGAACACGACACGCAACCTTTACCAGTACCGTTTTTTGTAACTAGGCTTCTAGAACGTTTATTTTACGCTCTATTAAAAGTTTTGGATTTCTATTCCGAAAGCGAACTCCAGAACGTTGCAGAATTCGAATATTGTAATGAATCTCCAGTTTTAACCGTTAAGATCAAGTTAAATATGTTGTATGTGTAGTAGATTTTAGCAATCTTCTTGTTATTAATTGATAATGTTTGTGTTTTGTACCTAATCCTAATCTTCCATGTAGCAACACTAATACCGGGACCAGAACGACTCCAACATATTTAGTTTTTTTTTTAAATATAACAACTTTTTAATAACTTTTTTTACTTATTTAGATCAGTACTTTACCAGCTTTACTTAAAATAAATAAATCATTCCTTGACCCGCTCGGCATCTCGTCCTGTGGGATCTTATATATTTTTCAGAGTATCACTAATCAAAGGTTTTACTTCCCAGGTCCAATATTTTTAACTACTTCTAGAGGAGCCAGGGCCCTCATCATATCTGGCTACAAGTTCTACCGCCACCGCATGCGAGGAACCAAGACCAGGTGGTATTGTGCTACTTTTGGCGGATGCAAGGCCGTGGTGTACACTATTGGCGAGGATAAGGTCGTTCGCTGTGACAATAACCACTGTCATCCGCCGCCTACTATTCAATACCTACCGGGTCGGGTTGATAAAATACAATAACCGTTTGCCGCCTGCTCCCGTTTGCCACCTGCTCCCGTTTGCCGCCTGCTCCCGTTTCCATACAGGTCGCCGCGGTCAGTCACTGCGATGGTTTTGCCGTTGCTGGTTGTTAGAAAAAAGCTGTACTCAGCAAATACCTTTGAAATAACGACTCTCGAAAAATCTATTTAAACTAGTTATACCAACATATTCTAGAGGTAGTCCTATACTCAGTCGATAAGAATTGATCATTTCCATGATTTTCATTCATTGACATATTTCGAACAGCTTTAAAGTCAGCATGTATTTTAGATGTACCTAGTTTGTAGAAGGGATTAAGGTAGTGTATATTTTTATTTAATAATAACGAGAAATAAAATAAACACAATAATATTATGTTATTAACATATAAAAATGTGTTGCCTGTACCTATTATTCTATTTTTTTGTTAATTTGTAAGAGCCAGAGAAAAAATAAAGAAAATGAAAATGATTCTTCTTGCTTTTTATTCGTTTATTTCCTAGGAAACCTATCCGTCCTACCTCTGAAACCTAGTAATTACATTATCAAAATGAGCTTTAATGTGTATTAACCAAGTAGGTAATCTATTCTTTTCAGATGCAATCTTCACGACTTCGGCAAGGGGAGCTCGCATGATCATTCTGAAAGGTTTCAAGTTTATGAAGCAGCGTAGATCAGGCAGAGGTGTTACCAGATGGTGGTGTGGCACCCACAGGAAGAAAGGCTGCACTGCTTCGATAATGACTATAAATGACTTGATAATTAAGGCCAAAAATATACACAACCATGCCCCTCCATTTTTTTACAGTGACGAAAATGATCATGATACGGGTTTATAACTAAGTAAATTGGTGTGGGTAAATACTGTAACCTAAATAGCAGTTATAGTTTTGAGCCGTTTGGGGTCGAAACGCTCGGGTCATGGGGCCCAAGTGCGCATTCCCTTTTTAAGGAAATATCTCGTCGACTGGTTGACACTTCGCGAGACCAGAGCGCTGGCTATTTCTTTGGACAAAGAATTAGTATTGCCATTCAACGTGGCAATGCTGCCAGTCTTCTGGGCACGTTTCCGGATGACAGCGATGGGGAGGAGTATTTTGACGCCTAAACGTCCTGTTGTTTTTAAGTTAGTTTATATATAGTTAGTTAGTTTATTTTAATATTTAGTTTTAATTTTGTTTATTCAATATTAAGTTAAACAGTTATGGTACATTGGTTGTTTGTAATATTACAATAAAATGATTAGTAGTAAAATAATTGAGTTTAACCTACCGATACATATTGCTTTATTATTTTAACCCTTTGATTTAGAAGGTAAACAGTGGATGCTTTGTATACAATCTTATACACAACAAAGATGGGCCTGTCGAAACCCAGGTGTAGGGTCACGAGCTGTTTTTTTTTACGTTGCCACTTGCAGTTCAATTCTATAAGGTTGGAAGACTTCTCAACCGGACTATCCTGTGGTGACCTCAAATGAAATTAAGGCCCCCAGCCATGGCTAACAAACTCTGTGGGGTTCGGACCTCGTCTTAGAGTGCCATTGAGGGGAGGGCAGCTAGGGACAGGCTGGGTCAAATTATTTTTATTTAAGGAATTTAAAGCAACCGGCTCAACGGCACGGGTTGGCTTGTTGAGCAGAGTCATGAGTTGTCTCTGTATTTGCGAGTTCACCCTGCACTCCTGACTGACGTCCGGTTTCCATTGAGGAGGAGAGGAGACGCGCGGGAATCGAACGATCACTTTGTTTGAATGTACATCGCGTCTCTCGTCTCATTTTGTATTGATACATGAGAACGACCCACCCCTTTTGAATCGTGTTGTAGTACTAACTTTAAGGGAGCAGTGGTGGCCCAGTGGTGGCAGCCCCGACTTACGAGCAGTAATTCGTGGGTTTGAACCCAGGCAAGTGCATTACTTTGTGTAATTTATTTCATCACCGCTGCCCCCAAGATGTGAAGGAAAACATCGTGAGAAACCGGCATGTCCTAAAACTAAAAATTCTAAGACATGTGACATCTACCAATCCGCACTGGGCCCGCGTGGTGGATTAAAACCCACTCCCTTTCATTGAGAGGAGGCCTGTGTCCCAGCTGAGGGAACATTGTACGCTGATGATGATGATAACTAACTTTAAAGAAAAAACTTTGTTGAATTTACACCTAGTTTCGGAATTACGAATGTGCTGTGCTTGTCATGCTCAAATTTACCAGGAATTTCAAGTAATTCCTTTGAAATTCTAGACTAAAGGACTTCTACTCACATTGAGAAACCCTTAAGTAATTTGGCAAGTTCTCAGCTTCAAATTCTCAATTTAGAAACCGGTTGACCTTCATTGATCCAGTCTGAACGTGTGCTGTAAGAATATTTGAAGAATACAAAACGTATAGTTTGAATAATGTAAGAACTCTTTAAATAAAAAAAAATATCAAAACTGTACTTATCTATATGCTGAATTTTTTTTCGTAAATTAATTGATTTTAATATGATTAGATTAATTAAGTAGCAATCATATATCTATTCAGAAACATATTTATTTACAGAACAACATAAAACTAGGTACTCATGCACATGAGTGAAAAAAAGTAAAGTTAAGTAAAGGGTAACATTATTTTTATTTAATATCATCTTTATTTATTCCCAATTAGATAGTTAGTCTGTATATTGAGCCTCCATATGAATAAAACAAACATGTGTTCTAAGTTATGTTTTTTTTTTCAGAGCCTGTAACATTCATAACATCGTCTCGAGGATTCCCAGCTTTATGTATCGGTGGTTTTAAATTCTCTAAACATTTAAAGTCAGATTATGGAAAAATCCGTTGGCGGTGTTTGAAGCCAGGTTGTACAGCAGTTGTCTACACCATCCAAAATACTGTCGTCAGGTGCAATAATAATCATAATCACCCACCGTCAGCATGATCGGCTTCAGTTTATAATGCTGCTACTGCTGGGGACCAAGCCTCCGCTCGGTGGGCCGTATTCCACCACAAACCCCCAGTGTGGGTGGATGAGTTATTGATTTTAATTACAATTTCAATGCAATTAATGTTTTTTTTGTAAGGGAGTTTTTAATACAGTTGCTCAAAAAGTGGCGTATTGCAGGGACGTTTAGTGTTCGGGATGTGGGCTATTACATACTCGAGCTTTTTCTTTACCTTTTCCGAACTCGTCCGTTCTCTTTCCCAATTGTCAAAATAATGTCTATTATAAAAAAAAAAAACATCCACAGTGTTTTTACTAAAAAAAAATTAGAGAAGTTTTTATGATTCATACAAATATTTCTAAAAAGAAGCTACTAATTTGTTTCAATATCAGATTTAATGATTTGATTCAATGAGTTAGGTTAGGTTTCATTTCATTTCATCTCATTAAATTTCATTTCATATCAATAAAAAAATCTACTGAAGACTTGGCTGTATGGGGCATATTTCCCTTTGCCTACCGAGAATGGGTGAAGAAAACAAAAAAACATCTCTGCTTATATTCTTTTATGGTTGGCGCCATTTTCCAAAAATGTTCTTTTTATTATTTTATTAAATTGCTTCATTTTTTCGCAACTGTATTAAAAATAGTTGTTCAGTACACGTGCGGAACCGTCATTGCAACTTGTTCCGACTGTCAACCCTCACCTTCGGCTGCGCCTCGGCTGCGCCTCGGCTCGGGTAGACATTTGTCGGAACTCTTTGCAATGACAGGCTTTCCGCACTCGTAATGAAATATACTATTCCATTTGCATTGTTTTAGTTTTAAAGTCTTCATTAAAGTATGCTTTCCAGTTTTGCTGTAAGTGTATCATTCTTATCTATCAGTTTGTTTGCCTCAAACATGTAATCGGCCGTCAATAGATGGCGTTAAGTTCAATATGTACGAAGTTGTCTTCTCACTCTTGACGGCCGACTTTATACTGCATGTGAAAAGGCTAGACCTTTTGTAATTTTGTATTTTCTTCAGCAATAGGTACGGCTCTGTATTTATTTTTTCTTAAACAGTTATTGACAAGTCTTAGTCAAAATGTGTTTCCTTGGCCTTAATTAACACAATATTAATAGGAGTCTGATTATGTGCCTGGTTGTGCCAAGCTAACTCAGACAAAGCCAAGTTTTTTTTTTGTTTTTAATATACCTAATAATTCAACTAACCTTGAAATCTTGTATGTGTGTGCGGGGGATGCGTGTGTGTGTGCGGGAGTGGGTGTTGGTGGAAATAAAAACCTGATATAATTTCAACTTTCATATAATTTGCAACGAAATCACAAATGTTACTTACCATTTTGAACATATTTAAATAGGACGAAACCTTAGACGTTATTCTTCTAATTACTATTATCACAAATAGATACCACATCTACTTATATATTTAAGTATTATATCAGTACTTAATAGCAAGGGCACCCAAATAACATTTTATACAGAAATTACAAAGAAATATGTTTTAGAAAAAGTGAATACTCATAGCTATTATTAAACAAAACTTAAATATTGAGATTGTTTTAAAACTTAGTGGGATAGTTTAGCAATAGCTAGGTGTTATTTTTAATGTCTATGTAAAAGCTGTTTAGAAATTAGTATCAACCAATCACAGAACGCCAAAAATAATTTCTTACATATGTAGTAATTAACAAATTATGTTGTAGGATTGTTTTAAAACTAAATGATATAGTTTAGCAATATAGCCACTGATTATTAATTTCTAATGTATTTGTAAAATCTAATAAGATATTAGTATCAGCCAATCACAGATTATCATACAGTTTTGGACTAGTAATTTTTTACATAAATAACAAGTAATAAAACGTAAAAACTAGTAACTAACAAATCTTATAATACTAGCTGTTTTATTAAAATTTAATAAGATAATTTAGAAAAGTAAGTATGTATTAATTATCTTTATTTAAATTTGAAAATTTGTCAACATCAGTTGATAGTTTCGAAAATCATTAAGAAAAAATTTAATACAAATAAATTGCAAATAAAAATCTAAGAAACATTAAAGTATCTTAATTAATAAATATTTGTTTTATTATACAAATCCACAAATCGTTTCGTTTGAAACCTAGTCTATTAAGTCACAATAAAAACTATTAATTAACATAAATTATCTGTCTGAAATATCGATTCAGGAAATTATAATAACATTTATTTTAAATGATAACTCTTGGTTTCACAAAATATTCGTTGAAAGTAAGAAAATAATGCATAATGATGAAATTGAACGTAACCGTAAGTAAACGTCACCTGTGTTATGACAGCTGACATTGTCTTTGATATTTACACAAGTGCACAACATATGCACAAGTATCAAAATTACAGGGCGTCCAAAAATCGTCAACATCGCTGTCAATAGAAAAAGTGCCCAGAAGCCTGACAGCATTGCCATCCGACGTGGCAATTCTTTGGCCAAAAATAAGGCCAGCCAGCCCTCTTGGTCACGTAAAGAGTCGACTAACCAGTTCCTTGTGGTTATAATTGTTTTGCAACATCAATAAACAACAGTTATTTTTCTATAAATATGGACAATCTATCACGTTCAGTAGACATTTCGCCAGCTTAGGAGTGTAGAGGCCATTATAGTTAATATTTTTAACAGACATCGAACAAAATTCGAGCAAACGGTTACCTTTCTTTTCGATTTCAGCCCCTGTATACCCATCGTCACGCAGATAAGGCCCAGCCATATTCTTCGGTGGCTATAGATTAGTTAAACATAGAACCATGAGCAGTAAAACTAGATGGCGTTGCTGGAGACCGGGTTGTTCCGCTATTACCTTCACCATCGATGATATTTTGGTTAGAAGCAAACTATCATTAACACCCACCATCACCGACGTGGAAAGAGAAAAAATAAAAATGTTATTTATTTTGTCTCTCTGCTCTGTAACAAGTAAAACATACTACTGTTATCTAAAATCCATCATCATCATCAATTCAGCCCAAAAGACGTCCACTGCTGGACATAGGCCTCCCCCAAGTGTCACCACATTGACATTTTGGGGGGGTTTTGCCGTAATCGCCACGCTTGGCAGGCGGGTTGGCGATCGCAGTAAGGTTGTTACAAAAGCACAGAGAACGGTGCTGCCCATTCGCTGGCGAATCCCTTATTCGCCTCTTCGACACCCACGGCAAGATACGCGATGGTGCTATTCTTTACGTCCGATACCATACAGATCTAAAATCACTGCCTTGTTAGTCTAGTGGTCGCAAACGCGACTGCTGAGCGAGAGGTCCTGGCTTCGATTTCCGCGTCGGGCATTTTGTCATTGGGTTTTACCATTAGGAATTTCTCAGTAGCAGCCACGGAACCTGGACTTGTGCCCGATTGAAGGCAATAGGCTCGCCCCCTATTACATGGGACTTTAACATAACTGGCGAAATGTGGGTTTACTATTAGGTACACCTCTGCCTAATCCTTCGGGGATTACAGGCGTGATGTTATGTTATGTTTTTTGTTATATAAAATACTTGAAACATAACATTTTGTAAATGAGCGAAAAAAATATCTCCTGCCCCATACAAAATTTCTAAACCTATTCGACCCATACGTATGGGGCAGCAGATATTTTTTTTCGCAATTACGATGTTTGTCCGATGGAGAAACATGTTCAGTTTGATGGTCTGTAGTACACCGTTGAGTATGTATATACCCTTTACTCAAAAATGCATGTAATGTGGTCATTATTTTGACAACCTTGTTTGACCAAAGTCGACCTTGCCGTTCTGTTTCAAGGAGCGGCCGGCAAAGTTTTGCTGGCCGCTCTAACAGGCCGGCAATGTTTTGCCGGCCGCTATTTTGACGTTTCAACGTTTTAATAAAACAAATCTAAAAAGATTTTATTTAGAACACAGCTGTTTGTATCTATAGAGATAGGTACAAAAAGATTTTATTCCATATTAGGCTGTATAGTTCTAACTACCATTGTTATAAAAATAACAAAGAATAACAAAAGCGCGGTTCAGCGTAAATTTTAATTAATATATTTTTTATTTAAATTACTTGCTGGTTTTATTTAGATTAGGTACCTGCATTTTTGAGTAAAGCACTATACGAACCTTGGCCCACAATGACTGCTTCGCTGGTCACGCTATGATTGCCTCGAGCTAGCCTAGCTACGCTCTAGGCCTTTCAGCTTGGCCACCATTGCAGCTCTTGCTGTCCGCTGACCGCGTTGTGTCGGCCTGGAGCTGCGCTACGCTGCGCTGTCGGCCATAATCAGCGCGACCAGCAAAGTAGTCATTATAGACCGCGGCAGTAATGTACTATTCCTTTACACCTGTATAGTTTCGTCAAACAAGACCCTGCAGGGAGCACTCATGTAATCTAAATCTTACCTTCTTTCTATTTTAACTTTCGCTTGATTCAACCAATCGGTAATGATTTCCATCAGATAATTTTCAGTAGTTCTTCATAGAGTTTTTTGCAGATTTCTGAAATAATGACATTGTATTAAATTACGTAGTACCTATAGTGCAAAAATGAGATGCATCATGTGGTACACTAAAATTCTGCATATTGGTAAATCTTAGGGTTTATATTTTACTATTTACCAACATGAGTTGTTCAATGTAAGGATTTTGTAAAGAAGACTTTTTTCGAGCTTTCCCCATTAGAGTTTGGGACATGCTAGGTTTTACCAATGAAAATTGGGGAATATTGGATTATTGGAATAAACTATGAGTAATTCATAAATAACCATGAGCAACCATATGTGAGTCGAGATGTCCGTAGTAACTAAGCTAGGGCACCCCGACGGATTATAGTAGGTTAGAACTGAGAGCCATAACGAGCGAGCCGAGTTCAGGCTGTTACAGTAACATATTATACACGGATGGCAAGTTATAAAATCATCACCTGCCTAGCCTTTTCCCAAACTTTGTTGGGGTCGGCTTCCAGTCTAACAGCAGCTTAGTATCAGTATTTTACATGAAGCGACTGCCTATCTAACCTCCACAACCCTGTAACTGGGTAATACGAAACCCCTTGGTAAGACTGGATGTCAGATTCTCGGCTTCTGACTACTTGTAACGACTGTCAAAGATCTACAAATGACAGCCGGGACCAACGACTTAACGTGCTTTCCGAGGCACGGAGGAAACTCGCTATGTAATTATGGTCACTTACCCACGGACGGACCTCGGCAATCACAGCTTAACCTTGAAGATCGACCCATGCGGCTGTTATTATTTAGCCACGCAGCTCCTGGCAAAATATAAAATATACTTACGAAATACTAATATAAACGTTTCTGTGTGTAAAAATGATTTCTGCCTCGTTTTCCAGTAGTATTATTCTCAATATATTGGATGTGAGGTTTCAGACGATCCCACCACCAATACCAGCCAAAAATGTCATATGAAAAAAAAAAACTTCAAAAAAAAAACTGAGATTATTTGTATGTTTTGGAATAATATTTTTCTTAAGGTGCAATTTTCAGGTCAATGTCGGATTGTATGTTGATAAAATATGATTCGCGAGCGTAATAAATGTGGCTTTACGGAGTAATAATCATTCGGTGCGATCAAAAGAATGGAATTAAACGAACTTAGAGATTGATTAATTTAATAATTATAATTCTGTAACTTCATACGTGTTACGGTCGCGTAAATTCGCGTTTAGAATGGGGTAGTTTTTAGGGTTCCGTCGCCGAATGGCAAAAGCGGAACCCTTATAGATTCGTCATATCTGTCTGTCTGTATGTCTGTCCGTCCGTATGTCACAGCCATTTTATTCCAAAACTACACAGTTGAAACTTGGTAGGTAGATGTATTCTGAAAACCGCTTTACGATTTCAAAAAATACAAACATACATGCAACTGAAAATGAAATAGAAGAAAAAAAAACTTTTTTGTATAGGAGCCCCACTTAATTTTTTTTTTGTTTTTATTATTTGTTGTTATAGCGTCAACAGAAATACATAATCTGTAGAAATTTCAACTGGCTAACTATCACGGTTCATGAGATACAGCCTGGTGACAGACGGACGGACGGATGGACGGACGGACGGACGGACGGACAGCGAAGTCTCAGTAATACTCCAAATCTATACGTGCGTGTTTATAGATAGGTCTTTAAAATGACATTGAGGTCCCCAATTCATTTTTTCTCAGTCAATCGTTAGAAAGATAGACACTTCTAATGTGGTAAAACGTGTCCCCCCCCTCTAATTTCTAAAGTAAGAGAAGGAAAATTCTGAAATAATGTAGGATTATAGAACATAAAATACATTATGTTAAAATATTATTTCCCCTTATTCATTTTCTTTACACATCCTTTACATTTTCAAATATTTTTTACTAAACAACATACAAAAAACATTTAAAAAAATATCAAAAATAGTAGCCCACCAGCATCGGGAACAGGGTCCGGGCTACCGGTGGTTAGGGCTCTTGAGAGAGGAACCTCCTGACAATACGTGCCGTGTCCAGAAGTACTGCTTTCTGAATCAAGCCCTTACTCCAGCGGTCAAGCGAAAGACTCCGCAGATGTTGGTCGAAGCTTTTGGCTATTAAGCCATTGGCCGACACGACTACCGGCACAATGACTGCTGTTGTCACATCCCACATGTCGACAACCTCGCGAGCCAGATCTAGATACTTGAATTGCTTATCTTTCTCTGCTTTCACGAGGTTCTCGTCATGCGGGACCGTTATATCAACAATCATTGTGCGACGCTCCAATCGATCTATCAACACAATGTCAGGCTTATTGGCAACAATAGTCCTGTCAGTGACGATAGATCGATCCCAATACAACGTGATATTACCATTATCGAGAACTGGGTCGGGCGCATACTTATAGTATGGCACTTCTGATTCCACAAGGTTGTATTTCAAAGCAAGTTGCAGGTGGCTAATCCTGGCAACAAGGTTGTGTCTATGCAAGTACTCTCCGTTAGCTAGACGAGAACAACCAGAAATAATATGTCTGATGGACTCACCCGGACGGTGGCATGCCTGACACACGTCCACTGTCCCGTCCTTCATAATATGTTTCCGGTAGTTATTCGTCAGCATAACTTCGTCCATTATTGCACAGACAAAACCTTCAGTTTCCCCGAAGAGGTCACAAACGCAGCCAGGATACGGACGCTAAGAAGTCTAAGTCTAAAATATTATTCTTACATTTATACATTACCATACCTACCTTTGTAAAGAAAGAAAATAAAAATATTGATTTGTACTATACCTGTATTAAATTATGTATGTAGTAAGTAACTCCTGGATGTTTTTCTAAAATTCTTTGCGGGGTTAATAAAAAGCATTTATTTCGTATATACCTGGTTTTATTACTAAACATCGGTGACATGTTTATACAATAATGACTAGATTTTAAAACTGACTTCTGACTAGAATTTATGTACTTATTTTTTTTTTTTAATAAATAACACAGTGAGATTGCCAAGTTACAAATGGCATATAGACATCGAGTTCGTTACTTAATAATAAATCTTAAAATTAAAATAGACTAGAACTCAAAGCACTTGCTAGCCTGTATCACAATTCCATTTATATTTTTTTGGCAGAAAATGTCATACTATTTCCATTACAAATTTTATTTGACGTGACAAATGACGTCTTAGAAACCTTGAATTAGGCAAGTAGCGTGACAAATAACCTTACTTATTTATGTTTTTTGTTTTTCGTCAAATTTTCTACACATCGGAGGTTGAGGCGAAAGTTATGAAGATTTGCGGCTACAGATACACACGTCACTCTGTGTACTCATCCCGAGTGCGATGGTTGTGTGCGGACAGTAAGTCACGGGACTCTCACGCCATCGTGGTCACTATAGGACACACAATGGTGGACAAGCAGAACAAGCATACACATTCTCCTAGCTAACTAGTTCCTATGATAAATCCGTATTCAAAGCTTTTAGTTGACTAACTTACGATAGCCGATCGAATAAATGAGACAGCTGTCCTTAGTACCTAATGTCATTCGAGAATATTTGACGAATTTGCCTGATAGACTTGGTCGTCTAGTGATATTAGTGATATTACAGCTAAGTTATGTATTTTTATTTCTTGTGAGAAGAAGCTGTATAGAATATATTTTCTGGCACTACAACACATTGGCTTATCCCATAGAAAATACAAAAAAAAGTATTTCAACATAATCATATTTAAATACGGGTAAAACTTACTGTTTATAACCTTAATGTTTATTTAACTTTTAAAACGGATGCCTATTTAATTTTTTTACATGTATTTATGTATTTTTATTAATAGTATGTTCTACACAATGTATCTAAACATTTATTCTCAGATTTAGAACGATGGAATACACAAGATATATACATATTTTACTTATGTACTTGTCATTGTTATAAGTATTTAATTTAATGAAATTATTATAAACCATTTCTTATCTACATTTATTATAATCAAGCCTCGCATAAAATGATTACTTAATTTAGTAATGCAATTAAATACAAAAGTTCGTTTTTTTACCATTTTATACAATTTTTAACATTAAAGAAGTAGGTACACTACAGGTGATAAAACTACATATAAAAGGCTTATTAAATGGACATGAAAAACATCATCCAAATCTAAAAGGGTTTAGGAAAATATTGATTAAATGTGAACACACATAACATTTATTACGAACACTACTTCTACAGTTAGGTACATAATAATATCAAGAATAAACATCATATAGGAATAGGTGTTTTTAACAAGAGAAAAACTTATTTCCAAATTCATTATTTCAAATAACTACAATATCAGCGACCGTAGACTACTTCATCAGTAGTTGTTAATTTGAAATCATGAGTTTAACAAAACCATTATTTTTCATTCAACATCATTCCTAATCATTCTTATTGTTAATCATTCTTAGTCTTATTCGTTCCTATCTTAATCATTCTTATTCATATTTATGACGACCAGTTTTGTGAAGTTTCGCTAATTTTACAACAATATTCAGAATGCATCCGTTTTTCATCAGATGTCAACTTTATTCCACGTTAGAAAAACCAACCATTAAAATGATATGTTTTAAATTAGCGACATGAATGGCAGCCATCTTAGCTGTAGTTGTTTCCATGACGTAAACATCGTACAAGTGTGTTGCTCCTCCTTGATAATTTTACCTTTGCAAGTAGTAATCGTTGCAGTACATGTTTTACATCTAATACATTGCCATATTATATACCCATTATTCCATTGAGACTTAAATATATATTCGTGGCCGTTTTGCTCGTTTTTAAAGTACCTAGCAGGAGTCACGTTTATCGGTATGTTACTTGGAATAGGTCGATTGGCTAAGGAGGGAGGAGATGTATTTAAATTTTCATTTAGAGGGCGAGACATGGTTTGAGTGGTTAAGGGTACAGGCGACACATTTTGACTGTCATTAACATGTCGTAAACTAGGTCGGCTGGGTAGGGGGAGGAGACACATATTTTCATTTATAGGTTCGCAGTTGGGTTGGTTTGGGTAGCGGGTTTGAGATACAGCTTGAACATTATTTACGGTTCGTAAAATAGGTCGCTCTGTCAAGCGGGCTTGAGACATATCTTGACCATGATTTACTGGTGGTAAATTAGGTCGGTTTGTGTAAGGGGCTGGAGCCTTAATATGTTGACCATCATTTACTAATAGTAAGCTAGGCTGGTTTGTGTAGCGGGTAGAAGACGTATCTTGACCATCATTTAATGGTGGTAAACCAGGCCGGTTTGTGTAGCGGGCTGGAGACGTATCTTGACCATCTTTTACTGGTGGTAAACTAGGTCGGTTTGTGTAGCGGGCTGGAGACGTATCTTGACCATCATTTAATGGTGGTAAACCAGGCAGGTTTGTGTAGCGGGCTGAAGACGTATCTTGACCATCATTTAATGGTGGTAAACCAGGCAGGTTTGTGTAGCGGGCTGAAGACGTATCTTGACCATCATTTACTGGTGGTAAACTAAGTCGGTTTGTGTAGCGGGCAGGGGACAAATTTTGGCCATCATTGGGTACAGGTGACACATTTTGACTGTCATTAATATGTCGTAAACTAGGTCGACTGGGTAAGGGGAGAGACATATTTTCATTTATAGGTTCGTAGTTAGATCGGTTTGTGTAGCGGGCTGGAGACGTATCTTGACCATCTTTTTCTGGTGGTAAACTAGGTCGGTTTGTGTAGTGGGCAGGAGACAAATTTTGCGCATCATTTACTGATGGTAAACTAGCCCGAATTATGTAGCGGGTAGGAGACAAATTTTGATGATCATTTACTGTTGGTAAACTAGGTCGGTTTGTGTAGCGGTCAGAAGACCTATCTTGACCACCATTTACGGATGGTAAACTAGGTCGATTTGTACAGTGTGCAGGAGACATTTCTTCATTAGTGTTAACAGAACTGTAGTGAGGTTGATTGGTTAAGGGGACTCCTTTAAATTTCTGACTATCATTGTTTGTTCCGGAATTAGTATGGCTAGTCAAGGAGGCAACAGATATATTCCCATTTTCATGAGTAGGAATGTTATTGTTTAAGGGGTTACGTGACGAAATCTGATTTTTAAGTGCATTTCTGTGATTTAGTCGGGTTTGTAACCCCACTTTTATTAAATGTCCATTTTCATGGATAGGTCTGTCATAAGGAGTTGGTCGACTGATCAAGGGGAGAGAAGACGTATTAACATTTTCATTTCCACGTCGGTAATTAGGATAGTTGGTTATCGGTACAGAATATATTTTTCCATTTTCATTAACAAGTACATAATCAGATATAATATTAACACGATTTTCATTTATACTTCGGTAATTAGGTGCTGTGTTCACATAGTTAGAAGACATGTTTCGAATTTCATTTGTAGATCGGAAATTAGGTTCTTTGCGAACAGGCAACTTGTTCACAGTTTCATAAATTGGTCGGTAATTAGGTATGTAACTAGGTTCATTGTAAACGCGGATAGGAACCATATCCAGATTGTTATTAAAATATCGGTAATAATAATCATTAAGAATGCTGTCGTACGAAATATACGGATTGTTACTTACAGGTCCGTAATTATGAACGGTAGAGTTGTCTAGCTGCGGACTACTGCGCGCTGATGCTGATACATCATCATCAGTCAGATCAGCATCAGCATCGCCCTGATCAGCATCATCCTTATCATCATCAGCCTGATCATCATCAATCTTATCATTTTCAGCCTGATCAGCATCAGCATAATCAGCATCAGTTGGTGCTGATAAATTAGGACGGTAACTAGGTTCATTGTACGTACGTACAGGGACCCCAGTAATCTTTTCGTATAAAGCTCTGTAATAAGGTTCATTAAATTCAAATGCACTGGTCGAATGTTGGTTGACTCTTTGGACAGAAGGCTCATTAGAAATTATACCAGGAGGCATAACCGGATTGGTAATTAAAGATCTTTGATTAGGCTCATTATTAACCCTGACAGGAGATACATTCATACCTGCTTTTATAGGTAAGTAACTAGAATCGTAAAGACCGGTAGGCAACATATTCTGACTTACATTTGGATTTCTCAATTTAGGTTCATTGGTTACGTGGACAGGGTTCTTTAAAATGTCATTTATGGATAGGAAAGCAGATTCATTGTTATCGCGTCCAGGTGATACATTATGATTTTCATTTAATGGCCCGCGATTAATTCCAGGTCCGGGCTCATTGTTATCGCGTTCAGAAGATACATTATGTTTAGAATTTACTGTCCCACAATCAAGTGCAGAACGGTGTTCATTGTTGATGTGGGCTGGAGACATATTATCGGGGTCTTCATTTTCAGTCGCACCAGTAAGTTCAGGACTAGGTTCATAGCCTACGCTAACAGGAGAGATATGTACGTTTTCATTTGTAGAACCAGAATAAAGTTTAGAATTAGTTGCATTATTTGATGGGACAGAAAACATAATATTTAGAATATAATTTATAGATTGATTAGTAAGTTCATTGTTATTATGAACATGAGACATAACCAGACATTTATTTACTGGGTCACAACTAAGTTCATTGTTTGAAACGACCGGAAACATAATATTTAGAAAATCATCTATAGATGGGTTAATTGGTTCATGGTTAATGGGTACAAGAGACGTGTCCGAGTTGTTATTTACCCATCCAGTATCAGGTCCGTAAAAAGGATCTCTGTCTATGAGCAAAGTGGACCAAAATTTATATCTGTACTTTAATAAAAATAATGATACTGGATCTTCATTGTATACGGGGGTAGACGCATTATTCACGGGGTCAGAATCATTATCTTCGGGGACAGACGAAATTTCTTCACTGTCCTTTCCTTCCTTATTGACTTTGCCGTTCTTGTTTTCCCCCAATCCGTTATCCTGCATTATTCTTACTATTATACCTTTTTTCCTCTTGTTTTTAGGTACCCCCACTTTATTGAGATTCTGTTTTTGCTCATTTCCTCTCTCTTTCTCGCTCGCCCTCTTTTCCCCAATCTTGCACTCAGAAGGTTTTTCAGAATCAGCTGTCTTCTTCTTCTCCACACTTACTCCTCTTTTTTCTTCATTATCATTTCCTTCTTTACTGACTTTGCTGTTCTTGTTTTCACTCACTTCGTTATTCTGCCTTATCCTTACTACTAAACCCGTCTTTCTCAAGTTTTTGATTAACCTCGCTTTATGAATTTTCTGTTCTGTCTCATTTTCTCTCTCTATCTTGCTCGCCTTCTTTTTTCCAATCTCGCCGTCAGAAGGTTTTTCTGAAACCAAACATTATTTGTAGAAGTTGTTTGGAGCTTTGCATTTTTCCATGCCAATTTATTTTCTACTGCCTAATAGTCTACTAGAAACGGGCGATTAACGAAAACTTAGCCATATTTTGAACCTTGCCCTACCTGACATAAGATTTCTTTATTTGTTTATGCAAGATATTACGTCGTTTGAGTTCAAACATGTTTAGCCGTAAGTATCGGCGTATAAATATTTCACAAAACATTGTAAAGAGTTATCAATAAAAATATGTAAACGACAAATTATTTAAAATTGGCACTTAAAAAGTTTACAATTTAGAAACTCTATAAATTAAAATTATTGTTAAAATGTTAATAAAAAACTATATTTATCATATAATTTAGTATTAATGTCAAGGAAAAGATAAAATTATTCAATCACAATATTAATGAAAGGGCAAAGATAAAATTATTCAATCACAATATTAATGAAAGGGCAAAGATAAAATTATTCAATCACAATATTAATGTCAGGGAAAAGATAAAATTATTCAATCACAATATTAATGTCAGGGAAAAGATAAAATTATTCAATCGCACAAATTGGCTAGAAATTCGGAGACATTACAATATGCTTTTTGCTAAAGAAACATTTTCTATACCTTCCATCGTACTAGGCATACGATGTAAATGTATAATAAATGTGACGATGACAAGTATCCAAATAAAAGTGACAAGGTCCAAAATTTATATTCATTTACGAAAGGGTTTGTACTTTAAAAGTAAAAAAAAGACTCCTTGCTGCTTTATTTATCAACATGGTGCAAAACCATAAATAACAAAAGCCATAAATACCTAGTAAAGATGTAACAAGTTACGAACAACACATATTCTAATATAGATTTACAAACTACAGGGACAATAAATCATTTTTGACATTCACATTTTAGTAGGAGAGTTAGCACTCTGCATTTCTTTGATATAATAGCATATTTAGTGTCTTAAATTTTTCAACAATCTGTGATCTTTAGTTTAATTAAAATTATGTAATATTATTTTTTACATATTGTACACCTTATAAAGATACTGAAAGGGAAGCAGGATCGCGTTGCCGTGCACGCCGGTGTGCCGATTGCCACCTTGTAAAACCTGACCTTTCGTCTCCTATTGTGATATAGTGCCTTCTGATCGTATCAGAACAATCCCAGACATTAATTTGTGTGTGCCTACAATTCGGATCCCGAAAGACCTTCTAGAAGTCCATAGTGACGTCACATCAAACCACGCGGCAGCGAGCTGCTTTAGCAAGCTTGATCCAAGCCAGGACAAGGGTGAAGCTTAAGGTTAGTGGAGTCAAATTGCCTATTCTAGTCAAGGATCTGAATCTCGGCCAGTTTTCACCATAATTATTTATTATTAGGTATCTCCAAAACCCCTCAATATCTCTCATACAGTCCACTACTCAAAAGTTAAAGGCCCACGTGCCACATTTTTTGGTTTAAAGAAAAATGTGGCACGAAAGAAGATTATCAAAACTGTTATTTCATCTGTGACTAACTATAAATGAATTTGAATTTCTTCAATATTTTGTCCTTCACTGAAATGTTCCTACATAACAATCTCCCTGTGACATCTCAAAAAATGTATGTATCGGTGATCTTTATGAAAACTGATGCATCGATGTGCCTAAAGAAATACCAAAAAAAAAACAAAACCTAACCTAACCCAGCGCCTACCCATTGGTTGGCCGAACCTGAAATCCATCGCTTATTTTTAATTATTGAAATAATTGTTGTGAAATTAGATGTTTGTATTCCAATTTGTGAAAATTTAAGATCTCACATTAATGTTATTTTGTATACAAGGTGTAACGGAAAGGGTATATACATACTTAAGGGTGTGCTACAGACCATCAAACTGAACAAGTTTCTCCATCGGACAAACATCGTAATAGCGGAAAAAAATCAGCTGCCCCATACATTTGGGTCTACATTTGAATAGGTATTGCAATTTTGTATGGGGCAGCAGATAATTTATTCGATGTAAAATATGTTTTATGATGAGAAACATGTTCAGTTTGATGGTCTGTAGCACACCCTTAAGTATGTATATACCCTTTCCGTTACACCCTGTATATGTAACTTCTATATGCTTATGATATTCAATAAAGTTCATTTAATTTAGCACTTTTTCATTTTTCATTACTTAATGCGATAGACTAGAGTAAGACCAATCTCCTCTTCATTGATCACTTCAAAGCCATCCGGCGTACTTACCTACGCTATTTTTTTTTAATAAAATACGGAGAGGCAACACTTGGCTTCTCGTTCTTTCACCATGAGATCGGTCTCATTGTAAAAGAAAGAAAAGGCAATTCTCGGGCCTTGGACGATCAAATCTACTGATAGGTGAAGAGTTGATGCCTTTGAAATGTGGTTTTGGCGCTGTCTATCACGGATACCATGGACACTTAGAATTTCAAATTTTCGATGCTATTTTTATGATGGATGTAGACTAGCCGACCGAGAGCTAAAAAGATACGGTACGGTGAGCGTGTACAGTCACCATAATATTTCATCAAAGAAGGTGACCAATGTATCTTTCTCTGTCAACAAATCACAATACTGTTTTTGTACTCTTCAATTCATGCATTAACATGATCATTACATTAACGAGTTAACATGATCTAAAACGTGAGTTATCGTGTATCGTGGTGCCTTTATTTTTCATCCAGTTACTTCTTAAACCAATCCTTTGTCACCACTCGTCGTTATCGTGTTAAACCTTTTTTTGCTATTATATGATTATTTATAAAGAATATTCTATAAGGACAGCCGAGTTATTAAGATATATTTATTGTTAAACACGGTTTATGTTTGTTTAGAACATGAAGACGACTGAGGATAAAAAAAGACATAATTTCTTAAAGCAAATTATTTACTTAATATGCATTAGAGCTACCGTTAACAATTCCAACATAATATTCTTCAAAAGGGGTAATAATTAGCAAACTTAACGTCATTTTTTTTATTTACATAATAAAGACGATTTCTATGCTATTCTTACGTTATTTTGAAACATTCAAAGATTAAATCGTCAGTTACCGCGTGACCATATTTCTGATTGGTTTGGATCTTCTTGCGTTGTAGTTCTACTGCGTTGACTTCGTTTCTGAATCCTCCATCGTTCCCTTAGTTCCTCTTTCTGAGCATCATCTAACTCTACCTTAATCTTGTCACGTTGTTTTTGCTTATAATACCTCTGCTGTTCTCTAAGTTTCTCTTTCTCGGCATCACCTAACTCTGCGACCCTCTTTGGGGGGTTTTTTACACGTTGTTTTCGTTTTTCATTCCTCCATCGTTCCCTCAGTTTGTTTTTCTGTGCATTATCTAACTCTGCAACACTCCGTCGCTTTTGCCTAGCTCGCTCTATGTCTTTTCTGCGTTGCATTTGGTATTTTTCCGGCTCATATAGTCTTATTCGCTCCTTATATAGGCGTGATCTCTCTGCGGCAGTTAAAAGCGAAAAAGGCATCTGAACAGGAGGTACCTGTAAAGGTATTTCGATAGGAATCCCTAGAAACATAAATAATAATCAATTTTTAGTTCAGGTTTAAGTTCACGTAAAACTCACTTACTTTGTTTTTTTGTTAAACAAAATAAAACACTTCTTAAAATCGGAGACACTTTTATTTAAAACATGAATCGCTTTTATTTCAACAGGGACCTCAAATTCGAGGTAGGAGGGACTTAGTCTAGACAAAAATAAAATAAAATTGTTATTCAAAAATAATTTTAATTCTCAATATACATAATATTAACAAGTTCTAACAGATTGTACACAATAACATTTTGCTACATTATTTTCTAAACATGTTATAAAACAAAGTCATTTTTCGTGTCTCTGTCTGAGTGTAGGTGTTTTGATATTTCATCTTTGCACCCATGCGAAGAAAGGACAGACACAAGTAAACTTTTGTGATTGATAAAATATAAACACATTTTATTTTCTTCTTCGATATAACCTAGAGTATAATTACACAACAGTTTGCATCAGTAACAAAGTTTTTTCCTGACTTTACAAAAATGTCATCTACTGTAAGTAATAGAAGTTTCTAAATTATACTTACACACATTTAACTTAACATATAAAACATTGACCGAGTTATTTATTTCTAAAGGTAACAATCAGGAATGTAAGCAACAATAATAATGTAGTCGAACTTTGGAAACCTTATAATATTATTATGTATTGACAAGTACCTAATGAGCTTAACCAGTGAAAGTCAAAATGTAACCTAAAATTTTCGAAGGTCGATTATTGTACCATTTTAAATAAAACCTATACCTACATCATACGTCTTAAAATTAAATTTTAAACATGACTTAGGTAATAATAAAATATTAACAAGATTCAATAAAATGTATATTTGGTCGATATCTATTAAAAACTACTGTACTAACAAAAAACTGAAACTTCCATAATAAATAAAATAAAATGTGAATGTATAAAAGTCTTTGATTTAAAACCCTTTTAATTATAGTACTGGATAGATAAAATACGTTCGATTTGCTCATAATTCACTCAAACATCGACTAGGCTCGAACCTACTATAGAGTACCGCTCAGTTATAAATTAGCACTCAAAAACAACACATTTTAAAGTCTGAGCTTAAAGGATGTTGGGTATAATTAAATAAATACTCTAAGGAACTGATGTACACAGACAAAGTTGAAAAGTGGTCGACCGTCGATGAACGCGGCAGTTCATATACTCATTTAAAAGATATACTCATTTAAAAGAAACTACTTTTGCAATGCCACGAACTCTAAAGTATGAAACAATATCTGCTATTCTTTACGTATTAGTTTCTGCTGATTTTTGTCGCGAGGACCAACCCTGGGTCCTATTGTAAAAGATGTTAATTTTAAATGCTTCCTCAAGAAACTTAACAACCTGTAAAGGCCCTATCTTGAATAATCTTTAGTTGAAAAAGGTGGTAAAACTAATGAATCATTTATAAATAAATTATTTAAGAAAATATTGCAACATAAACTATGAACAATATCAACGGAAAACATATTGAGCTTTGCAAAGGTAATAATTTAAGGCACTAGGTAAAGGCCACAATCCAAAATACAAATCGGCTAAACACGACATTAACACGCTTGACTTGCGCGACAAGTAACGCAAGTCAAGTGATGCGAATGGCTGTTGATAATTCAATCTACCAATCACAGCACCTTCACACGCTTGACAATTTTTAAGCAAATGTTCGGGTATCATTTCGGTCCAGAAAGTATAGGCATCAGACTCGCGAGCCTTTCTTTACTATGCAAAATACTTTTTTGCTAAAGACTTTAATTGAATAAAAAAACAAAGCTAAATATCATTTGGCTTTTCGCAAGCCTCTGTGGTCATGTATATTGTACATTTTAATAATAGCATCTTTTAATGTCGTCAGTTTTGCCTTGCATCCTTTATCGCATTTGTTGCAGACCCAATGCGTTTCATGTTTCTGGTTTATATGTTTTGAGCGCTTCTTAAATCTATGCTCTCCTAGTATTATGATTGCATTTCCTTGCCTCGACCAGCTGTATCGAGGGGTTATTCCTTCTGAAAATGAAAAATCGTATTAGAAAGTAATACATTAAATGGATTAGGAGGGTACATAAATAATATACCTTTCTCTTTCCAAGCTGCTGCATGACACAATAAGTTAGGATTAATCAGATGATAGCAACTGCATTATCTACTAATTTCAATCAGTTGGATAGGTACTACATTCGTGTGCATCTCGACTGAGGGCATTTTTTAAATATTAGCGTAGAAAATATAGAATTTTTAAAGGGAAATTAATTAAAAATCACTTAATCTTGTAGAAAAAGTTATTAAAGGAGATGGCTCAAAATCCATACACTAAAACCCAGAATCGACAGCAATGAAATGTTTACCAACGGGTTAATTATAATAGACATTTTATGATACCAAAGGGAAATCCCGGAAATCCGTGGGGTATAGGAGTTATATCATATCAGAAAAAATAATAAAACTATTTTGAATTGATGCTGTAATTGTTGATTATTCTGTTGTTTCGTTTTTCTCATAATCAGCCTATAATGTTCCCACTGCTGGGACACAGGCCTCCTCTCTGTGAGAGGAAGTGGGCTGTAATCCACCACGCGGGCCCAGTGCGGGTTGGTAGATGTCACATGTCTTCGAATTTATAGGTCTAGGACATGCCAGTTTCCTCACGATATTTTCCTTCACTGTTTTTGAGTGCAGCGGTGATGAAATAAATTACACAAAGAATTGCGCCTGCCTGAGTTCGAACCCACGGCTTACTGCTCGTAAGTCGGGGCTGCCACAACTGGGCCACCGTTGCTCTCGTTTCGTTTTCCTGCCACGGTTTATCTATCGATTTATCTATCTTATATATTTTCTATGTATAAGCACACTGCATCTAAAAATCCTGCAGGTTGATTCAAGTCGTCTTCATGTCGGGCCCAGGCAAGATAATATATTATGGAAATAATGTGGGCACAACTGCCTAATGTGCGGCGGCCATGTATGCAGCTACAGCAATAATCGGTGATTGCTTGGCGATTGTATAGTACGTAGCAATAATAAGTTCTTGTTTAAACGTGTCATGATTTAATTCGGCACCGTACTAACGTATTCTTAATTCCTTCTTCGTCATTAAGGTTCAGTCTCTCGGGATGCCTATAGATTTCAATAGAATACACACCGGTTGCTCTGACATGTTCGTAGCAGTAGGATTTTGCCAGCTTATATGGTACGTTCCAATAGCGAAAATAAGCAGCTCATCGTAAGTCATTCTTGGGAAATCTGCTACGTCTTATAACGTTGCCTCCATGCTCTGAAATGAAATGTTCCTTTGTGCGTTTAGACGGTGTTGATCAACGTAATCTCCTAGTACGTTTGGCCTATTCATATTTCTTTCTATCATTTCTAAAAAAAACAGGCGACTGTCGCTGTAACTCTCTTGGGTTGCGTTGATTAGCGCTGCAGCTATTCGAAAATCTACTATTGCATTGGGCAAAGTATTATTAAAATATCTATGTCGGAATATCTTAAAGTCCATCTTAATTTTTCCGTAGGTGGTTTCTACCACCCATCTGAACAATGTTACTAATCTTGATTTATTTGCAGCTTCAGTGGACAGATGTGTTTCGTGTCTGCCTAGCGACTGTGGCGTACAGACCGTAAATCCACATTCTTCGGCATATAGCAATGCATCCCGAAATCCTCTATTTAAAATCATCACGTCATGCACTTTCAAGAAACCATCGTATTGGAGCCTCTTCCATGTCACCAGTGTGATTATCCAATACCTGTCGTAATATGTTAGCATCTGACGTTCGAGCATCGTAGGGTCCTGTGATTTCTAAAATAACAGATTCAGATAAAATAGTAGATACCTTTCAACGATATGTTATTAAATATCGCTGTTTATTAACAATCATTTGTAGTTATGATTTATTTAAAAAAAACTTAACGCCGTATATAAAAGAAATGTTTTTATTACCTCGAAAAACTATTTTTTCGAGGTAATAAAAACATTTCTTTTATAATTACCTCGAAAAACTATTTTTTCGAGGTAATAAAAACATTTCTTTTATATACACAGTTTTCCCATTCAGACCGCACATAAGAAGTTTTTGTCGACTCTGGGTTTTTTATTTTTGGCATTCTCCTGTTTTAGATGTAAAAATAAACTTTAAAAATTAAACTTTTATTCACAACCAAGTCTTTTGTAAATATTTTTTTTATTCATGTTTAAGAAATATATTAACCTGCTCTCAATCCAGACGCTTGCATAAAGTGGTATAGCATAAATCTCAGAAAGTACTACTTTTATCTCTGTCTACATAATTTTATTGTTTACAGTAGTTTAGATTTTTTAAATCTTTTAATTAAACGAGTCACTAGGGTATGATGTTACAGATTCAAAGCAGTTTAACTGGGCCCTTCAAGTAATGAATGTCAGTACTGAATCTACAAAACAAACATAAATCTGCCTGGCCTTTTCCCAAACTTTGTTGGGGTCAGCTTCCAGTTTAACCGGATGCAGTTGAGTATCAGTATTTTACATGAAGGGACTGCCTATCTGACCTCAAACGTAATACATTTATATGGACCCCAAAGACGTCGACTCATTAAGGACACCACACATTTTGAGTTATCTATCGTGGAAACCCTGTGGAGAGAGGAGTTTGAGTGTGGAGATCACTCAAAATTTTATTGAAATCAAGAATGCTGATGAAAGAAAAGTAATAAAGAAAGAAAAAAATATGTATTTGTCATGACAAAGAAACATAGAGTGCATAAAAAAATAGAAAAAAAAGAATACAAAACATAAAAAGTATTTGATGACTTGGATAATAACATGCTTTAATGATTTAGGCTGAATACAGACAAACAAAAAATTATTTTGAATGAATGATGTTAAATATTAATGGGGAATACCGTTAAACGCTAATTGTAGATGGCACGACTATAGCTGGTTCTCAATCTGACCAATGAGGTCGAGCTAATTTGAAATATAAAATGACATTACCGGATTTTCAACCAATGACGATGCATGGAACCAGCTATGCTAGCGCCATTAGTTCCGCAGTTTCCATCCCCATTAGCATCAATCAATATACTTTACATCTAAATTGAACATTTCAAACGTAAGCGAGGAGCGTTTTCAACAGGACATTGAAAAAACAAGGCCAATAATACTCTGATGTTCTCAGACAGGATTATCGGCCTCGCTTTTTTTCATATTATGATGTCAGATTATTGCTGGGGACTTATGCGTGCTTGTCCAGCCCGAAATCACCAGAGAGCACCAAAATGGCAATGTATTGACGTAGACGTTTAAAAATAGCTAATTTTAGTATAATCGTTTTTTTTTTGTCTTAACTGAGCTGATCCAGACAAAGTAACCTCGGTTTTTCAACTGACTCTAAAAGGGAAGTGGGTAACCACTTCCACTGATCAAATACATAAGTATTAGTATTAGTACATAAGTATTCGACCAGTATAGATTTTGTAACATTTACAACTTAAATTTTAATTAGAAAAAGTAATATTTTAGTGAACGGATTATTTGACTAAATATCATCAAAAAAACATGATTCAAAATTCAAGTTTTTTTCTTTATCTTTATAATTAGAATCTAAATGATGAGGTGCTGTTTTTTTATAATAATATCTTTTAAATGAGAGATACAAAGCTTTTGGTGACATTAGGGCGCCTACTTCTTTGGAAATAACTTTGAAGATGGGGTCTTTACACCTGATGTCATGTTTCTGTAACTCTTTAGAATATTTTTGAAATAATTCTTTTTGCTTTTTTCTTTCTACTAGCGGTTTTTTACCACCCCTATTTATTACTCTGCTTTCTGTAAAATAGTAAAAATACGAGAATTAACAAACAACAAAAAGCATAACTCGGATTTTTTAACAGAAAACTGCCACGCAACTGCAAATAACAACTCTCTTTATTATTTTTAACATGTTACCTTTATGCTTAGATAAATAAAAAAATAAAGATACTTATAAAATAGTAACCTACGGTATCGGCTCCAATCCGCCGAAGATCATTTCTTTTTTGTTGGGTTTTGAATATAAGAATTCAAAATAAGTTATGCCAAGCGCAAAATTAAAATTATTTATTTATATCTTAAACTCACATAAATCTCAATCTTAACAATTAACTTTAGGACAATTGCCAATTGCAATTCTTGTTCTTTAAAAAATTAAAGTAAATTATAAAATAGTAGCACACAGTATCGGGAACGGGGTCTAAGCCACCGGTAGTCAAGGGTACACAGGAACCTCCTAACATCACGCGCCGTGTCTAGAAGTACTGCTTTCTGAATAAAGCCCTTGATCTAGCTGCCTACATAACATAACATAACATAAAATCATTTATTTCAGGCTGCAATGGCCCATAGATAAATACCTTATAAACTAAGAACTCCTCAGATGTTGGTCGAGGGTTTTCGCTGTTAAGCCATTAAGTTAAGACACTGACGGGAAAACGGCTACCGTTTTCGCGTCAGTGTCCCTTCCACCCCGTATAGACATAAGTACGACGCCAGCACATCAAGCTACTACAATCTGTCAAATTTGTTTAATAGATTTTAAACTTTATCGCTAAAGTATTAAATTCACGGTTGACAATTTCAGGTAGCTTGATGTGCTCGCGTCTGTACATACGTTACATTTATACACTATTTGCTAGGACATTTCTTCGTGGTGTGGGCCGTAACAGAAGAGACAAAGTCCGACATCACAATCCGAGCAAATGATTGAGGTGTCTTTCCTTTTTTTTGCCTTTACCCAGCACCTGACACATTTGCGCCTTTTAAGACACCCGTTGGTATTTCTATCCAGTTCTTTTGGCATGTGTCTTGCGTCTTGAGGCGGTTTTTTACAACCCCTATTAATTGTTCTGCTTTCTGTTAAATAGTAAAAATACGAGAATTAACAAACAGGCAAAAGCATAACTCAGATTTTGGATCAGAAAACTCACCATCGCAACTGCAAATTACAACTCTCTTTATTAATTTTTAATAAGTTATCTTTATGTTTAGATATATAAAAAAATTGATACTTATAAAATAGTTACCTACGGTATCGGCTACAAGCCGCCGAAGATCATTTTCTTTTATGTTGGGTTTTGAATATAAGTTATGTCAAACGCAGTCAAAATAAAAATCATATATTTATATCTTAAACTCACATAAATCTCAATCTTAACAATTAACTCTAAGAAAATTACCAACGATTTTTTAAGTTTGAGCGCGGCGACCGAATCAAGAAATTCCGTAACGAAAAAAACCTAACACTGGCGCCGGTGGCGGGGGGTGGGAATTTATTTAATAATTTTCAACTTTATCGCTACAGCATTAGGTTCAAGGTTGACTGGCAAAATTTTCTTATACTTTACATTTATACACTATTTACTAGGACATTTCTTCGTGGTGCGGGCCGAAACAGGAGATACAAAGTCCGACATCACAATCTGGGCAAATTATTTTGGTGTCTTTCCTTTTTTTTGCCTTTACCCAGCACCTGACACATTTGCGCCTTTTATGACACCCGTTGGTATTTCTATCCAGTTCTTTTGGCATGTGTCTTGCCTTTTGAGGCGGTTTTTTACCCCCCCTATTAATTGCTTTGCTTTCTGTAAAATAGTAAAAATACGAGAATTAACAGACAGGCAAAAGCATAACTCGGATTTTGAATCAGAAAACTCACCATCGCAACTGCAAATTTCAACTCTCTTTATTATTTTTTAACATGTTATCTTTATGTTTAGATATATATAAAATAGTAACCTACGGTATCGGCTCCGAGCCGCCGATCATTTTCTTTTTTGTTGGGTTTTGAATATAAGAATTCAAAATAAGTTATGCCAAGCGCAGTCAAAATTAAAATTATTTATTTAATGTTAAACTCACATAAATCTCAATCTTAACAATTAACTTGAGGCAAATTGCCAACGATTTTGTTACGTTTATAACTATTGAAATAAACAGTTTTTATTAGAAAAAGAAATATTTTTGTTGACAGATGATTTGATTAAATAATCATATTATCATCAAAAAAACATGACTCAAAATTCAAGTGTTTTTCTTTATTTTCAAAATCATAATCTAAATTATGAGCTGCTTCTTTGTTATAATATTTTTTAAATGAGAGATACAAAGCTTTTGATGACATTAGGGTACCTAGTTCTGTGGACATAAGTTTGAAGATGGGGTCAGTACACTTGATATCATGTTTCTGTAACTCTTTAGAATATTTTTGAAATAATTCATTTTGCTTTTTCCTTTCTACTAGCGGTTTTCGACCTCTCTTTTTCATAGGTCGTCTTCTTAGTAGCGGTTTTTGACCACCTCGTTTTATAGCCCTGCTTTCTGTAAAATAGTGAAAACACGAGAATTAACGAAAAGGCAAAAGCATAACACGGATATTTGATCAGAAAACTCACCATCGCAACTACAAATTACAACACCTTTTTTTTTATTTTTTAAATGTTATCTACATTTTTATATACATTAAAAAATAAAAGTAACTTATAAAATAGTAGCACACAGTATCGGGAACGGGGTCTAAGCCAACGGTAGTCAAGGTTACACAGGAACCTCCTAACATCACGCGCCGTGTCTAGAAGTACTGCTTTCTGAATAAAGCCCTTTATCCAGCTGCCTTCTAAGAACCTCCTCAGATGTTGGTCGAGGGTTTTGGCTGTTAAGCCATTAAGCGCCATGAGTATAGCCACAATGATTGCTGTACTCAAGTCCTACATGTAGACAACCTCGTGAGCCAGATCAAGATGCTTGAATTGCTTATGGATATGGGCATCCGCCCATATTATGATGGCAGCTTATTGCTGGGGACTTACGCTTGGTTGTTCAAGACGATCACCAAAGAATAGCACCGAAATGACAATCAAGTTAAGTAGACAGCTAATTTTAAAGATCGTTTTTTTTATAGTTCTTAACGAGAGCTGATCCAGAAAAAGTTACCTCGGTTGTTCAACCGACTTCAAAAAAGGAGGTGGTATGTATTTGCCCAGCATCTTTTTTTAAGGTCACTAAAATATCATCGTACAAATAAAAAAATAGTATAAAAAACTTAAATATTTTGCAGCGAAGATCATGTTCTTTTTTTGGTAGGTCACAGGCCTACGAAAAAGAACATGATCTTTGGCGATACAAGAATTCAAAATAAATGATTTCAAACGCAGTCGGTACTTAAATTATTTATTTATTTCTTAAACTCACATAAATCTAAATCTTAACAGATAACTTTAGGAAAATTGCCAACGATTTTGTAACATAACTTTTGGAATAAAAAGAGTTAATCAGAAAAAAAAAATTGTTTACACATGATTTGATTAAATAATCATAATATCATAAAAAAAACATGATTCAAAATTCAAGTTTTTTTCTTTATATAATATCTTTTAAATGCGACATACAAAGCGCTTGATGTCATTAAGCCACCTAGTTCTTTGGACATATGTTTGAAGATGGGGTCAGTACTCTTGATATCTTTTTTCTGTAACACTTTAGAATATTTTTGAAATAATTTATTTTGCTTTTTCCTTTCTACTAGCGGTTTTCGACCCGCCTTTTTAATAGATCTGCTTTCTGTAAAATAGTGAATGCGAGAATAAATGATTGGTTATGTATTCGACCAGCATCTTTTTTTAGAGGTCTCTATAATATAAATCGAAAAAATCAGGGCTTAATAGTTATTTGTTATACAAGAGTGCAAAGTTGCTTTTTAACCGCGTGTTCAATTTTGATGACCGAGCAAGCGAAGGATTCAAAATTAGAATCCTGAGCGTTAGCGAGGGAATCAAAAGAGCACGAGGTGAAAAATCTTCGCACTCGAGTGCAACACGTAACTTTTCATTCCACCTCAGCGAGGAAATGACTAAATGCAAAAAAAAACGTTTACAATCACAAGATAGGTACACTTTTATTTCAGTTTAGGTATTAATTACTTTAAACATTATGACAGGTAAGTATTACAGAATAATCTTTAAATTATAACAAAATAATATTACGGTATAATTAACGATGACGTGAAAAAATGCCGCGTAAAGAACCGCATACAAAGCAAATTGAAAAAAGAACACCAAGAAGGTTCCGAGTCTGAGTTTTTAACAAATTAAAAAAAAATTTGTATGATATATTCGGCACCATAGAGGTAGCAGTAAATAGGTTTAATGTTTTTTTTAATTCACAAACTTAGTGCACACGATGTTCTAAATTCAATTTACTTTATCCTCTAGAGAATAAAAACGGCTTTTCCACTCAGATATTGAAGATTAAAAATACTCTTTCCGAGATGGTGGGATGAAAATATTTTACCCTAAAGATCATGTTCTTTTTTGTACGCCTCTGAATACAAGAATTCAAAATAAATTATGTCAAACGCAGTCGAAACTTACATTATTTATTAAAATCTTAGACTCACATAAATCTCAATCTTAACAAATAACTTCAGATAAATTGCCAACGATTTTGTAACGTTTGTAACCATTGAAATAAACAGTTTTAATTAGAAAAAGAAATATTTTTGTTAATAGATGATTTATTTGATTAAATAATCACATCATCAAAAAAAAAAAAATCAAAATTAATGTTTTTTTATTCTTTATCTTCAATATCAGAAACGAAGTGATGAGCTGCTGTTTTTTTTATAATTTCTTATAAATGAGACATGCAAAGCTTGTGGTGTCATTTTGCCATCTAGTTCCTTGGACATTTGAGTGAAGATGGGGTGATTATACTTGACATTCTGTAACTCTTTAGCATATTTTTTAAATAATTGATTTTGCTTTTTCCTTGCTACTAGCGGTTTTCGACCTCTCTTTTTCATAGCTCTGCTTTCTGTGAAATAATGAAAATGCGAGAATTAACGATTGCACAAGCATAAGTGCATGACACGGACACCATCGCAACTACAAATTACAATTCTTTTTTCATTTTTTAACATCTTATCTTTTTTTTTAGGGTTCCGTAGTCAACAAGGAACCCTTATAGTTTCGCCATGTCCGTCTCCGTAGTCAACAAGGAACCCTTATAGTTTCGCCATGTCCGTCTCCGTAGTCAACAAGGAACCCTTATAGTGTCGCCATGTTCGTCTGTCTGTCTGTCTGTCTGTCTGCGGTTTAGCTCAAAAACTATTGGTACTAGAAAGTTGTAATTTGGCATGAGTATACACGTTAATGACGCCAAAAAAGTGGAAAATAAAATGTTGAAAAAGCAATTATTTAGGGTACCTCCCCTTCATGTAAAGTGAGGAAGATATTTTTTTTTTTCGTGTTTCCCTTAGTGTGGGATATTGTTGTATAGGTCATTCAAAAATATTAGGGGTTTAGGAAGACCGTTTTTTGATTAAGTAATCCGTTACAGACTAAACGGTTGTAGTTATAAATACAAATGACACGGCAGTAGTACCTATATACAGGGTGTAACGGAAAGGGTATATACATACTTTAGGGTGTGGTACAGACCATCAAACTGAACATGTTTCTCCACAAACCAACATAGCAATAACGAAAAAATTATCTGCTGCCCCATACAAAATTTCATTACCATTCGACAAAATTCGACCCAAATGTATGGCGCAGCTGATATTTTTTTCGCTATGACGATGTTTCTTTCTGGAGAAACATGTTCAGTTTGATGGTCTGTTAACTGTAGCACACCCTTAAGTATGTATATACCGTTTCAGTTACAACAAACGACCGAACCGAACCGACCGACCGACCGGTATAACGAACTTTGTAAAGGAAAACTATCACACTTAAGTGGGCTTTACAAGTTTACGAGTAATAGTCGTCCAATTGTATTTGACTCGAAAATTTCGAATAACTCCATAGGAATGTCGATAGATGGCGCTAAGCGTCAGTTATATCGCGCCGTTCCATTCCTAAATAAGTTTTATAAAAAAAATTGTTGTTGTTGTTGTTGTTTATAATATAGGAAGTCAAATTAGGTAGGTAGTCATGTTTGGCTCTTAGTTAGAGCATGGTTCAAAACTATCAGTCAGCGAATACGACCCGCACTTGGCTGTTATAAAAACTACGGAACCCTACACTGCGCGTGGCCCGACACGCACTTGGCCGGTTTTAAATAAAAGATTTTTTTAATTACTATTAAAAAAAACTTTAATTAAAAAACCAGCATACCTACAGTATCGGGAACGGAGCCAAGCCACAGCTAGTCAAGGCTCTTGGTAGAGGAACCTACTAACTGCTACTGCTTTCTGTATTAAGCCCTTGATCCAGCTGCCTAGCACGATCTTCCTCCGATGTTGGTCGAGGGTTTTGGCCATTAAAATAAGCCATTGGCCGCCACGAGTACCTATTGTCTCAATGACTGCTGTTCCCAAGTCCTTCATGTCGACAACCTCATGAGCATCTAGCTAAGATACTTAATTGCTTATCTTTCTCGTTTTCACGAGGTTAACAATCATTACTCGATGCTCCAATCGAGCACGTACACATTTGGTAAATATTCATGTTCCCATTTGGATCCAAATACAAACTAGTAGCAAAATTCTGAAAAAAACTTTATTGGCGTCACTATTGGAGGCTAGTAAGACATTTTATAAAGAAAAAACAAAAAAAAACCTTCCTTTCGAAAAAAAAACACCGTCCTCAAACAAGTGGCCCCATTTGAGGACGGTGTTTATTGTATGAGCTTATGTATGGTATTTTTCATAACATCCTTTTTCGATGCACAATGTCTTTAAGCACTTTTTACATTGCCAACGTGCTTTCATGTGGCATTCGTTGCATCGTAGCTGGCTTGGCAGTTTCTGGGGGAAGTGTCCAATACCATCTAAACGCATACTAGCAACCATTGAAGAAGGTTTACGACGCCTTCCATAGGGTCTTTCAGTGCCTACACTCCTCAAATAAAATTGGGCAATACTTCGGCGAAACTGGAGCTGGTCTAGTTTCTCTTCAGCGGTCAGGACATGCAGACGCCAAGCATTAGCTACAGCCAAGTCCAGCATGTAGGTAAACAGAACCCACCACCATTTCTTGCCTCGAATAGCTGTTCTGTATTCTGCGATTGACTGGTCAGCTTGATCTACTCCGCCCATGCCTTTTTTGTAGTTCTGGAAGACAAAAGGGATATCCACATCTACCTTCCTTCCTTCTGCAGAGCTCCATCTTTTTACCTTACCAAGAGGGTAAACAAGGTCGTAGTTTGTACCAATGGTACAAACACAATGGTCAAGCCATCGCACGAACAAAATTTGATCGGCCGTATCGAATCTGTAGTCAAATTCTGCACGGTTCTCCTTTTTCATTTCCTTGACAGATATAAGTGGGCATTTCTTTGTTCTATTTTCCCTCACAGTGCCAGTTGCACGATATCCAGCTTCACGCAGATCTCGCAGCAATGCGTGACTGGTAAAAAAGTTGTCGAAAAACACGATATGCTCATGCGGAACGGCGTTTACTTTTTCCAACAGGCCCTTTACCACTTTTGAGCCCAACGGCTCATTACTGGGTCGCCCTGCTGATTTACCACAGTATATTTCGAAGCCATAACAATAACCATCAGCACTTGCAATCATCCAGTTTTTGTACCCAAATCGTACGGGCTTGCCTCTTATGAACTGCTTGGCTGGGTGACGTCCAGAATATTTCACCATTGATTCATCTACCGATAGATGCTCGTGGACTACACCCCACTGCAGGAATTTCTCGATGAGCAAATCAGCAAGTGGTCGTACTTTGAACATTTTATCGGTGGATTTGGCAGCAGCTTCATTGTCGCAGAAATGCAAGAATTTCTTTATTTCTATGAATCGGTTTTTTGACATTGCTTTTGAAACAATGGTAACATTGCAGTCCTCATCTAGAGACCAATACAATCGTTCTCGTGGAAGTGGGTGATACCCAGTCAAGAGCAAAATGCCAAAAAATAATTTGAGGTCATCAACAGTTATTTGGAAGTCATGTTTGTTGTGTTGTGCGGCATATAACTTCATATTCATAACGATCATGTCAAAGACATCCACATCAAATAACTTTTCAAAAATGTTGACTGGCGTTTGGTCTTTGAGCTGGTTTACAACGTTTTCCCTTCGTTTCTGAACATTATTTGCCGGTGAAAGCATGTCAGCATAGGAACCATCACATTTACGCCAACGAGGTTCCTGGGTTTCAACTCTCCTGTTTTTTTGTAACGGTTCATCATCGCTGCTATCCCATTCATCGTCATTTCTGGACTCAAATACTTCAACTCTACCTGGGATATCAAGCGGAAGAATGTTTTGCTGGACATCATCTTCACCGCCTTCTTCTTCATCCGTCAGAACACTCGGGTCTGGAGGAATGGCCACTATGTCGTAACTAACATCTGGATTATCCTCTTCGTTCAAAATGTTTTCGAGAGCTCCCTCGAGTCCTCTATAGTCATAAGCAACATCAAACGATCGCTTATTCATGGTACACGACGAAACTAAACCTGCGAATAAAAAACAAAAAATATTAGCAATCAGCCCATTGGCCCCATTTGGGGACACCACACTGAAATATCTCCCAATAAAGCCAATTCTTGGAAATTACTTGACATAGTAGACTAGGAGACAAGATAGAACTAAAAAATATGACTTACCTTTGCACACACACCTATTTGTTCAATGAGGTGAATATAAACACTTATTTTATCCACTCAATCCGATAAATCACAAAGCTATCAAGTGATAGTTTTGTGATTTATAAAGCAAGTGCCTTATTACACACTCTTCGGCACTACAAATTCGCTTACTAACAAAAGATAGCTAAAATAAGTTTCAAAATGTAAGTACTTACAGAAATGGTGGGGGGCCATTTCTGTAAGGGGGCAGCGGGCGTAAATGGGTTAAGGAATCAACGTACCATATCTTAGAAATAAAATAATTACTGTCGAGCAAAAAGTAAAATTTAATAATAATCTAACATAATATAAAACAGTTATATTCCTACACACACGTCTATTTTGTAAATAAAATAAAATAGATAATCAAAAGGTTGATTGCACTGAATTGATTGCGTTTACGCCTTATATTTAAGCAAGCTACCACCAAATTACACAAAAATAATCATAAAACTGGATACTATTACTATTAATATTTTGTACCAAAGTACCTTAATTAGGTAAACATTGGGAAGTAGTAGTAGGTATCAATATAGTATCAAGGATCTTTCAGAGAATTATTTTGATGTTGGCAATAACAATGGCCTGTACAGTATATATGTCTAGTTATTGTAAAAAAATTGTCTGCCGAACAATTTTCACATTTCCAGAACAGTTTTTTAAACTTAACATTACCACGATTGGTTTAAATCAACTATAGAAATATAAAAAAAAACAAATTTATATTTTTTAATCCATATTGCACGTTATTAGTCTTTAGTGACACGATTCCCAAAATCCTTTGGATTTTATTAACTACGTATTAGCAAATTAGGTCGGCATAATTAGTTACATTCATTACACATTTTATTCCATAAGTATAAAACCTTAAAAAAACATTTATTTTATTTTTATCTTAATCGCCTAAATATTTTAGATTGCTATTTTCTAAAACGCTGCCTGCATTACGACACTCGTCAACAAAATAAAAACCTACAAGACACCTCATTTAAAAAACTAGACAACTGTTAATCGTTAAAAACCTATTTATAACATAAAGGCATTGATATTTATTACATCAGTCATTATTCAACGAAAAACATCAATGCCCATTGCCACTTCAAGCTAAATGGCAATTAATCTACTAAGTCTTATTTTTACTACTGACAGTTGTCTTTTTTTTAAGTAAACCTTCTCCAAAGTACCACGATAAAAGTCGATTATTTTCCTTTAAGAAAAATACCAAAACTTTCCAAAAATTGGCCCTCACAAAAACTAAGGCTTATCAAAAACTAAACAAGGGTGGTAACCGGTTCTTAGTTTTGTGCACCATTCCAACTTTCATGCCTGAACTTAAACACTTATTAAACCTACACAGTTTGCACCAGGCCCGGGTCTGAACATTGACCACACAGTTCCTACGTCCCGAACACATGTAACTATTCTCCCTATGAAGCTGGACGGTCCTCTTGAAGAACAGCTTGCAAGATTCGCAAGTCCTTACTCCGTAGTGTAGACCCGATGTCACATCGCCACAGATGGGACAGAATTGGTAAGCTGAAAATTCAAAATGTATTATTTTATTGTTTTTTTTTTATGGTCGGTCAGGAATTACCGAGTTTGTCGGGTTTGATTTGAGTTTCGATTTTTCCAATCCAGCGACAACTATGTCAATACTAGCACAAAGCTTATTTTATCATTAAATAAGCTTTGTGCTAGTAATATTTACATTTTCTGACAAAATAAACAAAAGACTCAGTATGTTAGTAACAACAATGTTAGTGAAATTAATCTACACACAACCTAACACTACCCAAAGTTATGAGAATGTAATGTGTACTGAGAATAACGACGACGGCGTAGAAAGCTTGCAGCAGCGATTTTATTAAAATTTTGTCTTTATTTGCCATCTTATTTATGTAATTATCTGGTAACGAACGGGTAATATCATAAGCTTAATATCTTTAGTACGTACCTGCAAAAACAGCAATAATTATTTTACAAAGAATCACAAACAAGTTTGGACTGTAATACATTACCGTATTTTGGATCATAGTAAAGACACATTTATATAACAGATTATTTATTTAAAATTATTATCTATACAACACATTGAAATACAACTTACTGTAAAAAAATAATTATAACACTTGGAAAAATAATACAACAAAGTAGGATCCCGTAGGTCCGTCAATCGGTCTTAAATGAACACATTTCGTTATTAATAAGTCAAATTTAATTTTATATTCTGCACAGAGTATATTGTAAAATACCTAAGTAATACCTAAGTTGGAAAACTATCATAATAATCATTCATCATCATTTCAGCCAAAAGACGTCCACTGCTGGACATAGGCCACTCCCAAAAAGGGGGGTTTTGCCATAATCGCCACGCTTGGCAGGCGGTTTGGCGATCGCAGTACGGTTGTTACAAAAGCACAGAGAACGCTGCTGCCCATTCTCTGGTAAGTCCCTTAGTCGCCTCTTACGACACCCACGGGAAGATATGGGATGATGCTATTCTTTACGTCCGACACCATACAGACGATCATGATGAGAGCATATTTTTCATTAGTGTACCTAATTGATGAATGGCTATCCAATGTGAATAGGTAGTATTTTTAATCAATAACAGATAATTTATTTTTCTAGATGCTTGGAAATATCTACATATTTAAGTTTTTTTTTTTTATATCTGGCTATACTTAGTTTAACCTAAAATAATAAAAAATAACACAATCACCACATTAAATACTAATTCTATGAACACCGTGGGTATTATAGACAACAAAGCGTATTAAAATATCCTTAGAAATTTTACATTTAAATATAACTATATTACAGAACGATAACTCACATTTTTATATTGATCATATTATTCAACAAGATACACAAAACATAAAAAAAGTAATCCAATAGATGCCGTATGTATCACACCTTGGGGTGGTACTTTGAAAGAATACTGTGTCTTTTTGTGATAATAATTATTCCTAAGGCCCAAAAATCTATCCTCTACAAACGTACAAGATAAAAGATAATTTCAAAACGCACAAATATATTTCTAAACTTTTAGAGCTTAGAAATATATTTCAGTGATTCATATTTCGAAAGACATATACTTTTGTTGAGTAAATAAGGCGACGAATATTTTATTTCATTTCTCAAGAAAATAATTATGCGGCATACAGAAACCATTTGCATTGGCATTGAAAAGATTTGATTTATCTTGTGTCAAAAGCTCCATAAAAATCCTGCCCCGCCAATGTCATGGGTTAAAAAGTTAGCTGCCTACGCGTCTATCTATTACGCCATCTTTATTTTTTAATTAAGGACATTCAGTATTATAGACAAAAGGAGTACCACAAGCATAAATTCATTTCTTCCCAAAGAAACTTCGAATACAGAAATTAGTATTTCCCTACTCTCGTCAAAAGCTCCAGTAAAATCATGCCTAGTTTTCATTATTATGCAAAATGTCAGAGTTTAAAAAGATAGATAGCTGCCTGTGCGTTTATCTATTAATGCAATCTTGCTTTTTCTTCTTCGTTGTTTTTTCTATTATTTTCCAGCATTCAGTTATTAAGACTAAAGGCACTTCCCCATTCTCCTTTACACTGGCACTTTCTTAGTCTCACAAAACTTATACAAGTCCATCACTAGCTTACCCTGACCTTTTTTTCCTTTTTATTATCCTAAGTTGTTTATAGCTACAAGTCTTTAGACATATTTATTGATTTAATTGTTTAAACTGTTATTTTTTTACAATTTTTACAACTTGGTTAAAATTATTAGGTACAGTCTCCAAAGGAGATAAGTAATCAGATTCTCATACTACTAGTATGAGAAACTTATCTCCTTTGGAGACTGTACTTAACTGTTTTTATTTTAAATTAGACTACTGGCATTGAATTGCGAAATAAGTTTTGAAAAAAGAGGCACACTTGATCCACTTATCGCTAAATACATTTAGCGCTAAACGTACGTATTATAATCTCTCTGTCTCTGTCATCTGAAGATAGAAACGATGTTTTAAATTTTCATTTAGGATAAAAGCGTGTTCCGCAAACTGTGTGCGCGGCAGCGGCATACTGGTATACCGTGGTCATAAGTCGGTGTGCCGCGGAAAAATAAGATATCGCTGCCAATGGGAGTTGATCCAGAAAGAGTTGAGTCAGAACAGTCCTTTTTAAGAATACTTAAAATTTTGACCGCCTAAGCTTAATTAAACAAGCTCATGTTTCGCATTAAATACCTACTTTTTTTAAATATAAAAATTGATTTGCTGATTAATATTAAGTAAAAACTGATTTTTCATTTATGGTGCACTTCCAAAACTTTTGATATTGTACCTTGATCACAAAAAGTTTGCTGAACACTGGGATCTAATATGTTTGGCCTGTTCCGGTGGAAGTGGGCCTCGTAAATGAAGTAACTCATTTAGTGAATAAGAAAATTTCAAAGAAAAGTAAAATTTCAAAAAGAAGGGCGTTGAAGAAGTTCCTTCTTTAAATAGAATGCTGCTCTGCCCCCACGTTCCTTCTTTAATCTGACCAAAGTTGGCAACATACCGACTTGAATACATTTGTGATATCTGCAAAACTTGCAGGATCTTTTATAAGGAGTCAGATGACATCTACCAGCTCGCTTCACGCAGTTAAATGTTAAAGACTTGTCGAAACTGATAGCCCTCTTGAAAAAGGACTTGCAGGATTCACAAGTATTGACACCGTAATGCATGCCGCTGACGAAGTCGCCACAAACTGGACACAGCAGTTCTAATGGTTTTCCTGATAAAAAGCAAAAAGAGTCACATTTATTTGTTGTTTTGGTGCATTGTTTTAAATTAAAACAAAATTTGTTAAAATCTCCGGAAGGTTTTGATCACATTCTGAGTGAAGTCCTGGAAGATTGTTTTTAGGAAAATAAAAAACCACAACAAAAAAGTTTTTCATTACTATTTTTAATATTTTTTCAATGATCATTACTAGACAGTGGGTTTTGTGAAACCTTCAATGATTTATTGACGACGGTAACATGAAGTAAAAAAAGTAATACAAAAACGTAATACAATGATTCAATTAAGTACAGTTTGATATAAAATCAATATCCGGTTTTTCATAGGGACTAGATACCTAACATAAAGGAGTGCTCACATTTAGCGATACTCACATGTACCTACGCGCGATCGAGCGGTGAAGCGGATCTCACGTCGCAATGGTTGTATGGAATCTATTGATGCTACACACGCAACCGCGCGGACGAGCGACTCTCACTACCTCTCCTCGCGGCACACCGCCAATACATTTACTTCCACGCAGATGTCAGATAGGGTGTCGTGTGAGAATCGCCTTACACCGACTCGACTCTTTTCAAAATTTACTTGAAACAAATTGACACACGGCAACATATCAAGCTACAAAAAACCAGAATTTAACCTGACCTCGCTTTGTGTAAGCTTTCTGAACAGTGATAGATCAACTTGTACTGCTTATGCATAGCTTGATTGGCCGTCGTTTGTATCAAGCCACAACCACGCGTAGTCCACGCGTCGTACACTTATGTCACGTTGAAAATTCTTCCATAAAAAACATGATTACGAAATGTGACTTTTATGCTTACATTTTCTGCGAGTCGAGTCGTCCAAGCGCAAGGGTTTAATTGACAACGTCTCTTACTAATAACACATAGTTACCACTGATGTACCGTTAACCGTACTTGAAATAAAAAAAATATCACAAAGCATACACAAAAATAAAATCTTTTAATAAATTTAAAACCTAAGCCATAAATGACAATTTAAGATAAAATTATACAGAAATGGTTCTAAGGTACTTATTATTTAGAGTAAGATCACTGTGAATTGATATTGACGTAAACTGAGAGGTAAAATAAATGTGAAAGGACTATACCTATGCATAGTTGTGCAAGTTCAGTAACCTGGTGGCAGTATTGTTTTACTCCTTTTCCAGTATGAGAAAGAGATGGCGCTAGACATCCTGTATAGCTACGTCTCTTTCCCACACTGGAATAAGAGTAAAACAATACTGCTTTAAGATGTCATGGTAGGCGAGCTGATTCGATAAAAATATGTCCTGCCCCTTTTATACAAGTACGCGACTTGGCCTAACAAGCAATCGACAATTACGATGACGACATCTTTTTTATATACAGGGTGTAACGGAAAGGTATATACATACTTAAAGGTGTGCTACAGACCATCAAACTGAACATGTTTCTCCATCGGACAAACTTCGTATCAGGGAAAAAATTATCAGCTGTCCCATACATTTGGGTCGAATAGGTATTGAAATTTTGTATGGGGCAGTAGATAATTTTTTCGTTATTACGATGTTTGTTTGTGGAGCAACATGTTCAGTTTGATGGTCTGTAGCACACCCTTAAGTATGTATATACCTTTTCCGTTACATCCTGTATACTTTATAACACGTTTAGATACAACTAAGTACTAAATCGTTAATATAAAAAAATCTTTAACATTTACTTGATTGTGGTCAAGATCAGTAGGTATTAGCTGACATTTTCCTATACGCACGGTCATGATTGTGAAGATTATTTTTATAAGTTACAGTTCCATCCACCTTGTGTAAGACCGCTTTGCAGCCAAAATAACTTCTTCTGCTGCATTGCCATCGTTCTTTGCAATTTCTGGAGTAATGCAGTGAAAACTTGTAACCATCTACGACCATAACCATTCGATTGTTTCTTGACCACTCATAGGAAACTGGAAAAAAAATGAGATGTAATACATTTAAAGTTTTGGATACTTTAGAGCAGTGTGATTTGTGTAAGTAGTACAAAATTAAACTTACTTGACATATATCTGTTGAAGAGGTACTTAGTGTAGATTTGCAGTATTTGATAGAAGTTACTGGGTACGCACGAAGACCAATTAAGCTTTACAAGGTGTTGTTTTGCATCCTCGTCAAATTCGAGGAGGTTACTATGCTAATGATTCTCGTCCCGAATCAATAATAAAATGGGTAGGTATTTTTTTTTCTTATTTACGGAAATCGGAAAGTGTGAACCACCCGTGATTTAAACGCGACCCGTTTGATCCTCGCCCTATAACCACGTTTTCACACATAAAAACAATCTCAAACGTTTATTCAATAATTTCTTATTCTATATACCACGTTAAGAGGGCTCTTCTGAAATACTGACAAACTTAAACAACCAAAAAAATCAGCGTTTATTAATAATTAACTAGGTCATCATCTGCCTAGCCTTTTCCCAAACTATCTTGGGCCTACCGGATGCAGCTGAGTACCAGTATTTTACATGAAGCGACTGCCTATCTGACCTCCACAATCCAGTAACTGGGTAATAAGATACCCCTTGGTAAGACTGGATGTCAGACTTTTGGCTTCTGACTACTTGTAACGACTGTCAAAGATCTACAAATGACAGCCGGGACCAACGGCTTAACGTGCTTTCCGAGGCACGGAGGAAACTCGGTATGTAATTATGGTCACCCATCCACGGGCCAACCTCGGCAAGCACGGCTTAACTTTAAAGATCGACCCGTGCGGCTCTTATTATTTAGCCACGACCTCCTCCTAATAATTAACTAGGTACCGTAATTTAAATTGATTATTTATGTGTGTTTTGTGACAACATCCTGAATTTTGACGAGGATGGCAAAACAACACCTTGTATAAAACCAGTTTATGAGGATCTCTCATTGCACGAGAAATCTATACAAAGCGAGAGTAGTGTTTAGTTTTTTTTTTTAATTTTTAAGGTGTTATTAATGCCAAATAAAAACAATTTTCTTTCTTTCTTTCTTTTTCCCATACAATGAGAGAACCACATAAAACTGGTTATATACAGCTTGATTGGTTCACCATGCGTAGATATTATTTAAAAATTAATTCAGTGTTGGCAAGAGATGGAGATAGACGTCCTTTATTAATTAATTTATTTTGCAGAAGTCACATCAAAGTACCTACTGCAATACGATACGGTGGTACAGGCCTTGAACTGAATAAATATTTTTAAAAAAATATCGTTAACTTCTGAATTACCTCTTCAATCAGAAATTTTTGATTGATTAATTGATTGAGAATGATACTTAAATAAAACACCGGGTAGATCTCACTCATTTGTATTATTTAAGGATTAACCTAATGAAATGACTAATTCACAATAATGCATAGTACTGAATAAAAGTATTTAAGTACTGCGGCAAAAATATAATGAGATCTAGATGTTTCAGACTCAAAAAATCTAAAGAAAATTGACTTACCTAACCCTCAAAAGTTATTATACATACTTAGCTACCTACATTTAAGGATTATCTTAAAACATAATGTGTATGTTTTAACAAATGCTATTTATTCTACTTTTGTTCCACTATACTTACAAAAAAATAATAACACAATCTCGAAAAATCATTTTTATTGTTTTTTGAAGTGAAACTTCTTATGCGACTTCCAACAAGGTTGCGTTACACGTTTAACGCTATAATGAAGGGGGTATGAAAGCACTGTTGCGTTAAACGTTCAACGCTCGTGTAGAGGGGGAATAGAAAGAGACAGAGCGAGAGTGAATGCGAGGCACTCGAACGCATGCGTGTAGTTTTACGAAGTTTCACTTCTTCCGCGCGCAAAAATATAAAAAATAGTGCGTGGAGTCCCTCGACTCCACGCACTATTTTTTATATTTTTGTATAATTGGTTAGAAGAAAGAAAATACGGATGGCTTGCACATAAAGCTATTGAGTAGACTTCTTATATACTTGACTTAGTTTACGACTCATCAAGATCATTCTCCTTGCCGTATCCCAATTTATTTAGGATTAGCGCTGCATGTCTTGATGCTAAATTACGACTACTTCTATTATAAACGGTTTTTTATACAAAAACTATTATGGCAAGAACAGGGCCTGGGAAACAACTAACGAATGCCCCAGGACTCAATAAATAGATCACTGTCTAATATTGCTTACAAATGACTGAAGATTTTAAACTGATACGGATACATTGTGGATGCGGTTCCGGACACTGAATGATAGTAAAGCATCAGTCAGTGTCCGGTATTCGCAGCCACGCGACAATTTGTCCGCACCCAGTGTGATTGATCATACCAAGGCCGTTGCAAAAAAGATATAGGTAATGCTAATATCTCCTTCTCGTTTTGGCATTAGTACTATGATAAAAATAAACGCATTAGTATAAGTACAGGATCAGAATAAAGTTATAACTATGACAAAATTTAAAAAACAAAAGACACAGGATACAATTTCACAACCAAAATACCAAGTACAATCATTTAACTTCTATATGATAGCTATTTATTGCTATTTACTCGTTTGATCTGTTGACCTTTAACCAATAATCTCATAAAATTTGACTAGTCACAAATTCCTAAATCAGCAATTATGCTTAAGTAATTTACTTCTTATGTTTCACGTTGTCGTCAATACCTTCGATCCTTATTATTACAAAAGTATAAGGAATTATCTATTAGTGTTATCTCAGTGACTAAACTACTATTCTACTGCTCCAAACATTTTCTAAACTAATATAATAATATAATATAATTTAAGTTTTAATTATATTATAAAGAGGAAAGATTTGATTGTTTGTTTGTTTGCATTGAATAGGCTCCGAAACTACTGGTCCGATTTGAAAAATTCTTTCAGTGTTGTGTGTGTGCCCATTTATCGAGGAAGGCTATAGGCTATATATCATCACGCTACGACCAAAAGGAGTGGAGCAGCAATGAAAAATGTTGCGAAAACGGGGAAAATGTGACGCAAACGAAGTTGCGCCGGAGAGCTAGTATATTTTAGAACTAAAAAGAGCTTAGACATTGCTCTTCTATGGTCATGCCGAGGTATGGTTTTGACCGATTGATCAGAAGTTCAGCTGCGTCATGGTTGTGAACACCCTTGACTTCAATGATGCGTTTCCCACGAGTCTTCAGCACTCCCTTGCAGCATCTGTATGAATGAGTGGAGCATGTCCATCTCCACACACCATTCCGAACAGAGTGCCGGCAGTAAGTATAGTTCTGATACGATATTAGAGGTTTCCCTCTGAGAGACGGGATGATGTACGCTGTTTCAGTGCCGTTGTAGATTATGTCTGTAATTTCATAAAAAACGATTAACGTTGGTCACGCAAATACGCTAAGTTTTGGGACATGGGATTTCAATAAGCGTTGTTTATTTACAAAATCGCTTGTGTAAGAATTGGTAGTTGGAACCATCCAGTTCTTGACGATGAACCCAGAATCTTGGAAGCACCTGGACTTTTTCTACAATAATCGGGGGCGGGTTATAAGCAAGTCTGTATATGTACATTTCTGCTTCAAGCAACGCAATCATTTAAGATACACAATTTGGATTCAATAAATAATAAAGCTTTTGGTACATTTTCAATTATATTTTCATACAAAAATAGAGAGCAAAGGAACACAAGTGCACTAATACTGAAAATACATCAAATATCTCCACCACGTTTGTACTACAGAATTCAGTGAAATAACAGGCAAGAATTTACAATTATACACAGAGATCACAAAGTTGAGATTTATCACATATTAGCACCTTACAGTACAAGATAGATTTACGTAAAAATTACTATACTACGGAAAATAAAACGAACTGCCATACATGACGATGTTAAAGATAAATAAATACATTTTAAAAAAACCCTGATAAATGACAGTTCGTTAAAATAGACTCTTATGGCTGATGTGCACAAGATCACTGTCTACTGATCACTACTTGTGGGATACACAATCCATCAACAACGAATTCAATGAAAAATAATAGCAATAAACACATATTTAAACAGTGATGCATCACTGAAGTAGTGAGCATCAGTAAGTGATGGGTCCATATTGGCTCACCTAAAGTTCTTTACCCGAAATTGTTCTTCCTAACCATTTGTATTCCGAATGATCATTCTTCCTAAAATTTTTCATCCTAAAGTTTTCATTCATACTATTTGTAGTGCTACCGGCGATGTTCATAACACTCATGTTTCCGAAAATTGTAATTAATAATATCATTAATGTAAATAATTTAAACTCCTACTGTTTTTTTATCATAACTCTTTTATCCCTAAACATAATTACCATAATATTTTCACTGATACTCAGATAGAAACATTTACCAAGTGTAATAAAAATATATATGGGTAGAAGATGATATTTATAGTTTTAATTTGGGTGGGGATTAGGTCAGAGTGTCGTCTTGGGGGCACTATGAAAAAAATACTTAAAAAAATTTTGCGACCAATTTCGAGGTAGCGCTCGCCGGCCTAACCTAACCTAACCTATGGATATCTTTCCAGGTACACACCGCAATAAATAAAAAAGTAAATATTACGCAAAATGAATGTATATAATACTGATTATTATGAATAAAAAGAAATCTAAACAAAAAAGATATGACTTTGAATAATAGTGTATAAGATGGTTATGTTGAGAAAATATAGGAAAACAAATAAAACTATAATATATGTTTATTGCTACTGACATGATGAAGTTGAATGCTTCGGAATTATGAACATTAGAGACAGAGTAGTTAGGAATTGCGATTGTTAGGATAAAAATGTTAGGAAGAACATTTTCGGATTTCCAATTATCGGAGTTGAAAATTTAGGTGAACTTTAGCGCACCCGTAAGTGATTTGCGTCAGCCTATACTTATACACTACATTTATTTGAGCACGTTGTCTAATGCATTAAAATCTATCTTAAGCCTCAAAAATACTACAAGGAAGAGCAATGGCTAGATTTGTTCTTTGGCTAGTGCCTGACTGTTGATGTGACATAAAGAAAACCACTTCTCTCTATTGTGCCAAGTGCCTTTTCAGTAATCACACCCAATACATGAAGGAATTAAATCTTATAAAAACCGGCCAAGTGCGAGTCTTACTCGCACACAGGGTTCCATAGCCCCAAACAATATTTTGAACTGACATTCATTAGTTAGTAGTTTTAGTTAGTAAACTTCCACTCAACCGCAATATATAAATGATTTTAGAAACCTCAGTATCATTTTTGAAGACCTATCCATAGATACCCCACATGTATGAGAATGATTAAAAAAATTTTTTTGGTTTTCAGTTCTATGTATGGGGAACCCCAAAATTTATGTTTTTTTTTTCTATTTTTGTGTGAAAATCTTAATGCGGTTCACAGAATACATCTACTTACCAAGTTTCAACAGTATAGTTCTTATAGTTTCGGAAAAAAGTGGCTGTGACATACGGACGGACAGACAGACAGACAGACAGACAGACAGACATGACGAATCTATAAGGGTTCCGTTTTTTGCCATTCGGCTACGGAACCCTAAAAACAATGCATTGAACTTTACTTTAAGGCAAAATGAAGAGTGGATAAATTACATAGTACACTATACACTATGAAAAGGAAGACATCACTTAGTACAGCCAACTTGACTGACTCGACTCGGTAAACAAAACAAACAAAACAGAGATTTTCCTATGACGACTGCGACAGAGCTACCGAATCAGTAAAGATGGCAGCACTGTGTACACTGTGTAAATATCGTAACAAATGAAGATTCTGATTCTAATTCGTGAACCTGAAACCGTGAAACTTGGACCATGGACTCAGTACCCGATTCTAGACACCTAAGCTTTGAAATGTTTCATCAGATACAAAAAAAAACTACTGTTCCATACAAAATTTCAAAAACAACCCTGGGGATTATAATATCAGGTAGGTACTGGATCCTTAAAATTAGTGTCACGATGTTCCACTGTATATTTTAATTATGCTGACCCTAAACCAAAGACAATGTCAAACAAAAAACTCCGTAGGTGGATGATTATGAAGATTTTTCGCGTACATCAGTCTATTTCGTTCAGTATACACTTTGGCAGGACAACCGTGAGTATTGTGGGTATAACAAGACCAATAGCTGTGTTCTCCTTGGTATTGCATCCTGGTGAATGTGAAATCTCCCAGCTTCATCAGTCGATCCCCTCCTCTTGAGATCATAAATTTCACTGGAAAATAAATGTAGTATTCAATGAGGATATTTTATCAAAAGTTTAGGTAACCTATTAGACAGTTTGCTCCACAGCACATCTCGCAGTGAAATACAAAGAGTTGGTGAAATACCAGATTTCATTAAGGTCAGTATATTTGGATAGCAAACGAGCAGGCAGCATATTAAGTAGTAACTGACAATGCTTTATACTAGAAGCATCGTCCGGGTGTCATTTCAGACAAAAACTGAAGTGTTCTCAGTTCTCATGCACCTGTAAATATACACACCCATACTAACGTTTCATGAGCTGTTGTGGATTTTCTTCTCTTCCATTTTGCAGGATCCATCCAATTCAGGACCAAATGAAATCTGACTTTCATTGGTGAACATTTTCATCATTTGCACTACACAAAAGATATCTAAATGAATAATTCAACAATACACAAAATTACTAAAAATAATAAAACACAAATTAATTGACACCAACAAAACTATTGGGAATAAATCCTAAATTGGTAATGATCTAAATTTATAACTTACTAAATTTAGCACTAACAATTTCGAAAAATAGAAAATCCTTTGTTTATCTATACCTTAAAAACTATTAAATCAATTGCATTCTCTCTCAGAAAAAGGGATGAAAAAATAAAACTAGTATACCCCATTAAATTAAAAATTATATTATTTAGGTACTTAATATTAGAAAAAGAAAAGTATAGATTTTTTCTACACTAATTAAATTAATTTGTTAAAAATAACTTCATTTTCTCTCTTTACAAGTTCTACAGCAAGTCAAGTATATTTTAATAACTTCTTTGGAAACATTACAAAACTTAGTTTTTAATTCAGCGTCCATATCATCTTTATTTGCATGTTTGAACAATAAATGAATAGTGTGTAATACACCAAATAACTCCTCCATAGGCACATAGAACTTAATACTAGCATTTGCTTCATCCCTAGGCTGTATGAGCCGCTCTCTACCATTTACATCTATGATGTCATAGTTTGCAAGCATTTTGTAGTCTTCAAAGTTCTTATTCCTTTTGTTTTTGAGTTCCTTCACCTCTCTTATGAAGTCCTGGTACCGAGCTGTGTTTATGAGGTACACGCTGTTACTCTTCTTCCGTCCAGCCAGTTTGTTAAGTTTGTCGTTGAATTCCGCTTTTATTGGCATGACATAGTTCGCAGAAAATTGGTCTAAAGCTGTAATTGAAACACATTACCTTTTATGACATTTTGAATTATTTAGTTACATTTGTTTGCTGGCTGATACAGTAATGAAAAAAAGAAATTCCCATAAAGAAGGAAATAAAACACCAAAATTCCATAGTATATTTTATTTAAACAACACAAAAAATCATTAAACATTAGGTAATGAAGTTTAAATTACTGAATAAAAATGTATTGATCATTTATCATTACACAAACCAATGTAACATAATTATTTCTATAAAAAAATACCACTACATAGTTATAACTCCAAAGGTTTAAGAATATTACATATTTAGAAGGCACATACAATTTCTTTTATCATCATTTATTAGATATTTCTATCTAACACAACAAATTCCACATAAAAAAAAATCTTAAAAATAAGATGACTGTGACCGTTCATTGAATAATGTGTTATTGATCTAACAAAATTTACAGATACTCGCTTTAGCAGAACAATATCATCATAATCTTAAAAGTATCTCAACATACATAAAAACATTTCGTAAAAATCTTTACAAGACCAAACCAGTTAGCGTTCCCCGCAAATTAAAAGTAGGTCATAGCTGATCACCTAGATAATGCCTTACTAATACAGTAAAATATAGAAAATAACTGTCCTGTAGACCCATTAGGATTGTATAAGTTATGATACATGGATGAAATTCGCTTTAATTAACAACAAAAACATAGAAAGTGTAACAGTGACACAGTAAGTAAATCACTCACCAGAACCAGCTGATACAGCGATATTCCATTATATAATTGGTAAACCAAGTAAAGAGCACACACTAACACACATTAAATTTGTCAAAATTGGACTATTGTAATTAAATGGGGCTTTAGAACACATTATACATGCAAATAATTTTGAAACTCCGCGCACAATTTTAGGTTATTTTTAATACACTGCCACTTTTATATTGTTCCCACTTATACCACTTACATAAAGGTATAATTTTCACATATATGTTACCATCGTCACGATAATAAGGTCCTTTTGGACAATTTACATAAAATCTCTGTGTTTATTTTTGTTATTTTATTGCCCATCATCCGTCACTCTGACACGACTGTCATTGCGTTGCGTTTCAATTCACGCAGAATCGTATAACTTATTTTTGTTTCTCGCGTTGACAGCGGCGCCCGCCGCGTAACAAAACATGGTCAGTGTCTATTAGACTGCAAAAGTCAGTAAAAAATGCTAAAACCAGTGTCTATCTCTAAGACAGAATTTATACATGAGTAAGAAAGGATTCAACACATAAAAAATGTTAATTTAGCTCCCTTCGTTTACATTGAGCAATCCGTTGCCTTTTATTTGTTACCTACCTACCTTGATGAATTACTTACGTAAAACATTTGTGCCCGTTGTTACTAACACTAAAATGGCACCAACGGATACCTAAATAAATGTACCTATCGTTGGAGCTCAACTTTCGGCACTGAGCCGACCTTAGGCACTTACGCAATCATTTAGGTGTAGGTAAGTATAATTCGGGCTTAAACTACCTACCTACTTTCTTACTAAATAGCACCTATCGATTTACAGAATCTTAATATATACTTACCACTGAAATTCAATCAATACCATTATGCACAAATAACCTTCGAAAATAAACTTACCACCGCAACCACAGACGTAACTTAAAAATAAGCAATCATAAGCATTATCTATGTAACTGACCAGATTAAATTGAAAATCTGCTGTTATGCAAAAGTAAGCGTGAAAGATTAAGAATATTTTAATTTTGTTGATATTGAGTAAAAGTTTATAACGGGATGGAATTATCGTTATTTTAAAGCGACGTCTCTGAATGAGGTATAGTTAAGGTTCGGTCGTATAGGGCCGGCTGCGGACACCTGACTTTAATAAACAGATTACCTATGTACTGAAATTTCCGCCACTGGCCGGTGTCCGCAATCTGTCCGTAACGGTTTGATCGAACCTTTAGCAGGATCGATCAATGGTTGTGATCAACGTTATATTTCCTGATATTACCATAAATGTCCATGAAGACCCTTGCGGGACACTTGAGCGTCTTCCGTTTAGAGCAGTACCAACATCTGGACTTCCAGCTGTTAGAGAAGGTGTAACCTTGGAAGACCATCACTTGTCTGCCCCCGCGGGTGTGTATGATCTCGTAATATACATCTGGAAGGAATGGGCGGTACTTTTTATCAAATATATTTTTTATTTTTCCTGAACTTCTTTATCTTCTTATTTCTTTTCTTTTCGGCCAATGACCAAAGGTGATTTAAAGAACGATGGTCATTGTATTATTTGAGACATAGTGTTACCGTGAAACGGGGTGAATCGAGACAAAACTTTGAAAGGAATTTCTCGGGAATTATTTTAGTATGTTGCCAACATGGTCGCCAACTAAGTAAATTAAATAGGGTACCAGGTACATGAACTTCGTAAACATATGCCTACAACTCAGGTATTGATTGATGGTATTAAGTCTGTTACACCGAAGTGGAACTGTGTGGGTCATATACCTAATCATATTAGATTGAATACATTAGGACAGTTAAACTAGGGAATTCACGTAAGTACGTAAATCTAGATAGGTTATATTTAAGTACCAACACCTTTTATCAATGGAGAAATAACTTTTAAATCTGAAGAATTAGATATAGTGTTACTAGTGGTAAGCTGTCAAACCTCAATTTTCAGGTAAAATAATGATGATATGAAGGATACTTGCATAGGTAATTAAGCTCTTGATGAGATAAAAATTATAGGAAAATAGTAACAAATAATAGTATTGTGGATATAAATAAGAACTCATGGTTTTAACAGAAAAGTGCCAATTCAAAAAACTGGTAGAGAGAATAATAAAACAAGAATTTGATATTTTATTTTTTATTTCACACCATGAAAGGAACACTTCAAATCAAATCAAAATAGGTTTATTCATTCCGTGCATAATCACAAAAAGTAAACTTTAAAGTAGGTATTCAAGTGTAGTTAATCACAATAATTAAAATAAAATAAACAGTAAGTAGGTAATCAAAAACCTAATTAAAAATAATCAATCGTAAATAATCATAAAATCTAAATTTAAAAATTAATATAATTAAGTGCAAAATAAAATAATAAATAAAATTCAATACTTACTAAGTACCTATTAAAAAATTGCTAGTTCACTAGTATATAAAAAATATAATAAATAATCGCAAAACAGACAAAATTTTGCGGCCTGTCTATCTTGAAGGCGCAGTGTGATAGGCACAGCACATATATACAGCGCGCAGCGCGGCAGTGTATATAGCGGCAAAGGGACTTAGGTATAATGAGTCAATATTTTTAAATCCAGCCTTCAGTCAATAGTAATTAATCAAATAATAACAAATAAACAGTCCCTTCATAAAAACTAAGAAAATAGGTCTTTCGTTTATTGTTAGTAGGAATTTTTAGGTAGGGTTTTTTTGCTAAAAGTGATTTGTTGTTGTATGCGGGCCCAAGTAGATAACCGTTTGTGCAATAACTAAAAGCGTTGTTAGGAACTTAATATTATTAAATCTACATTAATTTTAAAATATCGTTCTGTCAATCGTGTGAAGATGACAGTGGCGGAATTAAGTTTGGAACATGGAATAACATGTAAATCTTGAAGGATGGCTAAAGAAAAGATAGATGTATTGTGTAAGTAAGAAATGGTATGAAGGCAAAAGGAGTAAATGACAGGGGAGAATGGAAGAAAAAATCGTGCTGCGCCGACCCTAAATAACATTGGAAAAGGGCAGGAAGATAACGAGTGAAGGAATTATGTTTAATTTATATTTAGAACTAAACGCATTTAATGGGTTGTGATGTGTGCGGGGCGGTTAGATGATAGTTTAAATGAGTCTGTAGGCACCAAAAAAAAGGATAGTGGGCAAGATACACCCAGCTCCGACAGCTATTTATTAATAATGACTCGAAACACCTAAGACTCAACTCAAATTAGTTATGTAATAAGTTTTGTAGGTAATAAGTTAAGTCGCATTAAAGAGTATCCCCGAGGTTATTATTACATAAAACTCGTCTCTTTGTAAAACATTTTTACTAACTAGGTACCGCTATTTCATATTAATATTAACTAAAAATAAATAGAGCACTTTGGAACAGAAAAACGTGGTTGTGATACCTTCCAAAAAAAAGTAGGCTAATCTGTGGCGGACGTGGGTGTGTCGCGTACAATGCTAAGTAAGTTAAACCTATTCAACTTGACAAAAAAAGAGCACCGTAGGTCAGAATTTGATGAACTTTTGAACAGAGAAACATGGCTGTTACACCTTTAAAAAAAAAGTAGTGCAAGCCCATACATTTTTGCCCACTATCCTTTACTATTAGTAGTATTAGTATTTTTTATTTTTAGTTTTGTAGCCCGTTGTGTTTAATTTTTGGTGTACAATAAAGTATAAACGTTTTACAATAACATTCATGAACATTCTATAATCATTTCTTTAACAAAATTGCCAAAAATATTATTAAAACTATTCACGAACGCTACACTCTGACATAGCTTCCATCTTTAATCTTAAAAACAGATGGCGGCTCATGGTTATGAACCAGATCATGTAAAATCAGCTTCCCAGAGTCGTTGAACCGCAGTTTCGCTGGACACTTGCATGTATACTTACTACTGCAGTTCCAATATCTATGGTCACTTGTGGTTTGGGCAAAGATGTAGTCTTGGATCATGATCAATTCTCTCTTTCGGTTACCAATTCGGATCCTTTCGAAATGAATACCTGGAAATTATGTGTAGGAACTTAGAACTTGATTCGACTAGAAACAATAATCTATATATATAAATTACGTGTCACGTTGTTTGTCGGGGATGGACTCCTAAACTACTCAACCGATTTTAATCAAATTTGTAGATCGTGTGCAGTTTGGTCCAACTTGAAAGATAGGTTTTTTTTTTATATCGCCTCTCGCAGTTCAACCTGCTAAGGTTATTTCTGCTCAACCGGACTATCCTGTGGTGACCTCAAATGAATTTAAGGCCCCCAGCCAGGGCTTACAGACTAGTTCCATTTAAATGACCGCTCGCTAAGGGCACCCCCTGTGGGGTCCTGAACTCGGCTTAGGGCGTCATAGAGCGGTGGGCAGCAAGGGACAGGCCGGGTCATATTATTATTATTTGGGGAATTTAACGTTACAAGCTCAGCGGCGCGGGCTGGCTCGTCAAGCAAGGGTCGGGGGTGATGTAACTGGGGCGTCGCGAAGGGCCTCGTCGGCGAGGCCGGAATACGGATCGGTTTCTGTTCTTGTTTTTTCTAATAGTGTTGGTTTCCCTACTGCTCTTTTGTAGGGTCGTCGGGTTCAATGAGGATATGCCTAGGACGGAGAATCTTCCCTATCCTGGTGTGGACGAAAAAAAAAATTTATATAATAAATAAATAATTAACAAGACAGGATAGCTTACATCTCAATTTATAGTCGCAGGGGAAAATTTGACGCAGACGAAGTTGCGCGGGACAGCTAGTTGGCTTAATATAAAAGATAGTGGTATTTACACCCTTTGCTACAGAAAGGGTTACTAAACTAAATGCCTCAAACCCATAAAATTGATGAATTTAAGTGATGCTACAAGCAGGCGTGCCTGTATGACCAGATGTATGAACGTGGACGAGGCAAAAGGCATCGTAGCAGGTGGCGTTCTGTAGTTTCTGCCTAACCCCAAGGGTACGGTGTGGGATAAGGTATGTACAGGCAGACAGTATTATTTGAAGAACAGCAAAGCCGACCCGAAGCAATCATCACACATATTTGGCTTACCTTCAGCTCGTGCCGATCGACAAACTCTGGGCCTCAAGTCTGCTATTACAATAGTGTCAGAATGGCCTATCCTTGATTTCATAATTGTTGATTTTGACAAGTTTAGTTATCTACTAATATAATGGCGTCATTATGACTTCCCAATGGTCAACCACTGACACTCCATTGAAAGAAATGGCTTAGAATGGTAATCTCGTACATAATGACAAATGAATGGCTGATGTGACAGACAATTTGACTTTGACGCGCTAAACAGATAAAATATTGAGTTTTCTAATTTCACATTTATGTTTTCTGCTATTTACAAACTTCTTACTACTTCAGATTGCTTATAACACTAATAAATAATATGTAAAAATGTATATAAATGAAATCTGGCATGAATAAATGTTCAAATTTAGAAGTAGTTTTTCGAAAATCATTTCTACTAACGGTTTTTATAATAATGACACTACGATTTCCTCACATATTTTAGTACTAGCGCTGTAACAGACATATTGTAAAACCAAATGATTTTAAAAGAGTAACCATGGAGTTTCTTGCCGGTTCTTCTCCATAGGAAACGACCAACCCGAACCGAGCACTTTTTTTTCGACGTTTTATAAGTGCCCCTGTAGGCCTATGTAAAATAAAAATAGTTGGATTTAGATTTTTGACTAATGTCATTATAACACAATTCTATTACGAGACCATTGACAGACCAATGATCGACCATTATGAATTAGCAGATTACGAACTTTTAGCAAAATGACAATGGGATCGTGTTGGAATGACGATATTTTTAAAAATAGCAGACTTGAGGCCCAGTTCTAGATCTACTATCGCCAAATCACGCTCGGGTTTGGCTATAATAAAGTAATTTACTGGAAAGAAAAAAAACGGGGTAGGTTTCTTTTATTTGTTTATTACTTATTTAGTAACAAAAAGTGCAACATAGTAATTAATGTTTTTCTTAATAACAATAAAAAATATTACAGGACGTAAATTATATTAATTTGTAACTGTATTTATTTGGTAGAATTTACTATCTTAAGACACTAAAAACTACTAAACGATTTAGGAAAACTTTCTGATCGATTTCTATGCATGTGCTATTTTTTTTTAAATACAGTGATTTAAATCATAGATGTGCTCTCATCATGCTTTGATCGCGCGGAAACGTGCTTGCACTTCGAGCATGAGTGAGTAAGACAACACTATTCAAATATACAATAGAAATCAACGAAATAGAATCGCGAATATCTTTTGGAGCGGAATTAATGTGAATGACGTGTATCTAGAACTTAAATCTATGGTCAAAAGTAGTTTTGAACTATAACAAGTTTTGACTGTTTCATACATAATTTATAGAATGTCTTTGAATAATGGTGGAGAGTGATTATGTTCAAAAGCATGGGGAATAATTAGGTCGCATCTATAGGTGACTTTGGCAGGACATTTCTTTGACACTCTACTGGAACAATTCCAAACGTATGAAGTCCTGTTGGATCTTGAGAAGGTGTGGCTGTTGTACATCAACAGCTGGGCTCCTCGCGAAGATGTTACTATTGAGGCTGGAAAAAAATGTAAGGACAGATTCTTATTACTTAATGGCCGTTATCATCATCATTATTATCATCTGCCTCGCTTTTTCCCACATATGTTGGAGTCGGCTTCCAGTGAAATCGAATGCAGCTGAATACCAGAATTTCTATCTGACTGCGACTGTCTATCTGACCTCCACATCCCAGTTAGTATTGGGTAATACGGCAACCCTTGGTAAGACTGGTTGTCAGACTTTTAATTGTCAGGGTTTGGTATTTAGAGGTTTAGTTGATGCTCTTATGATGATGAGGAGAAATTTTATTTAATTTACAACATGTTTCAGATCAAATAAAATGTTTGAAGCCAAAATTTTAATAATGGTGTAGGTACCTACTTATGTATATTCAAGTCCTTAAAAATCAAAGCGTGTGACGAAGTTTTAGAGTGATATTTTTCGTGGAATTTCCCAGTGATGGTAGGGAAAAGTAAAACAATAAATACACTGCATATAGTTTTATTCATTTTATCATGGTTCCGACGTTTTCCTCTTATGTGGAACTTTCAAAAAGTCCATAAAGACCGCTCTTGTACATTTTTGTATGGATGCTGGCATAGTCTCCCTAATTGATTTTGATCTTCCAAGTTGCGGCATTAATACTGCGATTTATGAGTATTACAATAGGGACTGGGCTACTTAGGACACTTACAGCAACATAAATGTTTAAGATTTGAATGTGATGTGTCTGTGGGTGTTTGTGATGTAATGGGTGTGTGCGTGTGTGTGTGTGTGATGTGTGTTGTCATTTTGTATGCACGTCATGTCCCTGCGACAGATAAATATTTTTTCTTTCTTTCTTCTGCTATAAAGTGATGCCAGATACAAAGATACTTTTGAAAAAAAATGTCCTTTTGGTTCTTCAACGACATCTTACAATTAATAATGAGTGTAAGGTTCAGGGTGATTGTGTTCAAGATCAGGAGGTATAAATACTTTGTCTAATTTATAAGTGAGTTTAGCCGGACATTTCTTGGACAGTCTTCTTGAACAATACCAGACATAAGAGGCCTTGTTGTTTCTTGAGAAGGTGTGCTTGTTGAACAAGAGAAGCTGTCCGCCTCGCCATGACTGAACTATTTTGATGTCTGCAAAAAAAAGGTTTGACGATTTTCATGTTTTCCTTTAAAATTACACAAGTACCCCTTAAAGCTCACTGTGCACTTGTGCAGACTATTGTATATAGGCATATTAATCACTTTGATTACTTTGAAACAAATGTCAACATAGCATATAACCTTGACCAATGTCTAGTGTTGAATTCCGCCAAAACTGGCCATTTTATCTTACTACTATCGTAAATGCAAAAGTTTCTGGTGATGAACGGATGTATGTTTGGATGTTTGTAACCTTTACCTCTTTTACACAAAAACTGCTAAACGGATTCGGATAAAATTTGGCAGACAGATAGCTTAGCACCTAGATTAAGACAAAGGATACTTTTTATCCCGGTAGTGAGATCCCGTGATTCAGTTACAACAGTGCACGCGGGCGAAGCCAAAATAAGGTAGTGAGCAATAAATCTGTTTTATTTTGGCGGTAAGTCAGCATTTTAACTATCAACTGAATGTCATTTTGTGAGCATCGATCGAAGGAGTATTTATTGTCAATTTCATTAATAAGCCTATTTTTTACAGGTTTTCATACCGTATTTTCCTTCGCTGATGTCAGTGATAGTCAAGAAAAAATAAAAGCAGGAACAAATGAATATAAAATAAAGATTAAATTCACACATGATTATATTTATAAGCGTATACGTTGTTCTAGTACATTATAATCAAGAAATACGATCAAAAGAAAAAGTCTTAATAACTGATTATATAATATTAGCCTTACATATTAAAAATAATGCTGGAAATTATGTTGCATCGTGCCTTATGGTTATAAACACGCTTTCTAACTTTTTATATACGAAATTAATTAATTATTCAAAGCAGAATACATTCTTAAGTAAAGAAGAAACTACGTGTTAATTAGTGATACTTATCTTAGCAATCTATAGGGTGTAACGGAAAGGGTATATACATACTTAAGAGTGGGCTACAGACCATCAAACTGAACATGTGTCTCCACAAACAAACATCGTCATAACGAAAAAAAAAATATCAGCTGCCCCATACATTTGGGTCGAATAGGTATTGAAATTTTGTATGGGGCAGAAGATATTTTTTTCTCTATTACGATCTTTAGCTCTTTTAGCACATCCTTAAGTATGTACCCTTTCCGTTACACCCTGTATAAACCGATAACTTAATTGTTAAAAGTAGCATCCACTCAATATTTGTACTTAAGAATTCGTTCGCAAAATTCAATCCTGATCTCTTAATACTATTAGAATGGTATTGTTTTTTTAGAGTAGGTGTCATACGATCACGGCTATCCGGGCAAGCTAGCTAAGGAACTAATGACTTAAGGTGGAAGCGCCAGGGTGAACTGCGAAATTCAAATTTCCTTACATTTTTTTCCAACTTTCCAGTCAGTATCAGGCTATATGTTGAACAAAATATGATTTGCGACCGTAATACGCATGCATTTACAGAATTATAATAATTAAAATCATCAATACAACCTGTTTACGTTCATTTAATCCCTAAATTAACTTAAACAGGTTTACTGTGAGGATTTTAATTATTATAATTCTGTAAAGCCAGTCAGCCAGTCCAGCCAGTTTGTTACGGCCGCGAATAATATTTTGATACTGTCGTGTAAATTGCCAGAAACGTAAGAGAATTTGAATTTCGCAGTCCACCCTGGCGCGTGTCGGTTCCACCTAAAGTTATTAGTTCCTTAGCTAGCTAAGATAACCGTGGTCGTATGCCACCTACTCTAAAAAAACAATACCGTTCTAGCAGTAGTAAGGGATCACAAACGTTAGGGCAAACTGCTATCCTCTGTCACCGTGACCCGAAGATCGCGAACTACCGCATAGTCCGCAATGATCGTTAGCGTTGTCACAAGGGCGGCACGCTCATTTACTATAGGAAGTAACTGTACTGCATCCCCATAGACCCCCCTGCGCTTGAGTCACTTTTAGAGATCTCAGTCTGTCGGCTCCGAATGACCGGTCATAAACCGATTCATATCATCTCCGCATATATGCCCCCCGTCAACACTAGTGAAGATCACTCACTTCTTGTCAAGGACCTTACTGTCCTCTTCGGCTTGAGCGACTCGGTCATAGTAGCGGGGGACCTCAACGCCAAAAACCCCGCCTGGAATAGTACTATAACTAACCCGAGAGGGAGAGTTATTTACGACCTAGGCGAGGCCCTCAATTTCAACCCCATCGCTCCCATGGAGCACACTCACTACCCTATAACGACCGTCTCCTCCCGTACCAATGTACTGGATATAGCGTTACTCAAAAATCTCAGCCTGAGGCTACATTCCATTGAGACGTTACACGAGCTCAACTCGGACCACCGTCCTGTGCTCATGCACCTCATCCCTTGCTCAGGTCCCTCTGACCTCGACGCCCCCCCACCCACCATAGTGATGACTGACTGGAAGAAAGTCAGCGCCAAGCTAGCCACGTTACCTCACTTGGAAGCCATCCCCGGCCATATAGACTCAGTCGCAGACACGACGGCCGCCATCAACTTGTTTACAGAGCACGTTCAATACGTACTGAAGGATTGTTCACGGCAAGTCCCGGAGACAAGTGATCGTCGCTGGAAACTAATCGCTGATGTACGTGATCTGATAACCAAGAAGAACGCAGCCATTCGTGCTTACAGCAGCTTTCCCTGCGAGGCGAACAAGGCCCACATACGTAATTTACAGCGTGCTGTAAAGGATCGCACCACTGAGTTTCGTTCTAATCAAAGGGACAAAACGCTCAGCGAACTCGAGCCTACCCACTTAGTTTTCTGGCAGTTGCAACGTACTGCCACCCGCGATGAGGCCTCAATGCCACCCCTCAAGCGCCCCGATAAGACCTTCGCTTTCGACGACTCTGAGAAAGCTGAATGCCTGGCCGACAGCCTGGAATCTCAGTGCTCACCTAGTTTACAACCAGTAGACAAGCGACACCTAGAGATGGTGAACGCATTCGTCGAATCTAAATCCGCCCTCCCCCCCGTTGAAGACCCTGATGATCCTCTGCCTCCTGTCACATATGAGGAAGTGCAAGACATCATTAAAAGGCTTCAGCCTCGGAAGCTCACGGCTCCGATGGCATCACCAACAAGGTGTTTAAACTCCTCCCCGGCCAAATCATTTTACTTTTGGTTGCCATCTTCAATGGCGCCCTGAGCAATAAAATATTTCCCCAGATCTGGAAAGACGCCACAGTAATCGGCATTGCCAAACCTGGCAAAGCAAAGGCTGAGCTGTCGAGCTACCGGCCTATCAGTCTCCTGAAAGCACTCGGCCAAAACTACGAGAGACTTATTTATAAGCGACTCAAAGATTATGCCGAAGCTCAGAGTCTCATTCCCAACGAGCAGTTCGGCTTCAGGACCGGACACTCGTGCATCCAACAAGTACACCGCATCGTAGAACACTTGAGCGCTGGCTTTCAGTGTGGAGCGATGACGGGAGTACTCTTCTTCAATATAGCGAAAGCGTTCGACAGAGTCTGGCACAACGGCTTATTATATAAGCTATACCAATTGGGATTGCCAGACCGTCTCGTGCTCATCTTACGAGACTTTCTGTCGAATCGTACTTTCCGCCGAATCGTACTTTCCGCTACTGAATCGGGAACGCTCTGTCCTCTCCTCACCCCATACGACCCGGAGTCCCTCAAGGCTCCGTCGTATCCCCAATCGCCTTCACACTGTACACCAGTGACATCCCTAAGAGCAAGAAAGCTCAGTTAGCCCTATTCGCCGATGATACGGCCATTTACTACACTGGTACCAGTCAGGATAGCATCGCTGGCGCTCTGCAGTCCACAGCCAACGTCCTAGGCGCTTGGTTCCGGAAGTGGAGAATCGAGGTTAACCCTATCGGGGTTAATCTCGATTCTCCTTCCTTAGAGCCAGGCGGTTTTGTTCTTCAAACCGCGTCTTAACCGCCCCCCCCCACCCAATCACTATGTACGGCAAGCCTATCCCTTGGGAGGTGCAAGCCAAGTACCTAGGAGTCACCCTCGACCGTCACTTGGCCTTCGCGTCACATATCAAAGCGGCCCGTAACCGGGCTGCCTTTGCTTGGGTAGGCTCCATTCCATGCTGACGGCTAAGAGCAAGTTGTCACTTAAGTGCAAATTGCGACTCTATACAGCAGTAATCTGTCCCATCATGACTTATGCTTGTGTCGTGTTCGCACACACAAAGCCTCGTTTTCTCACATTCATAGGATGCAGACATGGCAGAACCGTTTCCTACGTAAAATCACGGGCGCCCCCTGGTATGTCCGTAACGACAACCTTCATCTTGACCTTAAAATCCCGACTATACTTCAGTTCATGAAACGTCTTTCCAAGCGTTTCTTTGACTCAGCGGTCCAGCACCGTAACCCCCTAATCGCATCGGCCGCCCGATACGTACCATCGCGTATTAGTAGGATTCGCCGTCCTCGGCATACCCTAGTCACTCCCGATGACCCTATTACCCTTCTACAAGAGAGCAGTAGGGAAACCAGTACGTTAAAACGTAAAAAACACAGATACAAACCACCGTCTTTCCGGCCTCGCCGCCGAGGCCTGTCGCGACGTCCCTGTTCAATACCCCCCCCCCCGACCCTTGCTCGAGCCAGCCCGCGAAGCTGAGCCATTAGTAACAAATCAGCCCCTAAATAATTCAAATCAGATCCAGCCTGTCCCTTTGCTGCCCTCTCTCAGCGACGCCCTAAGTCGAGTCTCGTACCCCAAAGGGGGGTGCCCTTAGCGTTGTCGCTTAGTTTATAAGCTTTTTGCCTGGCTGGAGGCCTTAAATTTTAAGGCATCCACAGGTTTGCCCGGTTAAGCAGTAGCCAGCCTCAGAGGCTGAACTGCGAGATGACATTGTCAAAAAAAAAAACTAAATATCTAAAATCATTTGCTATTCGTCTGTCTCGCTAAAACTCGAGAACAGGTAAGGTAGGTAGGGTAGGTAGGGTAGGCAGGATATGTAGGGTAGGTAGGGGTAGGTGGGGTAGGTAGGGTAGGCAGGGTAGGTATGGTAGGTAAGCTATGTAGATAGGGTAGGTAGATAGGGAAAAGTGCATTGCAACGCATACGCAACGGTACAGCTAGTAGACGATAAATATTGAATGGTTTGTAGGTACACAACAAATTTAGACTAGAATATTTTCTTGTTTCATACTTTTTAGAGCTTCATTTTTTCCTAGTTTTAAAACCTTTTTTATTCGAAATTGTTATTGGGATTTGATCTTGTAGCAGCTAACAGGCTTACGCTGTTAGTCTTCAAGATTGTTTTGGACAAATTTAAAAACATTGGTATTGGTGGCGGTGGGGGATGGTTGTGAGTGAGGTCTACGGTTACAACAAATTTTTTTTCGTCAAGGCAAAGTGTTGCCTTGCACCTGCATCTTGCCCTTTCGGAACAGTAAAACGTTAAAGGTTCTTCTGGCAGAGCTGCAAATCTGTATTCATCGACTTCGATTTTATCTTTACCCTCCATCTGCAGAGGAAGCACAGGCGTCCGTGGCTTCAGAGCTGAAACTAGATACATAATTAAAATTAGAATCACTGCAGTCTAAAGTTTCTATTAACGTTAAATTATTAGGAGTTGTGACCAAATTGTTGTTGTGTCAAATTCTGCTGTAAGTCGTCTTAGAAATTCAAACTAGTTTCAAAGCGATTGGCATTTTTCTACGCCCTAATGCGCTTGTTTACATGCATATTGTGTTAGGCGTTAAATAATATTAAAGAAACTATTTTTAGAATGATTTGATTACATTTAATGATTAAGCAATTATTGTGTTACATAAATATTAGACTATTTTAGGTAATCGCACATAACTGTCCCAGCCAAAGATTTAAATCGTTAAGATTCACCATCACCATTCTCAAATCGCGCGAGAAGTGTCAATACTGATTTGTGTTAGCTCATACAAATCGAATCGTTCAATCAACAACTGCTTGCTCGTGATACCCGGCCAAAACCACTTTATTATTTTCGGTTTGTGATGGATTCATCACAAACAGTTGTCACAGTATCCTTTTGTGCCTTCAGAAAGTTTACAACTATATTTTGACATGTTAGGTGACTCAGAATAACGATGCAAATCTTTGCTTACAGAAGCAGTTTTATACAAAGTCAGTACATGTAACAGGTACCATCAGGAGACTTATGAATGTTTGGCGGTAGATGATTGTGTTCGTTCCAATGGCTTTCAATGGTACCATCAGCGTTTAAGGTCAATCTGGCCGGACAATTCATGGACCGTTTTTTTGAACAATACCGTGTGAGAAATGATCTTGACCTTTTGGAATAAGTGTGGCTTTGGTACAAAATTATCGAGTTTCTCTTTACTTTGATGATTTCGTATTGACCTGGAATGTTAAAGAAGGTTTTTAGATCTCTGCCCCAGTTTTAACTCGATGAAGATACAAGAAATATTTGTATTGCTTGGTTGCAATTGCACTTTTTATATAACAAGGTAAGGACCATTCAAACTAAAATATATATTTCGAATTAAGTTTAGTTACTAGACTTGGATACTAGACCTAACTTAATCTCTAAGTCAGCTAGATTTATCTCGAGAAAGATAAGAGTACATAAGTATGAACAACTTTCATAATTGAAAACTTTAAATGAGTTATGCACACTAACTTTGACACCAGGGAATTTAGTTAAGTATCATAAAAAACGGCATTTTTATTCATAAGTTTATTACTACCGAATTACAAATTAAATTTACAGTCCATTTACCAAATAGCCATGTATAAAAGAAAAACGTGACAACCAATGGCTATAGACTGGTCGTAAACACGCAATATTGATTTATTCAAACTTTATGTACAATAGTGGTAGGTACATAGGCCGACTTAATGCCACAAGGCACTCACTACCAGTCAACCTTTGTCTTAAATGCGACAACATTGTCATCATCATCATCATCATCATCAGCCTATAATGTTCCCACTACTGGGACACAGGCCTCCTCTCTATGAGAGGAAGTGAGCTGTAATCCACCAAGCGGGCCCAGTGCGGGTTGGTAGATGTCACATGTCTTCGAATTTTTAGTTCTAGGACATGCCGGTTTCCTCACGATGTTTTCCTCCACCGTGACAACATTGTGATAGAGTACACAATAATGATATCATTTGTGGCAAGTTTACAAATACACCTATTTTTACATGTTAGGTGACTCAGAATAACGATGCAATACTTTGGTTACAGAAGCAGTTTTATACAAAGTCAGTACATGTAACAGGTACCGTCAGGAGACTTATGAATGTTTGGCGGTAGATGATTGTGTTCGTTCCAATGGCTTTCAATGGTACCATCAGCGTTTAAGATCAATCTGGCCGGACAATTCAAAGACGAACGATTTTTTGAACAATAACGTGAGAGACTTGATCTGGACCTTTTGGAATAAGTGTGGCTTTGGTACAAAATTATCGATTTTCCTTTTACTTTGATGATTTCATATTGACCTGAAATGTTAAAGAAGGTTTATAGATCTCTGCCCTAGTTTTAACTGAATGAAGATACAAGGGAATATAAAGGAAACAATTTTTTTTTCTTTGAAGAATAGGCCACCCCATAAATTGTAGCTTTAATCATGAAACGCATGTTGATTTCTTCCTGGTAATGTCTAGATTACAATGGTAATATTGGCTAAACCTTGTCTAACGGGAATTTGGAGAAATACGAAAAAGAAAACGTGAATCTCACAATAACCTAAAAACAACAATATCGCTATTGTCAAATGAGTGTATTGCATCGGTATTTTAAGTTAAAATCGTGCTCTGTTCAATTATAAATAGTACCAAAAAAGTCGCTTAGCTATATCTGTCTTAGTTGAAGGATTTTGATGTGATTTTTACGACGTGATAGACTGATTTACGAGAAACGATTTATAATTAATTCCGTAACTGAACGGCATCGCCCGGAGATTACTTTCAACGTTCCCCGTGAAAAAAAATATTAAATCGTGACAATTACATCAAAATACTTTCAGTAAAAAGTTCCGGAGATTATTTCGGACCAACTGTCAAACACGGTTTGGAACTTGATTTAATAAAATATGTGTTTCTTAGTAATAATAGTAGTGAGAAGCTCGTCACTAAATAACAACACACACAATAACAGCCACTTTTAATCATCATTCATGATCAATTAGCAGTATTTCATCTAAAAAAAGTGCAGGTAAGTTTTTCCAATTATAATTGTAATTCGTGACAATAAAACCTATTTATAATTAAACTAGACTATATAAGCTTTGTTTTAATACCCATATGTCCTTACTTTGGCACTTTCTTAGTAGCCAAATTAACCAAACCAATCAACCCCTGCTCTGATCGATTCGATACCGACTGATTTTGTCGTGTTTTCGTAAAAAAATCGCTAAGATTTCGTTTTTTTTTTACTGTTTTATATTGCGGAGACACTAATAATTACTTTGAACTAATTTTCGTAATACGAGCATTATTTAAACTATTTTTGCAATAATTTCTAAAAAAACATTATCAAAATACCACGCTCGACATGTCGCCACTTTTACATTTCGATATTATCGTTTCAACAGACTTTTAACCTACGATGTTTTTAGATATTCGTAAAGCTTGATTAACGAGGTTTATTTTGATATATAACACTATAATACTCACGTTTTAAAACCAGAGAACATAAATGACAACACGGCATTACGGTAAAATTTGACAACTGACTTTTAAAACTTTTTTGACATTTAATTTTGACGACTGATATTCTCGTTCTTTATGCCATAGACGCGGAATTTAATACTGTATCCGTAAGGGGGACCATAGATGGTAAATTCATAGAGATTTTAAAAGTTTTAGTAAGTTTTTTGGTACAACTCTTCGAGGCGTATAAGTACGCCCGGACGTTTGACGGGAAACATTTTTGGGCGTATTTTCAGTGCTGGACGTTTGACGGGAAATATTTTTAGTCGTAAAAGTACGCCCGGACCTTACAACGGGTACCACGATGATTTTTAAAACTTTTTTTTTTTTTTTTTTTAAATTCCCCACATTAGGAATTTCTCCTGTATCGTGGGTGCGTTTACAAACATTTAAACTGACATACACAAACAGCCAGACCCGGTACATCTATCTGTAGGCCATACAAATATTTGCTCCGTGCGGATACACAGGATCGAACCCGCGACACGCAGTGCAGCAGTCGATCGCTCAACCATTGCGCCAACCGTGTCGTCAAAGGTTTTGACAGATGTAAACTACCTCCGCGATGTTAGCAATAATGTTTAAAATAGCATTCAAACAATTTCACTGTTTCAATATTGTTTATTTTACATAAATTAAGCTGATATTATTACCACAAACGATGGTTATAATATCTGCTATTATTAACCGTATTCTTTAAAAGTAAAAGACGCCCCTTTTCAAGCATTTTTTGGCAAATGACATTGACCGTCACAGGAATAAGATGATACGCAAAAAAATATTCAAAATATCAGTTTTTTCTTATGATATTATTTTTTGATTCCGGTTGCATTTTTATGTAATCTTTAGTTTGTTTACTATTAAAAATTGGTCATTTTTTTTAGGTGTAATATCAATACATATAACGTAACATTACCAGGGGGTCGAAAAAAAATTGTCTCCTTTGTGTTGCTTGGTTAAAATTGTACTTTTTAAGTTACTATCATAGGTACATAGGCACTAGACCCAACTTTATTTTGTAGTCTGGTAGATTTATCTCGAGAAAGATAAAAACGTACATAAGTATGGACAACTTACACAGATGTAAACCTTAAGTGAGTAACCAGCAAACAAATCTGAAACTAGGGATTGTAGTTAGGTATTTAAAAAAAACGGCATTTTTATTCACACACCTTCCTTATTATTTATAATAAGTTTACATTCCACCACTCGTAACAACCAGTCATGTTTGAAAGAACAACGTGACAAAAAATAGCCAGAGAGCGGTTGTAAACGCGCACCATTTATTTAATCAAGGACCGATTTTTTAATCGCCAGTTAACTATTAGCCAACGAATAAGTTTGTCGTTTTGGCAGTTTTCCTATGGACACTCTTTCAAAACGTCGCATTTACTCTTCAGGTAAGTTATCTAATGATTGAAAAATCAGCCCTAAAAAGATATTAAGAAGGATATCTTGACTTCTGCACACATTAATATTATAGATAGAATATCTAAACTAATATTATAAAGAGGAAAGATTTGATTGTTTGTTTGTTTGCATTGAATAGGCTCCGAAACTACAGGTCCGATTTGAAAAATTCTTTCAGTGTTAGATAGCCCATTTATCGAGGAAGGCTTTAGGTTATATGTCATCGCGCTACGACCAATAGGAGTGGAGCAGCAATGAAAAATGTTGAAAAAACGGGGAATATGTGACGCAAACGAAGTTGCGCCGGACAGGTGGTTAAAAATATACCTATAAATAGCGATGGTCAATCTCTACCGAGAGTAGCCAGCAATGCAAGGCTGTCATTTGCATCCTCATCAAATTCAAGCAGGTAATTATGCTATGCTAATGATTTTCGACCCGAATCAATAATAAAATGGGTAGCTTATAAGATTTTTTTATTTTTTATTTACGGAAATCGGTAAGTTTGAGTTCTGTATGGTGTTGGACATAAAGAATAGCACCATCCCATATCTTCCCGTGGGTGTCGTAAGAGACGACTAAGGGACTTACCAGGGAATGGGCAGCAGCGTTCTCTGTGCTTTTGCAACAAACATACTGCGATCGCCAACCCGCTTGCCAAGCGTGGCGATTATGGCAAAACCCCCCCTTCTTGGGGGAGGCCTATGTCCAGCAGTGGACGTCTTTCGGCTGAAATGATGATGATGATGTAAGTGTGAAACCACCCGTGATAAAACGCGGCCCATTTGATCCCCCCCCTATAGCCCCTAAAGCCGCGCTATCACACATGCAAACAAACTCAAACGTTTGTTCGATGATTCCTTATTCCCTAAACAACTAAAAAAGCAGCGTTTATGAATGATTGACAAGGTACCGTCATTTAAATTGATTATTTTGTGATAACCTCCTGTATTTTGACGAGGATGTAAAACTGCAACTTTGTATAATATTCTTTATTTGACAGACAACATGATCCAATGACATTTACAAGAAAGACTTACAATTCTGGATGTTAGTAAAAGTAAACAATTTAACATTTAGCTTTCGTCATGCTTATCAGCAATAACTTTTATGAGGCTGTTACCACTGCCTTGCATTCTGGCGAGAAGAGACGCATTCTTTTAGCGCACTATTGCTGGGGAGTGTGTGCAAATGCGTACCCTTTATCCTCTCTCACTTTTCACAAACGTTACTAAAGATGAAGCTCAAGAATCTACAAAAAAATAATTCAAGAACCAAAACAAATAGTCACTTTGAAAAACAATTAAGGATAAAAAAAACACATGTTCCTGGTCATTATAGCATGAAATAAGAAAAGGGGAGAGAAAAATTAAGTTTCTAGACATAGCAAAATAAAATTAAAAAAAAAAACACCATGTATTGAGGCTAGAGGGCACAAAGGCTGAGATTTTTAAACGTTGCTTTGTACCTTACATGAGCATCATCCCTGTCCCCGTCTCATCACTGTCATAAATTCATAATACAAGTGATAGGTACTAGTACAAAACAAGTGATAGGTACTTGTGTGCACTTGTGGTATGTGCCAAATAAATACGTTTTTTTTTCTTTCAAAGAACGTGTCAAGTACCGTTTATCAATCTCAGCCTATGTTGCCAACTGACGCTGATTTGAATTAGCCTTCTTTTAGTCGGTTTGTCCACAAAAATTCAATGATATTTCTTCTAACTCTCAGACCTTTCAGCCGTTCAGCATTCTCTTTTGTTGTTGGTTTGAAATAATTTCTCTTTGAAGTACTGTCGTTACTCTTCTTCTCTTGGTGAGTGCAACTTGGACCTTAAACGATAATTTGAATGAGTATCACGTCTGACTCATGACTTGTTTGGTTGTAAACTTGGACGGTTTAATTAAAAGAAATCATAGAAACCCAAACAGCCGTTAAGGCGTGGAAAGGCAAACAAAAACACAGGCAGATACAATTTTATTCACATTTATAATTTGTTTATAAATCAAAAACACTCGCGGACAAAAAAAAACGAGCCAGTACGAATCACTAAAATAAAATAACGAAATTGCTATTAAAATAATAGAGCTAGCTGTATATTGTAGATAATTTATCAGTTAATAAAACAACACCCACAATGTTGGAACCGTTATTAGTTTAATTTTCAACTATAATAACAATAACTTGCAACACACTCTGTTGAAAGTTATTTTATACACACAGAAATGGCTTCCATACTGAAATATAACTAGTTAGTTTTCACACTTACGACTAGGTGGGAAACAAGGAAAACACATGAATAAAATAATTTCGTACAAATAACAAAATCAAAATCGTAAACACAAGCGCGTTTGCAATACAAATCACTAAATAGGTATATTTAGTGCTAAACAGACTTTATAAATCGTACTATTTCTGTCACAATACATTAATTTATTAACTTAAACATAACTACCTCATTTAACATACAGGATGTAAGGGACAGCCCTCCGCAAACTGACAATGTGCATTCAGCTATATCTATATGGTGTCGGATGTAAAGCAAGCAAATAGCACCAAGAATATCTTCCCGTGGGTGTCGTAAGAGGCAACTAAGGGACTTTCCAGAGAATGGGCAGCAGCGTTCTCTATGCTTTTGTAACAACTGTACTGCGATCGCCAACCCGCCTGCCAAGAGTGGCGATTATGGCAAAACCCTCCTTATGTACACTTGGGGGAGCCTTATGTCCAGCAGTGGACGTCTTTCGGCTGAAATGATGATGATTCAGCTCCTTGTGAATCATAGCCCACCGGTTTTTTTTTCGTTTTTTCAGTTACTTTTCCTTTTTGTTTCAATGTAAAATTAAATTCTCTGTGCGCAGCACTCTATGATACAGCTAAAATAAATAAAAAACAGCAATACGAGGGCAGTTTGACCCGTGACCTTTAGGGCTCATTTAGGAAGACGCGGCGTCGTGCGGCGCATCTCCCTAAAATCGGCCCTAAAAGTTTCCTGAGATAAAATCCGTTGGAATATGATTCAAAATAAGGTGCTGAATTCACCCTGTCAGTTTTCGAAGGGATGTCCTTTATAACTACCTAAATATGAATATAACTATTCCTCGTACTTAACCAATCTATATTCTAAAATATTGCCCATCAGTTCCCCGCAGCAGTTTCGGTGGGGGATGAGTGTGAGTGCCAGAAGCCGATGCCAGGGTTCCATCTTTGTTTAACTTGAGTTTTGCTTTACAATTCTGACTCTGCTTCTGTGAGCAATACAGGTTACTAAACGAACCTCCTTGCCGCGAGAACGTAAAGTTTTTGTATAAAAGCATCCTCTTCTTACCTATCTCAATGACTGTGTGCTGATCTGAAAATATAATATCTTGGATAAATATTAATTCATTAATTTGTACATATTAAAACATTTGTATGGTGTCGGACGTAAAGAATAGCACCATCCCATATCTTCCCGTGGGTGTCGTAAGAGGCTTAAAGGGACTTGCCAGAGAATGGGCAGCAGCGTTCTCTGTGCTTTTGAAATAACCGTACTACGATCGCCAACCCGCCTGCCAAGCGTGGCGATTATGGCAAAACCCCCCAAAATGTCAATGTGGCGACACTTGGGGGAGGCCTTTGTCCAGCACGTCGTCTTTTGGGCTGAAATGATGTTGATGATGATGATTGGTAAAACACCAACAACCTCTAAGAGGTCAATCTACTCATAATTATTTTCGGGTTTTGTCTCATAGTAAATGTTGTTCATAATGATGAGTACAACGACCTCTTAAGAGGTTGTTGGTGTTTTACCAATAACCCTGTATTGCTGGGAGATCTAATACAGAGCTCTCAGCAATATAATGCCAATCTTTTATTATTATCTGACGTTTCTGAATTTTAGTATAATAATAAAAGCGCGATATTGAACGCATTTGCCATTTCTGTTTCTTTATTAAACATAAAAATATGCATTATAGTTTAAGTATAAAGGCGAGCTACACGCAGAATTAGGGTTTTCGGCAAACCTTATTAATATAGCGAGATTGAGATTTCAGAAGGGGATAGATAAAGTGCACGAATAGAATATTCATAAACTGTATTAGGAGTATAATTTAATTATAAATACAACATACTACAACTACAATGCGTCCTTATTCAATTTAGAAAAAGTAAACAAAAGTAGCAAGTAGAATTTAAATATCTCTCTAATTCACCTCCAACTTTTATAGAAAGGTAACTATTACGCGGCCTTATTCAATCTTTAATTTAAAATATTGTATTAAGAGATCATCTTACGAGTATTTAGAGTAGAGTAGTAGGTAAAACAAAAATACATATAAATACATCTATTATGCAAAGAAACTTTAGGTGGACTATTGAAAACGCAAGCTACATAATTGCGAGATTTAGGTACAAGTTGTCATTCACTTGTTTTCCAGCTTAAAATAATTCAACTAAGCATTGGTGTTTGACAACAATTTGAACTGTACAAGTACATGTCTAATATGTAATTTAATTAAAATACATTCAAATCGGAAACGACAATCTTGAAATTATGCAAGTCGATTTCGCTAACTCGAATTTTGCCATCCAAAGCACGTTTTTTCCAAAAGTATTAGTTCCCTCGCCCAACGCGACAATTTGCAGCTTTGGGGGCAAAGGTCCAGCTACGAATCTGCCTATCGTGATTTTGTCGCACTCCAGTCGCGTGTTTGCTTCGTTTTCTGCCGGTCGTTGCAAATGCGACTAACGCGCGATATCATCAAGACAAAATGTCGCTGTGGGCGAAGGCCCTAAGGATTCTTATAGCTCATTCACAGTTTGCAATATGTTCCATACATAGTTTTGTAAAGCTCTGGTGGTGGGTGATTATGATCGCTTATAGCCATAGTAATTCTGTCACTTTCGCCTAAAATAAGCATTGCTTTACAGCCCATAGTGCCCTTCTTAGAGCAATATCGATATTTCTGATTTCTGCCAGATTTCGAATACGTGTGGCTATCGTAAAGTATAAGATCCTTGTGGCGATATCTGATTGTTTCGTAGGTAACTGAAAAATAAACAATAACATGTAAAACTTTGGTAAAATATTAAGAACGCAGAAAACTACTTGTTCCAAAGAAGACTAGTAAGAGATATTTTTGAAAGACCAACGAGTTTGCAACGTCCAGCAATACGCGATATTTAAAAAAATAAGAGAATATAAAAGAACGTAGTAATGATTATGGTATCCACCGCTATCAGTATATATAGGAAACTGGAGCAGTCAGCAGCGACGACGAACTTAGTTTTTTTTTTAAAGTGATAAATATATAATAATAAAATAAAATTCTTTTATTTCAGACGACAAGTCCATTTGGTTAGTACAACACACAACTTAGAAACTATTGTTAGTACTTACATCTACTAGAAAAACAAAACAACTATTTATTATACGCCACAGTGGCATGTAGGCGTACCCAATGCCCCAGTATGGCACTGTCCCACCGGTCCGCTATAGTACTCAGGATGCTGTTGGGGCTGACGCGTACCCTGCGCATGATGGAGGCGCATCGCTTGCGCATGATGGCGTGAAAGCCATCTATGCCCGATTCTGGGAACATGCCGGAAGCACTGCAGTAGCACGGCAACCCCATCAACACCCTGATTGCATTGTTATATTGGACGCGCAGAGTGCTGTATGCCCTCTGCGTGTAGTTGACCCACAGACTGCATGTGTAGAATGACTGTCAGTACGCCGTGAACAGCGTAGCCTTTACGTCAGTCGAGCATTTTGCAAATCTGCAAGCCAACATATTGCAGCGGACCGACAACGCTCTGCGCTCACGCTCAATATCCAGGCTGTCTTTTAGGTCTTCGGAAACCCAGTGGCCCAGATACTTGAAAGAGGTGACCTGATTTAAGGGACTTCCGCAAAGTTTCAGCTGTGGTGCAATCGGGTAGGTTTTAGTACCTGCCTTGAAAACCAGTACTTCACTCTTCTTAACATTGTATCTGAGCCCATGGGCCTCCGCGTACCTTTCACATATCATGAGCAGACTCATCATTGAGTTAATCGATGGGCACAGCAACACCATATCGTCAGCATAACTAATATTGTTGAAGCATATTCCGTCTACATAACAACCTTGATAAGTGTTGCTGAGCTCAACGATCAACCGGTTTATGTACAGACTGAAGAGACGAGCGGTGGTCAGGCCGCCCTGTCTCATTCCGCAATCCAGCCCATACACATCCGATAACGAGCCTGCCCACCTCACACAATTGGTCTGGTTGTTATACCAGTACCTTAGTATTGATATAACACCCCCATCCACTGTGGTATCGTTTAGCAGTTTTTGCCATAGTAAGTCGTAAGACACCAGATTCAATACTTTGGAAAGGTCTAGGAAACACGCGTAACCAGGCGTTTTCCTAGACGTGTAATACTGGACAGTATGCTTGAGGGACAGTACGGCACTTTCCGTGGAGGGACCAGGCCGGAACCCAAACTGCGCATCATGCAATTCGATGCGGGTCGCCATATGCTTATCAAGGAAACTGTCCAGCACCTTGGCAATGACAGTAGCCAGTGACATAGGCCTATAGTTCGAGAGATCTGATGTGTTCCCAGTCTTATCCTTCACAATAGGTACAACCACAGTTTTCATAAAATCGCTAGGCAGATGAGCGTGGCTCAGACAAACGAGAAGAACATCGCCAGCACCCTTGGCAGATGAACTCCTGCATGCTGCAGGTGCTCGATGCTGAGGTAGTCATGCCCCGGAGACTTGCCCCTAACCATATTTTTAATAACAGTAGCGACATCTTGCGCTGAAAACCTGACATTTAACTCCATCAGACAATCCTCAGCAAAAAGTCTAAAAAAACACCAAATTTTTTTCAGGTTACTTTGTTCTTAAAAGTACAAGAACACGTCATATTTTATCACTACCACTTTATTGTTTGAGTTCTCAAAATTGTAATTATATAGAGAAACAGAGAAAAGAACGCTATCGATTTGCATTTTTTTAACTTTTTAATACACTTACATAAATAATTATTTACAATTATAAGGCTCAGGCATCTTTACAAAAATAGGGTAATTCTTCACTTCAGTCGTTCGGCAGCGGTTTAAACATTAAATTAAACTCTGATGTAAGATTTGACGGTACAGCCTTCACAACGTGTGTGTTTTGGTATGTGCTCTTTGGCACAGTAATTTTTAATCGAAGAGTAACGTTCTTTGATAGACGGAGTAAGAAACGTGTCGTGCAGTTCTGGATTTGCTGCATTTTCAAGCATCAAATTGATGTCTCCGAGCAGAGTCTTCTATGTTTTCTGATATTTTCCTAGACAGTAGATGTCTTCCTCGCCTGTCTTCTAGTGATATGCCTTTTCTGGCTTTAAATGTAAAATTTCTGATTATCCTGTCACCAATACCCAGGGTGTTCAAAAAGAATTTCTTGCATACTTTAACGGATTTTCCGTCAACCAGTTTAACCTCTAGGTCCCAGCCGTTCCATTTATGGAACGGACGGACCTTTGCCTTGAGCCTCGCCGTTCCATTTATGGAACCCGAACCTTCTAAATCGTTCTGTCAAAATTTACCTCTATGGTCAACTAGTAGTCGATTCAAACAAAATTAATCGTTAGTAATACTAAACGGCACAACATTATTAAAAAAAATATAGAAACTCGTCTATGTCGAATGTCAAACGCAATGGCAACCCGTGTTATTATGTTCGGAAAAGTGTTGTTTTTGTGAGATATACGTTGTAAAACTTTAGTAAGTAAATGTATAGTATGTTATAAGTGTATAATGCAACTTTTTAGATAGTCATTTGCTTGAAAAAATAACAAAAAAATTATGATTTGAGCCAACAAAAAATCCTTTGTTGTGAAGTTTGTTAGTCGAAATAAAAAAAAATATTTGACTCTTGAACCATGTAAAATGGTCTTGGAAACAATAGTAGCAAAGAAAAAATAGTGATAATTCATTATTTCATGTATTCGAGGCATATCTATTCATATTTATTGATATTTCAAGTATTTTCATGCTTTGAACAGCGGAATTCTAAAATGGCCGATTCTAACAAGAAGTTTGAGTTAGGATCTTATAAGAATAATGTATGTAGGACTCCTAAAAAACACTGTCATTAGATTACTTGTATATTTGTGATGTTAGATATAAATTTTCGTGTAAATTGAATGAGTAGTTTTACCAAACAAAAATAAGCAACGAAAACAGACGTATTATATGTATAATTCTCAAGTAGTTCTAAAAGAGTTGGTTATTATTAATAAATGGCCCCGTTCATCACGAACCCGACACTGTTTACCGTTTAAGATTAGAGCTAATATAACTCGAGTTATAAGTGTTTATCTTTACGATATCGGATGACTCACGCAATGGCGTAATCAAGGGGCCCCCGAAGGGTTTCACGCGGGGTTTTACTGTTACGCGCGAAAGGACAGTGAGGTTAAAATAGAGTAGTGTTAGTGTAACCTGACTTCTACGTTTTATTCCACTGCGTTTAGTAACTGGTGTTTGGTCTTCATAATTCGTGTCATATCTTTATCACGTTTCTTAAAGATAATGCATCCATCAGCATGTTTTAAATGTAGTGAGTACTACCGTGAATCGTGATTTTTATACCCAAAAAAAATGTCGTTTTCTAGCAATATTTTTTGCTTAGAATAGTAATTGTAGTAATAGTCGTCAACCAAGCATTCTGTCACTTAAACTAAGTTTCGTTTGATTGACAGAATGCTTGGTTGACGAATTCTTGGGTCTGTTTAAACCTTGTATTATACTCGCAGATCACGACACTTCGGTACAGCCCTTCCGTAGCAATTTTGTCTTTTGGTATGTTCACTTTGGCACAGTATTTCAAGTACAGCGAGTAACATATTGTGATATTCAGGCGATTTTTGCGTATCAGCTCTAGTTTCTTAGGGTTTCCACTTTTAGCTACATATTGACACATTGCTTCAATGTGTTTCCGTACCAAATCTCTTATTTCATCTGGTTGTTTCCTTTCTGCTGGTACCACCTGTGATTTGACAGTTTTGGCGTTTGTTGCATTTGGGCTTTTTTTAAACTGAATTGTTCTTCTTACTGAAGCTTCGGTTAAAGCTAAAGTATTCAAAAAGAAAGTTTGGCATACTTTTACAGGTTTTTCGTCCACCAAAAAGGTGTAGTTTAAGGAACCTGTCTTTCTAGAATTTCCAGAATCATCGCATTGAGAGCTAACAACTGGTACTTCAGACACTCTTGATAAAATAAAATCCCTCTGTGCACGCTGTGTCATGCGACTGTGATATGTGGTGAAGATACTCATCCTGGCTTCTTTATTCACATTTTCGTAGCACTTAAGTTTACAAGTGCACACCAGTGCCATTATTTTTTTTTCGGCAGATTTTCGTTTTTCTGTGGTTGCATTATTTTGCACAGAAAAAATCGAGAATGGATGTGTCTTTGACGCCATTTCGTCTAAACCTGCGTTATCGTCATTTTCTACTTTGATATTTTCTAAGTCAATTATTCTGTGTTCAGAAACAGTGTCAGTGTCTTCATCTGTGTCAGAAAAATACTCAACTTTAATTTTTAAAGATGTTTCTACATTTTCGTGTTGAGATTTCATGTCCGTATCATTGACTGCTCTGGGCAGTGAGCACCGTGGATCTGAAGTGGATAACCCTAGAATCAAAACAATTAAAAAATGAGTATTAGTTACAGAAACTCTTGTAATCTATTAACTTTCAACAAAACATACATATTATAACGCTAACCGTATTCATTGTCTCTCTATGGACAGGCGGTGCCTATCTATACTAAAATTATTAATATGAATAAATTCTAGTTAACGTATTTTCTCGGTTAGACTGGAAACCGACCCCAACAAAGTTTGGGAAAAGGCTAGGCAAATGATGAATCTTCCTTGACACCAGCCTAAGAGAAATTAATTACAACCTATCTATTCCAAAAATTACAAGTAGAATGTTGCGAATAAGTTGAAAAAAAAAAGATTAAATTGTTAATCAAAATTAATTTATTTCCAGAATTATATTTACTAGTTTAATTTTTTCACATCTTCTGTTTATATCTATTACCTCTTGCCATATCTCATCTCATCATATGTACCTATGTTCTTTTGTACTTATATTTGTCTATTTTTTATGCAAACAGGTAGTGTTAATTACGTTATTTCTGAAAACACTTACACAATTATTTAAAAAAAAACTGGATGAAAACTACAATACTCTAGTGACATCGGAGAATTTTGAAGCCAGATAAATTACGCCTATGAGAGTAGAGAGCAACCACAAAAACAGCTAACATTAGTATTATTTACATACATATTGTCGTGTCTTGATTCATTTTCTAGAGGTTAGATCTGCAAATCATACTGTTTTCAAGATACGTCAGTATAACCATTTCTTCGCATCGTCATTTTCTAGTACACCCTATTTTGCACAGTCTTCCAGGTACATAGAATTAAATTTTGCTATTTTCAAGTGACACCCGATGTAAAGTCCTTGCTCAATATTTTGTTCCGAATTAGTCACATATTCGAACATTAAATCAATGTGTTTTTGTGGTGTTTAAAATATCCTTCGTTTCACATGGTAAGCCCTTTCTAGCGTTTTGAAGTACTGTTCTAACAAAGGGTCCGGATATGGCTAGGGTGCTCACAAAGAAAAATTGGCAGACTTTGATGAGTTTTTCGTTTACCAAAAAGGTGTAATCAAACGTAACCTCTCTTTTAAGAGGCTTATTAAAAACTCGGTGTCTACGTACTGGCCCTGCAGTCACTCTTGATACAAGAAAATCCTTCTGTTGACTCTTGGTCATATCATAATATTTTTTGAAGATACTTATTCTAGTTTCTGCATTTATATTTTCATAGCACTTAAGATAACAGGTGCAAAGGGGTCCCACTGTTTTTCGAACGCCAGCTTTTCCTTTTTTGTTAATTTTTCCTGTTTTTGCACACTTTTGTTTAAAAGTTGTCGATGATGCCTTGTGTTTCTTACTTTTTGTGTTTCTTGTTTCTCTTTGTGCTAAACCTGCATTTATAACGTCTTCATCGCGTGAACAGTTATCTACAGGGCCTTTATCTGTGTATTTGTCTTCATAAGAAACCTGTCCAGATTTTAAAAAGAATATCAAATTATTATTGATTTGTTGAGATTCCGATTCTTTTTTAATAGGTGAGCTGCGCAGAGAAAACCGATGATACGATCTCGAAGGACCTAGAAATGAAACAATTAAGTAACAGTAATTATTAAAGAATCTGGTTATATTTATCATGACTAAACAAAAACCATACTTGTAAAGCCATCGTCTACATTGCTTTTCCCAACTAATATGGAATAGGCTTCTAGTCTAATTGGATGCAGCTGAATACCAGTGTTCAGACCATACCTATAAATATTGATTAAGTGTTCACAATATCAGATTAGGAACACAAGGCAATCTCACCTGCCCATGGTACACCCCTGCTTTTGATCAACGAGGCTATGGCAATTCGCCAATAAGCACTACACCAGCGCGTTGATATATGGTCCAAAATTCTCTTTAATAGAAAGCACAACGACAGCATTACATGTCCCCAAGTGCCTGGCGACACTTGGGTACATGTAATGTACAGCTGCTCTGTTGGCGTAGACATTAGGATTTGACGCAGCAGGGGACGACTCAGGATAAAGTTTTAAGGTACTCCAAAATCCGAAATGACCGGAGAAGGCAAAATACAGGGAGAACTGGAAAGGAATGGGGAAAGCCTTTGCCCAGCAGTAGGACAGAATAGTGAAATATTTATATTAAAAAAAACAACCTACTAAGCTTGTGAAACTGATGGTGGAGGCCTCCATATTATGGCGCCATACACAACTCTTAAGAATAACATAGGTGTCATCGATAGTCGTTTCAAAATAAGAACCGGTCAAGTGCGTGTCGGGCCACGCGCAGTGTAGGGTTCCATAGTTTTTATAACAGCCAAGTGCGGGTCGTATTCGCTGACTGATAGTTTCGTACCACGCTCTAACTAAAAGTCAAACATGACTACTTACCTAATTTGACTTCTTAAAGAAACAACAAAAACAACTGTTTTTTTATAAAACTTATCTAAGAATGAAACAGCGCGATACAACTGACGCTTAGCGCCATCTATAGACATTTCTATGGAGTTGTTCGATTGGATGGAATTGGTCGACTATTACTCGTAAACTTGTAAAGCCCACTTGAGTATGACAGTTTTCCTTTAAACTTCGTCGTATATAGGTACTACTGCCGTGACATTTGTATTTCTAACTACAACCGTTTAGTCTGTAGAGGGGGGGACATTTGACCCTAACGAAAATTGGTACTTTAAAGCTTGATAAGTCACGAACGGTTTACTTAATCAAAAAACTGTCTTCCCAAACGCCTAATATTTTTGAAAGACCTAGCAACGATATCCTACTCTATGGGAAGGACGAAAAAAATTAATTATCATCCGCACTTTACATGTAGGGGAGGTACCCTAAATAATTGTTTTTTTCAAAATTTTATTTTACCACTTTTTCGGCGTCATTAACGTGTATACTCATGCCAAATCACAACTTTCTAGTACCAATAGTTTTTGAGCTAAACCGCGGGCAGACAGACAGATAGACAGACGGACATCATGGCGAAACTATAAGGGTTCCTTGTTGACTACGGAACCCTAAAAACCTCCTAATACGATTAAACCCAAAAGGAAACATTCAAAAATAAACCATACATTTAATAAAGAATATTTTATTAGTTGCTTTATCTGTTTTACATTAGGTTATTATTGCATACAAGTACAACGTAGAGAGGTAGTGATGCATATAGGTATCCTTCTCTCTGCAACTATTATTTTCTTAAATAACGAATTAATCTCGTTTATTAATATATATATATATATTTCTACTTTTGTCAACCAATAGCTTCTACACGCGACTTCACTAGTATAAAAAATAATATGAAATTATAATCATTGTCGTAAGTGGCTGGTTAAAGTGAAAGAATTTTTGTGATCAGATGTTGAGTTCCGGAGATTACCTCTTAGCTCCAAACAAACAAAATATGTACATTACAATAGGTCCTTTAAATAAATTATAGTTACTATAGAATTACAGACTGTTAATAAAATATTAGTATAGAAGTCGGGTTGATTTTCCCCATAAGCTTTGAAATAAAATTACAAATTATTCATGGATTTTCTTCTCTTGTGTCATCTGCCAGCAGCGGTTGGAACAGTGAATCATACTCTGTTCTCAAGATACGCCGGTAAAGCCAGTACTTCGCAACATTAATACTAGGTATGCACTCTTTTTCACAGAATTCTCGGTACAAGGAGTACAATTTTTTGATTTTCACTTCACTGGCCACGTGTAGTAGGAGATTTTGGGCATTCATTAAGTCAATATGAGTACGAACAGTGTCTTTAATTTTTTCTGGTGTTTTGTTAATTGACGGACCTTTTCCCCGCCTGTCATCTTGTGGGATGCCATTTCTAGCATTTTTGACAGCTCGTCTTACTGTACTTGCAGATATAGCCAAGGTAGTCAAGAAAAAGGGTTTGCAGACTTTCACAGGTTTTTCGTTTACCAAAAAGGTGTAATTAAATGTTACTTGTCTTACAGGGTTATTTCTTCTAGGACCATAATGCCTAGCAACTGGTTTTTCAGTCACTCTGGATATAATGAACAGCTTCTGTGAACGCCATGTCGCACCTTGTCCATGGTATTCATTGAAGATGTTCATCCTAGCTTCTTGATTTACATTTTCATTGCATTTAAGCTTGCAAGTACATATTGATCCCATTGTTTTTTTGGGAGTAGTATTTGTACTTTTTCTTGGATAAGATTTCTTTGTACATGCATTGTTTTGTTCAGAAGCTGTGGAAGTTGAATAAACTATAAGAGCAATGTTTTCGTTTGCATCCTCAGAAGGGCTGCTTTTAAATTCTTTGTCAAACTTTTTATCTTCATCTGTCTCTGGTTCGAGTTCTAAAAGGTATATCATATTTGTATTGATTTCTTTGTTATACTCTAATCTCTGATCTGATTTGGAACCACCTATAATAAAAACAATATTGAAATTAGTCAATGGTCGAGTACATAGGTAAATATTTTTTATATTATCAACATAGTAACATATATATACAAGTTGTCTTAGAAGATCCATTTGCAGATGCACCACATAATAAGCCGCAATGAGGATTAGTAAATAGTCATATTTAATACAAATTGTTAAACAAAGAAAGTTCTCAATGTTATAATAATGAATTTACAACATTCTAGCAATATTATTATCTATAAATTAAAGCTTGTCATATCCTGTAACTGTCTGTACATTGTGCATTATTATTGCTCTTGGAGATTTTGCTGATCCTCTATCCTTTAATTCTGGAACGATTTGTTTGAAATGTAACAGTAAATAGTTATTAATAAAATAAGTAAGCAAAACAAGTTTTATAATGCATAATAAATTCTTTATTTAAGACTACACACAATTCTTAAATTATTGGTAAATAGTAGACTTAAAAACTAAATAATATTCTTGAACGTGTAACTACAACCTTATTCATAATTTTGACAATGATTGATACTTAATTATTAAAATGAAAAAAGCCATTTTTGAACCACAGGAATTAAATCTATTTAAGACAAATTCTTAATATTATATCAAAATCGACGCAATACATTACGATAAAATTATACATAAATAAATTACCTAAATAAAATAACATATTTAATTTAAATCACACAAAACCAACTTTTAGTAGGTGCTAATATCTCATAAACTATGTTAGAGAATAATTAAAGATAAATATATTTTATTTCTTGTTTAATAGTACAAAAAGTACCGATGTTAGAAACTAGGTGGTTACCTAGTTTCAAACATCAGTACATTTTGTTTTAGTTGTTTGTGTGTCGATGTCCCCCCATCTTGTCCAATATTGCGCAGTAAAGCAGCAGCTGAAATGCCCTTGACTCTTTAAAACTAAATCGCTATTGTACTACTACAATTATTTCTATTTTATTGTTTTAATTGTGTATCAAATACATGCTGCGTCGACCCCAAATAAATTGCGATTAGGGCAGGACAAAGATGATGGTGATCAAGCGCTACCAATTAGGAAATACGGGGTGTAAGGGACACCGACGCGAAAACGCTTACCACGTGCCCATATAAGAATTTTGTATCATCATCATCATCATCAGCCTATAATTTTCCGACTGCTGGGACACAGGCCTCCTCTCAATGAGAGGGGACTGGGCTGTAATTCACCACGCGGGCCCAGTGCGGGTTGGTAGATGTCACATGTCTTCGAATGGACATGTCCTACGAAAACGGACGACAACGGTGATGAAATAAATTGCACAAACTAATGCGCCTGTCTCGGTTCGAACTCTCGGTTCGGCTTACTTCTCGTTAGTCGGGGCTGCCACCACTGGGCCACCGCTGCTCTCCTCCTCGCAATTCGTAAAAAAAACAGCTGTCCCACAAAAGTGCAATACCTACAGGTCAAAATGTATGGAACAGCTGTATTTTTTTTAAATTACCGATTAAAAATTTATTTGTGGGGTGGGGGGTTAGAATGATGTACTGGATACGTAGTAAGCGTTTTCTTGTCGGTGTCCCTTACACCCTGTATACAGGGTGGATATTTGTTTGTGCGTGTTTATCTCTAGGTGTTCACAATGAAAACCTACATTATTCCGCACATTATAATTTACAGTATTTACCATTAGACGTACGAATTATATTCGGAGGGGGATGATTATGATCCGTGCATGCATATTCTATGTCTCCTTCCCCGTCCAATACTACTTTAGCTTTACAATTACCGGTAACTTTCTTAGAGCAGACGTGGAGACGAAACGGATACCCTCGCTTCGAATATGTATATTGTTTGTAAAGAAGGACGGTCCTGCCATTGAGTTGTATCATTTCGTAAGGTTTTCCTGCAAAAATAAAATATCTGTACTGCAATATTACCCGCATGAAAACTAAGCAAGCGTGGCGATAAATGCTCATGCCTTCTCTGTATGATAAGATGCCTTTGCCAGCAGTGGGATAGTAAAAGGCTGGTATTACACAATTAAAAAAAGATAAATTATCTTACATTATTGATTGATCTTTATATCGTCATTTATTGAATGAAAATAAGTTACTTACATCATCATCTGCCTAGCCTTTTCCCAAACTATCTAAGGGTCGGCTTCACGTCTAACCATATGCAGCTGAGTACCAGTATTTTACGAGTACATGAAGCGACTGCCTATCTGACCTCCACAACCCAGCAACTGGGTAATACGATACTTGGTAAGACTGGATGTCAGATTTTTGGGGTCTGACTACTCGGAACGACTGTCAAAGATCTACAAATGACAGCCGGGACCAACGGCTTATAGTGCTTTCCGAGGCACGGAGGAAACTCAGTATGTAATTATGGTCACCCATCCTTAAAGATCGACCCGTGCGGCCGTTATTATTTAGCCACGAGCTCCTCTTTTGATCTTATATTATCGCCATTCATTGATTGAAAATAAGTTACTTACACTATTCATGAAAAGTTCATACCTATTACTTACAGAATGCCTTGCAGCTTTTGGAGGTGTCTGGTGAGGTGACGAGTAATAGAGAAGTAAGGAAGAAGAAAACATGCTGCGCCGACCCCAAATAAATTGGGATAGGCGCAGAAGAATGGTGATGATAGCTTGCAGCTTTTTCCTGTTGTAGTTTTAAGAGCATTTGATATACATAGAAAATAACCACATTTTGCATAGTTATTTGTAAAAGAAGCACGTAGGTAGCCTATGATTTAAACTGCTAGTTTACCAACTAGCAGTTCACAGTACCATAAGTAATAATTATAAACAATGAGTTATTTAAATAAGTATATTTATATTATATATAAGTAATCGAAAATTATGGTGCCGCACAATATCGCAGATACTATTTTAAATTTTAAAAAAATATAAAGCGTACTATACAGGGAGGGTGTAACGGAAAAGGTATATAAATACTTAAGGGTGTGCTACAGATCATCAAACTGAACATGTTTCTCCATCGGAAAAACATCGAAATAGCGAAAAATTTATCTGGCCCCATACAAAATTTCATTACCTGTTCGACCCAAATGTTGTACGCTATTAAGATGTTTGTCCGATGGAGAAACATGTTCAGTTTGATGATCTGTAGCACACCCTTAAGTATGTATTCCTTTCCATTACACCCTTTATAAATCAGCTACCCCAACATAATACGGACGTCGGGTTCTTACTTCATAAGATTATTTTATATTAAGCCTAATAAGAGTACAAAAATCTATAATACTTTTATGAATGCTAGATTTCAGTTCAAACTCTATTTCTATATTCTAAAGTAGTTTCCGGCAGCAGTTTTAATTATTTTCGGTGGAGGATGATTATGTTCTGTCATCGCACTCTTCAGCGACCCATCCACATTCAGAGTAAGCTTAGCCCGACAGTTCTTCGCCTTCTTGGAACAAGCTTGGTAACGAAAAGAAGGACCTTGCTTCGAAAAGGTGTAATTCTGGTAGAGAATAACTGTTTTTCCGTTCAGGGTCACTATTTCGTATGGTTTATCTGTAAATTGAAGAATGTTTTAAAATTAAATATATATACAAAAAATAGTATTGGATGTTAAAATAAGCTAAGGGAGATGTGTGGTGTTACGCGAATGGATAAAATAAGAGATGCGTACATAAGAGGAAGGCTGTTGCCGGTGACTGAAAAGATGTATGGTAATTGGCTGTCGTGGTATGGGCATGTGATGCGGAGGAATGAGGAGAATGTCGTGAGGAAAGTTTTGAGTATGAATGTGTATGGATGGGTATAAGAGTAGAGGAAGACCCAAACAATGATTTTTGGACTATATGAAGGATGATATGGCAAGAAAGGAGGTGCTATTTCTGATGAAATGACGAGTACCAGAAAAGTATAGAAGAAGAAGATATGCTGTACCGACCCCAAATGAACTGGGATACCTAAGGGCCAGAGAATGATGATGGATATTAAAATGCCACTAAACCACAAATAAAACAAACCGATCAGTTTCACATAATACGAACTATTTATTTAATGCAATAAAAATAAGGAGAGATAATTTTTGCATTCGTAAGATTGTTAGATAAATAAATTATAGTACAATAAATTGACTTAAATATTTTTAATCTAAGTGTATATCTACTATAATCAAGAGACTCATCTCATAAGACAGTTAACAGAACAGCCGTAAGAATGTTAATTCTTGTATCAATATTGTACGCACGGCGACCAAACAAGCTATACAAAACCAGTTTATGCAGATCTCTCATTGAACGGGAAATCTATACAAAGCGAGGATATGTTATACTGGAAATTTATAGCTTGATATTTCGCCGTGTGTACGTACTATGTCAACTTACATAACAATTAAACAAGTAGGTATTTTTTACTCTAAAAGTCTACACTAATACAATTTTGAGCCCATTATTTGGTAAACTAAGACTTCACTAAAAGCACTTTGACACATAACAACATCACCAGTGTACCTAAACCACGATGGGTTATTTAGAGACAGCGGGTATCAAAAAGGTGTGGTCCAATTCAATCACAATAAAATAAACAGTTGTCCCATAAAAAACTACAGTATCTACTCGACCCAAATATAATAACAGCAAATTTTACGATTTTGACGTTGTTCCCATGGAGAAGGATGTTCAGTTTGATGGTCTGTACCCTCTTAAATGACTACACCTTTCAGGTACGCATGCTGTATAATTTGACACTGATTGGAGATTTCTTATTATTGTAGTAATAATACCTTACTATGTATTACGTTTATATTTAATAAATTAGTTTGGCAAACATATCTTTAACACTAACACTCGCAAATTTAATAAGTCAAATAACAACAAGAGTATGTCTTCGGAGTAGGTCATCTACACGAAGTTATTCTTCGAAAATCTTAATTTAGTACTAATAATTTTCATCTAGATATTTTTCACTTATAAACGATAAGAAGATATCAATGAATACTATTATTGCTAAGTTTAATCTTCTTAAAGTAACCATAAGCGAGTTAGTAGAATCTAGAAAATGACTTACTTAGATCGAAAACGAATTTTGGTATGATTTTAGCAGATCCAAGAGATAAAAGAGCCCTCACAATGCCTGTTATTTCCAAAAGTATCCATTTCTATAGTTATGTAGTCTAGACTAGGTTCCGACTGCTATCCTGTTGTGCCCCAAAACATGCAGTAAGGCTGAGGGTTCATAAGTACTTTTTTTTTTCGGATGGGATATTGTCAAATGATTTCTCCCGCTCTGGGCGGAGCGGAAGGGAGTGTCAGACTTGACTGACTAAAACCCATCCATGTTCCTTCTTAGCCCTTTGCGTTCCAGGGTCACGGTATCTCTTTCGAACAACCCGCAGGGCTTCATAAGTGCCTTGCGTTGCGTTCTATTGTCGAATGAAGACTGAAATCCACACTGAGCTGAGCTAGTGCGTTGCGATGGCGTCAGCCACCGTCTTGTGTTGCTTAGTGCAGCAGTCAGCTGCAGGTGTGGCTTGCAATGGGTTGATCCGTTGAGACGACGCAAAGCAACGCACATAATGATGCCTCAGCCCTAAAGCACTGCGCTGCCACTGACGATGGTGTGGAAGTGGTGAAATTCTGGGCTAGTGTCACGAAGAAAGATTATTTACTTTTAAGGTGGAAGCACCAGTCTAGCCCGTCAATATTTTTTAACGTTTTTTCAAATTCAGTGTCATGCTGTATGTTGAACAAAATATGATTCCGACCGTAACACGTAGGTAGGTATGTATTTAAAGAATTATAATAATTAAAGTCATTAAAACAACCCTCATAAGTTCATAATATAATCCCATTGAACTAATTATAAACCAGTTAAGACCGTTTACACCTTACCACATTTCATACAAACTTTCAAGTCCTTATTTTCCGAAATGACTGAACTTAATACGCATAAGCACTATATATAGGTCTAAAAAGTTACTAAAAAACATTTTCGATAAATAGTTTTACAGCTAAATTAGACCGAATATAAATTATCTATAGAAACAGAAATTTCCAATTATCTTTTATTTTAAAAGACCTTTCGTAAAAAACCTTTTCTAAAATGTTTTTTAGTAACTTTTTAGACCTCTGTATCCTGCTTATGCGTATTAAGTTTCATTAAAATCGGTTCATTAATTTCGGAAAATAAGGACTTGAAAGTTTGTATGAAATGTCGTACGGCGTAAACGCTCGTAAGCCATATTTGTCACGGTCGCGAATCATATTTAAATACCTAACCTATCACTTTCCCCTTAACTCAATGTCAAAAGACTTTTAACTAAAAACACTCATGTAAGCTATCAAGTACTGCAGTGTTCGGGGGGTCAATACACCACGCGATTCATCAATCAATAGACGCAGTAGTTTGTGTCCTGACAACATAAGCAGTCGGTCAAGGTTAGCGCACAACTGCGCAGCGCTAAACACTCTAAAGGTACGTATTATACATATTTATTTCACTACATGCTATATAGCTTTCTTAGCTTGGTAAATTTGTATGTGCCATCGATAGTCCTCTCACATCTAGGTGGGAAGTGCGTATGATCCGTCACTGCAGTTACAATGTTACCACATTTGCCCAATTTTATGAACGCCCTGCACTTTTCACTGAGCTTCTGTGAACATCTGAGCAGAGATTTGCCTTTCACGTGGTACGAATAGGTGTAGTTATTGTAAAGAATGACTGACTTGCCTCTTCCAAGAGGGAGGACGTGGTAGTCTGCTGAAACAACAAACAGTTTTGGTAAGTAAGGATTTATTTTACTAGGCACATTGGAAAAATCTAGATAAAGGTAAAAGAATGACCTTATTGTGATGTGTGTGAAGTGGAACATCCATTTGTATTGAGATTTGGCAAGTTTATAGAAAATCAAACTTTAGGTGACAAAAAAGCTTTTAAAAAGGGTTTATTTTATAACAACAAGATTTATTAATTGAGGTAGGCATACACAAAACTTGCTTAGTTAACCTAGCAGAACACTAATTAGTTAATACAATCTCTCCCTCTCATCGCAGAGGAACAAATCGGGTAAAATACAGGGTTACTGGTAACGTGACGTACCACGTAATCCTTGCAGGACGTCTTAGTAAGGTTACTAAGGTTAAAATGCAACAAATTAAGCCTTCAAATGTTGACTTTTATGAGATGCAAGCCTACCTGTACTTAATCAAAACCGATTTTCATAGTGTAGTCCATGACTTAGGATTAAGTTTCATACCTTATAGCTGATAAGACAAGGATATTTTCCTAGTAATTTGTACCTACATCAGGCGTAGTATTATTTTCTAGCAAAATTACAAAAAGATAATGTTTGATTGGTGATTTTTGCAAGTTGTGGGTATTTTTGAACTTTTATTTATTAGCAAAGGTTCTTAAATTGTGTTGCTTTGGTAGTCTATAGTGAGCCAAACTATCACCCTCTGCAGTATGTCGTACTGTTTACTGGACAGTCTGATCTATCTTTATTCACAAATTAATCTGACTCAATTCTAGTAACAATATTTCTTACCCCTAGTTAGTATTCCTATTCTAATCACTTAACCTAAAAACTATGAATACATGTGAATCACACATACAAACATTGGTATACAACTAAAATTTATCAGTCAGAAAATCCGATACAGAGAGTAGTTACATTTATATAATAGAAGTTCAGAATGTGGTTATAAAAAGCCGGTGCCATACCAAAAATACTTTTCCTCATCTTTCCAAAAGCAATGGAATCTTACTTTATAAGCGTTACTTTGCAAAAATCCATCACATTAAAATGTTAAGTATTAAAATATTTAGAACTAAGAAAATACATTTAAAAATACATACAGTCGAAAATAGTACCTCCTTCTTTTTGAAGTCGGTTAAAAAGTATCCGCATCTTCAAGAGACATTGACTCAACAACCGCTCGGATAAAAAAAAACATTTCTCATGATATTTAACAACAAAGAATTACAGCAGATGATTTTTTCAAAACTTACAAGTTTTTTTTTGAAGTGAAACTTCTTATGCGATTTCCAATAAGGTTGCGTTAAACGTTTAACGCTACCATGGAGGGGGTATGAAAGCACTGTTGCGTTAAGTTTCACTTCTTCCGCGCGGAGGGAATCCACGCACAATTTTTTTTTTCTTAACTAATCTTATAAAGAGGAAAGATTTGATTGATTGTTTGTTGTTTGTTTGTTTGTTTGTTTGTTTGTGTGCATTGAACAGGCTCCGAAACTACTAGTCCGATTTGAAAAATTCTTTCAGTTTCAGATAGTCCATTTATCGAGGAAAGCTATAGGCTATATATCATCACGCTATGACCAGTAGGAGTGGAGCAGCAATGAAAAATGTTGCGAAAACGGGGAAAATGTGACGCAAACGAAGTTGCGCCGGACAGCTAGTAGTTTCTAAAATACGATATCATCACTTGATTTTATCGCTTTAGTTACAGCGTAGAATCCCTGAGGTAATAAAATACAATGAGGAGGAAGGTGATTATGGCAAGCATCATAGGAAATGATATTCCCAAGTCTGTCTATTCTTAGAAACGCTTTGCACTTTTCACTGTGTTTCTGAGAACATTGCAGTCGGGATTTGCCGCGTACATGGAATGAAAATGTATAGTTCTTGAATAAAATGACTTCTTTACCGCGAGCTAAGGGCAGAATGTGGTATGTTTCTGAAACAAAAAGAAAATTGATTACATGATAGCTGAAAGGAAAAATAGATAGATAGAGAGAAAACGGAAGGGAGGCTGTTTTGTCGCAAAACAGGCTCATGGCTCATGTTATTAGTAGATAAATAAATAAATATTATTTTGTATTATTAGAAGGCGACAGAAATCACATATGCTATTTTTTGAAGCATAGGGTCATTACCCCATTCTGATAGTATCAGGCCCAAGGAACAAAAATGAAAGACAAAAGTATCAACAGTATTTATTTTCTTAATTTTGAGTTACAAACACGTAACATAACACACCTATGTTTGTTCATAGGTTCACAAATCTAATATTAATAAAAAGATATCCTATATAATCTAATCTGTATCAACAATATAACACAAGAATAAGTACTTAATATTTACTAAATTTAACGCAATATTTTATACCATTTCTAATATTAATCCAATATACCTATCTAATATTTAACCTCAAAATGAATGATGTAACCACGAACTTGTAAAAATATGTTGATTTAAAAAAATGTCCATGGAGTTTTTTGCCCATTCTTCTCCATAGAGATCTACGCTTTGGAATGGGTAACCTCAGTACTTTCACAAGTTATTATGCCTTGTGACTGAGACTGTAGCTTCATTCATTTGGTTCTGACATTCAAAAGTGCGCGTAGTTGTCTAATTGAAATAAATGCTTTGACTTTGGACTATTGTAGTTAACTGGTAAGTACAAAAATGCATGACTTAACTAAAATAGTTGTTAACATTTACTTGTGTTTTGAACATTTAACACAACCTTTGGAAAACGTGTAGGTCCACTTTGTACCCAGACATGTGCGCATAATTTCTATTTACGTTATTTAATAAATCATCGTCCTTTTGCCCTTTTAATTAAAGTCGATGCAACATGTCTTCATTATCCATGCATGCCTACCATCCGACATCTGAGTAGTTACCTCCTTCCTAGCCATATCATCTTTCTTCTTCTTTCTTTCTTTTATACTTCGCTTCTGATCCTTTTTACCTGGTGATAAGCTTGCTTTCAACCATAATCCTCGCTCCCTTTTGACAAAAGATAGCGCGAGAATCTGGTGTCTAAGAAATTGTCCTAAGAAGAGTTTTGGATATGAATATAGACGGTTTAAGGAGTATAGGAGAAGATCAAATAAGCAATGAAAAGGTGTGGACGACATTATGGCTAGAAACGGAGTGACTACTGAAATTACGGTTTGGACATGTGAGTAAGAGAGAGACATACAGCGTCGACGCTTAATCTGGATAAGGGGAGGAAGACGATGAGCCACTAGAAGAACACCTTTATTGAGAATAGTTCAAATGTAGGCCCACATCGGAATTTCTAAAGAAGTATTTTCCAAAGTAATTGTCATGATTTTGGACGTCGTTGCTGTCGTGATTTTTTCAACGTTTAAATTATTAATCTGCTAAAAGCATATGTTTTGTATGTATAAGAGATTGTTTTTATTTAATAGTAACTTAATATAACACATTTAGGTTGTTGGATTAGCCTGATGTATTTAACTGAATTAGTAAGAGAGTGTGGGTTGGCTCTTCATAGCAGGGCTTGTTAACGTTACCAACTAATAAATATAATAACCGTTACTTAACGTTAATTCCAATGTGATACCTAATTAACGTTACAAAAATATAACGTTAATTGATAACTTACCAGTAATTTAACGTAAAATACAACTAACGTAAAATACGATAATAACGTTACTTTTACCGTTAATTTAGCCACAACCCGGTCACATTCAAGGTTGTGAGCGCGGCGTGGTGAAGGCGGAGCGGGAGGGGCATCACATATTGAAATCAAGGCTTTGTAAAATTATTTTTAGTAGTACGCAAGGCGACAAAATCATGTGAGGAAGTTGGCAAAAGCTTAAACTTTTAAAAATAACGATATAATTAACGTTCTTAAACAACTAACGGTTATAAAGAGTAACGATAAAATATTGCAAAAATAACGTTAAATCTATGAATTTTATTTTAATATTAACGGTAACTCTGTCAAATGAAGGTAACGTTATGAAATTTTACCGGTATTTAAAGCCCTGCTTATAGCAAAACTACGTCCAATGAATAAAACTCTATTTTATCTTCCGCCGTCGCTTACCCCGTAAAATATTTAGCCTGTCGTATAATGTACTTTTTGGTATGTCATACAGAAGTGAAGCTTGTCTTAGACTGATTTCCTTGTAAAATATCTTATCAACGGCAGTTTTCAAGTTTTGTTTGTACCAAAGCGTTTTTTTCCGTTCTTTTCCGTAAACTGATGCCACGAACTCTGCGGAACATAAAAGGATATTAGATATAGCAATTTTTCAAATAGATATTATGTTATATAAAGACATAAGCCTAATTGCGTAACTATGACAATTGATTTAATTTTGAAAGGTAAAAGATCTATTCCGTTGTTGTCTTTCGTTCATCTATGTTTTGTTATCCGGGTAATTTTTGTGAACACATGTGTAAACATACGGTGCAATTGATATTTTTGAAAATATATGAATAGAAGTTTATTTCTCAATTTGGCTACTGGCATTCCACAGTAACAGTTAAAAGGTGCGGTTCTGAAATTCGGATTCGGTAAAATCATAAGTAACAACATCAGTAATGAAAATTTTAAATGGTTAACTACTCAATTTTGGGTAACGCGATAAAATATCGCTGAGAAAAAACGAACAGTTAAAAAAACAGCAAGGTCAAAAAGGTCATACACAATATACCTATCTAGTATTTGTATATTACGAAACTTTTAATAAACCATCTACAATAGTAAAGTGCATACATAGATATGTGTAGATATAGAACAACATGTTTTAAACATTCCAAGACCAATGTAACGAAACTTCTACGCCCTCAATAATTTATTTATGTCAAAAAGCAAACAAGCATAATATTATACAATAGGTAACAGCGTTTATAAACGTCAGCAGATACTAATAAAATTGTTGGCGTTGAAAATGCATGCAATGCATTAAACGCACAACTTCTGTCACGAGCTATTCTTCATGACCGTTATTATTTTACATCTTTACTTTGTGTCGTAGTTCGAACAACTTGGTTTATACGAAAATATTTTTCATATAAACCACCACTGTGTCGCCACTTGGTTTATATGAAAAGTATTTGATAAAAGGACTATGTATACAAGGTGTTGTTTTGCATCCTCGTCAAATTCAAGGAGGTAACTATGCTAATGATTCTCGACCCGAATCAACAATAAAATAAGTAGGTAATTTTTATTTATTTCTCTTATATACGGAAATCGCTAAATGTGAACCACCAGTGTTTTAAACGCGGTCCATCTGGTCCTCGCCCTATAACCGCGCTTTCACATTTACATTCCCTAAACCATGATAAGGGGGTTATTCTGATATACTGACAACACAACCAAACAAACAAAAAAAACAGCGTTTATACATAATTAACTAGGTAAGTACCGTATTTAAATTGATTATTTATGAATTTTGTGACAACCTCCTGAATTGTGACGAGGATGCAAAACAAGACCTTGTATATGAGGGGGCCACCGTGCTCTGTGAATTTTTAGCTCCATTTTCTCAATTAAATTCGATTCTTATCTGCATATTTCCTATTTTGGTATTCCTTGTTTTTAGCCCTTTTCATTTCTTTCTGTTCAGGAGTCATTTTGCCTTCTCTTTTTCTTTTAACGTATTTTTCTCTGTGGTGCAAATAAGCCAAACTACACTTTTCCATATTTTCTTCATAAAATTTAATATTAGCTGTAATCAACCACCTCGTTAGTTGTGTGTCTAGCAATGATTCTCGCTTAGAATAAAAGCTTATGAAGCAAACACGCAAACATATGTGGATTATTGTGACTTTTATACAACAGGTAGGAATAGCAGAAGTTATTTCTAAATGAAACTACGGTAATAGAGCACACACATTTAATTTTGATAAAGACCAACACAAAAGTTAGAAATCTGTGAACCCATCATACATACCCCACACACACATACATAGATCAACAACGGAACAAATAAGTACTTAGCTTAACTAAAAAATATATAAGTATAAATACTTACTCAGACAAATTTAAAACCACCACCTAGCAAGCAACCCCGAAAACAACAGCTTTTTATCAACTGTGATTGCGTCAGTAGGTAATACACCCGTGTTGGAAACAGCTAATATTTTATACATTATTTACGCTTTCGATGTCAATCGATAAGCTATTCATACATAACATTACTTTAGGCCTGTCACTCCTGAAGTGGTAGATAGCCCTAGACCTATACCTTACACCTAGACCTTGACCTTGTTTTAACATTACTTTCACCTTTCTGCAGTTTTGTTTAAGTCCCATGTAAAAGGGAACGAGCCTATAACTATCAACCGAGCACAAATGCAATCTGGGAAATTCCTGATGGAAAAACCAAATACCCTATTGTATAGGGCCTATTCTACCCTAATATATTCGCCTGTAGCAGTCTTATGAAACACTGGAGGCGGATGATTATGGTTTGTGTCTTCAAACACTACTTTTCCATCTTTGTCCAGTTTAATCCGAGCCTGGCATTTCCCCCGGCGTTTCGTGGTGCAGGCCAGGTTGCCCTTTCCAGGAAGAGTGGAGAATGTATAGTTCTTATACATGTAAGCAGACTTTGAACGAGGCAGTGAGATTATTTGCAAATGGTCTGAAAACATAAGAAATAACTGTTCAAATTGTCTTCGAATGAACTAATAAAATGAAAAAATGTCACATACAATAAGAAAGGTTGTAAAAGTTTTTACAGGAAAAATAGTAGATACCTAAATTAAATATTTTATTTTTAATTCTTTATTAATCAGTTAGGAGGCTTTATACACATACAGCTCCCTATATTATTTTGACACTATAAATAGAGATCAAATGGCATAACAAGAATAAAACTACCTTAACAATTTTAGTTTTCTTAGCTCGATTTTAACAAAAACATACTTGTAGATTGTAAAATAAATATCTATTACAATTTACATCCAGTTTAGTTTGGTCTAGTTCACAGAGTCATTGAAAAGGTTTTAAGGGGTAGTTCCTCCTCGTTAATACCCTCGTCGTTTACACTATTAACGACTGGGAAAGTGTTGAAAAAAGCGACATAAATTTAAATGTAAACATTGAACGTTAACGATATCGTTTTTAGTTTGGTGCCTCAAAGAGACGTGATAAAAGCATTTTCAATAACCGTTAACATCTTTTGTTATATATCATTTTTCTTTAGCTTGACTCTTAAACTAGTCACGGAACGAGGGGTTAACGTTTGGGAAAATAAAGTCGCGTTCTCCAACACTGTTAACGAGTGGGACAAAACATTCCCAGTCGTTGATAGTGTTAACGACGGCGTATTAAAGAGCGGGAACGACCGGTTTTAAATAGCTAGGTTATATACGATTACATTCAGGTACAGGTATGTACCTACAACGGTTGCAGTACTTAGGTAGCAAGAGCATTTAGAAACAGGTGTCATAAAAAAGAAACAGCAGAAAGACGGCGGACGGGATGAATCTAAAAGGGTTCTACTAAAATTTACATTTCTGACTAAAAAAGCACACATGTATTTCGCAGTTCGTTTTAACCTGTACGGACAAATTATAGACGCGGTTCTGGATACCAGAATTTGACTTTCAACACTAATAATGCACGGTCCGCAATCGTGCCAAGTGTTCGAACCAGATTGTCCTTAAATAGAATAGATTATACTTATTATACTTTATTTGAAAATACTTCAATATTAGTTTTGAAAATACTTTATTTGAAAAACACACAAAAATTAAGAAACAGCTTTTGTATGGGTACAACGGCAGTCTTATCGCTCAGAAATCTTTATGTACTTTCCATTATTCGTTTTAAAATACCTTGGAGGTGGGTGATTGTGACTAGTATTAGCAAATACAATGGCTCCATCCTTATTTAGTTGTATTCTCGCTTCGCATTTCCCCCGAATCCGCTTGGAACATCGCAAGTATTTCTTAGTTCTATCGATGAAGGAAAATGTGTAATTTTGATACATTATCAAGCCTTTTTCGATAGTTTTGAACATGTGACTCAGTAAGTCAGCATCTGAAAACATGTATTATTTTACTATTATTGTAATGTAATATGGGCAACTAGAATCAATTCTATTTATATTTAGTGAGGTGGCAAAGAACTAACAAGAGATAAGAAAAATTTAGGAATGAAACAAACCTTAATGATGGCGGCAGTGGGAAGTAGTTTTAATATTAGATGTAATAGGTATCTACATCATACATCAAAGGATAATGAGAATCATGAAGAAATGTACCTTCATTGCATGCTGCATAATAATCGAAATATCCGAAGATTTTGTTGTAGAGATTCTTAGTTAGTTTAGTGGGCCACTACGACTACGAGAACATTTTTTAATAATTTTATTCGATTCCCGTTGTTCCCACAATTGAACACAAGGCCAGTGTGGACAACGGGACACTTATTAAGCCACTTGGTACTTAAAGGTACTCAAAGACGTCCACGACTGTTGCCACTTGTTGTAACCTTCGTAATTGTACCTATAGTAGGACATAAACGCAGGAATGTTAAAAGAACAAACACCGACATTAATTTTCACTACTGTATTTAATATAATCGGCGGTGAACAAATTGTAGACATACAGATAATAAACTATTTCCAAAACCTATATTCACACGCGCGTAGTTGTTTCAGTTCTGGTCCATACCGTCGCGTTCAATCAGCGGTCTTGTGACTTGTGTGGGAAAGAGAAGGAGCTTTATAGACGTCTAGCTCCATCTCTTGTCTACACTGAGGTAACATTAAAGTAATACTCTTATTAGTTGTGGTGGTTCAGGCTGATTTATGCGCAATATTTTGGCCATACCTTTCCTTCAGAGATTCATTCAAGTGAAACTGAAACTGGCGGCAATAGGCCTTAACAAAAAAAAACACCCTAAGTTGCCTCATCTGCTTAGACAAACGTACATTTCACCCGCCTTTTGATATACCGGAGGATCATGATTGTGATCGTTATTCGCTTCCAGGACATTTCCACAATTATCAACCTTCAATTTAGCCATACATTTCCCACGCACATACTTAGAACAATAAAGAGCTCTTTTACCATTGCGATATGAGAATGTGTGGTTTTTGTAGAAAATGACTTGCCCACGGGGAGTTGGTAGATATTCAATACACCCTGAAAGAAAAACAATGTTTTTGTGTCATTTTTATTTCTCACTCTCTCATCTGTATCTTTGGGAAATCAAAAATCTGGAACGAACATTCGAACAAAACTTTAAGCTTTTTCCTAAATAAATCAAATCAAATAATTAATTACTTCGAACAACATGGGTTAGTGAATAAGTACTTACTTAAGAAAAAACACCCTGGTTACTGGCAAAAAATTTGGTGATTCATATACAAAACAAAGGAAAAGAAAAGCATTTTTTCAGAACAAACTTTTTATTATTATTTGATCTACTTATATTTTCGTATAATACATAATCGTGTATTAAAAGACCATTTTCTAAATAACATTTTCAGTAACTATAATTTGTTTCAGGATTAAAGTAGGTCTGGATAAAAGTAATCTATTTGAGGATAGCATTTTAATATAGTAGGTACCTACATCAGTATTGGAGTAACCAGGGACCGAATTACCGTTATTTTTTAAGTAACGTCACCAATTTCCGTTATGCTAACGATAACAAAGTAACGATATTAATAACGATACCCGTAAGTACGTTAACGTTGTCTAATAACTAATATTAGTATCTGTAAAACCACATGTGTTACCATTCTTATACCGGTAATTTATACGCTTATCTCTTTCTAACGATGTCGGTTGATCATTTAGACAAGAAACTAATAATTAAGAATAACAAATGGATAGATGTGTTTGGTGTACACGATGTTTGTGTGACGTCGGACTATGAAATGAACGCGTGCAAATCGTCTCGTTTTCGTAAATATCAGACCAATAGTTTTAAAATCCAAGCTGTTGCTTCTCCGATTAGAAGAGCACGTAAGGTGCGCGACGCGAGTTTCGTCGCACCAGATCTTCCTAGTTTTTAGCGAATTAACCCCATAAGTAACGCTATTTAAATACCGGTAAATCCTATTACTTATTTTTATTTAACGTAGCATAACGTTACTGTTTTGGTAATTTTACCGGTATTTTTTTGGTAACAATAAGTAGAGCACTATAAATACTGCAAAATTTATTAGTTTAAGCAAAACACAGTCATGTTAAAGTACAATTCATGACTATAGGAAAGCACTAAAACACTACTTATTTCAAAAGAAATTTTCTTATACTCGTATAGCTGCCGTATTTAGCGCATATGCAGTTCGATTGAAAAAACTTAAATAAGACTAAATAATTTATTACTAATGCTTTTACATATTGTTAGTTCAAATACAAATAAAACTGCTATTTTTAACCCCCGACCAAAAAAGAGGGGTGTTATAAGTTTGACATGTGTATCTGTGTGTCTGTCTGTGGCATCGTAGCTCCTAAACGGATGAACCGATTTTGATAAAGGTGGTGTCGTTTGAAAGGTATTTTAATCGAGAGTGTTTTTAGCTATGTTTCGAGAAAATCTGCTCAGCCGTTTGAAACAACTTTCACAGGTAGTCGATTTGAAATTTGTAATATTGTCGCTTGTCACCATGGACATTGCTAAGGAGGGGGGTGCACCCCCCTCGCCCCTCCTTTAAATTTATATCTTTCCTTGGTTTCGTTAATTAGTGAGAAGAGACGCAACACCGAGAAAATTGGAAGGAAAGGGCGAGACCTATGCCCAGGAGTGGGATAGTCAAGGCTAAGAAAAATAATATAAGTTTAAAAAGCATGAAAAAAAGATTAATTAAAAATTAAAAAAACCCCGCGTCTGCGTCGGGGGTTTTTTACTTTTTAATTATTTTTTTTTCATTAGAAGATGAACCAACACGATTTATTTTTGCTTCCACGTCATAACGTATTTTTGCCCGGCTTCAAAGGGCAGAAGAATTACTTACTAACGAAAAATAAAAATATTATTAGTTTTTTTTCAGGCATCGAAGGCTCACAGCGTGTTAATATTCCTAACAAACTTAAAAACTATGTTAACAACAGTAACACACAAGAGGACAAAAACCAAAAAAAAACAGCGTACATTAAGAGGAAGATTTATTAAGCGTACCATCCATTGGACTCATCGTTTGTAGGCCCTTTTTTTTCGGATGGGAAATCAATTTGAGGCGCGCGTGGAACACGAACGCGCCGTCGGCAGGGCCTGTCGTCATTAGACGGACGGACGGTGAGCTACCCCATTACTCACCGTCCACAGGCCCGCATCGTTTGTAGGCCCTTCTAAGCTATCTGAAAAGTGCTATTGCTACTCCTCCGCACTCTGCGCATCATTGATGCCAAACCCTTGCTCGTGATCGCGAAATAACGAAAATGAAAGAGTAGTTTTTGGCAGTTATATCCTCCCATTAATCAATTTTCAAATACATTCCATTATTCAATTTCGTATAATTCGGTGGTGGATGATTATGATCCGTGTACGCTTTTATTAAATTGCCGTCTTTATCCAGCTTCAGCCTAGCAGTGCACTTTGAAGAAGATCTCCTGGAGCAGTAAGGGTACAGCTTCACGTTTTTGGGTCCTTGGTAAGAGAATGTGTAGTCTTCGTACATTATAAGGGATTTTCCGTTCACGAGATGTATTATGTCATACCCGGGGTTTTGGTCTGAAAGAAAAATATGCGTTAATAGAATTATTATTTACTAGTTTTTACCCTTAGCTTCGCTCGCGTGGAAATGATCAAACAGGGTACTCCCAAGTCAAACACATATCATAGGATACTTTTTGAATGGAAAACAGAGGATTTGGAAAAGACAGGAAAACGAGTGCATCTTCTGTATTTGTATACGCACATTAGTCTGTGTTAGTGGTCCCTTTTTCATCCTATAAAAAACGCAGACAAATCGAAATAAAACTCAATAGCAACATTGCACATCAAGGAGGAATATAATAGAGTGAGTAGGTAATAATAAGTTATGAAATACAATATAAAGAAATATTGATTACGTACGTACATTTTGCATAGAGGCTACTTTTGCTAATATATGAATACAATCATAATTAAGCACAGCAGGTGCAACCGTTATTATAGGCAAAAAGGCGAGTTTTAGGAAAAATGGGATATCACGCATGAGGGTGACATGCGTTGCGTATCGTCGGTCGAGTAACGCCAGAACAGACATCCAACCTTATTCATAGAACCGATGCTACGTTACTACGTCGAAGTAACTGACTAGACTTGTATTTTGCAAAGTTCAAATTTTTTTTTTTTTTTTTTAAAGAACGTTGCCCCACACTAGTAATTTCTCCTGTATCGTGGATGCGTTTACAAACATTTAAACTCACATACACAAACATCCAGACCCGGAACAACTATCTGTAGGCCATACAAATATTTGTTCCGTGCGGGGATCGAACCCGCGACGCGCAGCGCAGCAGTCGATCGCTCAACCACTGCGCCAACCGTGCCGTCAAATTGGGCCGAATTAACGATACACCCGACGTATCTTCCGACAGATGTGCGTCAACGCCAAGCGGCGCTATTCTCCACGTTCACGTTGTTTTGCGGTAAAAAGTTGAGATCACAAGTCAACAGCCCACTTTTAATATGGCTAAAAAAAAACAAATGCACTATGAAACTGCCATGTGATTGTGATCCCAAAATTTTGCAAAATTTTGTCAAAATTCGTAGGTACTGATCATTGCCGTGTGAATGGGTTTTAACTGTGTGTCAGTCTCTATTTAAAACTAGGTGTGTGTCTAATTCCCGTTTCCCGTTTACTGCCATTATTGTGTTAATTTATCAAGGTTAATAATTGACTTCAGTATGTCGCTGACTCTGCCAGCAGGATTTGAAGGCGGGTCTTGTCCTATTGAAAACCGTCCAGGGTTCGGACGCGGGTCTTGCCCTGTAGAAAAACGTCCGGTAATCGATAGCGAGTCTTGTCCAGTTGAAAAACGTCCAGGATTCGGTAGCTGGTCTTGTCCTGTGGAAAAATGTCCGGGATTCGGTAGCGGATTTTGCCCTGTCGATAAACGTCCATAATTCAGAAGCATTTCTTGCCCTGCCGAAAAGCGTCTAGGGTTTGGAAGCGGATCTTGAATTATCGGAACACGTCCAGGATTCGATTTTCGGTGCCGCTGAATGTTACGGCGAACCTCTGGAATATTTCCTGAAAAAGAAATAGTGCGTTAGTTGTAGAACTATTGTTTTTTCTGTCTTTACTTGCTCTGTCTCGATTGGCCTGTGTGGCTAAGACACATCTGATTATATCTAGTAAAACATAATTACCTAAAAGTACTTTTTAAATAAAAGAACTACCAAATAGGCCGTTAACTTCAGAAAATTTTAATTCAGAAATGCGAGGAAGAATAATTTCGTGGAACACTTTAGCATTCAAAAACCATATGTTGCCAAAACCATTTATTGTAAATATCAAACCTAAAATCTATATCCAAAAAAATATTTTTTACAAAAAAAGAAACCGACTTCAAAAAACACTTAACGCACTAAAAAGTTAAAAATAATACTACAACCTACCTATATTAATAAACCTACCTAACCTACGATTAACCTATAATAAAATTTAATAATTCTTTGGAGTCGGTGCCAAGCAATATAATTAGAATGAATGAATGAATTAATATTTAGAAGCTGTAAGATTTATGTTTTGCTTTTTCTGGCCTTAGTCTGTATATAGTCATTTAGGTAGGTATCGTATATTGCTTGGCACCGACTCCAAAGAATTATTAAATTTTATTATAGGTTAATCGTAGGTTAGGTAGGTTTATTAATATAGGTAGGTTGTAGTATTATTTTTAACTTTTTAGTGCGTTAAGTGTTTTTTGAAGTCGGTTTCTTTTTTTGTAAAAAATATTTTTATTTGTTATTTTTTAGTGACATATTTTTAATCTAATAATAAAATATGGGTAGGCCTAGTAAAGATGATTCTTGTGTGAGAAAAGGCGTCAAACTGAAACTGAGAAAAATGAAAACGATTAAAAGAACTAAGGGAAAGAAATGATCAACGCATTTTGAATAAGAACCCTGATCATCGCGAAAACAGACTATCAAAGCAGAGGACCCACTTGTTACTTAGGTTGAATAAGGAAAGTCAAAAAGTTAGTCTGTGGTACACGTGGAAAGTGCATACCGTTACAATTCCAACAAGCCCAAACACAGCTAAGATACATTGTCTTATTATGGAGTTCCAGTGCTTGTCTCTTGGCTTCATCATCAGATCATCAGATTAGGTAGAATGGTTCTTATTGAACGCAAATGCTTCACTTGTTGTAGAAAATACCAAAATCGCTGTACGTTTCCTATAAAACTTGAAGAGTTCCCTCGATTTCGCCAAGATTCCATCATCAGATCCCCATTTGGTGACTATGGGACCAAATGGAAAGCATAGGCTTTGGAATAAAACAATAATTTTCCAAATCGGTTCGTAAATGACTGAGTTATGCGCGAACAAAAAACGCAATGCAGAGTAAACTAAAAATTAGAAATATTTAATTTTTGTTGATTTTTTCAGAAACGGCTTATCTGATTTCGATAAAATTTTCATGGGACCATTTGGAAAGTATACGCTTTCAAACAAAAAAAGATTTTTTCAAATCGGTTGGCAAACGACGGAGACATGCGCGAACAAACATAAAAAAAAAAAAATACAAACATCCGAATTGAGAACCTCCTCCTTTTTTAGAAGTCGGTTAAAAATCATTTTCATCATTCTCCTTTTCTTATCCCAATTTATTTAAATTAAACATACAAGGTCAATGTCATGAAATTGACGCATTTCTAGTTTCCAAAAGTGTAACATTTCTTAACTATAAGCCCTGGTTTTTAATGTAAACTCCATGGTCTTGTTCTTTACAATATATCTTTAAAAAAACCATAACGTCACACAGTGTCATTAGTTATAAAATTTAAAGGCAGGTTCATGATTGTGTTTACCCAAATCTGTGACAAACTGCCTTTCTTCTGTTAAAACAACACGAGACTTGCATCCTCGGAACTTCTTGGAGCAGTACCATCGAGTCTTGCTCACCATCTGGACGTACGTGTTCTCCTTGTAGATGAGGATTGTGCCTCCGCGCTTGCTGGGGATGAAACTCAGGACCGGTTGTACTTGAAATATAAGAAAAAGTTCAATTTAAACAATTTTGGTGTTTGAAATACTAAAGCTGGTTATGGAACACAATATGAATCTAGAAAGATTTTATTTTATTTATTATCATCATCATCATCACCAGCCTATAATGTTCCCACTGTTGGGACACAGGCCTCCTCTCAATGAGAGGGAGTGGGCTTTAATCCACCACTCGGGTCCAGTGCCGGTTGGTAGATGTCACATGTCTTGTCTAGGATATGCCGACTTCCTCACGATGTTTTCCTTCACTGTTTTGAAAGCAGCGGTGATGAAATAAATTACACAAAGTAATACGCCTGCCTGGGTTCGAACCTACGACTTACTGCTCGTAAGTTGGTCTGCCACCACTGGGCCACAGCTGCTCTACATTATCATATACTTACTTATTATTTATTATGGGATTATATATTTATATTATTTATTAAGGGCCAATAAACAGCTACAATGTTGGGGATTTTTTTTTTTAATATAGTTTATTTACAATTAACTAAAGTATGTAGGTACCATTTTGTTCGATAACTTTTTGCCATCTTGTAGGTAGGGACATAATCCCATTGCTATAGAAATTTAGGGACTTCTGATCAAAATACCGCGACAAGTGGTTTTGTCAGTCCTCTCGTGATGTTAACCTGACACGGCCTGAATAATTCTGAAGAGACCGAAACAGGTGGAAATCTGAAGGTGCAAGCTCAGGACTACACGGCGGATGCATTAACACCTCCCAGCCAAACTCTCTTAATTTTTGCTGAGTGGCTAAAGATGTGTGAGGTCTAGCGTTATCATGATGAAAAACCACACCCCTTCTGTTGATTAATTCCGGCCGCTTTCTCTCAACTTCTTGCTTTAATCTCCTCAGTTGTTTGCAGTAGAATCTGTAAAGGTGACACTCTCGTCGACACAGAGCAAGAGCTAGGGCGAGAGTCACAGACAACCTAGGATCACGAGGCTAGACGGCCGTTTTGACCTGAGCGGCTCTCATTCGTTCTGCAGCCATCGCAAGTTCTTCATTATTTTGTGATAAGCATTGCAATTATTATTATTGTTGAGAAAAATACAAACTAAGAAATAAATAACTTAGGACTAGTAAAGAAAGAAAAGTAGTACTAATAGTACCGTGCTTTACTTTTGAATGTTATACAAATGTGGGTAAAATTTAATGGAATCTCGTTGATGATTGTGTTCGCCAAGTTCGGCGACGAACTCCTCTTCTTCTGTGATGATAACTCGCGACCTGCAGCCTTGAGCATTCTTGACGCAGTACCACCTATTCCTGTTGCCCTTACAGTTGTAACTGAAGCCTTTGTAGACCAGGACCTGGCGTCCACGTTGGCTGCTTAGAAACTGCAGCATTGGTACCCCTAAATAAAATATTAACAAGCCTCAATTACATGGGTATTGTTTACATGCGAATTTAGCATACAGTTAGGACATACAAACTAAAGCAGAGCCAGTTTCCAACTCGGATCAAACTTGTGCTACTATATATGATGTTGGGGTTGCGCTACACGTCATAGTCATTGTATTGTCAATCTCGTAATTGTTTTACCACTTTCGAATAAAATCTAGCAAAATGAAACTCCAACAAGGTTAAAACGATCTAACTATGACATTGGTTCTAAAGCTTTAAATATTGTCGTTTTATGACGTGCAAATAAAATCCGTTGATTCAAGTAAATGAACCGATGACCTGGTAAAGGTTTCGGGGATCCACTGGATGCGAGTCGCAGGGTACCGGTCAACGTAGCGACACTTGAGGTAGCCCTATTTCCAGCAGTGGACGTCTTTCGACTGAAATAATGATGAAGTGAAGTCCAGTCGAATGGTAAACAAGGTACTATTCTGATATCTATGATGATAAATGAAAGTATTATTTGAAACCCACGAAAAGCTTTACTTTCTTAAAACATATTTTGTACGTAATACTAGATTTTAATACTTTAAACGATAGGTGTCTTTAAACTAATATTCTATGTGCTATTCAGCTGCATCAGTTTAGACTTAAGGCCCACTCAAACTTAGGCAATTGCTATAAGGCAGACGTGGATATTGTAAACTATTCTGATCTACTAATATTCACACACAGTCAGAAACCTAATACTTCGAATAAGAAGTTGATAACATTATTTTACATTAAGTTTAATCAAAATTAGAGATTTGTTGCTCTGAAAACACGAACAGTTTTTCTTTACACGTCTAAGGCATAATTTCTTTCAAAATTCTTAAATCAAAATTTGTTGACGGTGATGGTGATCGTTAAATACCTACATCGAATTACTAATTCAACTTACAACTACCATTCGGCACAATTATACAGGTACTTTAAAATATATTAGACCACATCTCTATTGTTTCATTGAACGCAACACCCTAAGTTACTTAGGACCTAATACGATGTATTTTCCCATCAGATCCCATATGTATACGTGGTGGTTCATGGTTGTGGCATCCCATTTCCCTCACGTACTCTCCCGTTGGACTGGTCTGGACTCGCGCAGTACAACCAGCCAGCTTCCTGGAGCAGTACCATCTGGTCTGGGTATGCATGTGAAAGTAGGTGAAACTCTTGAACACCAGTATCATGCCTTTTCCACGGCTGCTTGGTATGTATTGTAACACTCCAGTACCTGTGAAGCAAAACCAATGCTGCTGAGTACTAAATTTCATCAACATTTGACATCGACCAAGTCGCACAGAACCTCTGGTAGAGAGTAGGCCTGTGTCCCAGCAGTACGGACATTATCGTTGATAATTTATCTGACTCTGTCTTCAATGATATTTAAATCGTATTGTCTCGCTCACTCGTTCTGAAAATTATATGCGTATGCTCACTCTGCTCAGTGTGAACTCTTTGTTGCCGCGACTCAAGTACGCTGAGGGTACATCTAACGATATAAATGTGTAATAAAGACATAACAATATTTATATATTGACATATATAAATACATAAATAAAAAAACACACTTATTTATCCATTAAGTATATTTAAATGAATGAATTTGTAAGTAAGAACAAATACACTTTTATTCTTTTACTATCTTTTGTCCTTAATTATTATCTATCTATAAATTTGTTTATTTCTCATTTATTTATTTATGTACACACAGAATTACTTAACAAGACCTTATATGCTTTATGAGTACTTTTTATTTGTAACTAATAAAATAAATATTCTATCTTATAAGTAAATGCTCCCCTTTAACGTCCAGTACTTGCAATTACGTAATCATGTAGGTATAGTTATAAACTTAACAATAAAAACTTGGTAACATTTATCAGGATAATCTATTAATCTTTCCGCTACACTGCCAATATTCTTATTCTTTACTCCACACGAAATGAAAAGATATACACACAAATTGCAATATATATATAGCTATGTAGATTACATTCATATTTAATGTAAGTGTAACTTTTTAAAGTGTTTTTCGGGGAGTAATGTAAAAGAATTAACAAATCAACATAATCAAATTACAATTACATTCAAAAGTAGTTGCAAGTTAGCTTCCTGTATACCAAACAGCTGTACTTGCGCAATGAGCCTTGCTAGTGATCATGTTATGGGCCTCCAACTCGCACAGAGGCCTGCGAGATGCATTATAGCCCACTCCCTTTCAAAGAGAGAGGGCCTGGGGCCCAGCAGTGAGAACATTATAAGCTCCTCACACTCCTCGCACTCTTCCTAGTACTACATATCTCTTACTAGAGTCGTAGAATAATCATTTGCAGGGCCGATTGCGTGCAAGTGACAACATTATAACTATTATTCATTCTATTCCTTTCTTTTTTCTCTTCCTTCTCTTAGCTCAGCTTCATATATTTTCCACTTCTAGGATGTACATAATACGAAGGAGGTGGATGATTATGTTCCGTATTTGTCGATATAATCTGACGCCATTTGTTCATTTTGAGCCTTGCCGGGCACTTCATATTCACATACTTCGAACAGTACGCGTTACACTTTGACATGCCCTTATAGGAGAATGTGTAATTCTGGTACATTATCACACTTTTTCCAGTAGATAGTGTGATTATCTTGTAATCTGTAAGAATGACATTGAGTTTTGAAACAAAGAGAAAAGAAGACGTTGTTGAATGCGCTTGAAACCTTTCCACTTTAATCATCGCAAAACTGACGATCAGTTTTTGGAACGGAAATTAACGCAAATAGTCAAGCAGAACTGTTGTGATGTGAATGTATTTATCATCATACTAATCTCGTATCGTGTCCTGTGTTACAATTTTGACGTGTCGATAATTTTAGGGCCAATAATTGGGCTTCATCCTATAATAAATCACTGGTAGACATAATATACCTCTCCGAAATCCCAAACACGACGAATTTTCGTCTTTCAAATCAAAACAAAAACATAGTACGTATATTTTCGCAAAATCCAACTTCGGAAAAAAAAGTTCAAATTAATATTAATTAGAATAAATAAAAAGAACACAATAACGTTATTCCGTACATTAGTCATTTATTTTCACAAAAATATTCCGGAAAAAAATTACAGTTTGAAAGAAGATTGACATTCATAATTCTGGATTAAATAGAACAGAAGCAAATTACATTGTTAACGCAAATAATTAACCGTAAAAATGACAATACAAAGACACCTTTTAACAACGGTTGATCGTGAAGTATTCGAACGTGTATCTTGTAGACCCATGGCACGTCATTTTATAACTAAATTGGATCTTAGCGAACAATCATAATTATTCTACACAACAGTTTTTCCTAGATCAAAACATGATTTCCTTTTCAATATTTACATTATAACAAGGAGAGAGTCTTTTGTCCAAGACATCAACCAGGTGCATCTTGAAGGCTTATAGCTTTTTCATATAGAAGACCAAACGATCCTGACAAAACGTAGAATTTGGATGATTATGTTCAGCGTCCGCTGCAATGATGTTTCTCTGCTCGTCAAACTTCAGCCGTGCCGGACATCTCAATGCGCTTCTCTTCGAGCAATATGCATAATTCTTTTTCGAACCCTTGTGGTATTATGTGAAGTTTTGATACTTGACCATTTTCTTTCCCGTAACGGGGGATACTATCTCGTAACCTGCAAGTGCTAAGCTCGTATTAAACAATAGCAGAGGATTCCCAGAACAAAAAAATCGAAGAACATTTCCCAATCCGCACAGTGCCAGCCCAGGTTGATACAGCCTAATGCTTCTCACAGAGAAGAGGTCTGCATCCCAGCAGTGGGAACATTATATGCTGATAATATAGAGGATATAGATTAACATTGACACGGTTAGCAACATTGTCTAACATGTTGTTTTCTCATTAGCAATACGCATAATGCAGGAGTGCATCATTAGGATTAGTACAAGTCAAGTTTATCAGAAGCTTTGGGATTAGAACGTAACGCGTTTCAAACGACAATTCACACTTGCAAAAATATTTAATCAATCAAATAATAATAGAAAATGGAATTAAACAGTAACGTTGTGTTAGCATTTTCACAGTTTGTGAAATCATTATGAATCTCCACGGCTTCACCCTCGTGGCTTTCATATCTTACAACAACAGCCGCTTACCGCATTCAATGGTAGATCCAAAAAAAACTTAAAAAGGCCCACTCGCACCACAAACACGCACCACCTCATTTTTGTTAAGCGCTTATACACACTTTTCGTGTTTTATGGTGTAAGAGTCTACAGTTCTAAATCCCTAACCAAACCAACTGAGCAGTTTGCGCAAGGAAAATTAGTCAATCGGGAAGTCGGGACAAAGCCAGACAATTTCGTTGTTTTGAGCTGGAATCAATGGCGAACATGATGAAGTACTCTTACAGGAGGTGGAAGAATAGAAGACTTAGGACACTAAGTCTTCTTTAGTAGTAGAAGGCACCATAATATTATTGTCACAATCATAAGAAGTAGACGGGAGTGGTTCAGGGCAAAACTCCTTAGAGTTAGGCTCTAAATTGTTTCCTTTGCCACTTTTGGTTATTTTGTTGTCATCCCACTCTTTGACAGCAGATTCTGCTAATTTTTCAGATCGTTTCCCACGTTGACTCTTTAAAATCACTTTATCGGCTCTAGAATCAACCAACATTGTGGCTGATGTTCTCTTAAAGCTATGTCCAGTATAAGAGTTAGCATCAGGTAATTTCAAAAATTTTGCGATTTCCTTCGGCATGGCACCAAACTTGTTCAAGCCAATAGGTTGAACTGTACATTTGCCTTTTTGATAGTTTTGAAAAAAACTCGGATTTGTGGCTTTTGTCTTACGCAAAGTTTGGTATTTCTTAACTATTTCACAAAACGGACCGTGAATAGTAAATGAACGTGCCATTTTGGTTATAGGATTAGCGATTCTGACTAGCAGTGTTTTGCCGTGATTTTCGATATCTTGTGCAGTAATGTTTTTTAGTTCATGTCTTCTACATCCACCAATAATAGCGAATATTAACGCAACCTGGAAGGAGATAAAATACTTATAAAGTACTTCAGTTTGGTATAAAACAATATTGTAGGTGAGGGTAGTTTAACTGACCTTTGTTGCCAGATGCTTACTATCTGGAGCTTCTTTTAAAAACTTTTCTACGTCGTTTGGTGACAAAATTTTAGCCTTATTGCCTTTATAACCGTCCGCGTTTCTCCTTAGAAAATTGTTCAGGTTGGAATACGTTTTGAGATCAATACCATGTTTGATGAAAACTATACTTTTCAACATGGAATAGAGACACCACAGTGTGCTGGGCTTGAATTTAATTGCCAGCTCATTGAAGTACTTCAAAAATATATCTTCAGTTAATGAGCTGTCATTTTTCTTCCATTCAATGAAAGTTTCATAGGCTTGCATGTATCTGTCCTTTGTTGCAGGTAAGAGACTATCAATTTGTTGTGCCTCAGTTATAATATTTGTCAGTGTCAAATCTAGAACAAATAAACAATGTTGTACTTGAAGATGATCTCGAAAATACTCATACAACTACTACTAGTTTTACTTGTCTAAACAAATACTTAATTGTTAAGCTAAGGTGCATGCGGTAACTTTAGGTATGTGAAAAGCGCGTGTTTGTGAATATTTATATTCATACGCGCTCGCTGCGTTTTTCAAGAACTACTATGTATATTGTTATAATTAACTTATAAACACTAATTATACCATTGTATGAGAAAAATATTTATTATTATTATAAGCCCATATTGTCCCACTGCAGGACAAAGGCCCCCCTTCACTTCTTCCACTTTTCGCGATCTAGTGCGATTGTAGGCCAATCCTTAGAGAACGAGTCCAACTCGTCCCGCAATCTACTTCTAAGCCTGCCGCGTTGTCGTTTCTTGCTCTAAAAATATTTAGTATTCCATTTTAAATATGGTACTGGTCTGGCCAATGATAGCTATAATCGAGACACTCGCGGAACCTTATTATATCCAGCGTGTTTTCAGGGCAGCATCAATTAAAACACAACTGAATGTGAAGATCTTTATTTACCAAACAGTCGACAATATTGCACAGTTAAGTTGGTAAAATTGAAGCAATTTGTATGAGAGAATATTAGTTCAAGAGAAAAAATAAACAAACGATTATATTTCGTTTTGTATTTCTAAATGGGATACCTACGGTAGTTTCGTATAAGTTCCGTCTAGCATTTTTCTATAAAACGGAGGAGGATGATTATGCTCGTTAATGAAAGCTAATAAGGCACCGTTCCGGTCCAGTCTGATCTGCGCCTTGCACTTCTTCTGAATATACCTAGAACAGTATGCTTGAAGCTTCGCACCTCGGAACGAGAATGTGTGTTGCTGGTACAAAATCACTTGCTTACCTGTCGCTAGTGTGATTATCTTATATCCTGAAAGTATATCAAAAAGATAAGTTAAAAAAGCAACACACCAAAGATAAAAAAATATAAATGGGAGTTTTTTCGGAAAGCCCTTGGTTCATAACTTTTGAGAACCTCTATTCTTTATTAGTAATATTAAACACAGTGCATATTTTAAATGACATTTATTTATGTAAGATAAAGTTTTAAAAGTCACACATCAAAAAAAATGTTAAAACCAGAAGCTGCTATTCGAATTATACAGTAGATAGCAACACGTTAAATCCAAATTAGCCCCGCTTCCGCTAAGAATGACAATACAAAGGCACCCTTTAGCAACGGTTGATCGTGAAGTATTCAAACGTGTATGTTGTAGAACCAGTGGGTAACTCGTTTAACTGTGCCCCAGAAAATCGTATTGATTATGTTAATACCACCAATGCCAACTTTAAAATACTACATTTAAACATCCGTAGCTTAAATATAAACTTTGACCAACTCCAGGTACTAATGCACTCAACAAAACTTGATATAGACGTGGTAGTCCTTTTTTTTTTTTTTTTTAGGATGGGAAATCATCAAATTACTTCTTCCGCTCTGGGCGGAGCGGAAGGGAGTGTCAGACTTGACTGACTAAAACCCATCCATGTTCCTTCTTAGCCCTTTGCGTTCCAGGGGCACGGTATCTCTTTCGAACAACCCGCAGCCCTGGCAGGCATCGGCCCTCTCGGACCCCTTCCGATTTGCTGACATCTCCTTGAGGCGCGCGTGGAACTCGAACGCGCCGTCGGCACGGTCTGTCGTCATATGACGGACGGACGGTGAGCTAGCCCATTACTCACCGCCCACAGGCCCGCGCCTACGGTGGCCGGGGGCCACTGGTTGCCCCCCGACGCCCGGGGCGTCTCCCGCGGCGGCTGGGACGTGAGGTTCTCTCCCTCTCACGTTCCGCCACCTCCTTCGCTAGCATGACTGCTTCGCAGAAGGAGGCGACGGCTTCCCATTCCCTCTCGCTCCGGACCATGGATTGAACCAGGGCCGGACGCGAGAGGTCGCCGCCGCCAATCGCCGCTACGAGGACACGGCGGTGCTCAGCCCAAGCGGGGCATAGCTCCACAGTGTGCTCCACCGTGTCCTCCCGCCGATCCTCGCAGTGGTGACACCCGGGGGTTTCCTCCCGCCCGATTCGGTGCAGGAACCTCCCGAAACAACCGTGTCCGGTGAGGACCTGCGTCAGGCGGAAGGTGAGGGCGCCGTGGCGCCTCTCTAGCCACTCCTCAAAGAGGGGACTTATCGCCACTATTGTGGCGTGCCCTGCACGGGGTTGCGACAGTCGCTCTCTCCATGTCGCCATGAGATCGCGCCGGAGGTCTGTCCGCTGAGCGACAATTTGCCGCGGCAGCGGAGTTTCCCCCCGGCGTAGTGCCTCCGCGCGCCATTCGTGCAGGCAGACGTGGTAGTCCTTACAGAATGTTGGCTTAGTAAACTCAGTATTATACCTGTTTTGGTTGGATGTGATTCCTATTGTACCGGAATAAACAGTAACCAAAATGACGGAATTGTTATTGGAACTTCTGGGAATACGAGGAAACACCCTCGGAATTTTTAAAGACTACCTTCACAACCGGACACAATGAGTAAAAATTTGAGAGCATATAAGTGAAGAAGTATCAACCACTCACGGTGTGCCTCAGGGAAGCATTTTAGGCCCCACCCTCTTCCTAATATACGTCAATGAGCTGTGCAGAATGACCATCCCCAACTCCAAGATCTTTGCGTATGGAGACGAAACCGCAGTCATAGTTTACGGGCCAACTTTGGATAGCGTTAAGCGCTACGCAGAAGCGCCAATAACAAGTATCATGAAATGGCTCAACCTTAACCTACTTACCCTAAGCTGCGATAAAACATAGTTCATTCCATGCGCTATCAGGCGTAACAACATACCCGACAAATCTTTCTCTATGGAAGCGCACACTTGTTCCAAACAATCCCCACATTGCTTATGTCCGACACTTACAAGAACTGATGTTGTGAAATATCTGGGTGTCCAAATAGATGGAGGATTACGATGGGACAAACAGGTTGACGCCATTACCACTAGATCTACGAGACTTTTGCATATTTTCAAATCCCTAAGAGACTCTGCTGCGCCTGAAACCCTGAAGATGGTGTACTATGCTTTATGTCAATCCGTCATTGGATATTGCATCACAGTACGGGGTGGTGCACATAAAACCAGTCTTCTGAGGATGGAAAGGGCGCAGAGAGCCGTACTGAAGGTGATGTCACGCAAGCCTTATCGCTATCCCACTACGCAACTATACGCTGATTCCAAGGTACTTTCAGTACGCCAGCTTTTTGTACTGCAGTCTACTGTTAGAAAACACGCTAGCGTTCCCCCAACAGACCCTAACAAAAGGAAGAAACTACCCTTAAGCACACCTTACAAAACTGCTTTCGCTCAACACCAATACTACACATTAAGTACTTACATCTACAAACAAATTCACAAAATCTTAGCCATTATCGATCTAAATAATTATGAAATTAAATCAAAAATAACGGAATGGCTACTGGAACAAGACTATCTTCAAACTGAATCCTTGCTTAAGTACGTCGTCTAACTACCCACATATCCTCAATCACATACAACACACACGCACACGCAAACTCTCACTCATCACAAAGGAAATATATACTAACATTTTTTGTATTATCTTCAATCGCTCAGGTAGATCGACACAGTCTACTATTATACTAATAGAATTACATTTTAAGCTGAATTACTGTCTCTCAAGATCTATACCTAGTTTGAGAGGCAGGGTTTTTCCATATTGTGTACAGATTTCAGTTTTTAGATTTTATTGCATTGTGTTCCTACCTAAGCTCATTTAAATTGTCTATAATTATAAAAAACTTGTTAAAATCTGTTTTCTTGTGAAATAAAGTTATATTATTATTATCACCCATGGCACGTCATTTTATAACTAAATTGGATCTTAGCGAACAATCATATTCTACACAACAGTTTTTCCTAGATCAAAACATGATTTCCTTTTCAATATTTACATTATAACAAGGAGAGAGTCACTTGTCCAAGACATCAACCAGGTGCATCTTGAAGGCTTATAGCTTTTTCATATAGAAGACCAAACGATCCTGACAAAACGTAGAATTTGGATGATTATGTTCAGCGTCCGCTGCAATGATGTTTCTCTGCTCGTCAAACTTCAGCCGTGCCGGACATCTCAATGCGCTTCTCTTCGAGCAATATGCATAATTCTTTTTCGAACCCTTGTAGTAATATGTGAAGTTTTTATACTTGACAAATTTCTTTCCCGTAACTATCTCGTAATCTGCAAGTGCTAAGCTCGTATTAAAAAATAGCAGAGGATTCCCAGAACAAAAAAATCGAAGAACATTTCCCAATCCGCACAGTGCCAGCCCAGGTTGATACAGCCTAATGCTTTCTCACACAGAAGAGGTCTGAATCCCAGCAGTGGGAACATTATAAGCTGATAATGTAGAGGATATAGATTAACATTGACACGGTTAGCAACATTGTCCAACATGTTGTTTTCTCATTAGCAATACGCATAATGCAAGAGTGCATCATTAGGTTAAGTACAAGTCAAGTTTGTCAGAAGCTTTGGGATTGGAACGTAACGCGTTTCAAACGACAATTAATCACACTTGAAAAATATTTAATCAATCAAATAATAATAGAAAATGGAATTAAACAGTAACGTTTTGTTAGCATTTTCACAGTTTGTGAAATCATTATGAATCTCCACGACTTCACCCTCGTGGCTTTCATATCTTACAACAACAGCCGCTTACCGCATTCAATGGTAGATCCAAAAAAAACTTAAAAAGGCCCACTCGCACCACAAACACGTACCACCTCATTTATGTTAAGCGCTACACACATTTCGTGTTCTATGGTGCAAGAGTCTACAGTTCTAAATCCCTAACCAAACCAACTGAGCAGTTTCGGCAAGGAAAATTAGTCAATCGGGGACTTGGGACAAAGCCAGACAATTTCGTTGTTTTGAGCTGGAATCAATGGCGAACATGATGAAGTACTCTTATAGGAGATGGAAGGGTGTCCCAAGTCTTCTTCAGTAGTAGAAGGCACCATAATATAATTGTCACAATCATAAGAAGTAGACGGGAGCAGTTCAGGACAAAACTCCTTAGAGTTAGGCTCCAAATTGTTTCCTTCGCCACTTTTGGTTATTTTGTTGTCATCCCACTCTTTGACAGCAGATTCTGCTAATTTTTTAGATCGTTTCCCACGTTGACTCTTTAAAATCACTTTATCGGCTCTAGAATCAACCAACATTGTGGCTGATGTTCTCTTAAAGCTATGTCCAGTATAAGAGTTAGCATCAGGTAATCTCAAAAAATTTGCGATTTCCTTCGGCATTGCACCAAACTTGTTCTTGCCAATAGGTTGAACTGTACATTTGCCTTTTTGATAGTTTTGAAAGAAACGCGAATTTTTGGCTTTTGTCTTACGCAAAGTTTGGTATTTCTTAACTATTTCACATAACGGACCGTGAATAGTAAATAAACGTGCCATTTTGGTTTTAGGATCAGCGATTCTGACTAGCAGCGTATTGCCGTGATTTTCGATATCTTGTGCAGTAATGTTTTTAAGTTCATGACTTTTACATCCACCAATAATAGCGAATATTAACGCAACCTGGAAGGAGATAAAATACTTATAAGGTACTTCACTTTGGTATAAAACAATATTGTAGGTGAGGGTAGTTTAACTGACCTTTGTTGCCAGATGCTTACTATCTGGAGCTTCTTTTAAAAACCTTTCAACGTCGTTTGGTGACAATATTTTAGCCTTATTGCTTTTATAACCGTTTGCGGTTCTCCTTAGAAACTTGTTCAGGTTGGAATACGTTTTGAGATCAATACCATGTTTGATGAAAACTATACTTTTCAACATGGAATAGAGACACCACAGTGTGCTGGGCTTGTATTTAATTGCCAGCTCATTGAAGTACTTCAAAAATATATCTTCAGTTAATGAGCTGTCATTTTTCTTCCATTCGATGAAAGTTTCATAGGCTTGCATGTATCTGTCCTTTGAGGCCGGTAAGAGACTATCAATTTGTTGTGCCTCAGTTATAATATTTGTCAGTGTCAAATCTAGAACAAATAAACAATGTTGTACTTGAAGATGATCTCGAAAATACTCATACAACTACTACTAGTTTTACTTGTCTAAACAAAATACTTAATTGTTAAGCTAAGGTGCATACGGTACCTTTAGGTATGTGAAAAGCGCGTGTTTGTGAATATTTCTATTCATACGCGCTCGCTGTGCTTTTCAAGACAAGAACTACTATGTATATAGTTATAATTAATAATAAATAATAATAATAAAGACATATTATTTCTGGTTGTTCTCGTCTGGCTAACGGCGAGTACTTACACAGGCATAACAAAGTAGCCAGGATTATACACCAGCAACTTGCCTTGAAATATGAACTTGTGGAATCTGAGGTACCGTACTACAAGTATGTGCCCGACCCAGTTCTCGAGAAAGACCATGTCACGCTGTACTGGGATCGGCCTATCATTACTAACAGGACTATTGTCGCCAATAAGCCTGACATAGTGGTGATAGACCGATCAGCGCGCCGCGTAATGATAGTCGATGTTACCATCCCGCATGACGAAAACCTCGTGAAAGCTGAGAAAGAGAAACAAATAAAATATCTCGACTTGGCTCACGAGGTTGTCGATATGTGGAATGTGGACTCGGCTATCATTGTGCCGATTGTCATAACGGCCAATGGCCTTATGGCCAAGAGCCTCGACGACCATCTGTCGAAGCTCTCACTTGGGGGTTGGATCAAGAGCCAGATTCAGAAGGCAGTACTCCTCGATACGGCCCGCATTGTGAGGAGGTTCCTGTCTCTGCAGCCCTAACCACCGGTAGCTTGGACCCTGCTCCCGACACCGGCGGAAACCTGTTTTTTATATTTTTAAATGTTTTTTTACCTTTTTGTTTTTAAGAAATATTTAAAAATATATTAGATAAGATGTCAAATGAATAAAGGGAATAATAATAATAAATTTATTTTCAATTAACTTTACAAACTTCTACATATATAATCTTACATAGAGGCCTCCTTTTAAGTAAGATAAATACCTGTGCTAGGAGACCCCGGTCTTCTAAAACTAGAAACAATAATAATGTAGGAGTTTACACACAAAAACAAATTCATCTTAAATCTAGGAGGGTATGTGTGCGTGTGTGCGTGTGTGTGTGTGTGTGTATGTGTGTGTGTGTGTGTGCATGTGTGTACGTGGGTGTATGTCGCTCGTTAACTTATCACAAGATACTATGTAAGAGAGTTTCAATGTCGTCATAATTCTTGGATTTTAGCCAGTCTATTAGATATTTCTTGCATTCCTGAAAACTCATAGGATAAATGTTTATAAGTTTATTCAATTTGTTGTAGAGTGAAGAGGATTGTCTGGTGTACTGTCTTGTCGCATATGAGGTTTTTACCGAGACTTCTGGTGCAACAAGATATTTTCTCCTTTTTTTGGCGAGGTTGGAATCATAAGGGAGAGTTTTGTGTAATTTTAAAACTGCATGTAGCACATATAATTTTCTGACAGTGCGAAGGCCACTAAGTGAGTAAAGGTTTTCAGTAGGGAATCGATACGATTTAAAATACATCACCTTCAAGAGAGCCCTTTGCGCTCTTTCCAGTTCTAAGAATTTCATTTTACTGGCCCCTCCCCAAACAGGTATGCAATAAACTAGAACTGACTGGGCCAGTGAAACATAGATTTGATTTAGTAGAGTTTTTGAGGTAACATGTCTTAGAGTGGTGAAAATCCAAATGAGTTTTCTAGTTCTAGACATGACCATGTCCGTGTGTAAATGCCAATTTAATCTTTGATCCACAATAATACCTAAATATTTTACACTAGGAACTTTTTCTATTCTAATGCAAGAATTAACTTATAAACACTAATTATTCCATTGTATGAGAAAAATATTTAGTATTCCATTCTAAATATGGTACTGGTCTGGCCAATGATAGCTATTATCGAGACACTCGCGGAACCTTATTATATCCAGCGTGTTTTCAGGGCAGCATCAATTAAAACACAACTGAATGTGAAGAGCTTTATTTACGAAACAGGCGACAACATGACAATATTGCACAGTTAAGTTGGTAAAATTGAAGCAATTTGTATGAGAGAATATTAGTTCAAGAGAAAAAATAAACAAACGATTTTATTTCGTTTTGTATTTCTAAATGGGATACCTACGGTAGTTTCGTATAAGTTCCGTCTAGCATTTTTCTATAAAACGGAGGAGGATGATTATGCTCGTTAATGAAAGCTAATAAGGCACCGTTCCGGTCCAGTCTGATTTGCGCCTTGCACTTCTTCTGAATATACCTAGAACAGTATGCTTGAAGCTTCGCACCTCGGAACGAGTGTTGCTGGTACAAAATCACTTGCTTACCTTTCGCTAGTGTGATTATCTTATATCCTGAAAGTATATCAAAAAGATAAGTTAAAAAAGCAACACACCAAAGATAAAAAAATATAAATGGGAGTTTTTTCGGAAAGCCCTTGGTTCATAACTTTTGAGAACCTCTATTCTTAATTATTAGTAATATTAAACACAGTGCATATTTTAAATGACATTTATTTCTGTAAGATAAAGTTTTAAAAGTCACACATCAAAAAAAAATGTTAAAACCAGAAGCTGCTATTCGAATTATACAGTAGATAGCAACACGTTAAATCCAAATTAGCCCCGCTTCCGCTAAGAATGACAATACAAAGGCACCCTTTAGCAACGGTTGATCGTGAAGTATTCAAACGTGTATGTTGTAGAACCAGTGGGTAACTCATTTAACTGTGCCCCAGAAAATCGTATTGATTATGTTAATACCACCAATGCCAACTTTAAAATACTACATTTAAACATCCGTAGCTTAAATATAAACTTTGACCAACTCCAGGTACTAATGCACTCAACAAAACTTGATATAGACGTGGTAGTCCTTACAGAATGTTGGAAAAAAATATAAATGGGAGTTTCTTCGGAAAGCCCTTGGTTCATAACTTTTGTGAACCTCTATTCTCGATTATTAGTAATATTTATCACAGTGCATATTTTAAATGATATTTATTTCTGTAAGATAAAGTTTTTAAAGTCACACATCAATAAAAAATTAAATTTTAAAACTAGAAGCTGCTATTCGAATTATACAGTAGATAGCAAAACGTTAAATCTATATTAATCTAGATGGTATCGTATTTGTATAATACACCAAATAATAACACATCTTTTTTACAATATCGCAAATCAAAAAAGGTACTAATCGTAATTTTGGGAAACATGCAGAGCACTACAAGCATAAAATATTAGTTAATAATATATTTAATGTAATACATATTTTTCAAACAAACACTTTTACACGTCGTCTTTTTGCTTTAAACCAGATGAGGCCGGTGTTTTTTTTGTACCTGACTACACTGAGAAGAAACAGCCGAAACAAACTCAGAGGTCATATATTTGTAATGAAATTGTAATCATGAAAATGAAATCTACGCTTCATACTAACTTTACACAAACACATCTACAACAAATCTACCGTCAAGCTAATTCTACCAGATTCTGACAGCACAGCCGGGCTGTAGCCCAGACACACCACCCATCCGGTTGTAGGATCCACACTTTATTATGTAGCTTAAGGAATTTTCCATTTTTCCTAATCAATATTTCTATCAATACTAATTTAATAATGCTAAACTAGCTTGTTTTTTTGTTTATTCGAACGACATAATCTCTTAAACTACCGGAGGCATTCAAAAAATCTTTCAGCACTTGATTATCTTCTTGAGGAAGGTAACATCGAGGGTCTTCGAAGGTTTCTTGGGGTTTATTTAACATCGAATCTGGATCCCTTAAAATCCACTTAAAGAGAGACAGGTGAAACCCCGGGACACAGCTCAGTACTCTACTCGTATAAAACTACAATTTTGTATACTTTCCGTTCTGCAATTTCTTATAAATCGGCGGGGGATGATTATGCTCTGCTTTCATCACTACAATTTTTCCGTTTCGATCGATGCTTATTTGAGCGCTACATTTGCCTCGCCATCTTCTGGAACATCGCATAATAGGACTGTTTGTTTTTAAGAAAGAAAACGTGTACTTCTGGAACATGAGTAAATTCTTCCCTTGGTCTGTTGTGAAGAAGTAAGCTTTTTCTGCAAACGATAAGATATGTTAATACCAGAGAACAGAATACATTACATGCACTAAAACTAACTTACTGTTAAATGGTGATATTATTCAGATTTTCAGATTCAGGGGGGTTACTATGACGTCTTATAGCAGTATTGTTTTAATTGTATTGCAATATGGGAAAGAGACGGAGCTATAGAAGACGTCTAGCGCTATTTCGTTCCCTCTCAGGAATAAGATTAAAACAGTACTGCTTTAAGACGTCATGGTAGGCGACCAGATAACTTTATTTGCTGAAACATGTGTGTACCTACGTACAATTATAAAAAAAATACTACTTAAGTATTTTTATACTTTATTTATTCAATCTATCTATGTGTAGACGTTTACCTAATCCTTTTTCACAACAATCGCAAAGCTTATGATGTTGGATATTTTTATCGCAGATGTATTTTTTAAAGATATAAGGGAAGTTTATTAAATTAAACAACAAGTTATATCAACTCAGACTTTAATCCGTCACCGTCAAGGATTATCTTTTTACATACCGAAATAAAATAGTGTTACAAAGTTTTTCAGTGGCAGTCTGACAACCAGTCTTACCAAGGGGTATCATATTACCTCAGTACTAACTGGGTTGTGGAGGTCAGATAAGAAGTTGCGCCATGTAAAGTACTGGTAGTAGGCTGCAACCAGTTAGACTGGAAGCCGACCCCAACATAGTTGCGAAAAGGCTAACCAGATAATGATGATGACTGGTCAAAGGTTAAATGTAAGCATGGCATTTGGCCGAATTGGAAATCTCTAATGAGACGTTGAACTAAGTCATCATCAGCCTATAATGTTCCATCTGCTAGGACACGGGCCTCCTCTCTACGAGAGGGAGTGGGCTGTAATCCACCACGCGGGCCCAGTGCGGGTTAGTAGATGTCACATGATTTCGATTTTCTAGTTCTAGGACACGCCGGTTTCCTCACGATTTTTGACCATTTTGGAGGGCAACGATGATTAAATAAATTACACAAAGTAATGCGCCTGCCTGGGTTTGAACCCACGGCTTACTGCTGGTAAGTCAGGGCTGCCGCCCCACTGGGACACCGCTGCTCTCCGCTGCGCTTGAACTAAGTAAGCCGTAGTAAACACTATTACCACAGAGGGGTGTTCATGGACGGTTCAGAATTTAGAGTCGAGTATGAATTACTTTCTCTTAATGAAACGAGATGCCAATACACCAAAGAAACGAAGATCTTAGTTTATAACAATATATTTTTAATTAGTAACTAATACTTTAGCAACCTACAAAAAGCAACTTACAATAACAAGTACTACAGCGCCATTTATGACAAAACTGAAGAAGTAACATTTATTTATTTATTTTAGGAAAACTTACAGTTATGCAGACATTTAGTAATAGTTTATACAAAATATGGCCAATTACAAGTTTCCACATTTAGTAATTAGAATATTTGAAACTGAAAATTTATAATAGATAATATATGTAGGTATATAACACCAAACAGTAAAAATTATTATTTAAACTCGAAGAAGCAATCACATAACATTTTCTTCAATTTATTAAAACTAGTATAGAAAATGTCGATCTCAGCTTCCCGGCAGGTTGTGTTGTACATACGACTCGCTCTCACCATGAACGAGTTCCGTCTGTACGTAGTGGCTACCACTGGGGTGTACAATAAATGAGATCTACGCAAGAACACAGACGGCACTCGCATGACAACTCGCAAGCAAAGTTATCCTCGACTTAAGACTATAGAAAAAATCGACAATAACTGTCGGGCACTTGCCCACCAGACATATCACCTTTCTGGTCGGAGGATCCCTCCTTTTCTATGGAGTGTCGAGGAACTTTACACTCTGTTCCCCATACCTTTAAAATTTATTAGTTCATTTAATTGGTCTAAGGTAATATGTAAGAGTGTCTGTTTCTCGCAAAAGCATATATCCCAGAGCTTGTGACATGGTACTTAGGTGGATCATGGGTATGATTCCCATTGATGACCGTCAAACGACCTTTTTTGTCGAGTTTGACCCTTGCGTTACATCCACCTTTGCTTTGAGAACAGCTCCAGCGAAATTTGTTATTCAATTGATAGAAGGAATAATCATTATAAAGCATTATTTTGTTTTTCCTTCCCGTTGAGACCAATCGGTAATCTGAAAATTTGCAAGAATCTGATTCATGTTATATATCACAAAATTTGGCATGCGTGTGATTTACCTACTTACTCATAGTGAAGAGGAAAAGATGATGAGAAGATGGCCAGGGAATACATAAAAATACAGATTTTACAATATTACATATATTTTAATTAGGAATTGATTTTTATATTATTCCAAGGTTATGGTTATAAAATGATAGAAAATTAATTAAGTTTTAAAAATTGTGACTGTTACTGAAAAGGCACAAGAACTTTAAAAATAAAATGAAATCAAGTAGGTACTAGGACCTGAAAAGAAACCAAAATCTTTGAGTCTCTTCTCCGAGATCTCTGTCAGCTGGAAAACGGCAGCGTCATTTGTTTTTAACCAAATTATTGGCATGAACAGGATCAGACAAACCGTAAAGAAAGGTTGCGGATCGGCTGATGTTGATACTTCAGTAAGTATTTGTGTTCGGTTATCCCTGCCTAAAAGCCCCGGTTTAACCGAGCCTTAAAAGTTTCGCAAAAGATCTACTTACAAAAATAAATATCAGTCCTTTTCTGGTGAGTAGTTACAACGGTGAGTTTTATAAAAACAAGGGATACAAAGAAACGGTTCGGTGGGACAAGTTTCACAAAAAGTAATTACTTTCGGCGACTTGTTTTTGGCTACTTTACTACCCCACATTGCTGTATTGTCTTTATAGCATTTTTGACAAGTTCTTCTATTTGCTCTTGCCGTGCCAAATTTTCGAGTTAAAGTATGTCTTATTCTTTGCGATCTCTTCACGACTATTTTTTCTGAAATAAAATGCTATGTCCATTAGAAGGTCAAACACGCACTTTTACTAGATATTTATTATATTTCAAAGCTTAACTTAGCAGGCCTGTACATTAAGGACTAATCTAAAATCTCTACCTAGTTATAACGGAGCTTGTAGCATTTTTGCACAGCAGTGCCCTTTACAATTTGATGAACCAAACAATGACTACGTAGAGAATATAAACAACGAAAACATAAATAAAAAGAAAGAAAGTTTCGTCAACATAATTTGTCCTTTCTTCGGTTTCAGGCTCCGATCTGGAAAAAAAATATTGTTTGCATTTGGTATATAACAGTCTGTAGAGTGCAGTTCTAAGGTCAACGCACAACAATCAGCTTGGCACTGAATCAGCATCGAGTTCACCTCAAATGGAGTATTACTTTCTATGAAACCCCAGACGATTTCGTAGAAAAAGTCTAAAATCCTGAAACTCTTTAGTAACATAGTCTCAATATGCTGCAAAGCACACTTTTCACATATGTAACGGCATCGTCTCGTCGCAGGTAGCGATTCACCAGATTACGACTGGGCGTGCGTCGTTGCGACTACATGGCTTTCGCTTTCGGTTACACTTCCAAAATAATGACGACTTCCGCCGTAAGCGCGGCTTCCGCCCGGTGAAGCCTCGGGAGCTGCTCAGCCGATTACACTCTACGATGGATTGTCGACGAGCCAAAGATGTGTGGTTTTGCCTATCCGGTGCTGAGCTGATATGGTCCTTTATTTAATACTAAAACTTACCGTTTTGCCTCAAGTTGTTTGTTTTCGGCTTCAAACCGGACAAGTGAAAGCTCCTTGTTTAGTTCTTTATGTAGACTCTTTCGTCCCGAAGATGTAGGGCTAAACTTATCTGATTGAAGCAAGGGATTAAGGTCCATATGCCGCCTTCGTAGCGAGGAAACGGAGTAATCTGGAACATGATCTCAGTATAAGAAAATTATATTATTGTTACCGAGGTCTACGAAAGATCTTCAAACCGAGCAATTTCAGGGTCACAAAATAGATTTTTATCAGTTAATACATAATACTTTTCAAGTCCATTGTACAAACGATGTTGTTTGATTTGAAGTACCAAATTTGGCCACGTCTACGGCGCAGGCAGAGTATTGTCGGGTTTCTCTATATACTCTTAAGTCGACGTAAATTTTGCTTGCGCGTTTCAGACTATATTAGTTCTTCAGTTTACTCATAGATGGCGCTGTAGTACTTTTTGGTGTAAGTTGCTTTTTTTAGGTCGCCACAAGGCCATAAAAAAGATTCGATGCTTGAATCAATGAATCAAATGTATTATTAAACTTCAAATGTCAACATACAAAATGTTGACGATTCTAAATACAGTAAATAAATAAATAACAAATTAAAACTAGATTTTTATGCGCACCAAGTTTACTGATATACTGACCATTTATAATTTGATACAACTTATTTTCATTTCGTGTTAGATTAATAAGTCAATCACCATATGAAGACCATTGCAACAGTCTTTCTTCTCAGCAGCTAAAATACAATACCGAGCGTAAAAATGACACATCGAGCTTAAAATAGAAAAAAAAAGGATAGACTCTACAGTCTAACAAGCTATTTAATATGCCAGCCAGGCAGCAAGGTGATGAGTGTGCTGAGTAGTCAAATCTTATACATAATCATCACCTCTAATTAAGTCATAAGCTTAAAGTGTTATACGCATGAAATCAAATAAATATTGGATATGGTGGAGTGGTGTTGGATTTCAAAGAAGCAGAACGAAAGAGATGTCAGAGGTCTTAGACAAAATTACAGGTCTACTATCACCGAATACAATCATGAAAAAAATGTATTGGATTCACTAGTGCTACTCAAAACACTAGTGCTACTCTCTTTTTGCCTACGTTTTATAAGTGCCCCTGTAGGCCTATGTAAAATAAAAATATTTTGATTTTGATTTAAAAACTTACTCCAATAATGTTGGAAGTCTTTATTAAAAACGAAACTTAAAGGCAACGGTCTATTTACCACCACTTCCTTGTCTAGGCCTTCAAGCCGCTACGCAGGTACTGATCGGACAAAATATGGTTCATCAAAATGAAAAGAAAGATTAAGAAGTATAAAAGAAGAAGAATGATTTTGCCTCTGTCACCTACCAAATTGCTCGTTCGACCGCACGTCTTCAACAATACACGTCCGAGGTAATGTTTAGATTTTGATATACGAGCCACCTTCCATCTGAATGTACTGTGGTGCTTGATGGTTGTGATTGGTCTCACTATCCACCACGACTCCATATTTGTCCAGTTTTAGCCGAGCTCGACATCCTGAAAGCCGTCCGGAGCACCTTAAGTACCGTCTTGTTCTATCACAGAAGGAAAACGTGTACTTTTGGTACATAACCAAGGTCTTGCCGTTGGCTAATACCATCAATTTTAATCCTAGAAAAAAATGTTTGACTTAGAAAATGTATGACAACGTAGGTACTCACTAAATTATGTAACTTACTGCTATACATAGCAGTAATACCTACAGGTATTGCGGATGTAAGATGGTCGGATGAAACCGAAAAAGGCTCATCACAATAATAAACTACAGGAAATAAAAAGAGATTTACAGATAGAACCGAAGGAAGGAAAAGTATTGTACCTAGTAATAGTTATTTAATTTATTTTAAATAATCATGAAAGGACTTACAACAAGAAATTATGTTGTTTTATTTTCTAATTATAGATAACAGACGTAGGCATAGTTGTAAAAGGATCTTAAGACAAGTGGTCAAGATCAGAGCTAACGCCGGCCATCTTGTTTTGCAATCATTTCAGACATACAATTTTAGGTATATTTATATATATAGCTCTTAAACCCAAAATATATATACTTATAGTTCTTGAGAATGAAATAAAACACCATATAGATACATTAATGGGTTAATAACACTATATTTCATTAACTTTGATTGTGAAGCCCAGACAGGCGTTTCATGTAAAAAGTGGTATAATAGAGTCCAACATATAAGTTGGAAAAAGGCATAAAGGCTTTTTTTTGAGAAATGCTAGATTAAAAAATAATCTAGAATTAGAAAAAGTCGAAAATAAACACACCAATTAACTGTTTAAAAGGAAAGTATGATGGAAGAGAACAAATAAGCAAGAATAACAATCACATAATAAGAATATTAAATTGTCTAGGTAGATTACAGTTTTCAATAAAGTTTCTTAAATGAACCTTTAAGAAAACTTAACTAAGTGATTTAATAGTATCTACAAAATCATACCAACTAAAGTTATTAGGTAAATATGGGCCTTAAAACCGATACTAGACGCTTCACTAGAGTGGAAGGTACACTCGAATGACTGTTTGATTGCATTTTTGTTACGTCAATTATGTTTACACGACACCAAACATAATTTACAAATAAATAGACGTTCATCTGCTCCTTTCATTTAATTTTCGACCAATCCTTAGGCGACACAAAAATGAAGCTTCAAATCCAACATCGCTAGATCGTTTCATGAAATGATTTTAAATTAAGATTCGTTTTGTGTGTAGACGTTTCACTTCGACTGAAAAATCCGAGCCGAATGAAAGGCAAAATCGAACAGAAAGTAATAGTGATTTTAGTTAATTAATTTAAGATCTTTTCTCTCTTGTTCTCAAGAACACATATTCATCTTGATTAGTCACGTGATATTGAGGAGGTTCATGGGTATGCACGTTATCGGCTACCAAAATTGTAACTTCATCTACGTCCATTTTTATTTTGGTCTTACAACCGATTTTCTTTCTAGAACAGTACCATCGGTTGTTGTGAACTTGGGCGAACGTGTACCCTCCAAGCATAAGAATGTTGTTCTTCAGACCAGTCGGTATTAGGATGTAATCTGGAACAGAAACTTGTTAATTTTTTTTAATAAAATCAAAGCAAGTTTTTGTACATCAAAAAGAATCACGTCATGGCTGACTTCGGTGGACACTGCTAGATACGACATTGTCAAAGTTTCCATACAATCCAAGGGTGTCATCGTTTACTTGTACTACGGGCAAATTACCTAATAATTATAGGCTTCGAAAGCGTTCTCAACGCAAGATCGGTGCCACGAATTTTATGCGTACTGTACTTTCTGTACGCAGCCTATGCGATGACGCGGCGATTCCGTGGTGTCTTTTCGAAATCCAAGTGTTTATAAGCTGGACGAAATAAAAATATTATAGGATGATAGTTTTTTGAAAGTCATATCTATGGATATCTTGCCGCCCGACCGCTTCTTACCGGTGAGAGATAATAAAGTCACCGATATAATTTATTTTCACTTTATTTCATGTCAATACCACATATTCATAAACTATATAATTGATAAAAAACAATATGCATGATAAAAAATCAAAGAAAAAAGGTTTAAAGGAGGAATAAAAGATAATGTAGTAACGGCTGAGAAATATTTAAATCACAAACATCGGTTTTATGTAAATACAATTCTTATATAATATTATAAATTGAATACCGTCACATTATTCCAAATAATAAAATAAATACTTTATTAAATATTTATTTATTTATTTTGGATTACCAACGAGTTTGTGTTACAATTTCTTATACAAAATAAATCTAAAACAGGATATATGGTCATGTAACGCATACTCAATTATAGGTAACCACATCTTGCCCATTATCGAGTACACATGCTCTTAAATTAAATTAAAATTAGGAATACATTCAATCATGCAATATAATGATTAGAATAAAATATTTTAAAATATACAGAAAAATCAAATTAAATTAAATAGTGAAATTAAAAATAGAAATAGATGATAAATTAAATTAAATAAAAATGATGATGATATTTTATTAAATTAAATTATTGGAATGATAATTCAAGTGTCCTCTAACCGGAAGTGCTTATATAATTTCCTTTTAAATATTTTAAGACCATCGTGAATGATGTCGAGTTCAGCTTTGCGCCATATAGCGTTATACAGTTTGGTTGCCCTTGTAAGGGGGGAGTTGTCACCTAAGTTGGTTTTGTGCAGAGATTGTCTGAACAAATTATAGGTATGTGACCGGGGTAACCTGTTAAGAACATTTATTGCCATTGTTGATAGAAGGTGAGTATTTATTTTAGAATTAATTAATTTGTGAAGGAAACATAGATCTAGTACTTTTCTGCGATTGGTGAGACTGTGTAGTTTAAAATGATGAATGCGGTCCTTGTAAGACTTGAGTTGTTGCGCGGTTTTATTTTGTGATGATAAATGATACTTATGGACGTTATAATGAGGTGACCACACCTGTGAACAGTATTCCAGACCACTGCGAACCAACGTCTCGTATAGAATAATTTTAGTCTTAGGGTTGCTGAACGGTTTTGCGGTTCTTAATACAAAACCTAGCATTTTGTTTGCGTTGGATGTTATTTTATCAATATGGTTATTGTACGTCAATTTGCTGTCCATCAAGATTCCCAGGTCCCAGATACTATTCACTTCTTTGAGAGTGTTGCCCAAGATTGAGTATTCCGTGTTATGAATGTTTTTATTGCGACAAAATTTTATATGAATACATTTTCCAGAGTTTAAACTCATCCTATGTTTTTGGCACCACTCAACTAATCTGTCTAAGTCAGCCTGTAGTAAATGATAATCTTGCATTGATTTTATAGGCAGAATCAATTTGAGATCGTCTGCAAATAGATAAGATGCTGCGTGATGGAAGCAGTGGATTATGGTGTTTATAAAAATATTGAAAAGCAATGGCCCTAGGTGGGAGCCTTGGGGTACCCCAGACGTCACTTAAAAATCCTCAGATCTGGTCCCATTCAAAACAACGTATGACACACGATCGCCAAGGTATGACTGAAACCATAGCAATAGAGGACCGTGGATTTCGAGTTTCTCAAGTTTCTGTATTAAGAGTTAATGGTCTACTCTGTCGAACGCTTTACTAAAATCGGTGTACACTGCGTCAACCTGAATCCGCTGGTCCACATACTCTATCACATTTTCTGTAAAAGCTACTAGATTTGAATGAGTTGATCTTCCTTGAAAAAAGCCATGCTGATTGCCTACAAATTGATTTTTCATGTGGCTGTACAGATAGGGATATATTAATAGCTCAAAAACTTTGGGGATAATGGAAATTATCGAGATCGGTATATAGTTTTTAATTTCGTTCTTGCGACCATTTTTAAAAACAGGGACTATTTTAACTCTTTTCCACGCGGTCGGAAAACGACCTGATTGAAGTGAGCGGTTAAATAGAAAAGTTAAGGGAGTAGCGAATGACTTCGCGCACTTCGCAAGAAGAATTGGAGGAAGCTCATCAGGACTTGGTCCTTTGCGTACGTCCAGACTTTTCAGCCTGCTAGCAACCATGTCCTCTGTAAGAGAGATGTGACTTAAAACATTCAGGCTTCCATATTGCAAAGAACTATTCGAAGTATCAGTTTGCTGTTCGGGGTGATCCTTATTGTACATCGACGAAAAATTATTTGCGTATAGTTGACAGATATCGGTACTATTGTCAGCTACTTGATTGTTTAAGATCATTTTTTCCGGGATAGTACTTTTATTTTTACGCTTATGTTTTATGTAAGTCCAAAAGTATTTGGAGTTCGTTTTTATTCTAGCCTCTATTGTTTTAATATAGTTCATGTAACATGATTTGTTAAATGAACGGCACCTTTCCTTCAACAACCCTAAACTAACCTTATCCATAGCGTTGTTGTATTTTTTAACTCGTATTCTTAAATTGTACGTTTGCTTGAGTAGTTTGATGAGATCTTTCGTAAACCACGGAGGTTGTCTGTTATTGTTTACTTTATATGAGAAAGGAACATTGTTGTTTATAGCACTCATGACCTTATCGTAAAATATTTCAACCATATCGTCTACGGTCACACAGCTTTCTAATGCGGTACTCCAGTTAATAGAGTCGAGATTTTGTGTTATGGCTTGGTAATCAGCCTTGTGGTAGTTACGGGTAGGTAACATATTGCAGTTCAGAGTTCTCTCAGGGTGTATATCTAAATTGATCAGTAGAGAAGGGTGATGTGTGTCTAACTTAGATAGACGATCATTGCATTCGTTCACCTTAACGTTCGCTATATTAGCTAAAACCAGGTCTAAGACCTTTGATTTATCATTCCTGACATAATTAAACTGTTCTAAATCGTTCAACGCAACGAACTCAGTAAAAAGTTGGTTTAATAAACAATTAGTGGTTTCAGGGACTAGGAAGCTACTGTTGTCACTATTGAGCCAGTTAATGTTAGTGAGATTAAAGTCTCCCGCAATGAAGGTATTACCCTCTGCACTAATAACTTTGCCTGCATTCTCAAGGAAGTGCTCCAGAACATTAATATTAACTGGTGATGGGATATAGACCGCACAAAAAGAAAGGCTGATTGTTTTATGTTTGGTTTTAACTTGAACTTTAACCCAAAGATCTTCACACAAGCTGTTATAAAACGACATATCGATAGAATTGTGCTTTTTTAAAATAGCGATCAGTACCCCACCGCCAGTCCTCTTTCTACAGAGTTCATTAAGTTTACGGTCTCTCCTATATACATCGTAACGGTCGTCAAATAGTTCAGTGCTGGATATATCCTCATTGAGCCAAGTTTCCGTTAGAATTATAACATCGTAATCATACATTAAAATACTGTGATACAAATCATGTGTTTTTGTTTTTAAACCTCTGGTATATTGGTAATAAATTTGGAAATCTGCGAATTTTATATTATTTGTACATTAAACGTTCAAAGAAGATAATTAACAGTGTTAAGTTAATTTTACCAGAGAGTCCATGTCTTTTATAAGAAGACGTTCAGAGGTCTCGTTTTTTTTTGCAAAAATACGACCATTTCGCACCCATACAAATTTGTAGTTCTTCTCCTTGGCCGCCAACCGCGTGGCATGGTGTAAAGTTCTATTATGTGGGGCTAAGTGCTCAGCTACATAGACAGGCTTTTTATCACCCTCTTTGCCCAGGTGGGCACTGTTGAGCTTGTCCGTCTGATTAGCTTTATTAAACTTAATCACGGCAGCTAGAATTTCGTCGCGTACTGCAGGAGAAGAAAGTTTAACAACTATAGATCTAGGACGCGTACCCTCAGAGTTTTGTTTGGCAATCCTAGTGGTCATAACGATATCATTATCTTTCAAAGGGTACGATACTACTTTGCATAATTGCTTCACTGTAACATTTAAGTTCTAAGACTTGTACTCAGGCATGAATAGGATTTCTATGTTACTAGATCGCGCATGCTGTTCCATCTGATTAAGTCTAAGAGTTAGATCTTTTACTAAAGGTATCAGGTTGTTATGTTCTTTCTGTAGCTGATGTATTTGGTTTGACTTTTCTTCAAAGATTATTTGCATGTCATCGTATTGCTTGCCTGTAAATTCCAGACAGTCCTTCATCTGGGTTAGCTCCGATCTGATGTCCGTAAGTTCGGCTCTCACGCACTCTTGAACAATTTTTCTGATATCGGTGGTTAAAAGGCTGCGTAGTTCAGTGCGTATTATATCTCGAATCACTTCTGGCGTGATTGACTGATGAGTCTCTTCGTCATTGGATTTGTCGGGCGATGTTTCGATCGAGCTGTTGTTATTTATTCTAGGACGTTTACGCATTTGCGTCCCGGTCGTTGAATCCGTATTACCGCTTTGGTTTTTTGACTGGCCGGCAGATGGAGGTGTGCGCGGCATGTCGTAGGACTCAACGAAACTTACAAAAAGAATTACGGTTGCTGGGGTTCGAACTCAGGTCAGCGTACACGCCCAGTAGAAGACAGACGCAACGCGTTGTGAGGTGTTAGTTTTAGTTGACAAATTTGCCATGTATCCGTACGTCAATAATAAAATGCAACGGTTTGCCTGGTTGATGTATTGTGTTTTTTAACCGACTTCTAAAAAAGGTGGAGGTTCTCAATTCGGATGTTTGTATTTTTTTTTTATGTTTGTTCGCGCATAACTCCGTCGATTGCCAACCGATTTTTTTTTTGTTTCAAAGGGTATACTTTCCAAATGGTCCCATGAAAATTTTATCGAAATCAAGTAAGCCGTTTCTGAAAAAATCAACAAAAATTAAATATCTCTAATTTTTAGTTGACTCTGCATTGCGTTTTTTGTTCGCGCATAACTCAGTCATTTACGAACCGATTTGGAAAATTATTGTTTTATTCCAAAGCCTATGCTTTCCATTTAGTCCCATAGTCACCAAATCGGGATCTGATGATGGAATCTTGGCGAAATCGAGGGAACTCTTCAAGTTTTATAAGAAACGTACAGCGATTTTGGTATTTTCTACAACAAGTTAAGCATTTGCGTTCAATAAGAACCATTCTACCATCAGATCTGATGATGAAGCCAAGAGACAGGCACTGGAACTCCATAATAAGACAATGTATCTTAGCTGTGTTTGGGCTTGTTGGAATTGTAACGGTATGCACTTTCCACGTGTACCACAGACTAACTTTTTGACTTTTCTTGTTCAACCTAAGTAACATGTGGGTCCTCTGCATTGATAGTCTGTTTTCGCGATGATCGGGGTTCTTATTCAAAATGCGTTGATCATTTCTTTACCTTATTTCTTTTAATCGTTTTCCTTTTTCTCAGTTTCAGTTCGACGCCTTTTCTCACACGAGAATCATCTTTACTAGGCCTACCCATATTTTATTATTAGATTAAAAATATGTCACTAAAAATTAACAAATAAAAATATTTTTTACAAAAAAAGAAACCAACTTCAAAAAACACTTAACGCACTAAAAAGTTAAAAATAATAATTTACCCTACCTATATTAATAAACCTAACCTAACCTACGATTAACCTATAATAAAATTTTATAATTCTTTGGAGTCGGTGCCAAGCAATATACGATTCCTAAATGACTATATTCAGACTAAGGCCAGAAAAAAGCAAAACATAAATCTTACAGCTTCTAAATATTAATTCATTCATTAATTCTAATTATATTGCTTGGCACCGACTCCAAAGAATTATTAAATTTTATTATAGGTTAATCGTAGGTTAGGTTAGGTTTATTAATATAGGTAGGGTAAAGTATTATTTTTAACTTTTTAGTGCGTTAAGTGTTTTTTGAAGTCAGTTTCTTTTTTTGTAAAAAATATTTTTTTTCTATGTACCTTCGACACTAAATTTATATATTGAGAGATTTTATTATTGGAGGAGCTCGTGGCTAAATAATAACAGCCGCCCAGGTCGATCTTTAAGGTTAAGCCGTGCTTGCCGAGGTTGGTCTGTGGATGGGTGACCATAATTACATATCGAGTTTCCTCCGTGCCTCGGAAAGCACGTTAAGCCGTTGGTCCCGGCTGTCATTTGTAGATCTTTGACAGTCGTTACGAGTAGTCAGAAGCTAAAAGTCTGACATCCAGTCTTACCAAGGGATATCGTATTACCCAGTTACTGGGTTGTGGAGGTCAGATAGGCAGTCGCTTCATGTAAAAGACTGGTACTCAGCTGCATCCGGTTAGACTGGAAGCCGACCCCAAGATAGTTTGGGAAAAGGCTAGGCAGATGATGATGAGTCACTAATTATGATTTTTAGCTTTTTTAGTTAATTATACAAAACTTATGGGATTAAAAGTGTTTAAGTCATATTCACTGGTCAATGGTGATGAAAGCAGATGTCTCAGGCACTATTTTGCAGCAATTTGTTCCAGTTGGCGACACTGTTTCACTATTGTCACTGTTTGTGTTAAAAACTTATTTACATCGACTTTTTAGCGTAAGATAACACTTGTGCTTATGGTGTCTGTTGATATTAAACTGACACACATGTTATTCAAGCAAAAGGACCTTTTAAAAAAATTAAATGAACAAAAAATCGCGGAGCCTATGTGTACTCGGTGAGCGCCATCTATCTCTCCTATTTATAATAATTTTGGTTGATAAACACATATGTATAAAAACAGGCTCAAAAGACTGATAGGGTAGGTAAGAAAAGGAAAAATATTCTTAATAGATGTTAGAAAAAACACTACCCTTTAATGGGTCTGAAGGGTTGAAACTCCACTTGATACTAAAGCAACAATAAATCTCAATACTATTATTTAATAATAATTTCTACCAAATTATTTTCAAAAGATATGGCTTGTAGTATTTCAAATTTTATCCTGACAAATCTTTTGCCCATCCCCATTTAATGCACATGCTGAGACTGCACAACTACAGTGGTGGTCATATAATTAAGAACGCTTATTTAAAGGGCAGATTTTTTCAAACTAACAAGTATAACTAATTGCATGTATGGTTTTGTATTTCTCTCGGTATCGCAAAACTTTTCCATATTAGCGGTACACTCGTTGATACACATGATTGGCTAAAAAATTTATAGATAAACTTTATACATTAGATCTGAACCTAGTATTACTATTTGCTGGCTGGTCACATAATTAAGAACGATGAATAGTTTTTTTTTTTTTTTTCAATTCAAATTTAAATAGAGAACACTCTGTGGCTCTGTGGTTGTACTTGACTATTCGTATAATTTTGGCGCCATTTAGTGCTGTAAAAGTGTTAAACGTGATTGCTTCATATGAAAACAATGGGGAAAAATAAAATTTGTGATAAATCTACAAGGGAAGTAATAATAAAACTTCGGGAGAAGAATTGGTCGTATAAAAAGATAGCCGACCATCTGCAATGCTCAAAAACGATGGTTTTCCACGCTGTGAAGCATTTTGCCACGTATCAAACGACTTCAAATGTACCGCGTGTACCTAAACAGAGAAAGTCATCTCGTCGAGATGATCGAAATATCGTTCGTTTGGCAAAACAAAATCCTTTTAAAGGGTCTGATGAGCTGAGAAAAGAATACTTTGGTGAAAACAACCCTTCAGCAAGCTCGGCACGCACTATTCGAAGGCGTTTAGTGGAAGAAAAGTTGCACGGAAGGTTAGCAAGGAAGGTGCCCATGTTGAAACGGTGCCATAGGCAAGCCCAGCTTGCATTTGTAAGAACGTATGGAAACTGGACAGTTAAACAGTGGAAAAATGTTATTTTTTCTGATGAGACTAAAATAAACAGGGTATGTTCTGATGGAAAACGATATGTACGACGCCCTCCGAATAAAGCATTCGATCCTAAGTACACAAAAAAGACATTAAAGCATGGTGGGGGAAATGTGAAAATTTGGGGGTGCTTCTCTGGACATGGTGTTGGACCTGTTAAGCTGATAGAAGGAAACATGGATCAATTCCAATACAAAGATATACTGGAAGAAACAATGTTACCTTATGCTGAAGACGTGCTTCCGGTTATTTGGACATTCCAGCACGACAATGATCCAAAGCATACTGCACGCACCGTTAAGGAATTTCTCACATCGCAATCAGTTTCTGTCTTAGATTGGCCAGCTAACAGCCCAGATCTAAACCCAACAGAGCATCTTTGGCGCGAGGTCAAGAAAAAGGTTTCCAATCGACAGTGTGGCAATCTAAGAGAGCTTGTACGACGTTTTCTTGGAAGAATGGAACTCTATCTCTCTTGCGAAATGTCAAAAATTGATAGAGTCAATGCCTCGCCGGTGTAAAGCAGTAATTAAAAGCCGTGGACATGCTACTGACTATTAATTGTAGTTTAAAATGTATGAAATTGCTTTTTTTCTTTACGCACTTCAAATTAATGTGATTTAATTAATCTAAGTTTCATATAAAACAACTATCGAGCAATTTCATAAATCGTTCTTAATTATTTGTCCAGCTTCATAATTGTTTGAATTTGTTACGATAGAGAATAAACACAATTTGTAAAAAAAATAATTTGCGGTTTATTCCTAATCACGTTTGCTCTATTCATGTGGCTATTTCATAACATAACTAGTTAGTTCTAAGAAGGAACACATAACTACAAATGACATGATTTAGATAAAAAAGACTGGAACTTAAAATCGTTCTTAATTTTATGACCACTGTATTTCGCTCGCGGAACCTTCCTTCTGACAAAGACATAGTCTCCGTTGTCAGTTAAATAATATTCTGGTGGGTCGTGAGTATGAATCCTGTCGGCTTCAAGTATGGTTGTCTCATCCATATGCATCTTGATCCTGGCCTTGCAACCAGCTTTCTTTCTAGAGCAGTACCAGTGGCGTTTGCTGCGCATCTGAGCAAATGTGTAGCCATCTAGCATTAGCAATTGGTGTTTCTGCCCCGATGGTATGAGGATGTAATCTGAAAGGCAAAGGTTAGCAGTGTTTATAGATTTTAAGAAAAGAGTTATTTTAGATATCTCCCTATTTAGTAAAAGGGTAAAAAATAAAACAATAAATAATGAAGAGTAAATTGTATTTGGGTATTACGAACATATGTACATTTAGTTATTTATACTAAAGTTTTGCAATACATTCTAATCATTATTGAAGTTTTTAATGTATTCAATCTTTTTAAGAGAGTTGGTCGTTGAAGTGCCATAAAAATAAATAAATTTTAACAATCAAAGTTGCAAGCTTAAATCTAACACCACCACCCAACACAATAATCAATGAAAAACAGGGCATTCAGTAAAACAAACCTTCATGTTCAATCTTAAACCAATATCATATCGCTTCACTTTTTGTCAGTTTTTGCCCTCCATTGGGCATCATTCACTCGAAGTGAAACATCTGAACACAAAATTACTTAAAAAAATCATGGATTGAAATTGAATCGCTTGTTAGATTTCAATATCTTTTACGCTTTATTAAAAAACATAATGGAAGGAGCACAAGATCGGTAATTCCTCTCATTTTGTAGATGAACACGAGTGAAGTGCCTGATATCAAATTTTTTTCTTTAGTCAGGATTTAAATTGATTCTGTTTCTAATAAATACATACTGTCCACTAGGAGTCACGTGATAAAGAGGCGGAGCATGCGTGTGTACTCGGTACCCCCTTACAATGTTCTTCCCTTGAGCATCAATGTGGATTTTCGCTTTGCATCCGTTCTTCGTTTGGGAGCAGTACCAAATACGAAGACTACTCTTCTGGGAGAACGTATACCCATCCAGCATGAGCAATCTATTCTTCTTACCATTTACATTTGGTACAAAGGTGAATTCTGAAAAAAAATGCGTGAACACTTGCTTAGTATACAGCATTCTAGGACATATTACGCAATATCCATACCCTCAGGCATGAATTTGGTTTTTGACATTTTCATTCAGAGTTCAATCTCGAGACTCGTATTATTAAGGATAGAATTTCGTCTCATTTAGATTTATATATACAAGAAATAAATAAAATTACACGTATATAGAATTATATATATATAATTATTTATTTCAGGAACTTTCATAATGTTATATGGTTGTAGTAAAACCTGGACTAATTATATTGTAACTCTATATTTAACGTTTATATATTATTATTATTTTCCAATTTAGACCATTAAACCAGTTTTCCAATTTAAATCTATAAACCCAATTATTTAGACAGTTATTTCTCACATTAGAACGCACATTCTTCAATAATTTCAAAGAGGAACAAATTTAAACTGGTTGAGCAAATAATAAATAACGTTCGTTAAACTCATATCAAAACTCTTTACTTTTCTTTCATATTATCTTTTATTCAGAATCTTTCATTCAAACCTCCGGACCAGACCTTCCGATATTAGATCGCTCGAGTGGATGCACATTCATTCTTTTGTAGTTTTATCGTTATTGTGTGAACGTAGAATAAAACAAAAATGAACTGTCACTAAAGTGAACCTTTCAGTAGAGTCAAACGTCTGACATCGGCTAACGGAACGAGTGGGTATACAATATGGTTAGCAAATATTAATTTAAGTTCTACTTCTTCTTCAATCTACATTTTGTTTTTTTTTTGTTATATATTAAAACATATAGTTAGATGTATAATAAATTAATCTTTTGTAATGTAGAAAATGTGTGTGATGTTTTTTTTAAGTTAGAAATACAGAACTTTTCTAGAAAATAATCGAGTTTTATTCAAGTTCAAATTAAAATAGAAACACGATTTACAGGAAAAAAACCTAACAACCGTATTCTAAAAATATTATTTACAAAACATAAAATATGTGTGTATATGTGATGATGATGAGCATACAATAACATCACGCTTGTAATTCCCAAAGGGTTAGACAGAGGTGTTATTTAAAAAATATATATTTTCCTTGTGGAGTAACATAGAACTTTCGCGGCTCATGATCATGCTTATTTTGCTGAAAATCCATCAAACCACTGGCAGGGTCCATCTTGATTCGAGCCTTACAACCCGACTTCCTCAGTGAGCAGTACCAATTCCTACCTTCATTCATTTGTGAAAACGTGTATCCTCCTACCATTAACATATGTTTTTTCACGCCAGTAGGTATAAACTTGAAGTCAGGAATTGGACCTGCGAAAAAATTAAGAGTTTTAATGAAAGTCAGAATCGCTTTGGGCTTTTAGAGCAATAATTTCATTTACTAACCATCTCTCGTCCTCCTCTTCAAGTCGTGCTCCTCATTACTTAAAATCAAAAGTCATTTATTCAAATTAGCTTGATATAATCAGCACACTTTTGAACGTCAAAATTACTAGAGACAGTCCCCTAAAACGCCCGCCCTTCCCTACTTCCTAGTGTTTTAGTTGGGAAGAAGAAGTGGCGGAACAAACTCCCCAGCAACATATCTGTCTGACTGAGGGTCGTGATCCACCCTAGCAAACATCTTTTTCGTGACGATATTTCGCCATCTCTGTCTATTCTTGGCCAAGTGAAGCGCATCATGGAATTTCGTATCAAGTGCAGAGCTTATCTGGTCGGACCATCGCAAGGGGCGACCTCTTGGTCGTTTACCATCCACCTTGCCGGTAACCATCAGTTGTTCGAGGAACCGAGAACCAGCCCTATGACATGATTATTTAGTTAATGTTTTGCACATTTTCAGCCTCATTTTCATGCCTCTCCATCCTAAGCTATTGTAGTCCCATCCTGCCTTTCCCCGTATTTTGATTATCACACGAAGTTGCTTCAGATTATGTTTAAGAAGGTACTTTAAAAAAGGAGGTTTTTTTTTGTACAAAATGTATTTAAAATTATAAAGCGTATACCTAAAACATGATTTGATAAGTTTTCGATTTAAATTGCGTCTATAGTTACGTGTATTGTCATTGCCCTGTATTGCTTGACCCCTCTTATATAGAAAGGATAGGGAAAGAGAAGGGTCGGGTTCGAAGACTGATTGTACTACTCATATTTAAAAAAAAATAATAGAATAATACAAAAAATATGTCATGGTACACTATTATTTTGGCTAATACATATAGAATCATCATATCTAAAAATATTTCAGTTCTTCTCTAAAGAAAAATACAATTACCAACGACTTAGACAGGTTTGTATTGTACCTACTTTACATAAATATACTACTTATATTATTTTAAAAGGTAACACATCGTAGCCAGCAACAAACAGCAACTTTAATAATAACTGGAGCCCTAACCACCGGTAGCCTGGCTTACTCCCGACACCGGCGGTAAACTATTTTTTTAAATATTTCAAATGTTTTTTAAGAATTATTAAGAATTTATATAAAGGCACAAAAATACATAAAAAAAAACATTTATTTCAGACAAAAAAGTCCATGGCCAAGGCAAGGTTGTTAGTAACAAAAATTTCGTTTATACCTAATGTTAGTAGGTAATTAAAAGAAAAAAAGGAAGAAACTAAACACACTGTTTACCCCTGCACAGTAGGCTCATCGGTCTTGCAATACGTGGAGGTCAGTGAACTTACTGAGCAGAACAGTTTCGGTTGTCTCGCCTATTATCCTTAGGGCGCTATTAGAGCTCCCTCGTACTCGTCGCACCACCGGCGCAATTTTTTTACGCATAATTGCGTAGAAGTCATCTACACTAGCAAACAGAGCCCTGGTAGCCTACCATGACGTCTTAAAACAGTATTGTTTTAATCTTATTACAGATTGGGAAAGAGATAGCGCTAGACGTTCTCTATAGCTCCGTCTCTTTTTCACACATTATTATACTAGACGAATTCAAATAACAAAAACATAAAAAAGTAGGAACAAGTAGAAAAATAGTACTACTTACAACACATCGATTCCCTATCCACTTATTTTAACATAATATCCAGAATGAAATTTCCTATACACAGGGGGTTCATGATTGTGATCATTGCTGAACAATAGCACTTGTGTTTCGCCCTTGTTCAGGAATATCCTTGCCTTACACCCCTTGGCTTTCTTGGAGCAGTAAAAATGTCGGGGAGTCGTCTGGGCGAAGGTAAACCCTTCTGCCATCAACAGTCTCTTGGTTTCTGATAGTTGTATGAACTTCACGTTGCCTGTGGAAAATACCGTGTTTAATTAACATAGCTGTGGGTAACGATCTACAATTGACGGCCGGGACCAACGGCATAAAGAGCTTTGAGTTTGACGATTTTCTGACAAGCTTGCGGCTCGCGTTACCTCTCTGTATACATGTCAACATGCAGACCATACGTTCACAATAATTTATGAATATAATGGCTTTACTTCTCCACATCATGGGAAATCCCTTATGGTACATGGGTCGTCTATTTTTTTCTCCATATAGATCTACGTTTTAGAATGGACAACTTTCTTCATCTTTCTCACTAACTCCAACACTTTGACATTTTAAAGGGACCTGCGTCCGTACCATGACGTCTTAAAACATTATTGTTTCATTCCTATTCCAGAGTGAAAAAGAGACGGAGCTATACAGGTCGTCTAGCTCCATCTCTTTCCCACTCTGGAACAGGAATGGAACAATAATGTTTTAAGCGTCATGGTCCGGACACTGTTAAGGGGTTTAATAAATTAAATCGAATATAAATATAATATGGTTTATTAATAAAAAAGGGTTAAGTAATATAATATCACTGAAGCGTACAACCGCTGCTGGGGTAATTGTGGTTAATACAATTGTATCCTACACCTTAGCCAGAGGTGAGCAGCGGTGACCCAGTGGTGGCACTCCTTACTTACAAGCAGTAAGCCGTGGGTTCAAACCCAGACAGGCGCATTACTTTGTGTAATTTATTTCATCACACGGTGAAGGAAAAAATCGTGAGAAAACCAGCATGTCCTAGAACTAAAGATTCGAAGACATGTGACATCTACCAACCCGCACTGGGCCCGCGTGGTGGATTACAGCCCACTCCCTCTCATAGAGAGGAGGCCTGTGTTCAAGCAGTGGGAACATTATAGGCTGATGATGATGATAATGATGACCTAAGCCAGAAGTGACGAGGAGGAACACTATGTGATTTTAGTCAGTAGGAGTCTAACATACTCCTCCACGGCAGAGGACATGCGCATTTAGTCAGGTGTGCAAAGGGTTTATATTTTAACATACATTCCATTTTCTGTATGTCTATACTCGGGAGGATCATGGTCGTGTTGATTTTCAATCGAAACTATTTCGGAGTTATCTTGGTTCAGCACAACCTTAGCTTTGCATCCCTTAATTCTTTTCGAACAGTAGAAATAGCGTGGTTTGCACTGTGAAAACGTGAAACTGTCGACCATTAATAACTTTGTGTTGCCCCCTACGTTTATGAACTTCGCTTGACCTGAAAAATTTTATTATTAGGTAATTTTTACGAAACTACATTACTTAATTGTTTTTTTTTTTGGACCAAACGTATGTTTGCATTTGTTCTTTATAAACCCACCAAAATAAAAATATTTATTGACATAAAAACATTGTACACGGTACGAAGGATTCCCTGACCCCTTCGATAGTTGAGGAACCAGTGTCCTCCCATAATAAAATGTTTAAAAGCAAAATCAAAATCAAAATATTTTATTTTACATAGGCCTACATGGGCACTTATAAAACGTCGACAGAAGAGGCACGGTTCGGGTTGGTCGTTTCCTATGGAGAAGAACCGGCAAGAAACTCCATGGTTACTCTTTTAAAATCATTTGGTTCTACAATATTTGGATGTTACAGCGTTAGTACCTAAGTATGAGAGGACAGCGTAGGCCCGACAAGTCATCGCTTACTACAAAAGGTAGAAAAAGATGACGGTGAAAAAAGAAAATACAAATCCTACAATGTCCACACATTCACAAAAAAATATGAATAAAAAAGAATCTAAACAAAAGTAAAAATAAAACTAAGAACAATTAATTAAACAATTGACACAAATGTAGTCATCAGTACTGTTACATTATCTATGACAAAAAAACAAACAAACGAAAACTTAGAATAAAAAAAATACAAAATAAAATAAAAACAAAAACATGTTGAACACAAAAAGTTGTTACAGTTTGTCGGTAGAATTAGCGTTTATTTTATTTTTTGTGTTAAAGTAGCAATACAAATACAATGAAAAACTGCATTTTGATAATGAACATTTATTATAAAAAAAAACAACAATAAAACAATACATCAGTAAGTAACTGATACAAATAGGGTTTAACGTCAAACACGTACGTTTACTCAAACAACGCTTGAGTAAACGTACGGACTGCCACAAACCACGACTCAAAATAATATTATTTCCATAGACCTTAAAAGATAGACATATGCTGTCGCGGTTTAGAACTTCTAAAGGGGAACAATTCTGTCATACATGATTTATGCGAAACTTTAACCGTTTACGCAGCGCACGCAGCGGATGCTCTCAAAAGGAAAAAAATCCGATTTTGAAACATTCTTCATCGGTGCTCCGCTCCTATTGGTCTTAGCGTGTAATGATATATAGCGTATAGCCTTCTTCGGGCTCCAAATGGGCTATCTGACACTAAAAGATTTTTTCAAATTGGACCAGTAGTTCCTGAGATTAGCGCGTTCAAGCAAACAAACAAAAAAACTCTTCAGCTTTAAAATATTATATATATAAATATATATTATATTTATACTATATATTAAGTATAGAAGATATTAATGTTGGCCTTCATCCGCTAAATTTAACATGTAAACCACCTTCCATTTGCATATACACAGGGGGTTCATGGTTGTGATCATTTTTGACGGAAACAAATTCAGATGCATCCCGATTCAGGACAACGCTGGCTTTGCACCCCTTAGATTTTTTCGAACAATAATAGTACCGTGGTGAATATTGTCCAAAAGTGTATTTGTTAACCATCAGCAACTTCTTATTGCTAGGCAAATTTATAAACATCGGTTTACCTGAAAATAAGTATGCAATTAGTTTGTTTCTTTCGTTGCTATTGCTATGCTATTTGTTCATTGGAAGAATAACACCAGTCAGGGCGTTGTGAATTTACCATTAGGAACTTCTTGTTGCCTTTCTGATAAAGGGGAAGACATATTGCGCCCACTCCAAATAAGTTGGGTCAAGGACAGGCTAATTTTGATTATGCATACAGGTTTATCTGCATTTACAAATTAATTATTTGTTTCTTACACTTTCATTAATGAATTACTCTCTCACCATCGGGATTCCTTGATACCATAACATAAACAAATGAAATAAAAAAAAAATTACATGCAGGAACAGGAAGAAAACACATTTATTTAACAAACACATCACATTATGCTGCAAAGTTAAAACATAAATATATTATACTTGTTAAGAAACAAAAAAGGATTTTAATGCGACATTATCGTGCTTAGGTAATATACTAACATCAATCAAGTTCGTTCAAGATAACATTATGACTTCCGACGCACTCGGAAACTTGTCAGGAAAATCCGATAAAATCTTCGTGAGTAATAACGTACATATTCTTTATTATGGATTCCTCACGAGTATTAATTTAAAATATAAGCCGCTTGGATTTAAAATTCATTATAATAATTAACAGAGTTCATTCATGTCTTTTTCTGTGGCAGAAAATTAAAAAAATACTGCAAAATACTTTTTTGCGGGACGCCAAACTCAGAACGATAGGCGCCATAGTGCTTTTCCTAAAAAATACGGGCAATGATATACGGTTAGGAACACTCAAAAGCGATTTTCTAGTGAAATAACGGTTTCTAGTTTGAAATAAGGCCTATTCCGAAAAAGCATGGTTTCCAAAATAAAATGTGAACACGTAAAACGCTAGTAAACACAGTAGTCGCTTTTAAATTTTGCTTATTTGTATACATTTCATTGTTCGTGACTGCACACATTTAACCACTAATTTTGACATAATATTCGTTAATTTTCTTATAAAATGGCGGACTATGATTATGATTATTATCAATGAAAAGGACTTCGTTTCCATCTGTTGTCAAGAAGATCCTCGCTTTGCAGCCTTTCTGCTTCTTGGAACAATACCAGTGCTTCGGATTAGCTTGAGCGAAAGTGTAATTGCCGGCCATCAGCAATCTTTTAGTCTTACTCAAGTTTATGAACTTCACATCGACTGAAAAATGAAAATGTGAGATGAATTAACTATAAGTTTAAAGTGCAGTTACATATAATTTTATTGGCATACATATATGTCCTTTTCGGATCGGACAGGGTCTTTTCTAACATATTGCATAATAACTAGCTATTTTTTTTTTGGAAATATGCAGGTATACCTACTATCAACTTAGGGAGTTAAACAATAAAAATTGTTTCAAATTCAATTTATTTACAATGAACATTTTGCATGTGCATTTAAAAAAGGAAACAAAGTATTCGTTGCAAACCTACCAAAAACACAGACAAAGAACGAAAACGTGCCTGTATGGGTATCTATTTACTTATAATATTTTTTACAAAGCAACCAAATTGAGTCGAGTTATTATAAAAAAATATCCTAAACTCATATATTATCTCTCTTTACACATATATAATGTCGCTTCTAAAATCTGTCCGCTGCTCTTTTAAACTACATCCTTCGGTGAGGTTTTCCCTATCATTTTCACAATTTATTTCGTAAGGTTTATGTTTATAATAAGCCCTATTATTATACTTATTTATAATTAAGACATTTCGATGTCTTGTTAAGTGGCATCCACACTTAACAAGTGTCGATGCCACTTATCGACACCATTCGCTTTTTCAACAGAAAGAAGCGAATGCTGGTCGCTAGTAAAATAAATGAGTTAGACCCTTATATACTGTCCATTTTTCATTTTCATGTATTGTCTAGGTGGATGAGAGTGGTCATTGGTGATTTCAGTTATGTACCCATTTTCGTCCAGTTTGAGCTTCGCCTTACAACCCCGAAGTTTTGATGAACACACCCAAATAAAACCCCTGGTCCCAAGTTTTGCGTATGTATAATTATCGACCAATATGAGATCTTTGCCTCTTTGGGATTTGATTATCGGGTAGCGTAGTTTAGTGGAAGTGGAAGAATCTGTGGAAATAAAACTATCTATCAATTTAAAGTTGCACAAGTCAACATTTCGGCGTTAAGAATTACGGAGTAATTTGCAGCTACGATTTGTTTGAAGAAGACATAAACTTGGTCTCCTCGACCCTACGAGTTTGTCCACGTCCAGAAAGGCCCTTTTTAAAGCAACTGTTCCAGACCAAGATAATTAGCAATTAAATTAAATTCCTATTAAATATATATTTTTCTTTTTATTTAACATTCTTAAAATCATATATGAAACTTATCATAAATATTAATAAATAATACTATTAAGGTGCCTATTATTTAAAATAAAACCTGGTAGGTATGTACATACAGTAGGTTTTAACAACTAAAATCCAAATAAAAAAAACAGCTCACAGTTTCGTTTCGACTTTATGTTGAATACATTTTAGTCATATTATCGAACAAAATTAACATAGAAATGTGACTAAATTGGTTTCCAACATTGTTTAGGAGGATGACAATGTTCGTGCATGTCTCGAATGATGGATCCATAGTCGTCTAATATTAGTCTCGCCTTGCATTTACCCCGTACGGAGCAGACCCACGAATTCTTTCCTGTTGCCTTTGAAAATGTATAATTTTTGTACAAGATGAGGTCTCTACCTCTTTGGAACCGCACTACCGTATAGGGTACATCCGAACGCGGAATGTATAGCTCTGTCAATTAAAAATGCTCACATTAGTGATGTGTAGGAAGTATCCGTCATACAGTATTCGGACATCTTTCATAGCATCCGGCTTATCTAAATTGGCAAATAAAACGGATATATGATTTCAATGTATTTTATTGTTCAGATCCAGATGAAATACAAATTATTGTCATGTTGACTTTTGGTTATATTGTTGACCGGGGTCATTATGACCGATATTCTTCTTCTTCTTCGTGTGATTTCTTTGGCTTTCTTCTTCGTTTTTTGCCCTGTACAGGTACTCTCAGATTTGGAGGATGTGTATGTTCACTAACGCTGAAAAGGTTCCCAAGATTGTCCAACTTGATCGTCGCTTTGCAAGCTGCTGTCCTTGACGAACATCGCCACGTACTACATTCACTTACGTCACTCTTCTTATGATACCCGTAAGTATAGTTGTCAAGCATAATAAGATCTTGGCCCCTTTGTGATTTTATGAATGTATAGGGTATCGGAATCAAACCGGAAAGTCCTGTTAAATGAAAGAAATACTTTGAATTTTAATGTTTCTTACATGTTCATTTTTACCAATGCTCCAATAACTACTTTCTAACAAGGATACATATTAAAGGTATGATATTAAAACTCGATTTATTTATAATAATTGTTTATTGTATAACATTTATACAAATTTCCTTAGTCTTCTTATTTCATTTATTCAATTTTTTTTCAAATTTTTGGAGCTCGTGGCTAAATAATAACAGCCGCCCAGGTCAATCTTTAAGGTTAAGCCGTGCTTGCCGAGGTTGGTCTGTGGATGGGTGACCATAATTACATATCGAGTTTCCTCCGTGCCTCGGAAAACACGTTAAGCCGTTGGTCCCGGCTGTTATTTGTAGATCTTTGACATTACGACTTTGTCGTTACGAGTAGTCAGAATATAAAAGTCTGACATCCAGTCTTACCAAGGGGTACCGTATTAACCAGTTAGGTAGTGGAGGTCAGATAGGCAGTCGCTTTCCAACGCTTTTGTTTAGGAGTATGACAATGTTCGTGCATGTGTCGGATGATGGATCCATTGTCGTCCAAGATTAGTCTCGCTTTGCATTTACCCCGCACTGAGCAGAGCCATGAATTCTTTCCTGTTGCCTTTGAAAATGTATAGTTTTTGTACAAGATGAGGTCTCTGCCTCTTTGGGACCGCATTACCGTATAGGGTAAATCCGAACGTGGAATGAATAGCTCTGTCAATTAAAAATGCTTAAGTTAGTGATGTGTAGGAAGTATCCGTCATACAGTATCCGGACATCTTTCAGCATCCGGCTTATCTAAATTGGCAAATAAAACGGAATCATGATTTAAATGCGTTTTATTGTTCAGATCCAGAGGACATACGAATTGCTGTCATATTGAATTTTGGTTATATTGTGGACCGGGATCATTATTACCTACCGATATTCTTGTTCTTCTGCTACAAAATCTGATTGTATAAATCGTATACGTATGTCATCTCATAATTTTATATTTGGAGGATGTGTAGTGTATGTTATTGGCATTATTGACGCTGATAATTTTACCGTGAATGTCCAATTTCATTCTGGCTCTGCATTCCCTTGGCTTCGTTGAGTAAACCCAATCACACTTACTGGACGAAGTCCTTGCGAAAGTATAATCTCCGTAAACAATGATATTTTTGCCTCTCTGTGATTGAGTCATATGAGAGAATGGCTGGCCCAAGCGGCCTGACAAAATGAAAAAAAAAATAGCAACAATTTGATAAAAATAAATGGGCACTACAAACTTTTTCTTTTGTCTGTAGTAACTTAAATAAGGAATACGTTTTATTCGTTTGAATATGATTGTGTTACTGGAATGATAGTGAAGTTTCGTAGAACATATTAAGTTCGTACATTCAAAATTAAACACAGGCAGGTTTTTAGACCGGTTAAAGAAAATCTTTGTTCAATCTGTACAATGTGGCGTGAATTGCTAAAAGTTTTGTTTAAATCACATTTATATATGTTAAATTATCTAATATCCCTGAAGTCTTTTAGACTAGTAACAGGAAACTTTAAAAAAATGGTCGATATAACGATAACACCTAGCAAAATCATAGCAACTGCTGCGAGGTTGTAGTTAATGCCACGCGTCCCTGAGGCCAAAAGTGAGTCGTTCAGCAGTCCAGACCACTTGTAAGGAGTGTCAAATACAGGTTCTGTCAGTAGATTGCCTGATTCAAAAGGCCATACCGATTCCTGATGAGCCAAGCTCAAGAATTTGCAGGTCAACACCTGCAAATTCTCGTGTCGATCTCAAGAAGAACCAAGAAGAATGAGAGGTGTGCCAATCAGCATATGGACGGTCAAGAACTTATCTCGCTGCGAATATTTGCAGTCTCCGCCCAGCCCGTGACCTTAAATTATTCGGTGAACAAAGGGTTGCAAGACTTAGTTTTCGACGAAACGGTGCGACGTGGATTCAAGAAGTTTTAAGTTATTTTTAACGTATAAAGAAAACTTCAAACATTAATTTCGTATAATATTTAATAATAAATTATGCCAAATAATATCACCTAATAATGGTATAAGAATACCGTGCCTCACACTCACTACAACTTAGGTAAGCGTTCATTAAAAAGATTTCGGTTTTGCAAAATCGAAACTTCAAGCTGCAATCACTTGGCCTTAATACGCTCAAGAAAGTTTTCATTCATTAACTAGTTAATAAGAAAGTCAAAAGTACTCTTTCAAATATAAATTTAACAGTTGGTATTTACAAAGTATTTATAGACTCTGTGCAATGTGGACTTCGCATTATCACCATCCTCTTGCCGTTATTCCAACTTATTTGGGGTCTGCGCAGCACGTCTTATTTTTGCGTACATGTATAACATTTTTCACCTCATTTTAACCACAATACATCTTTCACACAATCCATCCATCCTTCATCTTATGTAGATTTCATGTTATCGAATACTTTTTCCATTTTTCATTTTAAAGAACTCTAGGGGGCTGACTACGGGCATGTAACAGTCCAAGATGTATCCTTCAGAGTTGAGCCAAAGTTTCGCCTTGCAGTCGTGGGCTCTAGACGAACATACCCAGTATTTCAACCGCAGTTTTGTGAATGTGTAGCTATCGAGAAAATGAGGGAATGAATCCAAATGAGGTCCCTCTTTGTGAGGTAATCGTTCATGAATATAGGTTACAGATATATTATAAGATGCGAAAGTCAAAAGCACCTTATTAGAGTCGTTAAGTCTTCTCACAATTTCTTTAGCTTAATAATTTTATCTGTTAGTATATCGCTTTGTATAATACTAACGTTTTGGAATAAGAACAATTAAAAAACAATTAAAAACCAATAAGAGTTATTTATAATACACACAAAGTTTATGACAATAAACAAAACAAGACGGATATTGCCTAAACTCGATGTTTAACCTACTTACTACAAGTATATAACATTGGCTTAAAAATGTGAAGTGCATGTTAATAAATATCGAGAACATTTATTAAGTAACGTGAAACTATGATTAACTAGTCCTCTATCAAAAACTCAAAACTTATCTTCTCTTATTCTTCACTATGACTTCTCCAGTAATATTTTTAAAAAACTGTCTGGGTGGATGGCAGTGTTCGTTGAGGACGTACGCAAGGTGACTTTCAAGAGGGTCGAGCCTGATCTTTGCTTTGCATTGTGGCTTGTGCGTTGAGCAACCCCAACCGTTGGGACTCGCTTGAGTATACGTGTAACCGTCGATGAGAATCAGTTGCTTTCCTCTCTGTGAGATTGTAATTTCATAGCTTCTACCTGAAAATAGAACTGAAATTATCTGGGGAAATAATGGTTAATTAATATTTTTTGTAATCAAGAATAATTACGGACGATTTACTATCGAGATCCGGAGAGCTGAGGCAGGCTGAAGCTGTCATTGGTTTACTTTACCAACCTTATCAAGGAGTATCGTTTTGCCTACATACTGGGTTGATGACGTCAGATAACCAGCTTCATGGAAAAACATCTGCATCCGGTTCCAACCCAATCCCAACCTAGTTGAGAAATGGCTAAGCAAGCGAATGAGCAACAGGCGAAGAGCACGATCTTGTATGTCTTAACTAATATTATAAAGAGGAAAGATTTTATTGTTTGTTTGCAATTGTTGGCTCCAAAACTACTGTTCCGATTTGAAAAATTCTTTCAGTGGTATATATATCGAGGAAGGCTATAGGCTATATATCATCACGCTACGACCAATAGGAGTGGAGCAGCAATGAAAATTGTTGCAAAAACGGGGAAAATGTGACGCAAACGAAGTTGCGCCGGACAGCTAGTCTTGTATACTTTTAAACCCAAGTTCAAGTACAAATTAGACAACTTGATAAAAAAAAAATATTATACCAGATTGAAACAACGGTAGGGCAGCGGAGTCAGAATCATTGATTCCTTGAGGTTATTTGAAATTAAAAAACGAGTTTTGAAGTGACTAGAATATTTGAAGAAAACTTTTATTAAGATCTGAGAGTCAAAGTCTATTGATTACAATATTATGTAAATAGGTAACAGAGTAAAATGTTTTACTAACTATACATGTATTGTATACATAAATAAATAACTAGTTACTTGGAACTGGATTATAATAAATTACTCTTTTAATATGCGGATGCTCTGTATGGTGTCGGACGTGAAGAATAGCACCATCCCATATCATCCCGTGGGTGTCGTAAGAGGCGACTAAGGGATTTGCCAGAAAATGGGACAAACGTACTGCGATCGCCAACCCGCGTGCCAAGCGATTATGGCAAAACCCCCAAAATGTCAATGTGGCGACACTTGGGGGAGGCCAATGTCCAGCAGTGGACGTCTTTGGGCCGAAATGACTCTTTTAAAGATGCTATTAACAGTCATGCGGTTCGATTGTAAAATTGGTTTAAGATTCAGCTGCTCCGTTGGAGACTGTTTGTCCGGCAGGTCTCAATTTGACCCTACCCTGCCACCCTGCCTTTTACTCCCCTATTTAATTCCCTTTCTTTAATCTTCCTTCGTTTTAGTCCCTTCTAAAAACTAGAAGATAGTTTCTTCTTGAGGAATATTGTAATTGGTAAGATAAGTGGAAAGTCTACCCCAACTTATTCGAGGAACATCTATGGTCTAACTTTACGTCGTTTTCTTAATATAATGGTGCCATTATCGCATTTATAATACTGTCTCGGTGGGTGGCAGTGCTCAGTATTAATCAATTCTAAGGCACCGGTGGCTGTCCTCTTGATTTTAGCTCTACAATCCGACTTGTTAGAAGAACATCCCCAATAATTTAAACTCATCTTTGTATAGGTAAACCCATTGACTAGAATTAAGTCCTTTCCTCTTTGAGATTTAGTTATTTCATATCTTATTTCTGAAAGCAATGTTTAAGATAGAGTAATTAGATATTCTAAATATAAAAAAAAAACATAAAAACTTGATAGTCATTTATATATTTACAACTTTTAACGCCACTGAAGTGAGAGACAGCTCTCAGACTCTCTGGGTTAGCTGTTATTTAATTTTTTTTAAATAAAATAATAGAAAGCTGGAGGGAGGTGCATGTTAACATTTTGTATTTTGCTTAAAGTGTAGCTATATTTTTTTAAAATTTGTTTCACTTTATTTAATTTAAATAACTACTATATACTTTACAAGGATTACCAAACTAATCAATTTAATAACTAAAATAGCAATAGAATAAATAACAATAAAATTAAATAGCTAATTTGATCTGAAATTATGTGCGTCATGTAATAAGTGCTCCTAAAATTTGATAAATAGCCATATTCTGATCACGCATGTCACTGGTGCAGGTTAGTTTTCTTTTTAGAGGACTTTTGAAGAAAATGTGTGAAATATTCTGGTAAACAGTTACATTTTACTGAAAGGAAACAAAAGGATTTTGTGTGCCTTTATTGGTATTTAAAAACATTATTACCTGCCTTGCAGCCCCCTCATTTAACCCTAGATAGATAACCATACTGCGCGGTACATAAAAGATAACCATAGGCTTCAAAAGCGCAAGATTTTGAAATGCGTTTATTTCAGAAAATAAGTTAAGTAGATTTTTAAAAACTTCATCGTTTTAGAGATTTACTTTTAGAATTAAAATTAAAATACGATTATATTACAGTCTGTTTATTATAAGTTATTTTTTTACTAAATGAGTAAACCTCAAAAAAAAATAAGAATAATCAACAGTCTTCTGGTTATAGGACTAATTCTCCGAAATTATAAAGTAATATAAAAATCAACAGTTTTTACTTACTATCTAGACATTTATAATACAATCAGTGTGAAAATAATAATCATGATCATACTAAATAGGTTAATAGACAGTCATGACAAACGTCATTCTTGTGCTCGCCACAGACTGTCTTTTTGCACTTAGTGCAGGTCATCTTCGACATTCGTTTTTTTTTATACGTGCAGTAACTGCAGTATCGCCTTTTTTTGGCTGAAGGCTCTTCCTCATCATCCGTGTGACCTTGTGCAGCTGGTTTTGAAAGGATATTTTCTATATTTCCTCGCACATGTCTTGACAAAGTGGCAGCCTCTAGTCTCTTCGTCATCCATGGTGTAGTCAGCTGAGTACTGAGTTTTTTCATGTACTCTCGTCTATTCATAGGTTTTTCTTGCTTCGTCAGAATATTGTGACAATAAATTACATAAGAATTTACAAAAGCTATATTTAACATGCCGTAAAAAATAGTCATCGGCCACCTATTTGTTTTTCTTGAGCATGACATCGTAGAGCACATTTGATCGAACGTATCAACGCCGCCCTTGGTTCGATTGTAATACATTACGATCTCAGGCTTGCCAGTGGTTTGGTTCAGAACACCATCTTCATCACACGACGAAAGCAGATAAACCATCTTCGAGGGCTTTGGCTTGTAGGAGACTAGAGTCAAACACCCATCGTAACAAAACATAGACGTACCTACTGCTCGCGTGCGAGTGTTTTTCAGCTGTTCAGGGATTTCCCGTTTATTGGAACTTAGAGTGCCTACAAGGGTCAGTTTGTATGGTTCCAAAAGAAGAGATTTCGCAAGAGGTATTGAAGTGAACCAATCATCACATGTTATACTTCGATTCGTGCCATGAATAGGTTTTGATAACTCTCTCACAAAGTACTCGCCCTGAGGTAATCCATTCGTATTTGTGGCTCTACCGATGTATGGCATAGCATTCAGCATATATTTTGACCCATTATCGCACATCATTGGGATTTTTATGCCATACTTATTTGGTTTATTAGGTACGTACATCCTGAATGGACACCTACCACGAACTGCCAGTAACTGTTCATCGATTGTGACGTGCTCTCCTGGCGAGTAGTTCTGTTGACATTGAGCTATTAGTAATTCCCAAATCTTTCTGATAGGAATGAAGGGATCTCCATGACGAACCGGAGGCCGTAAAGCTTTGTCGTCCATTCTCAAACATCGAATGAGGAAACCAAATCGATCCCTGCTCATAACTGCTAAATACCTTGTTCCAGAAAAGGTACTATCGAAAAGCTCGTCGGTTGACAGGTGGTTGTCTTTCATTGCAGCACTAAGGGTTAGGATGCCAATCAAAGCTCGAAGTTCTGTTGCATTTGTGTCTCTAAAAGTAGCACTCATCATAGAGCTGTGACGTTTTAGTGCTATCTCAACATTCGTCCATTGAACAATTTCATGAATTATTTCGTCGGTTATAAACAGATCAAAACAATCTACTGGTTCAAAAATATTTCGACACATACGCGTTGGACCTCTACTTAATCTTATAATATTGACGGCAGAGGTTCTCCCATGACATTGACCCTTAGCAGTGGACCAGCAATGTCTGTTCTTACCGCTAATTACTCTCCCAGTTGGAACAATTATTCGCTGGTCACGCTCTGAAGTTCCAGCAGGTTCCGAAGCACTCTGAGACAAATCTTCACCATCGGACGAAAGATGCGATTCTTCTTCTGGTTCGTTATCTATAAACTCGTCTTCAAAGTCGCTCTGCACGTTGTCTTCGCTCAAATGATCTTCCACCTCGCTGTCACTCTCCAGAGGTACATTTCCGTCATTTTCACCTTCTTGGTTCAAAAATGACAATATTTCGTCTTCTGCTAGTGTACTCCTACTTGTCATGATCACTGTGCGAAGATCGTAAGCTAAAACCAAAACAAACACATCTATAAATACACTTTACAACAGGAAATAATAATTACTTACTAACGTTAAAAGTTATAAAAATATAAACATACGCCGCGTATGTTTATATCTTCAACTCTTCATGGCTACTAAAGTATTATAATGTATTTACCGCATGGAAACAGTCGTCCCGCCGTAGAGCCGCCGACGTATGAGTTGGTTGAAAAGCACAAGTTGATAGACGCACGGAATAAAAAGAGAATAGAAAGAGATATTGCTTTTGCAATATCTGCTTTTTAGGGTTAATTCTTTGACATCCATCTTCCTTGTTCTTAGTCCCTTCTAAAAACTAGAAAACTAGAAGAGTTTCTTCATGAGGAATATTGTAATTGGTAAGTCAAGTGAAAGTCTATCCCGACTTATTCGAGGTACGTCTATGGTCTACGACTAAGTTTACGTCGGTTTCTTAATAATAATAACGTTTCGGCCCAACGGTTCTCGGATCAGGTGCGGGTCATCCAACGCAATCACATGTTGGACGACGCCACACTTGATAGGCGGCGCTCGGAGGTACTAAGCAACCGTATCATCTTGACTTCTTCACAAACCGCGATACAAACAAGTTTTGCTAATGATACCATTCCACCGCGGCCCAATTTTACTGTTATAAAGGAAGATGATAGGGTTGCTACGGTACGAAGCCAGTGCAACGACCAATTGAGGAGTGCTCTGGAAGGTGCACTTCGCGAGTATCGATCCACTGCTACCGAACTTAGACCCCGTTTACCGCGGTTACCCATGCATGAGAAAAATAGGGCGCTGGTGTGTGCCTTGGACTCGCAACTCAAAAATATTTTTGAGAGGAGTGAGAACCTCGTTGATACGCACTCGATCTTGTATTGTGGGGCTGTAGCGGCTTGTCGTTTAGCTAACGTCAAATTCCCAAATTATGACGTAGCTACTCGACCAAAACCAGCCGTACCAGCTTGGCAACGCAGGATTGAGTGCCGTATCGACGGGGCCAGGGTACTCATCGGCAAACTATACTGCTTCAGGGAGGGCAACACACGACCACGTGTGATGCGCTTTGTGAGGCGGGCATTCTCGGGGACTAGAATCAGTCCTCAAGAATACATGTCCCGTGTCACAGAGCGCATCGACTTCCTGAAGCAGAAAGTTTATGCATGGGCAAACCGTATTCGGCGGTATAAGCGCAGGGTTGATCGGTACTCGCAGAATCGCATGCTCCGGAGCGATGAGAGGTGTACAGAGGGTATACAGAGATTGGGAGCGACCCCAGCAAAATGTGACACACGTATGCCGTCCAGATGATGCCGCCACTAGTTCATTCTGGCGCGTCATCTGGTCGGTGCCCGTCTGTCATTCTGAGTCTGACGGGATGCGAGATGTCGAGCGAGTGTGTGAATCTACCCCAGAAATGGAAGAATATTAGTAGCGCCATCAGGATGGAATTTGGTTTGGACAAATGTGCATTCATGTATGTAAAGCGAGGGGAGATTATGGAATCCGAGGGACTTCAGCTCTCTGATTCCATACACCTAAGATCCCTTTCCTCATCCGAAAACTATAAGTATTTGGGTATGTCGGAAGCATTAGGCATTCACGTAGCTGACATGAAGCAATCGTTGAGGGAGCGCTTCTTTGGTCACCTGAAGAAGGTACTAAATAGCCTTCTTTCGGGCGGGAACAAGGTGCGCGCCTTCAACGGTTTGGTCATGCCGGTTTTAAAGTACTCTTTCGGCGTACTCAAATGGACTCAGACCGAACTGGACGCCCTGGATAGGAGAGTTCGTACACTGCTGACCGCAAACCAGATGCATTACCCACGATCATCGCTGATGAGACTGTACATCCCGCGGAAGTGCCGGGGTCGAGGCTTTTTAAACGTGAAGACCCTCCACAACCGCGAGGTGTGCAGCCTCAGAGAATATTTTTTAAAAGCATAGGTGGGTATGCACCGAGATGTGGTCGCAGTGGACAAGGCACTCACCCCGCTGTCCATGGCTAAAGAGAACTGACGCAAACCTGTAATACTGACTACCGATGACCGCAAGGAAATATGGCAAGGCAAGGTTCTTCACGGGCGCTTTTACCAAGCTCTTCATGGGCCCGATGTAAATTTTCTACCGTCCGTGTCCTGGTTACGTTTCGGCGAACTCTTAGGGGAAACTGAAGGTTTTGTCTGTGCGATTATGGACGAAGTTATGCAGAAGAACAACTACCGGAAACATATTTATTTATTTATTTAGAACGTGGAGGACTTACAGCTAATAAAAACAAACAAGAAAGGGAACAATAGTCACCAGAGAGCCAATTACAAATCGACAGATCAGACACATTGATCCATAATTCTGTTAGTAGGTAAACTTAAAAATAATGTTAGTAATACAAAAATCAGAGACAATATATACACACAAAACTATACTATTATTATAAAAATAAAGTTATTGTTCATCATATTAAATATATATATTTTTTTTTTATTATACATAAACAATCAAAATAATATACAGGGTGTTTGGTGCATCGTGTGCCAAACTGAAATGGTCGACTGGAATAAGTTTTTCAGGTATTACTTAAGCAAAAATATTTTTTTAAGTCATAATTTGGAATTTAATATTTCGTGACTCGATTCACAATTCTAGCGAATTCACAAAGTTGTAAAAAGATTTTTATGGCATGTGGCACATCACTAGCAAGAGGATAGACTAGAGAATTTTTGAGGAAGTTGGAAGATCCCGGTTGCTTTTGGTTTTTTTTATACCCATGTAAATAGCTGCAACATGGACAGCTTTAATTGAGTCCGAAACTTTGCGAGTAAATTAAAAAAAAACTAGATGGCTAGTGTCACTAATTTTGAATTTAAAAATACTAGAATACAATACACATCTAAATAAAATTAAAATTCAGAGTCTACGACTTATACTTTTTTTTTAATTTGCATTTGAATGTAAAATTTGGGTATTTTTTTAATAAAACAACAAAAAGTCGATGAAAAAAAATCCACAGGGTATGAGAATTGTTTAGGGGTTTGAAAGGACATTAGATGACCTCCCCAGTCGACCATTTCAATTTGGTACACCCTGTATAAAATTAATTAACACAATAATTTTCCATGTCTAATAAAATCTAAAATGACCACAACTAACATTAAAAGTTAAATAATTAAAATACAATAAAAATAACAATCATAAAAATTAACATCAAATATAGATTAGAATAGAATAGAATAGAATAGAATAAAACTTTATTGTACACCAAAAATTAAACATAACGGGCTTACAAAACTAATAATTTTATGGTTACAACGGCGGTCTTGTCGCGATAGCGATATCTTCCAGACAACCTTTGGATGGACAATATGGAATTAAAATAAAAAACGGGGTAGTCAGTGGTGTACTACACAAAAAAAAATTAAATAACAAAAGCAAAGTTATTTACTTATACATGTATCATATACATATTAAAAAAAGTAAATAAATATGTAATTAGATATTTGTGTTTTTAACATTAAGTGGCAAAAATAAAACTAGAATGGTTACAAATTTTGACTGCATGAAATTACAGAGAACTGAAAATGATTTGTAACTAAGCTTTTAAAAGCAACGAGTGACTGTGCTTGTCTTACCGACACCGGCAATTCGTTCCATAAACGGACAGCTTGGACCGTGAAGGACTGGTCATAAAATTTGATGGAATGAGCATATTAAAAATAATTAGTTAGCTAATATAAATAAAATTACAATGAATGATGGCAGATGATGAATGACTAATAAAACGCCTGCCTCTGAGTCAATTGTTTGTTTGTCATTACATTAACCATATAACAATGGTTAATGTACTGAAAATCAAACCTGTTCGCAAATACGCTCAGGATGGTGTTGGAGGTGGCCCGGAACCTTCGCCCCAGAGATGTGCACCGCTTCCACATCGTCGTGTAAAAACAGTCAACACGGGCGGCGGCGAACATCCCCGATGCGCTGCAGTGCCGGGGCAGCCCCAACAGTACCCTGAACGCATTATTAATATAATGGTGCCATTATCGCCTTTGTAATACTGTCTCAGTGGCAGTGTTCAGTATTGATCAATTCTAAGGCACCGGTGGCTGTCCTCTTGAATTTAGGTCTACGGTCCGACTTATTAGAAAAACATACCCAGTTTATTTCTTTTATTACGATAATAATTTATAAAGTAATTTTTTTTTTACTTCTTCTTAGCGTGTCGATGGCAATCTAAATTGTGTCGGCCCAAAACTGAGCCACTAGTTTGGCGCTCTCCATCAGTTCCCATAACGAGCAAACAGCCAACAACTTTTTTTACTACATGTAACGTTCCTTCGGGCGTTCGAACAAGTTGCTGGCCCGCTAACAAACCCTTCACGTCTATTTTTCCATTAGGGCCCCGTATTATATAAACCTTTTGTCGCCCTTCTTCCTGTGGAGTTGCATTGGCTTTCGAAGTAACTTCATCGCTTTGTGCCGATTTTGATGACCCTGCGATAGGCTGACTGATTACTCGGTTTGAACTCTCGGCACCTTTTGTCATAATTTTTCTTCCTTTAACTGTTTTCCGGCCAGTAGAAGTGGTGGCATTCGTAGTCAGTAAAGATTTGAGTATGTTTTTTCCAGAGTTCCGATTTGGAGTAGATTTCGATTTTTCTGTAATAATAAAAGAGACAGTCTAACGTATTGTCATAAATGCCTACCATTCCAGATAACTACAACCTAAATGATACTAATTTATTGAATGATGACCAATTTTAACTTTGAATAAAAGAACAGTATTATTTATGTTATTTTTATATCACTATTATAATTAAACAGCACAATCTCGTAAACATTATAAAAATAAACTACATTCTTGATCTACGTTTATATTCTTAATTTTTTCTGATTACAAACTTAGCAAATTCAGTTATGAGTTCAATTATTTTTTATAAAAGCGCATGTTGCTTTAAAGCGCTAAGCAGCGTTGATACTGGCAAGAAGTGTCTAACCGAAACTCCGATTTCGCCCAAATTGAGCCCAAGCTTTGGCCGAAGCCGCAGGTTTGTTACAAGCACGGAGAGGGGGGGGGGGGTCACACATTTTGTGTTCGATTGTTTAATTGGTTTAAGAATCAGATGCTCCTTCTGTTCCTGTTTGTCCCATCTGGTCTCAATTGGAAACCCATCTTTACCTGCCTTTTAGCCCCCTCGTTTAAATTCTTTTCTTCTATCTTCCTTATTTTTAGCCCCTTCTAAAAACTAGAAGATGGTTTCTTCAAGAGGAATATTGTAATTGGTAAGTCAAGTGAAAGTCAATCCCGACTTATTCGAGGTACGTCTATGGTTTACGTCCAACTTTACGTCGCCTTCTTAATATAATGGTGCCATTATCACCTTTTTAATAGTGTCTCAGTGGGTGATTCAGTATTGATCAATTTTAAATATTCATCCTTACCACTACCTAATCACTACAAAAGTATGATTTGCCCATCTGGACGTTTGACATACGTCCTCGGCGGATGGCAATGGGTATTGTATATCTTTGTAATCACGCCATTCTTGCTCAGAGTGAGCCTAGCTTTGCATTTAGGATTTTTGGTGGAACAGGCCCAGGTTTATAAACTCGCCTTACAAAACGTATGTCCCCCTACTAGTAAGAGATCCTTTTGTTTCCGTGATGTCACCAAATCGTAGTGTACACCTGAAACATTTATATTTAAATTATTTAATTCCAGACGATCACAACGTTCTTAGGTCTAAAGGTCAGTGGCAAACTAGCCATACATTAATCAGCTTACAATTCGTTTCACCTGCTAAAAATGTCGAATCTGGAGTGCGACATTACCTGGAATTCTTTACCAAACGCCGAACATTTAGTTTGGTCGAAAAATGTTGGCAATTTCCAGCCTGAAGAAGTGTAACAACGATATGCTGTTTCGCTAAAGATGGTGCACTGTCTTGATACGGTCTTGGTCTGATACAAGACACGCGCATGTGTACCCAGCACGTTCCAAAGCAAGATTAACATACACAAAGATTTAACTGGAACAACCGTATAATTATGTTATCTCGAGTATTGATTTGTTCTATTGTAGGGCAGACGGATTTTTTTCTCATTTCATATCTAGAAAATTTAGTTGAAATGAACAAGAAGAGTGAGACCTTAATGGACAAACAAAAATAACCGTCTCGTTCACCCTATAGCTTCAGGTGAATGCGTATTACGTATATGTGTTTCTTCGCCCTATGAAAGTTAGTTGAGAGAGTGTTGGTTAGTTTTCATAAGGGAAGACAGTTTAGTTACAGCTGGCCTACCATGACGTCTTAAAGCAATATTGTTTTAATTTTACTGCAGAGTGGGCAAGAGATGGCGCTAGACGTTCTGTATAGCTTCGTCTCTTTCCCACAATGGAATAAGTAACCCCCCAGATGTGTGAAATATTTTGGTAAATCGTTATTTTACTGAAAGGAATAGATTATTCTTCTTATGCCATTAAAAAACAAAATTATTGTGTATGCCTTTATTGGTATTTCAAAACATTAAGTCAGACGTGAGCCACTCTGACAATTTGCAAGATAGACGTACACGATAAAATCTTTGTCTTCGCTAGTTGTCGATATCTGTGACTTCTTCGTCATAAGTTACCTATTGTGTAAAGTGTGCTATGTTAAACTGTGAAAGTCAATAGGGGTCCAAATACCATGATTTGTTTTATATTTAAATATTCTCCTTCGCCACTACTTAATCACTTAACTCTTTTTTTTCCTTAGGCTATATTTGTCCTACTGCTGGGCACCTACAAAAGTATTATTTGCCCATCTGGTCGTTTAACATACTTTCTCGGCGGATGGCAATGGGTATTGTATATCTTAGTGATCACGCCATTCTTGCTCAGAGTGAGCCTAGCTTTGCATTTAGGATTTCTAGTAGAACAGAACCAGGAGTATAAACTCGCATTACAAAACGTATATCCCCCTACTAGTAATAGATCCTTTTGTTTCCGTGATGTCACCAAATCGTAGTGTAGACCTGAAACATTTATATTTAAATTATCTCTAGTCCATCACAAAAGCCTGTTCAAAGCAGCACACACACATACGCCTACAATTCTTATAATCTGCTCTTTAAAAAAAGAAAGAAGAAATAATATCACCTGCTAAAAAACTCCCACCAGGAATACGAGATGCCCAAAGAAGTCTATACAAACTCTAGTCTGAACCCAGGTTGTCGAACCAAGAAACTCTTGCTCAGCTGGTGATACATAGAAGTATCTAGCCCGAAGAAGTGGAGATGACACGTAGTGCTGTTTTGCAAACGATGGTACTGTCCTGACATGGTCTTGGTCTGGTCTTTCACAGAACATGCCTGGATACTCAGCATGTTACAAGACAATTAGTTAGTTTTTATATTCTTTCTAAAGAGCTTTGATCGTACGCACACAATCATTTGATTTGGGACATCTATTTATGTACTAATGCTTGATTTCAACTCCTGTCTTTTTTCGTCTTATTTATAAAGGACAAGTGAATATTTGTACCTTCGAGCTTTGCCGTAAAAAAAACTTTGTACTGCTTGGGATAATAACAGACTGGTTTAATTAAAGCAATATTTTATTAAATCATACTACATTTTGATTATTAATTTCACATATCAATTTGTTATTGTCAGCTCTTTACATTTTATCCCCCCCCCCCCTTAAGACAAGCATCTCCTTGCTTAAAAGGTGATCTCCAAATCATGTATGTTTAAGAATCATGTTATTGTAGTAAACATTTTTTTTTACTTTATTCTTTTTTATCCCGAGTCAAATGGCAGTGTTTATTATTGATAGTTACAATGATACCATTTGGCCTAAGTCTTAATTACGCATTGCAGCTGGCGTTACCAGACACACAATTCCGAGCATTTATGCTACTACCTTTGTACGTAGATAATATATTCATCAACAAGTATCAGATTTTTGGGATAAATCATTTATAGGGGAGGGCCTTAACATGCTATTTCTAAAATTTGCCGTAGACCCGTCAAATTAGCATCCAACCCGGAATCAGAGATAGTAAACAGATTTTTTGCATGTACATCTTTCTTTGGTTAGGTTAAAACAAATTGCTGTTGCATACATTTTGATAAAATAGACACTGTAAGTATTGCACTTTTGTAAGAAACAGCAAATATTTTCAGTTGTGTGCTGAATTCCTGACAACAGTTTGCGCGTTGATGTCTTTTACACCGCGTACCTACTTTGATTTACTACGTCTCATTCTGGTGTTCTTTCTTTGTTCTATCTTATAGAACAAAGAAATACAACCTTCCTCCGGTATAAAAACAAACAGTTACCTCATTTCACTGTAAATCATTAACTACATAATTTTGGATGAGTGTGGCAATTGTAAATTCTGGTGATTTTCCCCTGGATGTTCAGCTTCAACCTAGCCTTACAGTCAGGTCTTCTGGTGGAACAAGCCCAGTGGTGCCCTTGTTTCCTAGAAAACTTGTAACCTCCGACGCGTATTTGATAGTTCCCTCGGTTGGATGTCACTAGTTCGTAAGCAATACCATCTATGACAATAAGAAATCAATTGTTTTTATTTTATAGTGAAATAAGTTAAGGCATAGTGAAGTAAGGTAAGGACAGTGTTAAGCGATTCTATACTCCAGTATTTGAAAGGAGGTTTCCGTTCTCGGAGAAGCGGCCGCAATTAGTCCGTCCCGATTTGACTGAACCATTAACCAAGGTCCCAAATCTGATGAATTTTTTTACTATTTTATTTCACCATCGTTTTCGGCACGATGTTACTGGCCAGTATACAATATTGTTTTCTTTGACAGGACTTGCACCTTATTCTTTCATCAAGAAAATGAACACCGATCAAAAATTATTACAGACCTTATTCTAGATAAAAATGTAACACACGTTTCAGATCACAATTTTAATCATCCGTCACAATGTTAAATTACAAATATAATTATTTTGCCACCCTTAAGTAGATATATCAAAAAAATATCTGGCATAAACTTCTTTATTTATTTACATTAATGAGAAAAGGAATAAGTACAAACACACAAGATATTACAAAGCCAAGAAAGTCGACATAAACTTCTGCCATTTCGTATGTGTCTCTTTCTGTCATCTAGTGATTACAACAGAAATAACATTTTCACACTAATACACTAGAATAATTCCTACGAGTAAACCCAATGTAAAAGAGCCAGCTTAGGAAAAAGTCAATTGAACGCGATCAGCATATCTAAACCGCAATCAAGAGCAGTCAGTGTTAATATTCCATCACAATGGTGACACTTACAGTCCATAAAACGAGGTTTATATACAGGGTGCCCAAAAAGTCGTGGATCAAACGCAACTAGGGGTTAGATGGGGTCATCAGCTGCAAAAAATTTGGTCTACGGAAGGTCCTTAAGGTCAACCCCTGCAAAGTTATAATTTATTTGGTGTTTTAATGGACTATTTTTTACTAATTCTTCTTTCTTGTTATTTTAATAGAAAGTTATAATTTGAGAATATTTTTTTTTCGTAAAGCCTAATATTATCTTCAACACACCCAATAAACAACCATAAAATAGCATGTCTAACGCAAGGACTCATCCGTACCAATCTAGTGAAAATTATAAAAAACATACAGCATATAGACTTTTTCGAATTTTAATAAGAATTAAAAAAACAGTCAATTTTCTCATAAAAACACAAAATAAATTATTAATTATTATTATTAATTTACCTTATGGACCTCCCGTAGAATATTTTTTTTGCAGCTGATGACCCCATCTAACCACCCCGTGTTGCGTTTGATCCACGACTTTTTGGCCACTCTGTATATTAGCTGATCCCGTTCAGTTTCATTGTAGTAATGAAATTGGTCCATAGGATCAAAAATATATTTTTTTTTTGCTTCCAGTTTTCTTCATATTCTATTACAGAATCACTTAAAGCTAACAGCTACACATCAAAATTCTAATATTAGTTTCGTCTTTTCTTAAAGCCTAACATAACATATTGTCCCTGACTTGTTATAACATATTTTCTGACTGGATGTATATGATTGGTGACGTCACGGATTTTGCCATCCTTATCCAATTTCAGAGTGGCCTTACAATCTGGATAATGCGTCGAACAAGTCCATCTGAAGGGAGTGGCTTTAGAAAAAGTGTAACCTTTAAAAAGTATCAAGTCTTTTCCCCGTTGCGATTTCACTATTTGATACTCTGTAAAAGAAACGTTTATTTTATAGAATATACTACACAAAAACCAAAGCAAACACCAAAGTCGCTACATAACTCTTTCACAATATTTTAAATTTCAGGGTATAAGGGTGGTTTATCGCAGACGACCTTTCTATCTGCGACATTCGGCTTTTGCCTAAATAAGGCTGCAAGCAATATTGTACGGCTATAGCTTTCGCTTGCCTATGTGAGTATAAGGTAGACCTTGTGCCGTTCAAACAATTGTGAATAGTTTGTCATTATATTATAAGATCTTAATGCATTCATTTTTTTTTGGAATTTCTATTTCAATTAATCTTACTTTTTTCATATTATTTAACACTTCAAGTGCGGAGTATAGAGGCGGTCTTATACCTTATTAAGTCGTATGTAGCACCGTTGCCGGGTAAATCTTAGGGTATACCCTTCCACGAGAATTAGTCGCTTGCCCATTTGTAGTTCTATTATATTCATATTTGTAATATGCATTTTTTTTATCTGTAATGTAGCTATTCCTACATAAAAATAAAATTATTGGTACGAATCAAATTCGGTTCCGAATTTTTAAATCGATTGTTTTTTATGAGGCGAAGACGCGGTCTTCTGGCACCTTTAAAAATCTAAATTTTTAGGTTCTTGTCGAGATCCTCGCACCGAAGGAAGGAGAATTTTCACATGTTGAGTGCTCGTAGACAGAAAGTCAAAGACCAGAAAAAACTGCTTTATATATTAGGATTTATTGACCTTTATACACTTAATTTACATACGAATATTAACTCCGGCTATCTTCAAATATCTTGACGGGTGAGGATGTTCATTATTAAGGCTGATGATATTTTGGTGTAGATCCATCTTAAGTTTAGCCTTGCACTTTGGATTCTTCGTGGAACAGACCCAAGAAGTCCAAGAAGCCCCTTTACTGTTCTTTGTGAAGGTGTACCCTCCGACAAGTATCAACTGCTTGCCCATTTGTGAATTCACAAACTCATATTTGTAATCTGTGAAAATAAATTACTTATATTATTACTTATTACTACTTATTTACTTTAATTATAGATATATCTTTTCAATAGATGTCAAATAGCAATTTCCACTTAAAAGTAGATTGGTGAGAATCGGATTCGGTTCCAAAAAGGCGGAGGTCCACATGAATACATGGTTTTTATATTAAATTAAATAGTTTAATTTTCTACTTCATATATAAGTTCTTATAATGTAATACTTTCGTGGACAAGGTTAACGAGTAGGTATACAGTCACGAGCAATAAAATGTAAACCCTTAGAAAAAATATTATATAAGATTCAAACAAGATTTTCTCGTTAAATAAGGGCTTTATACCTTAAGATAGACCTTACTTCGTAAAAGTATGGCTTCCAAAATACAATGTTCATGAAATCGTAACACGTTAAGAGCATTTACCCCTCACGATAATTCATACAAACTTTCAAGTCCTTATTTTCCAAAATAACTCAACCGAAATGTTTTTAGTAACGTTTTAGACCTATGTATCTAGCTTATGCGTATAAAGTTTCATTAAAATCGCTTCCGTCTTTTCGGAAAATAAGGACATGAAAGTTTGTATGAAATGCCGTAAGGTGTAATCAATACATTAGGTGGTAATGACATTTAAAAGTTGCTGCGTGTAAGCATTTCACGCGCACGTGAATTTACATAGTAACATTCATTGCATTTTTTTTTTTAGGATCGGAAATCATCAAATGACTTCTCCCGCTCTGGGCGGAGCGGAAGGGAGTGTCAGACTTGACTGACTAAAACGCATCCATGTTCCTTCTTAGCCCTTTGTGTTCCAGGGTCATTCATTGCATCAATCTTCAATATGTTGACGGCCGGGTCATCGGGTCCTGGTGCTAATGACTTTTTGATCTCGATCCAACTTAAATTCAACCATGCACTTCCGATCGTGATTTTCGATTTTTACAACTGGACGGTTGGACTGTTGCTCCATATTATCCAGTAACGAAATCCCTTCTCGATTCATTTTAATACGAGCTGTGCGTACAAATTGGTCAGTAATAGATAAGGTACTTTAAAAGGTTCTAAGACAAACCTGTTGTGGTAAAAAATATTTATTAGTGGATTGTCTCATATCTGCGGACAAACACGGTCCAACCGATGTGATGTGTGTTTGCTACCTCTTCACACCTAAACCACTGAACCGATTATCGTGAAATGTTGCATATACGTGGGACACTCAGAAAGTTTTGCGAAACTAAAAAAAATTGTTCTATACGTACATATATTTTTTTTAAATCTTTTCAAAGTACTTTCCACCAGCCTCTATACAAAGATTCATGCGCCTAAACCAGTTTTCAAAACACTTTTTCCAGTCCGCCGCAGACACCTCGTTTACAGCCTGCTCGAACCCAGCCAGCGCATCTTCCGGCGACGAAAATTGTATCCCTTTGAGCTGATTTTTTATTTTTGGGAATAAAAAGAAGTCACACGGTGCTAGATCAGGGCTGTAAGGAGGGTGACCCAGGAGTTTGACTGGCGTGCTGTCCAGGAAGTCCCTCGTTTTGAGTGCGGTGTGCGCAGGTGCATTGTCGTGGTGGAGCAGTAGCCCGCGGAGCCCTGTGTTTGGTCGCTTGTTGCTTATAACAGAGAAAACTTCTGGCAAACATTTGGAAGTATACCATTCGGCATTAATGCTTCTTTGATCCCGTAAGGGAATTGATACCAAGTGGCCAGTCAAATTAAAAAAGCTAGCGATCAAAATCTTACCCCCGCTTCTAGATCGCTTCACTTTGGTAGGCGTTGGCTCATTTTGAAACACCCAAACAGTCGACTGGCGCTTGGTTTCTGGGTCGTATTGATAAATCCAGGACTCATCACCTGTAACGATGTCGTAAACACGCCGAGACGAGCCTGCTTCAAATTTGTTAAGCATATCACGGCACCATTCCACCCGGGCCTGCTTCTGAGCATCGGTGAGGTTGTGCGGCACCCAGCGTGATACTATCCTCCTCACGCGAAGATGGCTGTGTAGAATCTCGTGAACGCTTCCCGATCCAATCTTCAATATGTGTTGAATCTCCTGATATGTAATTCGCCTATTGTCTTGGATTAAATTTTTCACTGCTAGCACGTTTTCTTCGGTAACAGCCGTCAAAGGGCGACCGCTTCTTTCGTCATCCCCCAAAGTTGGTCGACCGCGCTTGAATTCGTTATACCAACGATACACGGTTGCCTTGGAAGGGCCTTCATCCATGAATGCCATTTGAAGTCTATCGTACGATTCATCCGGTTTCAGGCGACACTTGAAATCGTATAAAATCATAGCTCTAAAATGTTCCCGGCGCAGATCCATATTTCAGTGAGACACAATACTTTGAATTAACTCGCAAAAAATGTGGAGGGAAATTTTGAAATTGGAACTTACTTATTTTTACTTATAAATAATCATATTTTCGAAAAACATAATAACTGGCCAGTCTCCCATATATAAAAACTTTTTTTCGCAATACTTTCTGAGGGGCCTGGTATGTTGTCAGGTGTACAGAAACGGACATAAGGTACATTTCATCCTGAAAAAAAAGTACTGTTCCCAAGCAAAACCACAATAACGTTCTTATGTCGTCTTTAGATGGTGCCACGTGTCCGAGACGGGTATTGTCAAATTCTAAACTTACGCGAGCGAAGCCGTGGGATAAACCTAGTCAATAATAAAATTGGTAGGTCCTTTTTTTCTTATTTACGCGGTCGCGGCGGTCTTATGCCTTATTAAGTCGCGTGTGGCTCCGTCGCCGGGCAAATATGAAGGTGTACCCTTTCCACGAGAATTAGCCGTTTGCCCATTTGTGATTTTACATATTCATATTTGTAATCTGCGAGTATTTCTTATTTATTTGTGATGTAGCCATTCCTACATAAAATTAAAATTATTGCTACGAATCAAAGGTGGCGACTCGGGCTGGCACCTTTATAAATCATTTTTTTTAGGCGGTCTGTCGCAGAGGTTCTTGTCGAGATCCTCGCACCGAAGGAAGAATTTCTACAAGTAAACCCAATGTTAAAGAACCAGCTTCGGAAAAAGTCAATTGAACGCGATCAGCATATCTAAACCGCAATCATGAGCAGTCAGTGTCAATATTCCATCACAATTGTAACACTTACAGCTCATTAACGAGGTTTGTACATATTTGCTGATCCCGTTCAGTTTCATTGTAGAAATGAAATTGGTCCATAGGATCAAAAAGATTATTTTGCTACCAAACAGTTTTCTTTATATTCTAATACAGAATGACTTAAAGCTAACAGCTACACATTAAAATTCAAATATTAATTCTGTTAACGCTTAAAGCCTAACATATTGTCCTTGACTTGTTATAACATATTTTCTGACTGGATGTATATGATCAGTGACATCGCGGATTTTGCCATCCTTATCCAATTTCAGAGTGGCCTTACAATCTGGATAATGCGTCGAACAAGTCCATCTGAAAGGAGTGGCTCTAGCAAATGTGTAACCTTTAAAAAGTATCAAGTCTTTTCCCCGTTGCGATTTCACTATTTGATACTCTGCAAAAGAAACGTTTATTTTATAAAATATACTATACACAAAAAAACCAAACCAAACACCAAAATCACTACATAACTATTGCAAAATATTTTAAATTTCAGGGTATAACGGCGGTTTATCGCTGATAACGATATATTTCAGACAACCTTTCTATCTGCGACATTAGGCTTTTGCCTAAATAAGGCTGCAACCTAAATTGTACGGCCATAGTTTTCGATTTCCTCTGGGAGTAATAGTTAGACCTATTGCCGTTCAAAACAATTGTGAATGGTTTCACTCCCATTTTATTAAAAGATCTTAATGCACACAATTTTTTTTTTTTGCAAATATTAGTTTTACTAACCTTACTTTTTTCATATTATTTAACACTTCAAGCACGGAGGACAGAGGCGGTCTTATGCCTTATTAACTCACGTGTGGCTCCGTCGCCGGGCAAACCCGAAGGTGTACCCTTCCACGAGAATTAGCCGTTTGCCCATTTGTGATTTTACATATTCATATTATTTGTAATCGGTGTTTTTTTTTATCTGCGTTGTAGTCATTTCTACTTACATAAAACTAAAATTATTGCTACGAATCGAGGCGGAGACGCGGTCTTCTGGCATCTTTATAAATCTTTATTTTTTACCCGTCTGTCGCAGAGGTTCTTGTCGAAATCCTCGCACCGAAGGAAGGAGAATTTTGACATGTTGAGTGCTTGTAGACAGAGAGTCAAAGACCAAAAAAACTGCTTTATATATTAGGATTTATTGACCTTTATACACTTAATTTACATACGAATATTAACTCCACGTATCTTCAAATATCTTGACGGGTGAGGATGTTTATTATTAAGGCTGATTATATTTTGGTGTAGATCCATCTTAAGTTTAGCCTTGCACTTTGGATTCTTCGTGGAACAGACCCAAGAAGTCCAAGATGCCCCTTTACTGGCCTTTGTGAAGGTGTACCCTCCGACGAGTATCAACTGCTTGCCCATTTGTGAATCCACAAACTCATATTTGTAATCTGTGCAAATAAATTACTTATTTAGTTATAGAAACATCTTTATAAAATAAATGTGAAATAGCATTTTCCACTTAAAACTAGATCCGGTGAGAATCGGTTCCAAAAAGGCGGAGGTCCACATGAATACAATGTTTTTATATTAAATTAAATAGTTTAATTTTCTACTACATATATTAGTACTTAAAATGTAATACTTTCGTAGACTAGGTTAACGAGTAGGTATAGTCACGAGCAATAAAATGTAAACCATTAGAAAAAATCTAAGATTCAAACGAGATTTTGTCGTGAAGGGCTTTATACTTTAAGATAGACCTTATTTCGTAATAGTATGGCTTTCAAAACACAAAGTTTATGAAAACTTAACACGTTAGAAAATACAATAGGAGAAAATCACTTTTAAAAGTTGCTGCGTGTAAGCATTTCACGTGCACGTGACTTTACATAGTAACATTCATTGCATCAATCTTTCAATATCTTGACGGGTCATCAGCGTCGGGTCATCGGGTTTTGACGCTGATGACTTGTGATCTCGATCCAACTTAAATTCAACCGTACGCTTCCGATCGTGATTTTCGGATTTGATCATAGAAGAATTCACTATAACTGGACGGCTGGACTGTTTGTCCCTATTATTCAGTAACGAAATCCCTTCTTGATTTATTTTTATACGAGCTGTGTGTACAAATTGGTCAGTAATAGATAAGGTATTTTAAAAAGGTTCTAAGACAAACCTGTTGTGGTAAAAAATATTTAGTAGTGGATTGTCTTACATCTGCTTCACACGGTCCAACCGATGTGATGTGTGTTTGCTACCTCTTCACGCCTAAACCACTGAACGATGATCATCGTGAAATGTTGCATATATGTTGTCAGGTGTACAGAAACGGACATAAGGTACCTTTCATCCTGAAAAAAAGTACTGTTCCCGAGCAAAACCACAATAACGTTCTTATGTCGTCGTTAGATGGTACCACGTGTCCGTGACGGGTATTGTCAAATTCTAAACATACGCGAGCGAAGCGAGTCAATAATAAAATGGGTAGGTATTTTTTTCTTTCTTATTTACGTACATCGGTAAGTGTGAACTTGCCTTATAAACCCGCTTTTACATACAATCTCAAACTTTTATACGACAATTTATTATTCCGTAAACCACGTTAAGCGGGTTATTCTGAAATACTGACAAATTTAAACAACAAAAAAACCAACGTTTATTATTTTATTATTATAAGCCTATATTGTCCCACTGCAGGGCAAAGGCCATCTCCTTTACCTATTTATAATTAACTAGGTACCGTAATTTAAATTTATTATTTATGTCTTTTGTGACAACCACTTGAATTTTGATGAGGATGTAAAACAACACCTTAATTGTATATAAAGATTTATCATTATTGAAAAACCTGTATACACTTGTACTTGATTTACATCCGAATATTCCTTCCACCTATCTTCAAATATCTTGACGGGTGAGGATGTTCGTTATTAAGGCTCATGATTTTTTGATCTCGATCCAATTTAAGTTTAGCCTTGCACTTTGGATTCCTCGTAGAACATACCCAAGAAGACCAAGAAGCCCCTTGACTGATCATAGAAAAAGTGTATCCAGCGACGAGAATCAACTGCTTGCCCATTTGTGACTTTATGAACTCATATTTGATATCTGTAAAAAAGTAAATAAATTAGACTTTGACTTTCATAAATTAATATAATAAATGAACTTGCACCTGCTTCACACGGTTTAACCGACGTTAAAACACCGCAAATTCTGCCCTACAATATCTTACGACTGCACATAAACACTATCATATAAATTTTGTTGAAAACCACTACAAAATCCATTGGATAGATTATAAGATTTAAGGGAATAGACATGAACAACAACTATGTTTAGGCTTATTTATTACTTATAATTTATTGGAAAAATAAAAACGCTTAAACAGCAGAAGTACGTCCCGCATACAAGTAAATAGTATATTTCATTTCGAGTGCGGAAAGCCTGTCATTGCAAAGAGTTCCGACAAATGTCTACCTGAGCCGAGGCGCAGCCGAAGGTGAGGGTTGACAGTCGGAACAAGTTGCAATGACGGTTCCGCACGTGTACTGAACAACTATTTTTAATACAGTTGCGAAAAAATTAAACAATTTAATAAAGAACATTTTTGGAAAATGGCGCCAACCGTAAAAGAATATAAGTAGAGATTTTTTTTTGTTTTCTTCACCCATTCTAGGTAGGCAAAGGGAACTATGCCCATACAGCCAAGTCTTCAGTAGATTTTTTTTATTGATATGAAATGAAAATGAAATGAAACCTAACCTAACTCATTGAATCAAATCATTAAATCTGATATTGAAACAAATAAGTAGCTTCTTTTTAGAAATATTTGCATGAATCATAAAAACTTCTATGATTTTTTTTTTGTAAAAACTCCGTGGTTGGTTTTTTTTCTTTTTAATAGACATTATTTTGACAGTTGGGAAAGAGAACGCACGAGTGCGGAAAAGGTAAAGAAAAAGCTCGAGTGTGTAATAGCCCACATCCCGAACGCTATACGTCCCTGCAATACGCCACTTTTTGAGCAACTGTATTAAAAAACAATTTTAAATATAACATGTTTAAAAATGTCATACATTTACTACATAATTCACTAAATAGGTACATATTTTTGCAAACTAATGTATATTTTACTAAGCCTTCTTTTTTATATTATTTAACACTTTAAGCACAGAGTACAGAGATGGACTTATGCCATTATTATGTCGCTTGTTTGAATTAACTAATACCTAATACGGTAAACCCAGAACGGTATGATTTTTATTTTTTTGTGTCTCTTATATTTGGTAAATGTCATGCATACCTGTTATTTGTATGGTTACTAAAATGCCAATTTTAGGATGTAAGTTTATTTGAATTGTAAGTGACTGTGCTGTTGGCGTGTTCTTATAAATAAATAATCTTATCCGGTTATGTAGTCGGCCGACCAGATTTATAATAAGGTGAAATCTCTTCATTCTAATTTAGGAATTACATCAGAACATTCTTCCCTCCTATCTTACAATATCTGGGTGGGTGAGGGTGTTCATTATAAAGACTGACGATATTCTGATCGAGATCCATCTTGAGTTTCGCCTTGCACTTCGGATTCCTCGTGGAACAGACCCAAGTCGACGCATAAGTCCCTTGACCGACGATTGAGAAGGTGTGGCCTCCGACGAGGATCAACTGCTTGCCCTTTCGTGACTTTACGTACTCATACGTATCATCATCTGTGCGAAAGATATCATTTTACACTTAAGTTTAGTTTTATATAATTAGATCGCATGCGATTTTTTTTTCTTTATCGCCTTTATTTTTCATAGAGATCAATGTTTTCTGAAACTAACTGACTGATTTCTTCACATTTTAAAAGGGCCGTTGATTGAGATTAAAAAAAAAATACTTTGTGTTTGATTTTAACCCTGGCTTCCACCTTTTCCTTTATTATCCTTATTCATTTTATTTAATAAATTCAATGTAAATGTGATTTACGCTCGAATATGATTCCCATTAATAATACAATATTTCTTAGGTGGATGAGGATGTTCGTTAATAAGGCTGACGATGTTTTGATCTTGATCAAGCTTGAGCCTCGCTCTGCAACCTGGTTTCTTTGTGGAACAAACCCAAGCTCCCTCTCGACGGGTCTTTGTAAACGTGTAACCACCGATGAGAATCAGAAGATGCCCCTTTTGTGACCTTGTGAACTCGTATTCGTAATCTGTGCGAATAAATAAATGTTAGTTTTAGTCACATGGGAAATTTTACATTAAAATTAGAAAGGATGTTTAGCATTTTTTTTTAGCATTATTTTATGAAATCGGTGCGAAAGACTAACAGAATTAAAAATATATCTCAAATAGTGGCTAGTAATTAGGAGTTCACTTCATACTAATACAACGGCAATAGAAATAAAAGCACTTCAAATATAATGCCCATAAAAGTGTTTTGCTAATATTCAAACTAATACTCGTAGTAAACCTAGTTTGACAAGGTGGTGGCAGTACTCAACCAACCACCCTTAGTCAGTTTTAGGACTTGGCCAGCTTAGCTTGCACTAATTACTGTGTGCTTAGCTGTATCACAATGTCTTCAACTTGATCTTTTAAAAACCTATGACTATTCTAGAAATTGCATTGACTCTAACTCTGGTCTCTCGAAACGTGTCGCAATAGTATGAATTAGAGCACTTCTTTTGAGCTATGGCTTGAGATATATTCTTCAACTCAGTTTGAGTTACGCCCGTATTGACCAACATCCTTTGCCAATGCGATTGGATAGTTACCACTTACTTAGTTTTTATTTTAGAGGAGCTCGTAGCTATATAATAAGAGCCACCCAGGTCGATCTTTAAGGTTAAGCTGTGCTTGCCGAGGTTGGTCTGTGGATGGGTGACCATAATTACATATCGAGTTTCCTCCGTGCCTCGGAAAGCACCTTAAGCCGTTGGTCACGGCTGTCATTTTTAGATCTTTGACAGTCGTTACGAGTAGTCAGAAGCTAAAAGTCTGACATCCAGTCTTACCAAGGGGTATCGTATTACCCAGTTACTGGGTTGTGGAGGTCAGATAGGCAGTCGCTTCATGTAAAATACTGGTACTCAGCTGCATCCGGTTAGACTGGAAGCCGACCCCAAAATAGTTTGGGAAAAGGCTAGGCAGATGATGATGATGATGACTTAGTTTTTTTTTTATACTTATGTAAGAAATACATTTAATTTACACAAGAAAACCTTTCCCGTTTACCACATTTTATTTAAAGGTAGATGAGGATGTTCATTCTAAGGCTGATGATGTTTTGTTCGTGACCGTTTTGCAGCCTGGGATACCTGTGTCAATTTAAAATCGATTGCATGAAAATGTGACTGTGTTGCACAAAATGTGACAGATTTCATAAAATTTCTTTTCTTATTCTTTATTGTACACAAAATAATAAAAAATCATATATACAGATAATATACAGCTTATGTACAACGGCGAGCTTAACCCAGAATTGGGTTTTAAATATGAAAATTGACTCTTATATGTATTAGGACACAAAAGTAACAGAGTTGCAGGAACAGAAACATAGTCAGTTGTAGGTGTAACCTCTGATGAGAAACAATTGCTTTGTGATCTTGTCATTATTTTTTTAGAATAACATAATTTAATATTTTTAGACAATAATTATCAAGTCTATTTTCATTTTATCACTAAGATCATCAAGCATTTTGAAAAAACAAAATTGCGGCCTTTTACATACGATTTAAAACTTAGTTTTATTTAACGTTTTTATGTACGTACTATTTAAATTACATTTAACGTAACGTTTACAACACGATCAATACCCGGGTAAAATGTGCCTACCTTTAATTTGCAATTATGCTTCTACACATCTTAACAAACATTCCGAAAAATACTTTGAATACTACTCATAACGTTCAGTTTTCGATATAAATTTCGCCCATTTGTGACTTTATGAACTCATATTTGATATCTGTAAAAAAATAAATAAATGAGACTTTGACTTTCATAAATAAATATAATAAATGAACTTGCACCTGCTTCACACGGTTTAACCGATGTTGAAACACCGCAAATTCTGCCCTACAATATCTTACGACTGCACATAAACATTATCCAAATTTTGTTGAAAACCACTACAAAATCCATTGGATAGATTATAAGATTTAAGAGAATATAAGAAGACATGAACAACAACTATGTTTAGGCTTATTTATTACTTATAATTTATTGGAAAAATAAAAACGCTTAAACAGCAGAAGTACGTCCCGCATACAAGTAAAAAAAAAAATTAACATATTTAAAAATGTCATACATTTACTACATAATTCACTAAATAGGTACATATTTTTGCAAACTAATGTATATTTTACTTAGCCTTCTTTTTATATTATTTAACACTAAACACAGAGTACAGAGATGGACTTATGCCATTATTGTGTCGCTTGTTTGAATTAACTAATACCTAATATGATACCCACTCAGTACGGTACGATTTTTATTTTTTTGTGTCTCTTATATTTGTGAAAGGCATGCATACCTGTTATTTGTACGGTTACTAAAATGCCAATTTTAGATGTAAGTTTATTTGAATTGTAAGTGACTGTGCTGTTGGCGTGTTCTTATAAATAAATAAATAATATTATCCGGTTATGTAGTCTACCGACCAGATTTTTAATAAGGTGAAATCTCTTCATCCTAGTTTAGGAATTACATCAGAACATTCTTCCCTCCTATCTTACAATATCTTGGTGGGTGAGGGTGTTCATTATTAAGACTGACGATATTCTGATCGAGATCCATCTTGAGTTTCGCTTTGCACTTCGGATTCTTCGTGGAACAGACCCAAGTCGACGCATAGGTCCCTTGACCGACGATTGAGAAGGTGTGGCCTCCGACGAGGATCAACTGCTTGCCCTTTTGTGACTTTACGTACTCATATGTATCATCATCTGTGCGAAAGATATCATTTTACACTTAAGTATGGCTAATTTTATATAATTAGATCGCATGCATTTTTTTTTCCTTTTGTTTTTCATAGAGATCAATGTTTTCTGAAACTAACTGACGGATTTCTTCACATTTTAAAAGGGCCTTTGATTGAGATTAAAAAAAAATACTTTGTGTTTGATTTTAACCCTGGCTTCCACCTTTTCCTTTATTATCCTTGTTAATTTTATTTAATAAATTCAATGTAAATGTGATTTACGCTCGAATATGATTCCCATTAATAATACAATATTTCTTAGGTGGATGAGGATGTTCGTTAATAAGGCTGACGATGTTTTGATCTTGATCAAGCTTGAGCCTCGCTCTGCAACCTGGTTTCTTTGTGGAACAAACCCAAGCTCCCTCTCGACGGGTCTTTGTAAACGTGTAACCACCGATGAGAATCAGAAGATGCCCCTTTTGTGACCTTGTGAACTCGTATTCGTAATCTGTGCGAATAAATAAATGTTAGTTTTAGTCACATGGGAAATTTTACATTAAAATTAGAAAGGATGTTTAGCATTTTTTTTTTTAGCATTATTTTATGAAATCGGTGCGAAAGACTAACAGAATTAAAAATATATCTCAAATAGTGGCTAGTAATTAGGAGTTCACTTCATACTAATACAACGGCAATAGAAATAAAAGCACTTCAAATATAATGCCCTTAAAAGTGTTTTGCTAAATATTGAAGCTAATATTCAAACTAATAATAAACCTAGTTTGACAAGGTGGTTGCAGTACTCAACCAACAATCCTTAGTCAGTTTTAGGACTTGGCCGGCTTAGCTCGCACTAATTACTGTGTGCTTAGCTGTATCACAATGTCTTCAACTTGATCTTTTAAAAACCAATGACTATTCTAGAAATTGCATCATTTATAATTATTGACTCTAACTCTGGTCTCTCGAAACTTGTCGCAATAGTATGAATTGGAGCACTTTTTTTGAGCTATGGCTTGAGATAATTATATATTCTACAGGCTGTAATTCGGTGAGTATGCTCAAGAACTCCACGACCTCATCCCACCGGCCCCCTTCTACTATCGGATATCTAGAAGCACTGCAAGTTACCATGCTTAACTTATTGCTATTCCACCAATTCGCACTAAGTATTTTCAAACGTCTTTCATAATGCGCACACGCACAGCAAAGGAGTGGAACTCTCTGCCTGCGTCTGTATTTCCTAACGCTTACAACCCTAATCTCTTCAAAGTTAGACTGAATAGGGCTCTTCTGGGTACCATCAGCTGGTACCATCGTCGAATTTGTCTCAGTCATCTCTGACCTACAGTCAAGAGCAAACCCATCGCAAATAAAAAATAAATATGTATAATTATAATATATTTTCTTTTGATCTATAAAGCTAGATATAAGTTTGATTAATATAATATTTTTTTATTGTGAAAGTTCCTTAGTTAATTATTAGTATATAGTTATTCCACAATAAGAAAAAAGACTGCAATATTATTCGTTTTTTAAAGTTATTTAGCTGCGCCCTAAAAGGGTCACTCTAGTTTTAAGCCCAGCTTGTAACTATGATTGTGTACAGACAACGTAATTAATTATTTACCCCCCTGGCGTACTTGGCCAGACTGTAGAGGGGTTAGCACATACGACGCTGTCTGTACATTATGTATTAAATAAAAAAATAAATATATTTTATATAGCAACATATTCTCCATTAAACCAACAATATTTTTTTGGAGGATGAGTATGATCTGTATCGAAGCTGATTATTTTTTTATTGCTACCCAACTTCAGTTTCGCTTTGCAGCCTGCTGACCTCGTAGAACAGATCCAGTTGCGCCCACTAGCTAGTGAGAAGGTGTACCCGCCGATTAGAATCATTCTCTTACCCTTTTGTGACGTTGTGAATGCATATTCGTAACCTGTGTCGACAAAACACATGGATATTTGTAGAAAAAAATATTAAATCAATTTTCATACGTTACATGACATCGTAACGAATCGAATACATTTTTGCAAAATGAGAAGCATACAGGTACATATATAATTTAAACTACTAAAAAACTAAGTTAATTCTATTCAATGTTTTTATTCGCAAAATATTTAAATATTTATATTAAATAAAATATAATGGCTTAAATTCAGTTTTACCAAATAATATTTAGGGTTCATTTAGAAAGAACAGATAAATTTTAAAATTGACATCTGAATATTGAACCATTATTGAATAAAAAGTAATGCTTTGTGGTCAATGCGGTCAAAACATTTACTGTAGTACGTGTTAATAACATCAACTTATGCACGTTGCCCCATATATGACACTAGCTGTGCCCGCGACTTCGTCTGCGTGGAATTTAACAAAAAAGTAATTTAGCTTGTTTTTATAATAATTCTAGATTTTTCCTAAAATAGAAGTAGCCTAAGTTACTCTTTATTACATCTATCTGCCAGTGAAAGTCCCGTCAATATCGGTCCAGCCGTTCCAGCCATTCCATTAGCCGGTACAAACCGAAAGACAGACAAAAAAAAAGGTTATATTAATACCGTACATACATTCATAAGCAATTAGTAAAAAGCGGTTATTTTAATATTACAAACAGACACTTCAATTTTATTTATTTGCATAGATATCCTTAAAATATCTCCATATACTTATGAGATAAACAAATAAATCATGCAGTTGTAAGATAACATAATGATTTACACAACAATATATTGCCCATTATGATACAAAAAGTTTTTCGGTGGATGAGTATGTTCGTTATTAAGACTAATAATTTTTTGATCACTATTCAACTTGAGTTTCGCTTTGCAGCCTGAGGTCCCCGAAGAACAGACCCAAGCACTTTCGGTCGTTGTACGTCTTCGAGCTTTTGAAAAGGTGTACCCACCGATGAGTATCAACTGCTTGCCTTTTTGTGATATAGTGAATTCATACTTGTAATCTGTGCAAACAAAATAAGTTAATTCTATTCAATGTTTTTATTCGCAAAATATTTAAATATTTATATTAAATAAAATATAATGGCTTAAATTCAGTTTTACCAAATAATATTTAGGGTTCATTTAGAAAGAACAGATAAATTTTAAAATTGACATCTGAGTATTGAACCATTATTGATTGTTAAAAACTCTAATCAAATAAAAAGTAATGCTTTGTGGTCAATGCGGTCAAAACATTTACTGTAGTACGTGTTAATAACATCAACTTATGCACGTTGCCCCATATATGACACTAGCTGTGCCCGCGACTTCGTCTGCGTGGAATTTAACAAAAAAGTAATTTAGCTTGTTTTTATAATAATTCTAGATTTTTCCTAAAATAGAAGTAGCCTAAGTTACTCCTTATTACATCTATCTGCCAGTGAAAGTCCCGTCAATATCGGTCCAGCCGTTCCAGCCATTCCATTACCCGGAACAAACAGACAGACAGACAAAAAAAAGTTATAATAATTTCGTGACTTAATATTGCCCCAGACGTCTTAATATTGCCATTATGATACAAAAAGTTTTTCGGTGGATGAGTATGTTAGTTATTAAGACTTATAATTTTTTGATCACTATTCAACTTGAGTTTCGCTTTGCAGCCTGAGGTCGTAGAACAGACCCAAGCACTTTCGGTGGTCGTGCGTCTTTGAGCTTTTGAAAAGGTGTACCCACCGATGAGTATCAACTGATGCTTGCCTTTTTGAGATGTCGTGAATTCATACTTGTAATCTGTGCAAACAAAATACATTAAATAGATAGATAATTGGTGTAGCATTTATAATTCCATTTTCATTGAAATCGTTACAAATCGGATAGCAACATTAAAATCATACTTCAACAATTAAAAACTTCGAGGTAATTTTATTTATAACTTGTATTTTTCAAGTAACTTATAGCTGGGTGCAAAAGTATCTTGAGACATTTGATTTCAGTTTAAGGAATTACATTCTCATAAAAATAACACAAACAGTTCACTTAAAATATTTATTTATTTATTTAATGCCCACAAAGCTTATAGTATAATTTATAAGTAGGTTAAAAATGTAAAATTAGCGCCGACGTTTGTGATTTCAAACTTTGACATTTAAATTGTACGAGTAAGTACCTGAAACTATCCATATGTATATTAATTTTTATGTATATAGTTAGATAGACCCAAGTAACAAGGGACAAGGTCAGGAAGATGTTGATAATGAGTATCATCATCTGTGCGAAAGATATCATTTTACACTTAAGTATGGCCAGTTTTATATAATTAGGTCGCATGCAATTTTTTTTCCTTTTGTTTTTCATAGAGATCAATGTTTTCTGAAACTAACTGACTGATTTCTTCACATTTTAAAAGGGCCTTTGCTTGAGATTAAAAAAAATACTTTGTGTTTGATTTTAACCCTTGCTTCCACCTTTTCCTTTATTATCCTTATTCATTTTATTTAATAAATTCAATGTAAATGTGATTTACGCTCGAATATGATTCCCATTAATAATACAATATTTCTTAGGTGGATGAGGATGTTCGTTAATAAGGCTGACGATGTTTTGATCTTGATCAAGCTTGAGCCTCGCTCTGCAACCTGGTTTCTTTGTGGAACAAACCCAAGCTCCCTCTCGACGGGTCTTTGTAAACGTGTAACCACCGATGAGAATCAGAAGATGCCCCTTTTGTGACCTTGTGAACTCGTATTCGTAATCTGTGCGAATAAATAAATGTTAGTTTTAGTCACATGGGAAATTTTACATTAAAATTAGAAAGGATGTTTAGCATTTTTTTTTAGCATTATTTTATGAAATCGGTGCGAAAGACTAACAGAATTAAAAATATATCTCAAATAGTGGCTAGTAATTAGGAGTTCACTTCATACTAATACAACGGCAATAGAAATAAAAGCACTTCAAATATAATGCCCATAAAAGTGTTTTGCTAATATTCAAACTAATACTCGTAGTAAACCTAGTTTGACAAGGTGGTGGCAGTACTCAACCAACCACCCTTAGTCAGTTTTAGGACTTGGCCAGCTTAGCTTGCACTAATTACTGTGTGCTTAGCTGTATCACAATGTCTTCAACTTGATCTTTTAAAAACCTATGACTATTCTAGAAATTGCATTGACTCTAACTCTGGTCTCTCGAAACGTGTCGCAATAGTATGAATTAGAGCACTTCTTTTGAGCTATGGCTTGAGATATATTCTTCAACTCAGTTTGAGTTACGCCCGTATTGACCAACATCCTTTGCCAATGCGATTGGATAGTTACCACTTACTTAGTTTTTATTTTAGAGGAGCTCGTAGCTATATAATAAGAGCCACCCAGGTCGATCTTTAAGGTTAAGCTGTGCTTGCCGAGGTTGGTCTGTGGATGGGTGACCATAATTACATATCGAGTTTCCTCCGTGCCTCGGAAAGCACCTTAAGCCGTTGGTCACGGCTGTCATTTTTAGATCTTTGACAGTCGTTACGAGTAGTCAGAAGCTAAAAGTCTGACATCCAGTCTTACCAAGGGGTATCGTATTACCCAGTTACTGGGTTGTGGAGGTCAGATAGGCAGTCGCTTCATGTAAAATACTGGTACTCAGCTGCATCCGGTTAGACTGGAAGCCGACCCCAAAATAGTTTGGGAAAAGGCTAGGCAGATGATGATGATGATGACTTAGTTTTTTTTTTATACTTATGTAAGAAATACATTTAATTTACACAAGAAAACCTTTCCCGTTTACCACATTTTATTTAAAGGTAGATGAGGATGTTCATTCTAAGGCTGATGATGTTTTGTTCGTGACCGTTTTGCAGCCTGGGATACCTGTGTCAATTTAAAATCGATTGCATGAAAATGTGACTGTGTTGCACAAAATGTGACAGATTTCATAAAATTTCTTTTCTTATTCTTTATTGTACACAAAATAATAAAAAATCATATATACAGATAATATACAGCTTATGTACAACGGCGAGCTTAACCCAGAATTGGGTTTTAAATATGAAAATTGACTCTTATATGTATTAGGACACAAAAGTAACAGAGTTGCAGGAACAGAAACATAGTCAGTTGTAGGTGTAACCTCTGATGAGAAACAATTGCTTTGTGATCTTGTCATTATTTTTTTAGAATAACATAATTTAATATTTTTAGACAATAATTATCAAGTCTATTTTCATTTTATCACTAAGATCATCAAGCATTTTGAAAAAACAAAATTGCGGCCTTTTACATACGATTTAAAACTTAGTTTTATTTAACGTTTTTATGTACGTACTATTTAAATTACATTTAACGTAACGTTTACAACACGATCAATACCCGGGTAAAATGTGCCTACCTTTAATTTGCAATTATGCTTCTACACATCTTAACAAACATTCCGAAAAATACTTTGAATACTACTCATAACGTTCAGTTTTCGATATAAATTTCGCCCATTTGTGACTTTATGAACTCATATTTGATATCTGTAAAAAAATAAATAAATGAGACTTTGACTTTCATAAATAAATATAATAAATGAACTTGCACCTGCTTCACACGGTTTAACCGATGTTGAAACACCGCAAATTCTGCCCTACAATATCTTACGACTGCACATAAACATTATCCAAATTTTGTTGAAAACCACTACAAAATCCATTGGATAGATTATAAGATTTAAGAGAATATAAGAAGACATGAACAACAACTATGTTTAGGCTTATTTATTACTTATAATTTATTGGAAAAATAAAAACGCTTAAACAGCAGAAGTACGTCCCGCATACAAGTAAAAAAAAAAATTAACATATTTAAAAATGTCATACATTTACTACATAATTCACTAAATAGGTACATATTTTTGCAAACTAATGTATATTTTACTTAGCCTTCTTTTTATATTATTTAACACTAAACACAGAGTACAGAGATGGACTTATGCCATTATTGTGTCGCTTGTTTGAATTAACTAATACCTAATATGATACCCACTCAGTACGGTACGATTTTTATTTTTTTGTGTCTCTTATATTTGTGAAAGGCATGCATACCTGTTATTTGTACGGTTACTAAAATGCCAATTTTAGATGTAAGTTTATTTGAATTGTAAGTGACTGTGCTGTTGGCGTGTTCTTATAAATAAATAAATAATATTATCCGGTTATGTAGTCTACCGACCAGATTTTTAATAAGGTGAAATCTCTTCATCCTAGTTTAGGAATTACATCAGAACATTCTTCCCTCCTATCTTACAATATCTTGGTGGGTGAGGGTGTTCATTATTAAGACTGACGATATTCTGATCGAGATCCATCTTGAGTTTCGCTTTGCACTTCGGATTCTTCGTGGAACAGACCCAAGTCGACGCATAGGTCCCTTGACCGACGATTGAGAAGGTGTGGCCTCCGACGAGGATCAACTGCTTGCCCTTTTGTGACTTTACGTACTCATATGTATCATCATCTGTGCGAAAGATATCATTTTACACTTAAGTATGGCTAATTTTATATAATTAGATCGCATGCATTTTTTTTTCCTTTTGTTTTTCATAGAGATCAATGTTTTCTGAAACTAACTGACGGATTTCTTCACATTTTAAAAGGGCCTTTGATTGAGATTAAAAAAAAATACTTTGTGTTTGATTTTAACCCTGGCTTCCACCTTTTCCTTTATTATCCTTGTTAATTTTATTTAATAAATTCAATGTAAATGTGATTTACGCTCGAATATGATTCCCATTAATAATACAATATTTCTTAGGTGGATGAGGATGTTCGTTAATAAGGCTGACGATGTTTTGATCTTGATCAAGCTTGAGCCTCGCTCTGCAACCTGGTTTCTTTGTGGAACAAACCCAAGCTCCCTCTCGACGGGTCTTTGTAAACGTGTAACCACCGATGAGAATCAGAAGATGCCCCTTTTGTGACCTTGTGAACTCGTATTCGTAATCTGTGCGAATAAATAAATGTTAGTTTTAGTCACATGGGAAATTTTACATTAAAATTAGAAAGGATGTTTAGCATTTTTTTTTTTAGCATTATTTTATGAAATCGGTGCGAAAGACTAACAGAATTAAAAATATATCTCAAATAGTGGCTAGTAATTAGGAGTTCACTTCATACTAATACAACGGCAATAGAAATAAAAGCACTTCAAATATAATGCCCTTAAAAGTGTTTTGCTAAATATTGAAGCTAATATTCAAACTAATAATAAACCTAGTTTGACAAGGTGGTTGCAGTACTCAACCAACAATCCTTAGTCAGTTTTAGGACTTGGCCGGCTTAGCTCGCACTAATTACTGTGTGCTTAGCTGTATCACAATGTCTTCAACTTGATCTTTTAAAAACCAATGACTATTCTAGAAATTGCATCATTTATAATTATTGACTCTAACTCTGGTCTCTCGAAACTTGTCGCAATAGTATGAATTGGAGCACTTTTTTTGAGCTATGGCTTGAGATAATTATATATTCTACAGGCTGTAATTCGGTGAGTATGCTCAAGAACTCCACGACCTCATCCCACCGGCCCCCTTCTACTATCGGATATCTAGAAGCACTGCAAGTTACCATGCTTAACTTATTGCTATTCCACCAATTCGCACTAAGTATTTTCAAACGTCTTTCATAATGCGCACACGCACAGCAAAGGAGTGGAACTCTCTGCCTGCGTCTGTATTTCCTAACGCTTACAACCCTAATCTCTTCAAAGTTAGACTGAATAGGGCTCTTCTGGGTACCATCAGCTGGTACCATCGTCGAATTTGTCTCAGTCATCTCTGACCTACAGTCAAGAGCAAACCCATCGCAAATAAAAAATAAATATGTATAATTATAATATATTTTCTTTTGATCTATAAAGCTAGATATAAGTTTGATTAATATAATATTTTTTTATTGTGAAAGTTCCTTAGTTAATTATTAGTATATAGTTATTCCACAATAAGAAAAAAGACTGCAATATTATTCGTTTTTTAAAGTTATTTAGCTGCGCCCTAAAAGGGTCACTCTAGTTTTAAGCCCAGCTTGTAACTATGATTGTGTACAGACAACGTAATTAATTATTTACCCCCCTGGCGTACTTGGCCAGACTGTAGAGGGGTTAGCACATACGACGCTGTCTGTACATTATGTATTAAATAAAAAAATAAATATATTTTATATAGCAACATATTCTCCATTAAACCAACAATATTTTTTTGGAGGATGAGTATGATCTGTATCGAAGCTGATTATTTTTTTATTGCTACCCAACTTCAGTTTCGCTTTGCAGCCTGCTGACCTCGTAGAACAGATCCAGTTGCGCCCACTAGCTAGTGAGAAGGTGTACCCGCCGATTAGAATCATTCTCTTACCCTTTTGTGACGTTGTGAATGCATATTCGTAACCTGTGTCGACAAAACACATGGATATTTGTAGAAAAAAATATTAAATCAATTTTCATACGTTACATGACATCGTAACGAATCGAATACATTTTTGCAAAATGAGAAGCATACAGGTACATATATAATTTAAACTACTAAAAAACTAAGTTAATTCTATTCAATGTTTTTATTCGCAAAATATTTAAATATTTATATTAAATAAAATATAATGGCTTAAATTCAGTTTTACCAAATAATATTTAGGGTTCATTTAGAAAGAACAGATAAATTTTAAAATTGACATCTGAATATTGAACCATTATTGAATAAAAAGTAATGCTTTGTGGTCAATGCGGTCAAAACATTTACTGTAGTACGTGTTAATAACATCAACTTATGCACGTTGCCCCATATATGACACTAGCTGTGCCCGCGACTTCGTCTGCGTGGAATTTAACAAAAAAGTAATTTAGCTTGTTTTTATAATAATTCTAGATTTTTCCTAAAATAGAAGTAGCCTAAGTTACTCTTTATTACATCTATCTGCCAGTGAAAGTCCCGTCAATATCGGTCCAGCCGTTCCAGCCATTCCATTAGCCGGTACAAACCGAAAGACAGACAAAAAAAAAGGTTATATTAATACCGTACATACATTCATAAGCAATTAGTAAAAAGCGGTTATTTTAATATTACAAACAGACACTTCAATTTTATTTATTTGCATAGATATCCTTAAAATATCTCCATATACTTATGAGATAAACAAATAAATCATGCAGTTGTAAGATAACATAATGATTTACACAACAATATATTGCCCATTATGATACAAAAAGTTTTTCGGTGGATGAGTATGTTCGTTATTAAGACTAATAATTTTTTGATCACTATTCAACTTGAGTTTCGCTTTGCAGCCTGAGGTCCCCGAAGAACAGACCCAAGCACTTTCGGTCGTTGTACGTCTTCGAGCTTTTGAAAAGGTGTACCCACCGATGAGTATCAACTGCTTGCCTTTTTGTGATATAGTGAATTCATACTTGTAATCTGTGCAAACAAAATAAGTTAATTCTATTCAATGTTTTTATTCGCAAAATATTTAAATATTTATATTAAATAAAATATAATGGCTTAAATTCAGTTTTACCAAATAATATTTAGGGTTCATTTAGAAAGAACAGATAAATTTTAAAATTGACATCTGAGTATTGAACCATTATTGATTGTTAAAAACTCTAATCAAATAAAAAGTAATGCTTTGTGGTCAATGCGGTCAAAACATTTACTGTAGTACGTGTTAATAACATCAACTTATGCACGTTGCCCCATATATGACACTAGCTGTGCCCGCGACTTCGTCTGCGTGGAATTTAACAAAAAAGTAATTTAGCTTGTTTTTATAATAATTCTAGATTTTTCCTAAAATAGAAGTAGCCTAAGTTACTCCTTATTACATCTATCTGCCAGTGAAAGTCCCGTCAATATCGGTCCAGCCGTTCCAGCCATTCCATTACCCGGAACAAACAGACAGACAGACAAAAAAAAGTTATAATAATTTCGTGACTTAATATTGCCCCAGACGTCTTAATATTGCCATTATGATACAAAAAGTTTTTCGGTGGATGAGTATGTTAGTTATTAAGACTTATAATTTTTTGATCACTATTCAACTTGAGTTTCGCTTTGCAGCCTGAGGTCGTAGAACAGACCCAAGCACTTTCGGTGGTCGTGCGTCTTTGAGCTTTTGAAAAGGTGTACCCACCGATGAGTATCAACTGATGCTTGCCTTTTTGAGATGTCGTGAATTCATACTTGTAATCTGTGCAAACAAAATACATTAAATAGATAGATAATTGGTGTAGCATTTATAATTCCATTTTCATTGAAATCGTTACAAATCGGATAGCAACATTAAAATCATACTTCAACAATTAAAAACTTCGAGGTAATTTTATTTATAACTTGTATTTTTCAAGTAACTTATAGCTGGGTGCAAAAGTATCTTGAGACATTTGATTTCAGTTTAAGGAATTACATTCTCATAAAAATAACACAAACAGTTCACTTAAAATATTTATTTATTTATTTAATGCCCACAAAGCTTATAGTATAATTTATAAGTAGGTTAAAAATGTAAAATTAGCGCCGACGTTTGTGATTTCAAACTTTGACATTTAAATTGTACGAGTAAGTACCTGAAACTATCCATATGTATATTAATTTTTATGTATATAGTTAGATAGACCCAAGTAACAAGGGACAAGGTCAGGAAGATGTTGATAATGAGTATCATCATCTGTGCGAAAGATATCATTTTACACTTAAGTATGGCCAGTTTTATATAATTAGGTCGCATGCAATTTTTTTTCCTTTTGTTTTTCATAGAGATCAATGTTTTCTGAAACTAACTGACTGATTTCTTCACATTTTAAAAGGGCCTTTGCTTGAGATTAAAAAAAATACTTTGTGTTTGATTTTAACCCTTGCTTCCACCTTTTCCTTTATTATCCTTATTCATTTTATTTAATAAATTCAATGTAAATGTGATTTACGCTCGAATATGATTCCCATTAATAATACAATATTTCTTAGGTGGATGAGGATGTTCGTTAATAAGGCTGACGATGTTTTGATCTTGATCAAGCTTGAGCCTCGCTCTGCAACCTGGTTTCTTTGTGGAACAAACCCAAGCTCCCTCTCGACGGGTCTTTGTAAACGTGTAACCACCGATGAGAATCAGAAGATGCCCCTTTTGTGACCTTGTGAACTCGTATTCGTAATCTAATAAACAAATGTTAGTTTTAGTCACATAGGAAATTTTACATTAAAATTAGAAAGGACCATGGGCATTTTTTTATGAAATCTGTGCGAAAGACTAACAGAATTAAAATTATATCTCAAATAGTGGCTAGTAATAAGGAGTTCACTTCATAATAATACAACAACGGCGATAGAAGTAGAAGCACTTGAAATATAATGCCCATTTAAGTGTTTTGCTAAAGATTGAAGCTAATATTTAAACTAATAGTAAACCTAGCTTGACAAGGTGGTTGCAGTACTCAACCAACAATCCTTAGTCAGTTTTAGGACTTGGCCGGTTTAGCTTGCACTAATTACTGTGTGCTTAGCTGTATCACAATGTCTTCAACATGATCTTTTAAAAACCAATGACTATTCTAGAAATTGTATCATTTATAATTATTGACTCTAACTCTGGTCTCTCGAAACTTGTCGCAATAATATGAATTGGAGCACTTGTTTTGAGCTATGGCTTGAGATAATTATTTATTCTACAGGCTGTACTTCGGTGAGTATGCTCAAGAACTCCACGACCTCATCCCACCGGCCCCCTTCTACTATCGGATATCTAGAAGCACTGCAAGTTACTTATTAAACTAAAGACTTAATTTCGTACATACATTCATATGCATTTTGTAAAAAGCGGTTATTTTAATATTACAAACAGACACTTCAATTTTATTTATTTGCATAGATATCCTTAAAATATCTTCATATACTTATGAGATAAACAAATAAATCATGCAGTTGTAAGATAACATAATCATTTACACAACAATATATTGCCCATTATGATACAAAAAGTTTTTCGGTGGATGAGTATGTTCGTTATTAAGACTTATAATTTTTTGATCACTATTCAACTTGAGTTTCGCTTTGCAGCCTGAGGTCGTAGAACAGACCCAAGCACTTTCGGTGGTCGTGCGTCTTTGAGCTTTTGAAAAGGTGTACCCACCGATGAGTATCAACTGCTTGCCTTTTTGAGATGTCGTGAATTCATACTTGTAATCTGTGCAAACAAAATACATTAAATAGATAGATAATTGGTGTAGCATTTATAATTCCATTTTCATTGAAATCGTTACACATCGGATAGCAATATTAAAATCATAATTCAACAATTAAAAACTTCGAGGTAATTTTATTTATAACTTGTATTTTTCAAGTAACTTATAGCTGGGTGCAAAAGTATCTGGAAACATTTGATTCCAGGTTAACATTTTTTATTTTACTTTTACTATGAGACCAAACCCGCAATCGTGAAAAAAATACTGCTGTTCCCTACATTTTGACGAGTTATGTGAACATAAAGTACGGAACAGCTGATTTCAGGTTTTGTCCCATAGTAAAATGTTGTTCATAATGATGAGTACAACGACCTCTTAAGAGGTTGTTGGAGTTTTACCAGTAACCCTGTATTTTCATAAAAATAACACAAATAGTTCACTTAATATGTTTATTTATTGAATGCCCAAAAAGCTTATAGTATATTTTATAAGTAGGTTAAAAATGAAAAATTAGCGCCGACGTTTGTGATTTCAAACTTTGATATTTAAATTGTACGAGTAAGTACCTGAAACTATACATATGTATATGTATAGTTAGATAGACCCAAGTACCAAGGAACAAGGCCAGGAAGATGATGATAATGAGTTATAAAATTATGAAAATAATTATCTTAGGGTTAACAAAGTAATAGAAACATAATATTAATAATAAATATTCTTCTAAAAACATATATTGTCATAACAAAAGCTAAACAAAACCAAATTCTTATCTTAAATAAACAAAATAAGACAAATTGCTCCTAAAAATAAAGTATAGCATCTCCTAAAAAAAATCGCCAAAGTAAATGCAACTTCAGTCACACAGTCTAGGCGACTAGCAATCATGCTTAGGATACTGTTGGTGCTGCCCCACACCCTGGCGCACCAGGAAAGCGCATATTTTACGCATTGATGCGTAAAAACAATCCACATGCGCATCTGCGAACGTCCCCGACGCACTACAGTAGCGGGGCAGCCCCACCAGCATCCTAAACGCGTTATTATACTGAACGCGGAGAGCACTGTACGATCTTTGCGTACATCTAGTCCACTGGCTGCATGTCTAAAATGAAGTACAATACGCTCGAAAACGCGTGACTTTGACTGGAAGTGAGCATCGTGCAAACCTGCGTACCAACATGTTCGCTCTAACCCACAATGCCCTCTGCTCACGTTCAATGTCATCATCGTCTTTAAGGTCAGGGGTCAATATATGACCAAATTAACTTTTTGACTCTATGTTTGCTATAAAATAGTACAGGAGGCATTCTGTCAGGGCTTTTACGCCTAGCCTTAAAGACCAGGACCACAGATTTTTTTTATAATTATACCGCCTCACACTGGGCAATCAATTTCCTTAGCCCACAGGCTGACGCAATCAGCACCACCATGTCGTCAGCATCACCGATATTATTGACACAGATACCGTCCACGTAGCATCCAACACTGGTACTGCTGAGCTCGGCAATCAGTTCATTCATATAAAGGTTAAAGACCGTAGGTGAGCTCAACCCGGTGGAATGTTGTGAGGCAGGGTGCCTCACACTACATTCCAACCCGTATAGACGAGACAACGATCCAGCCCATCATACAGTGTTGATCTGACTATGCATTCCAGCCGATCAACGTTTTCGTAAAAATATTCTGTGGTCAATGCGGTAAAAACTTTTACTGTAGTCCGTGTTAACAACCTTCCTCCATATGTATGAAATATACAAATAAATCATGCAGTTGTAAGATAAAATAATGATTTACACAACAATATATTCCCCATTAACATATAAATATTCTTTTGGTGGATGAGTGTGTTCGTTATTAAGGCTGATAATTTTCTGATCTCCATCCAACTTGAGTTTCGCTTTGCAGCCTATAGACCTGGTAGCACAGACCCAAGTACTTTCGTTCGCTGTTCGCCTTTGAGCTTTTGAGAAGGTGTACCCGCCAATGAGTATCAACGGCTTGCCTTTTTGTGATCTTGTGAATTCATATTGGTAATCTGTGCCTATAATAAAATTTTGGGATAAGTAAATACGGTCATTTTAAAATTAGATAATCTTATTGATATCAGCTTCAGTTACAAAAATGGTCTGTATAAAGAGTTAACTGGCTTCAAAATACAGTATTTTATGATGCATTTAATTTTCTAATTCCTTATCAATACTTTCATTTGTACCTACATTTTAATTACAAGCGAACGTACTTCCCATTTATGATACAATATTTTCTTGGGGGATGAGAATGTTCGTTACAAAGGCTCGTTATTTTTTCATAATGATCCATCTTCAGTTTCGCTTTGCAGGCCGCATTTTTCGTAGAACAGCGCCAATAACCTTTCCCGGACTTGGAGAAAGTGTACCCACCGATGAGAATCATCTGCTTGTCCATTTGTGAAGTTACGTATTCAAATTCATAATCTGTGGAATGGATATAGCTATAACAAAAGGACCCTAAGAACTGAAAGCACCGACCTAGCTTGCAGAGTAAGCAAGGTGAAGTGGCAGTGGTCAGGCCACGTTTGCTGAAAGGCCGAGGGCCGATGGGGCAAATGACAACTGGAGTGAAGACAGCGTATCGACAAACGTAGTATGGGACGCTCCCCAGATTTAGATGAATAAAAACGAAGCTGGGTCCGACAATTACCGAAAGGCGGAGATCAGGGCGCGAAGAGGCCTATGTATATATAAATAGGCTGATAAGATACGATTGAATGATTAGGGCCATGTCTTTGAAGGTACAACTGCGAGGAAAAATTAAGTGATAAAACTGGGATTGGGCGGGTCACGTCAGCTGCATGCACGAGGATCGCTGGGCAAAAGTCTCCACACGATGGTTGCCGGCCGAGAAAAAGGTGGCGAGACGACCTGGACCTGTACTGGGAGGGCTGGTTTGAGGAGGCACGGGAAAAGAGCTCGAGGAAGGAATAGTAGGGGAGGCCTTTGCCCAGCAGTGGGACAGTACAGGCTATTAAAATAAAACAATGAGTGACAAAAAGTAGTATTTATTAATTTAGTAAAAATTATCCAAACATTCTTAATATATGCTTTTGTTAGGTCTCTGTTCAAGGTTTAAGTGTTACCACGTAATTACGGTTGACTTGTAAAGCAAATTATGATGTTTTTAAATAAATTAAAAATTACATTTGGTTATTTTATAAAGACCTGCTTACATTTTAATTAACAACCTATACATAATTACTACTATGCTAAAGAGTAAATATTGACTATTTAATTAATACATTAATAATTTGTAGAAAAATGTCCAATCACATTAAAAGGTTGAGTTTGATCAAACTCATCCTTATTAGGGTTCCTATACTGTAATATAATCGATATTTGAATAAAGTGGATGTTAATGTGAAATAAGTTGACATTATTGATTATGATCTTAGACAGGTTGCTACAATACCTATTCTTGTTAAATTTTAGTTTTACTGACTTTTTATTGACCATGAAACTTGATAATAAAAAAACACTTATGACAGACAGTGGTTTTTTTTAACTTACTGTGACAGTATGGGGAAATTATATGCCTGTAGATAATTCCTCTTGTCTAAGACATAACCCAGAAGTCAAATAAGATATTTTTTCATGAAAATGCCGACTTATTTTTTTTTTATTTTATGTTTTATTGTAGCAGATCTTGATATAATTCGTACAGGATCAATTTTCTACAATGGCTTAGAAGCTCTCTACTTACCTAACTTAACCTTTTTTACCGTATTATAAGAAATTACAGAAAAAAATAAACAACAGTACATTAATTAAGACAATTTAACATATTCTCCCTGCGACATGACTACGTACCGTGGCGGTTGATGGCCATGCATGGTTTGCGAAGAAGGCAATATTCTTCCATCCTTGTCCAGCCTGATTTTAGCTTTGCACCCAGAATCCTTCTTGGAACAGTAGTAGTTTAAGGACCTATGTTGTTGTGAGAATGTGAATCCTTGGTACATCAGCAGATGCTTACCCTTTTTCGTTGGAATCATTTTGTATGAACCTGGAAGAGTAATTTTATATGGACTGAATTACGTGTTTTTGAGATCGTACATAATTATGTGTACAATAGACCTTTGGTCTAGCGTAGTACAGTAGTGCTTCAATTGAATAAGAGCTGCTATTATGTTTTTATTCATGGCTTATCATGCAGCTAACGGCTCATTCAGACACGCGCCATTGCAAATCGTGCGGTTTCAAACCGTAAAATTGAGTCATGTATATGTACTTGTATACAGCGGCTGTTAGTAAGCGATTGGCGTGTGCGGATAGCGCCATTTTGGCAATGGAAATTGAAGTAATACTGTATGACGTCATTGAAGATCAAATAAAGGTTAATCTAATTTTTTCAAAAATAAAAATTAATAGGGAGTAGGTACTTTTTCATATTTACGAGATATAACTGATTAGGGAGCTTATGCCGAAAATAGTTTTGCAAATATTAGCAAAATTCTTGAAAAACGACAATCATCATTGCGTATCTATGTAAAAGGTAACCATATTTTTTATCGTTAAATAAAATACCAATAAAATATTATTAAACAATATATTTTAGCATTGATTATAATAAAATACGTTATCAGTAAATATGACTGGTTAAACAATGGACATAATTTTGTATTTCAATACGAGAGTACAGCCAACAGCACGTCTGTGGTAATACTTTGACCTAGAGCCTATTCTGGCGTAGCAAATTCAATAGAATGAAAGGCCAGCTCACACTGACGCACGATCAACAGTACCAACAGAACGCGACCGTTTAAAATTTTAAGAGTATCATGGTTACTTTGGTAATTGAATTGAATGGTATCGTCAAAAGGACGCTGTTGCTACACACGGCAACGTATCAAGCTATACAATACCAGTATAACTTGACAGTGCTTTGTACAAGCTTTCTGGACTATGAGAGATCAGCGTATACTGATTTTGCATAGCTTGATTGGTCGTCATATGTACAAGATGGCGCGTGGCGTACCGTCGTCAGTTCTTACCAAGGTTGCGACTACGTCCAAGCCAAAGTAACCGTGACGCATTCTAGACAGTTTCCCGAAGCAGATGTAGACCATCGTTTCTGCCACACATAACAACTACTCACAGAAGTCAGTCGCTTTCTAAAACACGATTTGGCTCTTGACACCCACTTAATTCGATTTCTATTGGGTGATTACAACAAACATTGAGGTTCTTTTTTTTATACGCATACGCAATATTGTATTATCTAAGTCCTTTGTTTAACCACACTAATAATAATATTATGCTTAATGTCTACATTACATTTAGATACATATGATTTTGAATAAACAAACAAAAAAAAATCATTATATACATATATTTTTTTTTCAAAATGTTATTAAAAGAAAACATTAAAAATATAAAAATAGTATTCCACCGGTATCGGGAACAGGGTTCAAGCTACCAGGCGGTCAGGGCTCACAGAGATAGGAACCTCCTAACAATACGAGCCGTGTCCAGGAGTACCTACCGCTTTCTGAATCAAGCCCTTGATCCAGCTGCCTAACGAGAGCCTCATCAGGTATTGGTCGAAGCTCTTGGCAATTAGGCCATTGGCTGATACGACTATCGCTGAGTCCACATCCCGCATGTCGACAAACTCGTGAGCCAAGTCAAGATACTTGATTTGCTTATCTTTCTCAGCTTTCACGAGCGGAACCGAATAAACAAAATAATAATATTATGCTTAATGTCTACCGAAAAATATCTACTGGGCTTATCGCAAAGGGATATGAGCTTTGCCTTGAAAACTTATTCGAAATATTTTCACAAAGGTGCTTATTCTTTATTGCACACACAATGTTGAATGATATACACACAAATTGCAATATTGCTTATGCACAACGGCGAGCTTAACCGAGAATTGGGTTATATTGTGAATTCGTTGGGATGGCACGTTTCTGTGAAAACAATTATTTACTGGTGATAACAGGGATATGTCAGTGTAGGAAGCAGATACTTAGATTGCCGGGTCAATGGACCAGTTGGCCTACCGTCTTAAATCAGTATTGTTTTACTCTTATCCCAGTGTGGGAAAGAGACGGAGCTATACATGATGTCTAGCGCCATCTCTTTCCCACACTGGAAAAGGAGTAAAACGATAATGTTTTAAGTCGTCACGGTAGGCTAGCAGTCTTAAAGAAAATTATGTAAACCATCCACATCAACCACACCCATACCACATTGCACTGATCTCATATTTCAATGTCAGAAAATACAAGGTATAAGGGACACGGACGCGAAAACGCTTACAACATACTTAGTACATCATTTTGAACCCGACATAGTTTTTTTTTCTTAGTTATTAAAAACTAGCTGTCCGGCGCAACTTCGTTTGCGTCACATTTTCCCCATTTTCGCAACATTTTTCATTTCTGCTCCACTCCTATTGGTCGTAGCGTGATGATATATAGCCTATAGCCTTCCCTGATAAATGGGCTATCTAACACTGAAAGAATTTTTCAAATCAGACCAGTAGTTTCGGAGCCTATTCAATGCAAACAAACATACAAACAAACAATCAAATCTTTCCTCTTTATAATATTAGTTTAGAAGAAATTATCTGTTTCCTACAAAAGTGCAATACCTACATGCTCAAAATGTATGGGAGACTCTTTTCTACATGGTCAAAATGTATGGGATAGCAGGTTTTTTTAATTACCGATGATACATTTCTATTTGATGGTAAACCGATTTTTATGAAATTTTGTGTACATATCGGGTAGGTCTAAGAATCGGCCAAAATCTATTTTTCATACCCCTAAAACCTATCAAAATTACCACGCGAACGAAGTCGCGGGCAGCACCTAATTTAACTATTTAATTCTTTAAACTGATATTGTCACTAACACTATCAATTACACTAAAAACGAGATATTCACCATGTTTACTATTTGTTTTGAGTTCCCGATATTTCGGCGCTGTTGCAAACGCCATGATCACGGATAAAGTGAAGTTATTGCGGATGGGTGTGAGTGTTGTAATCGTGAACTCAAAACAAATAGTAAACAAGTCAAATATTCCGTTTCTAGTGTTAATTGTTTAACTACAACACATAAAAAAAAAACTTTTTTTTTTGTTTCTGTATCGTTAACAACATTACAATAGGCTGTATTGTGTGTAATATTAGTTTAGCTATGACGCCTGATTTGCCAAATAGAGGAGACTTGTACCTATAACAACATATATACATACCACGGACTTCTACTTATTCTTTTTTTATGTTTTGCGTCATACAAATAAACGTTTTTTTTTTTCATCTACTTGCATTAATTTATGGTAATAATTCTTTAGGGCAAGAAAAGAGGTATCTCATGAGATGACAAGTAATAGAGAAGTATGGAAGAAGAAGACATGCTGCGCCGACCCCAAATAAATTGGGATGAGGGCAAGAGAATGATGAGTTATAATTGCCTTATTCTTTTTTGGGAAAACCCACAATAATCAACTAGAGGAAATAATAGCCAAACTAATATTCAATGCTAATCTACTTAAAATTTAAGTCCTTTATTCATTGATCATCTTATTTAAGTTAGGTATTTATATTTTGTTAAAACTACAATGTCCCCACAAAAGATGTAAATAACAAAGACGAAAAAACATGTGTGAACATACGTTTTTCCACACAAAAGGTTAATTTTTGTAATTATTTATTTTTAGCTCTAACAAGAAAATGTAGTGGTAATGATTAATTTTAAACATTATAGGTACAACAACGACGAACGAACATAATATTAAAAGTTCTGAGATTTTTCATAATAAGACTGATGGGGACTGATATGGCCTTAAATTACAAGACTTATTTGCCATACACAATTCCACCTTTAGAACACCCATGCACAAGACTAATACATTACGTCCTACGTAATACGTAAAGATTTTTTTCTAAACGCCAAGGTTCATGACTGTTACTATACATCGGAGGGTTCTGATCATTGCCAAATTTGACATAGAGTCCTTTATCCGTTATGTGGTAGATAGGTGGAATGTGATTGTGTGTGTATCTCACAATTCTGAGTTTGCCGTGGGCATCAAATTTGACGCTGGCCTTGCAGTTTGTATACTTTCTGGAGCAGTAGTATGTGTTCTTGGCTCGATTGTTCTCAGTGTAGGTAAATCCGTTGACCATCAGCAAGGTTTTCCCTCGAACCGTCTGAATGAACTTGTATTCTGGAAGAAATGACATTTTAATATGAATGTGCTCGTGAGAACTTTAATGCTTTTCTTAATGTTAAAAGCTCTTTTCACCTTTTTGCTAAGATCCGAACTAGCTTTGAAAAAAAGGTATTCATTTCATTTTTTTCGATATGTTTTTGATGTTTCACAAGGATTTTAGGTGTTTCGGCTGTATCCAATAAATAAAAGCCATGATGTATTTTTAATGATTTATTTTAATCTGTTCAGATTTTTTCAACCCAAACCACTTTTTAAGTTTCCCTCACACGCGACGACGCGGACGGAGAAAACCGCCCGGAGAGAAGAGTGGGAGACAGTGGGAGAGGCCTTTGCCCACCTGTGAGACAATATAGGAAAAAAGAAACATTTTTTCATCCAACAGCAACTTTCCAAAGTATCTTGGGGTTACTCTGAACAGATCATTGACATTCAGCAAAAACTGCAATACCATCAAGCAGAAGGTGCACACTCGCAACAGTCTCTCACGGCGACTAATTTCTTCGAAGTGGGGTGCTTCGCCTCATGTCTTGCGGACTACTGCGCTGGCGCTATCTTTCTCAGCTGGCGAATTTGCGTGCCCCGTGTGGAGCCGTTCAGCTCATGCAAAGTTAGTGGATACAGCTCTGAATGAATCATCATCATCATGATCATCACTGGTTGCCTTAAACCGACACCAGTACAGATGCTGTACCCACTGGCAGGGATAGCACCACCAGAAGTACGCCGAACAGTGGCGAGCTGTAATGAAAGAGCCAAAATGGCTTCAGACACACGACACCCTCTGCACCTAAATACCCTCGTGTCGCAAAGGTTGAAAAGCCGAAACAGTTTTTTGAAGTGTGTCACCCTACCCACTGGCGAGCGGTCTACGGAGAGACTAACGCTGTGACGACTGACGAGGTAGTACTTCCTTACCTAACCCATTCCTTCCATCGGCTGAAATCTTCCACCTGGACATGAGTTGCCATGGCTGACTTGGAAGTCTTTAAATAGACTTCGGACGTATAGGTTGGTTGCAGCAAGGAAAACCTGCTCAGGTGGAGATTCATTAATGACTCTGTCCTGGACTGTAAATGTGGTGCCGTTGCACAAACGATGCCGCACTTAATATCGTGTCCTGCGTGTCCTTCTGTTGGCTCATTACAGGAAGTGATGGACGCTACTGAGAGCGCCAAACTAGTGGCTCAGTTCTGGGCCGACACAATTTAGATTGCCATCGACACGCTAAGAAGAAGAAGATCCAACAGTCGTTTTATTTGGATCCTCAAATCTATGTCGTCCGCGAAAGCAACCAAGACATATATTGGGAAAACTAGGGCAATCAACACATGCATAAATAGTGGGTGGTGGAGTTTCTTGCCAAATTGATCGCCAACTTGGCACGATCTCCTTTGAATACCTGCAGAATAATTTAGGAGTATGAGAAGCAAATGGTTTTTAATCCTCGCTAGATGACCGTCTTTTTGATCTGCACCATTTTCTTTTACTTCACAGTTTTTATTAACGTCACTCGGTATTGTCTGTTTTTCCTGTTGTCCACACAAGCTAGATGTTGGCACCACATCATCTAAAATAACTGTTTTTAATACAATACAATACAATCAATAAAACTAAATCTTTCCACTATGAACTACTACTAATGTATGAACAATAATAGATGCTGAAACAGTTATATTGAACTAGCTTGTGTAGCGCGGCTTCGGCCTCGTGGAGCTCGGTAATTGTTCCATGGGGTCCAACTACTGGGAAAGAGTCTTATATGTTAATCCTGTTATAAACTATATGTGTGCTAAAATTCATCCAAATCCGTTCAGAAGTTTTTGCGTGAAAAAATAACAAATATTCATTCAACCATCTTCACTAACTTTCGCATTTATACAAGGCGTTGTTTGCATCCTAGTCAAAATTCAGGATGTTGTCACAAGAGACAAAAATTATCTATTTAGATTACGGTACATAGACAATTTCTTAGTAAACGCTACTTCTTTTGTTGACTAAATGTATCAGTATTTTAGAACAACCCCCTTAACGTGGTTTAAGGAATAAGAAATTATCAAATAAACGTTTGGGATTGTTTGTATGTGTGAAAGTGCGATTATAGAGCGAGAATCAGGCGGCCAGCGTTTAAAACAAGAAAAAAAAAACCATTTTATTATAGATTGGGGTCGAGAATCATTAGCGTAGTTACCTTCTTGAATTTAACGAGGATGCAAAACAACAGCCTGTATAAGATAGTAAGATAAGATACGTGAGAACTCATATACGAACTCATTTAAGGCGTAGACATTTATTTGCGGTATTACATAGATACCTTTAATAAATGTTAAAATTTAATTATTTGTAGTATAGATGATTATGAGTATTTCATTTACAATCTTTCTTAGGTACATATTTTTTTTTCAAAACTTAATATTTACAACAACAAAAATACTAGTATATATAAAATAAACTAAGTAACTATTTTAAACTAACTTAAAAAAAAAAACAACAGGACTAGATAGTTAAAATACTCACCAACTCAGGTTTTGGCAACTCAAAACTAATAAGATACCACCAAAAATTTAAAGCACAGGATCATTTATTCTTAAAAAAGCGTTGCATGTGTCGACACTTTATACAAACTTTCGACCTTAAATTATTTTTGCTTTCGATCTAACATAGTGTGTGTTTTTTTTAAACAGGACGTATTTTTCTGGATTCTGTTTTAACCTATTCATGTATATTTTCTGACGTTCCGCCTGTGTCGTAGCAATTTATCAAAATCTGCTTTTGTCTAAAACATAATTAGCGAAAAATTAATCACACTTTAGCCATTTTATATTCTCAACGAATATACCAAAAACCAATTCAAATATTTCATTTCTAGACCTGCGCCAGAACTGTAACTGTTTGGACGACTGTTGAGGCCCAAGAAAGGAAATTAATGGAAAACAGAATTACCCTGCAATATGTTGAAAATAAGATTACAAAACTAAAGTTAAAAATAAATGTTATTTTCCAAAGCTCAAAACCAATCTTCGCCGTATCGACTACGCGTGTAAAAAAAAATAATTAAATTATGTAGAAATCTAATTATATAAACATTCGTGACATATATCAATTTTGTGCTCACCACACAAAGACTTTTTGCACTTTATGCAACTTGTCTTGGTCATTCTTCGCTTTATGGAGGGGCATAGTGCACATATTTTCCTTTTTCTTTGGTTACGAGGAACTGCGACAGATGTGTCACCTTCTTCAGTTTCAGTAATAGCACTTGTAGGTCCTGGCAGTAAAATATATGTTATTGTTGGCAGGGCAGCTTCCTCTGCCGTTGTTGCTGCAGACGAATGGTCAAATAAATTTAAATAAACGGTTAAATAAGTTTAAAAACCATGAAACTACAAACACAACAAAGTAAAAAAAATACATGTTATCCTAAATCTTTCGTCGATACGATGAGCCATATTTATAGGAACGACCCACACAACCCTTCACAACAAAAGCACTACCATCCGTTGCATGAGCAAGGAGTCGACAGAGATTACTAAGGAGTTAAACGCGTCGTCGACTCGACGAAGGTTAGCGTTATATTTTTAATTATCCTTTTATTTTTTCTTTTTCTGCTGTTAGTTTCTTGAAAAAAAAGATCGTTTATAATTCTGTTTTTCTGCTAATTTAATCATTTATCTGCAATAAGGCGGACGCTACTCCAATTTTTTTACAAAAGCTATGCGATTTTTTAGAACAATATAGATCTATTAATTTCCAAAAATCTGGACCCACTGACTATAAACAACTTGTTTCCCCCTCATACTTTCTGTTAATTTGTATTTCAAGCAGACAAAAAAATTAAAATGATAAAACGAAGGCCATTCCGTACCATTACTTATAAAATCCCTTTTTTGTATGGGAGCCCCCTTAAATATTTATTTTATTCTGTTTTGAGTATTTGTTGTTATAGCGGCAACAGAAATACATAATCTGTGATGACAGACGGACGGACGGATAGCGAAGTCTCAGTAATAGGGTCCCGTTTAACCTTTTGTGTACGGAACCCTAAAAATGAAGTATTAAAATTACTGTTTATCCGCATTTTTGGTTTTCATTTAATCTCGAAATCGGAATAGGAATTGTTCGAATCATTCCTGAAAAGGTTCACTTCTTTTCCGTAGCCACAGAAAAACACATAATTATAGTAAGATCATGTATTTTTTATTATCATATACCTACATGCATGACATATAGCGTTGTGGTGCCTTTAATTAAAAATTAATTAATTTAGTTAGACCACGTGTCATTGTCATAAAAAAACAGTAAGCTCAGTATGTTAGGTAAAAAAATAAAGTAAATAATAATTTACAATGAGGTAGATTACCTAAAATTGGTCAATAGAAACCACTTATTACCAGCACATAATTATTACAATGTGAAATAAAACTAAGTAAAATGATTGCTATAATTACTCGAAATAATGGACTGACTAATATCTACTAGATTTTAATAAATACGAGTTAATAATCACAGCTAACATATACGGAATTGTTCTTTCAGCTCACATTATTTTGCATACACACTTTAGAGGGCTTATCATAGCAGAGGATTACCTAACAATACACACCCACATTTCGCCAGTTATGTTTAACTCGCATGTAATAGGGGGCGAGCCTTTTCCCATCAGCCGGATACAAATCCAGACTCTATGGCTGCTACTGAGAAATCAATAACACTGCTCGACCCGGGAATCGAACGCAGGACCTCATGTTCATCAGTCACACTTCCAACCACTAGACCCACGAGGCAGTCAATACTAATTAGTTTTTATCAAATATTCAATTCAACCTATAGTGCCTGCCTACTGAACATAAATTGAGTGCTTTAAAAAAAAAAGTGTATTGTTTGTGGCATTAGGCCGCACGTCAGTGGTAACACAACTAGGGTAAGCAAGCCACATATTCTACTAAAACTCTGTGCTGCGCTAGACCAGCTCTAGGTCAGTCAAAAAAAACGGATCTTTGACCTAGAGCTGGTCGATCCTGCATCTATTCTAGTGACACCACTCATGAATTGAATTTACAAAAACAATATTAAATTTGTTCCCGATCTTCCATTCGGGATTTTTAGAGGGGCAAATGGGAATATGTTCTTAGATTAGTGCCATTCGTCCCACTAAATAATTTTGTGCATAAAATGTTTAATCGTTCTTTCGTCGTATACTTTCAAATTTTTCGTGATATTAAATGGCTCTGGTGGGATGCGCCGGCGGTGCCGCTAGTTAACAAGAGTGCCGATTAAATTGTGTTATTTGCGTAAACCCTATTGGCAATAGGACTAAAAAATTATTAATAATTATTCCCGTTCGTCCCATCAACAAAATTAGTGGGACGATCGGGAAAAAAATTACGTATTCCCGTTCGTCCCACGAGGGAGACGAAGTCGATGGAACGAACGGGAATACACGACACCACTGACAAAAGTCCTACTTTTGGCGCGTAGACATAATAAGAAGTAACACCGCCATCTTGTTTTTTCAATACGACTTCCATAGAAAATTTCACGCGCCTCGACATTCATCTCAATATTTTTTTTAATTATAATTTGCTCCTAACAAAGTCTGACAACCAGTCTTACCAAGGGGAATAGTATTACCCAGTATTAACCGGGTTGTGGAGCTCATATAGGCAGTCGGTCCTTGTAAAATACTGGTATTCAGGTGCATCCGGTGAGACTGGAAGCCGACCCCAACAAAGCTGGGTATACGCTAGGCAAATGATGATTTTAATTTACTCTAACGTACTCTCCGGTCGCTAACTGCATGTAACTTGGCGGTTCGTGAGTATGCAAAGTATTTGCCTCCCTGATGGTCCCAGATTTGTTCAGTTTCACTGTGGCCTTGCATCCCGCGCTTTTCTTCGAACAGTAGTAAGTAGTACTGTAGTGGTCTTGCGAATATGTATAGTCGTCCAACATTAGAAGATTCTTGCCCTTTTGAGTTGGAATGAACGTATACTGAAAACCTGCGAATATGAGAAAATGTTGAACTGATGTTTGTAGCAATGTTTGTAAAGTTAGTATTAAACTAATAAAGAACCAGAACAACAGTAATGGGGTCATTTTATTAATATTTTTGACAATTTAGTTTGAGTAAACCAAGTAAAGAAAGATCTGTCCCGTCTTACACAAAAATCATTTAGTACGCTCAGCGACAGATCAAGCTGTACCTTTCCAGAATAACATGGCCTCGCTTTGTATAGGTGTCCTGAACAATGAGAGATCCCCTTGTAATGGTTTTGTATAGCTTGATTGATCGCCGTACGTACATTGGGGACAGAAAGTGCAAACGTAAACATGAAGTTATATTTGTACATTTCTCGTCAGGATGCTAAGACGCAGCCCGCTATAGACAATAGGCTATGCATGTCAATTTTTCTACTATGAACGAATTTGTATAACAAAAAAAAAACAACAAAATGAAATTAATTTTTTTAATGAGCCTTAGAATTACTTTATTTACTAACTTAAAATACCACATGTTTTTCTTTTGTGTTATATTCTTGGAAAGATCGTTTTTGTACTAGATCAGAACTCCCCAATCATCCTATAATGTGTGTGTACACTGCTGGGACACAGGACAGCTCTCTGTGAGGGGCAGTGGGCCGTCAGCTCGTAACCCACCACGGGACTAGAGTCGATGACCGTACTCCGAATTTATAGCATTTCCAAATCGGGTAGAAGAGTTTGACAATATATATACACATATATCAGTAAGACCCAAAGGTTTTGGAACCTTTTGACCCTTATCATTTGCTGCCATTTCTTCAATAGGAGTTCCTAAAGGCAGATTCCTCATGATTCCATCGATTACAGTTTGATATAGACTCCCGCACTCGTTTTCATGTAACGTGGCGGATCGTGCGTGTGTTCACCTTTGACTTTTAATATATTGCCATACTTATCAAGTTTCACGGAAGCTTTACATCCAGCTAATTTTTTCGAACAGTAGCAATTGTAACTTGAATTGTGTTGTGAATAAGTAAAATTGTTCAGCATTAATAAACGGTTGCCTTTTGGGGTAGGAATCCACTCGTATTCGAGTCCTGTAAAAGTGCAAATATAGAAACATTACGTATAAAATAATTCAATACTTTTATGTTGCAAATACAAACCTAATACATTTGTACCTGGCATGGATATGTAGAGATTAAAAAAACATGTGAATTCAGGTCAAGATTGGTTTAATTAATATTGTGTGTCCTTAAAAAATGCTTAGCAGGGATTATATTCTTAATGATACAACAGTACCTGGGTTTTATCACCCAAAAAATATTACTAATAACATAATTCAAGACCTATAGGTTGCTATCACTTGTATCTTGCATGGATGTAAAAAGTTCAGGCTCCAATGGAAGTTATAATGGATGCTTTGCCTTTTCGTGAGCTCCGACCTCATCCTATTTCAAGATAAATTTAATGGCATAGATGTACTCGTAGGTATGAAAAAGCACTATGATTAATCATATTTTGTTATACTTCCGAGACAATTTTCTATTTATAACGATAAGTATAAAAAGGAAATAAACATAGTTCTTTCTTCGGATGATTACGATGTGTTATTATGGCGTGCAGGCATGATTTTGCAGCCCGTGGGATCGGGCGGCGCTTGTACCGCTGTTACAAAAAGATCTAAATCTCGGAAGTATGACAACATACAGGTAAACCACAACAACATCTATCATAGTTCTTCCCCTGCACATCTCTGTCTCACCTCTTCTGTCTCCCTGTTCATGTTTTACAATAAAATAAAACTATTACAATGATCTTTTAACTGGCGCATACGACAACTTCATACAGCTTCGGGGACAAACCGCCCATGCTCTTATCAGGTCAAGATTGGTTTTAACTAACAATTCGTTTATATCCTTAATGATACTATAGAACTTTGACCGATAAGCAATTCTTAATTTAACGTAAGTACCTCTACTCTACCTGCGCATTGTTGTTTCTAGTGAGCCAATAGAGTCAATAATACAACCCGAATAATTTACAAGTATTTATTTAACCAAAAATACAAAGCATTTTACTTAGGAGTATACGATTATCTTAATACTAACTGCTGCTCGCGACTTCGTTAGAGTGGAAATTTTGATGTGTTTTTTAGTGATAAATTATATATACATTTATAAACCTACCCCTTGTATCATTCAATATAATTGACGACAAAAAAATAACCGACTTCCAAAAAAAATACAAAAAAGGTGGAAAAAAACTTTGCTTTCGGAAGTCGGTGGCAAAAAAGTCAAGGAAACATACAAAAGTCACCGACTTCTGAATGCAAAGTTATTTTCCACTTTTTTTTAGTGTTTTCTTTTTGGGACTCGGTTATTTTTTTGTAAAAACGTTTTTATTTTACCCTTTTTAGTCGCGGTGTCTTGCATAAAACCTAGTCAAGTATCAGTTTTAGATTGTTACTAGAAAGTTAGCTCAAAAAATAACTAGGTAAACTTAATAAAATTATTACATATTGGACCACCCTAACAAGCTTCCTCTACCAAATGAAAAAAAAAACAAACAAATCAGCCCAGCAATCACGGAGAAATAGGTGTACATACAATTATAAAAAAAAAAATGCTGTTCGAATACATAACCACCTCTTATTTTAAGAAGTCGGTTAAAAACCGCATCATAATCCGTTCCACAGTTTAAAAGATCTAAGCGTACAGACAGACGGCGCGGCAGCGGAAAGCGACTTAGTTTTATGCTATGTCAAGATTCTAAGTCTAATATTTATAATTTATGCACACTCGTAGACGATCTTTGTCAGCGTTCATGAGCTTATTTATTTTATTTATTTATTTCCAAATATATTACAGGTTGATTAATTAATCAACCTGTAATATATTTTACACACAACGCAAACCTCTCAGGGTTTATCTGTGTGTGCGAGCCGTTCATTGGTTAATTTAGCAGACATAATAAACTCTTTAATAATTACGAATCAAAATGCTTCCTCACGCAATGTAAGCTGTTGTGCAAAGAAACGCTTCGATTTATACTTGTAGCTTTTCGAACTCGCGTTGTATAACTTTTGTAAGTCTTTCTCTATAAAGTCTTGTAAGTTTATTAAGAAAGTAAGATATTAAATATTCTGCAACCCTCATTCCGTACACATTGTTGACTTTTGGTAGAATGTATTTATTTTTAAACGTAATAGATCTCAGAAAGTCAGGTCTTGTGGTTTCAGTTAGCAGCTCGGGCCTATTGACTTCAGCAAGGGTGAAAAATTCAACTTTATTGAACACATTCATAACGTAACAGTATTATTGTGTAACAACACGGCGACCTTTTCTGCCATTTCTTTGATAATAGCAAGGTGTCACTTATTTGATGGTTTACTATTCCTTTATTTATTTCTATTCAAATTTTGTAAAACAAAAACATAGTTTAAAAAAAAAAATGTAGGACACCAGTATCGGGAATAGTGTCCAAGCTACCGGCGGTCAGGGCTCCACAGCAAGGAACCTCCTAACAATACGAGCCGTGTCCAAGTGTACCGGTTTTTGAATCAAGCCCTTGATGCACCTGCCTAACGAGAGCCTAATCTGGTATTGGTCGAGGCTTTTGGCAATTAAGCCATTGGCTTATACGACTATTCCACAACTATTAGGCTATTGGCACAATGATCGCTGAGTCCACATCCCACACGTCGATAACCTCGCGAGCCAAGTCAAAATACTTGTTTTGCTTATCTTTATCAGCTTCCATTCCGGTTCTCGTCATGCGGAACCGTTATGTCAACAATCATTGCGCGCCACTCTGCTCGATCCTGGTTCTATGATGATGGTTTGATCCCAGTAGAGTGTGATATTGCCATTCAATTTCGAGAACTGGGTCGGGCACACTTCCGATTCCACAAGGCTGTATTTAAGAGCAAGTTGCTGATGGATAATCCTGGCTGGTTGTGTCTATGCAAGTATTCTGCGTTAGCTAGACGAGAACACCCGGAGATATTGTGACGGATTGATTAGCCCGGACGGTGGCATGATGATTTTATTATTAACTATATGATTATATTTCTTAACATTTAAAAAATACTCCATTAGGCATTTTCCTGTAACGCGGCGGATCGTGGGAGTGTTCTCCTTTAACTTTATGAGCATTACCATGCTTATCTAGTTTCACCGAAGCTTTGCATCCAGCTAATCTTCTCGAACAATAGTAAGTATAACTAGAGTGGTTTTGTGAATACGTAAAATTGTTGAACATTAATAAGCGGTTTCCTCTTCCAGTAGGAATCCACTCATATTCAAGACCTGTAAAAATAATGGAGATACAAATATTACTTACAAAAAGTAAAACCCTTTAAAGCTGTAATTATACAAACACAATGCAATTGTATCTCGCATAGATGTGACGAATTAAGCTTTACTAAAGAATACAGGTCAAGATTAATTTTAATTATTTATTTTTGTCCTTAAGGCGCAATAGCTTTAAAGGCTTCGGAAGAGATAATATAGTACCAAGTTACCAGGGTTACACGACCCAATAGACGATTCTTAGTGTACCGACGCGTCGAACTTTCCTAGTGTGCAAATTATAGTTTTCAATATGCCAGTAAATAATACAACAAGAGCAATATCCAATTATTTATTATTCTTTTAAGAAGTTGTCAATTCGTTAAAAAACATTACGACTATCTGTGTCTTCCGAGTTTTGTTGATGGACTAAGATTCGTAACTTATACAAAGGCGGTCTTCGGCAGCAGTTAGGAGTTTATTTATTATTTTCGACTCACGAGTACACACACTATTTTTGTACACACTTTTTCTTCAGTAGGGATTCTTAAAAGGTTTCAGTCTCGCGATGATTTCCACTATGGCTTAACTTTAACTTAGTCTTCAGAAGTCGTTTTAATGTGACGTGGTGGTTCATGCAAAGTTCCCCTCTGACTTTTACCATGTTTCTAAACTTATCAAGTCTAAATGAAGCTTTACATCTAGCTAATCATCTAAAACAGTTATCTTTTATAACTGTTCCAAGAATGGTGTTGTGAATACGTATACTTATATTTAAGAAGTAGTTATAATTTTTGGCCTTCGAGTAAGAATCCAGTCATATTCAAGCTCTAGAAAAGCGTAGAGATGAAAATATTCCTAGTAAATACGCATTACTTTAATGCTGTAAGTACAAATTCAAAACAATGGTATCTTGCATGGATATAAAGAGTTAAGGTTCCAATCGAGATTTCTGTTGAAGACTAGACTTTATCAAAAACACCCTATAAGAAAGGAGTAAACGATGCCGTGACGTCTGATAGGGAAGAACGGAAGAAGAAAACAACGTGTTGGGCCGACCCCAAGTAGAATGGAAAAAAGGCAGGGTTATGATGATGACACCCTACAGACGGTACCATTGGTTCCTAAGAATCGCCCCTGGTACATGAAACCATGGCCATTGAAAAAACAAAACAAAAATACACATGTACAGTCTGAAAAGCAGATAAGTAACCAGTTTCTCATACTAGTAGTATGAGAATCTGGTTACTTATCTCCTTTGGAGACTGAACATGTTTTTGGAGCACGAAATAGTTTTCAATGTAAACTAGCGATACGCCCCGGCTTCGCACGGGTGCAATGTAGGTACCTATCGAATAGGTAAGGTATATATCGAATGCAAATCGACCTTAATAAATGCGTAGTTTAAAAGTTCTAAGCCTACAGACGGTGGAAATTGACTTTTTTTATATACTATACTATCTACATTTATACTATGTAGAGATAATACAACTAGAATGAATACCAATTCCATATTAAGTCAAAATAATGTAGCTTATTAAAGTAAGTAAGTAATACAGTTGTGTCATACAAATTGATGAGCTACAAACTAAGCATCGCTTGTATTTTTTTGCTCAGAAGTGCGAAATTTACTTATTTAAGAAAAATACACGATTATGTTGTGTCTGAGTTTTGTGGTTGCATCATTTTCGTGCTTCTGTTGCATTCTTTGACAGCAGTTGTTATTTTATTATTTTTGAGTCACAACTCAACGATATTTTCTGCCATTTCTTTTGGTAGAGAGTCTTAAAAGGTAGGTATGTAGGGTTTCGATGACTTCATTGTTCTGGCTATCTTAAATTTTAATATAGACTCCAGCAGACGTTTTCTTGTAGCATGGTGGATCGTGCGTGTGTTCACCTTTAATTTTTTCAACATTGCCATGCTTATCAAGTCTCACCGAAGCTTTACATCCAGCTAATCTTTTCGAACAGTAGCAAAATTTACCCGCACTTTGACGTGAATACGTGTAATTATTCAACATTAATAAACGGTTGCCTTTTGGAGTGGGGATCCAGTCATATTTAAGCCCTGTAAAAATTAAAGTAATCTAAATCTTTTTTATGAAGCGAACAGAAATACGTTGTATCTCGCACAGATGTGAAGAGCCTAAGCTCCAAAGGCGGTTTCACGTCAAGATCGTTGTAAATCAACAATATATTGTGTCCTTAAAAGGGAATGAATTTGAATTATTAATGATACGACACTATCTGGGTAATAAGTCATAATTACCCAGATAGTGTGTAACGTAAAGGGTATTTACATACTTAAGGGTTTGCTACAGACGATCAAACTGAACATGTTTCTCCATCGGACAAACATAGTAATAGCGAAAAAATTATCTACTGCTCCATACAAAAATTTTATACCTATTATTATTTATTATTCCCAAAAGTAAGGGGCAGCTGATATTTTTTTCGCTATTACGATGTTTGTCCTATGGAGAAACATGTTCAGTTTGATGGTCTGTAGCACACCCTTAAGTGTGTATATACCCTTTCCGTTACACCCTGTATAATATAAGAGGTGCAAGAGACACCGACGCGAAAACGCTTACCACGTAATCAGTACATCATTCTGAACGGCCACATAGAAATTGTTCATTCCACAAGGAAATTTAAAAAAAAAATCAGCTATTTAAAAAAAACACACAAATACAAAAGTGCAATACCTACACAGTCAAATGATTGTATGGAACAGCAGTTTTTTTTTTAAATTGCCCATGAAACATTCCCAGGCAGATAGTGTCGTATTAATGATACGACACTTTCTGCCTGGGAATGTTCAAAGTTCTGGGAAATTCAAAGCCAATGTGATGCTAATGATTTACACCAATCTTGTACATAGTAAAAAATACTACTAAAATTATTCCTAATTCTTTATTAATTAAAATAATTACGATTATCTTAAGCTTCTCAGATTTTAGGTTGGGCTAGGAATAATAATTTTCGCACAGACCGTTTTAGACGACAGTTGTAAGTTTATTATTTCAGTGTCACAAACCACTCAGCCATATTTCCGGTCATTTATTTGGTAAGGAGTATTAAAAGATATCAGTTCTTTGATGATTTAATTATTTATCACAGCTATTCTTAAATTTTGATGTAATCTCCAAAAGCCGTTTTCATATATCGCGGCGGCTCGTGTAAATGTTCACCAGTGACCTGTTCGACATTTCCATGCTTATCAACTTTCACAGACACTTTACATCCCTTCATTTTTCTTGAACAGTAATATCTGTTGCTCAATCGATGTTGTGAATATGTAAAATTATTCAGCATCAATAAACGGTTGCCCATTGGAGTAGGAATCCATTCATGTTTCAGTCCTGGAAAAGTGTGGAGATGAAAATGTTACTTAGGGCTGATTTTTCAATGATCTGGTTGGATTTTGCCTAAGCTTCTGAGATTCGAGGTTAGACTAGAGAAAATAATTTTCGCACAGAACGTTTTACGACAGATGTTAGTTTATTATTCCATAGTCACACACAACACAGCGATATTTCCTGACATTTGTTACGTAAGCAGTCATAAAAAGTATTAATCATTCGATGATTTAATCTTAAAATTTAATATATTCGCCGAAGGCCGTTTTCATATATCGCGGCGGTTCGTGCAAATGTTCACCAGTGACCTGTTCGACATTTCCATGCTTACCAAGTTTCACAGATGCTTTACATCCCTTCATTTTTCTTGAACAGTAATATCTGTGGCTCAAACCATGTTGTGAATATGTAAACTTATCAAGCATTAATAAACGCTTGCCCAATTTAGTAGGAATCCATTCATGTTTCAGTCCTGCAATAGTGTGGAGATGAAAATATTACTTTGGGCTGATTTTTCAATGATCTGATTGTATTTTGCTTAAGCTTCTGAGATTCAAGGTTGGACTAGAGAAAATAATTATCACACAGACCGTTTTACGACAGTTGTAAGTTTATTATGTCAGAGTCACAAACAACCAGCGATATTTCCTGTCATTTATTACTTAAGGAGTCTTAAAAAACATCAATTATTCGATGATTTGATCTTAAATTTTAATATATTCTCCGAAAGCCGTTTTCATATATCGCGGCGGTTCGTGCAAATGTTCACCAGTGACTTCTTCGACATTTCCATGCTTATCAAGTTTCACAGATGCTTTACAACCCCTCTGTTTTTTTCTTGAACAGTAAAATCTGTAGATTGAACTATGTTGTGAATATGTATACTTATTCAGCATTAATAAACGCTTGCCCATTGGAGTAGGAATCCATTCATATTTTAGTCCTGCAAAAGTGTGAAGATTAACATATTAGTTACTTAGAGCTGATTTTCAATGATCTGGTTGGCTTTTGCTTAAGCTTCTGAGATTCGAGGTTGGGCTAGGAATAATTATTTTCGCACTGACCGTTTTACGACAGATTTAAGTTTATTATTTCATAGTCACAAACAACACAGCGATATTTCCTGTCATTTATTACTTAAGGACACTTAACAAAATCAATTATTCGATGATTTGATCTTAAATTTTAATGTATTCTCCGAAAGCCGTTTTCATATATTGCGGCGGCTCGTGCAAATGTTCACCAGTGACATGTTCGACATTTCCATGCTTATCAAGTTTCACAGATGCTTTACATCCCTTCATTTTTCTTGAACAGTAATATCTGCGGCTCAAACCACGTTGTGAATATGTAAAGTTATTCAGCATTAATAAACGCCTGCCCAATTTAGTAGGAATCCATTCATGTTTCAGTTCTGCAATAGTGTGAAAATGAAAACATTACTTAGGGCTAATTTTTCAATGATCTGGTTGGATTTTGCTTAAGCTTCTGAGATTCAAGGTTGGACTAGAGAAAATAATTTTCGCACAGATCGTTTTACGACAGTTGTAAGTTTATTACTTCAGAGTCACAAACAACACAACGATATTTCCTGACATTTATTACGTAAGGAGTCGTATAAAATATGAATTTTTCGATGATTGAAAATCAAATCAAATCACTTTAACACAGGTAAAAGAAATACATCTCTTGAGTTTGGTGAACAGAACGCTGTGTTAGGCCAGGAGACGTACAAATATGGTGTGCATCTAGCTCAATAATATGTTTTTTTTTAAAGATGTTTGAAAATCATGCATAAATAAAATTCCAATAAAAAAATATAGCAATTACATAATATCATTTAAAAAATTGAGTCATGTCAAATTTAAAGGAGGAATTATTTAGTCAAAAATGTCAAGAAATTAAAAAAATAAAATCAAAGTCAGAATAATAGACAATGTCAAAAAAATACGTCAATACTTATTAATAAGATTTATGGTATATTTTTAATGGCATCCGGTATTTTATCATAATTTTTTGGAGCGTTGCCGTAAAGGCTTTTACGCATTAAGGCTGTTTTACATTTAGTCTTAAATTTTAATATATTCGCCGAAAGCCGTTTTCACATATCGCGGCGGTTCGTGCAAATGTTCACCAGTGACTTCTTCGACATTTCCTTGCTTATCAAGTTTTACAGATGCTTTACAACCCTTATTTTTTTTTCTTGAACAGTAATATCTGGTGGATGAACTATGTTGTGAATATGTATACTTCTTCAGCAACAATAAACGCCTGCCCATTAGAGTAGGAATCCATTCATGTTTCAGTCCTGCAAAAGTGTGGAGAAGAAAATATTAGTTACTTAGAGCTGATTTTCAATGATCTGGTTGGGTTTTGCTTAAGTTTCTGAGAATCGAGGTTGGGCTAGGAATAATAATCTAAGCACAAACAGTTTTACGATAGATGTAAGTTTATTATTTCAGAGTCACAACTCAGCGATGTTTCCTTCAATTTAATCGTAATGAGTCTTACAAGATATAAATTCTTTGATGATTTGATCTTAAATTTTAATATATTCGCCGAAAGGCGTTTTCATGTATCGTGGCGGTTCGTGCAAATGTTCACCAGTGACGTGTTCGATATTTCCATGCTTATCAAGTTTCACAGATGCTTTGCAACCCCTCATTTTTTTTCTTGAACAGTAATATCTGTTGCCCAAACGATGTTGTGAATATGTATACTTATTCAGCAATAATAAACGCTTGCCCATTGGAGTGGGAATCCATTCATATTTCAGTCCTGCAAAAGTGTGAAGATGAAAATATAAGTTAGGGCTGTTTTTTAAATGATCAAGTGACTTTTAACTAAAGAGTAAGTATGCACTTTGAGATATTTTCTTTCAAAAACCTTTCAAATCTTATTATTTGCATCTCACATAAAAGTTTTATGGCTATTAAAAAAATAAGATCTTACTCATAAATAAAGTATAACTTTAATGCCTTTCAATAACAACTCATGGATGTGAAAAGTTAGAACTCCGGTAGGGATTTCAAGACTAGATTGGTTTTAAGGCGACACTGCACCGCGCTCAGTCGCGTAGCGCGAGCCCGGAGATTTCAATATTGTAAGAAGTATCTCAATTTGTACAGAAAACACGCTAGAACAACACACTGATAACGTGTCAGCGTACGAGTGTTAAAATCTGCGGCCCCGTGCTACGCGACGGAGAATAGTCCGGTGAAGCAAAGCCAATGCCATACATACAAAAAGTCTTCATTTGTGTCCTAAACACGCCAAAGCTTTATTTATACTGCAGTGTCAGGGTTTTATGTCCCAAAGACAATTAGGTTTAGGTTTTATAGAAACTTTATTTTCAGTAAAGACATAATATGTCACTTACTTGAGAACAATACATAAATTACAATATTTCGTCGTCATCAGTCTCACAATACTAAAACATGCATGTTATAAATTACACAGAGGCCGTCATCATCATTTACAACCTAGATTTACAATGCCGTCATTTCTCCTTAAATAATCGATCCGCAATTACGAAATATACTCTGTTCCTGTGACTGGTCGACTTGAGCTCCTAGGCATGGAGTCGACTTCCAGACTCAACTTCTACGCCACCATTGAGTACAAAGCCGAAACTGCGTCCGTCCAAAAAGCAGGGCATCCTAAATAGAGTGAAGCGATACTTCAGGTCTGGACAGTTTTTAGCAGCTGGACACTATATAAAGCACAAGTCCGAAACTGCATGGAGTATTACAGCCACCTTTGGAATGGCTCAGCTAAATACTAGCTTGCTGCTCTTGACTCGGTAGAACGCAGAGCAAAGTGGCTGATTGACGACGTAAAATTGGTGGATGCCAAGCTTCACAGCTTCACACTTGGCGCTTCGCCGCAAGGTTGACTGCTTGTCGGTTTTTTACAGGCTATATTTCGGTGGGCGTAACCAAGAACTCCTCGACCTCATACCACCTGCCCCTTTCTACCATCGGACATCTAGACGCACTGCAAGTTACCATCCCTATCTTATTGCTATTCTACCAATTCGCACTAAGCGTTTTCAAACGTCTTTCATAATTCGCACAGCAAAGGAGTGGAACTCTCTGCCTGCGTCTGTGTTTCCGAACTCTTACAACCCTAATCTCTTTAAAGTTAGAGTCAACAGGCTTGTTCTGGGTAAGCTCGTACCATCGTCGACTTTGTTTCTGTCATCTCTCACCTAGACTAGAGTCAACAGGAAACCGATAGCAAATAAAAAAATAAAATTCATGAATATAATTTATATTTATTAAAAAGGGCAAGGGTCGTAGAATAGATCCCTGTGGGGTGCCGCACCTAACTAGGTGATGCATAACTGTGACCACTAACACTGTGTTAACCACTTGCGAACGATTTTTTAGGTAGGACTCGAACCTTTTTAGAGTTTTGCCAGTGATATTGATGGATTCCAATTTCTTTAGGAGAAGTTTGTGACAGACTGTGTCCATTTTAGGTCGATAAAAATACCCATGACTATGTTTTAACTACTTATTTTTTGTTTTATTTTAGTAATAAAATCAATAGAAGCTGGAGTAGCATTACTTTTTGGTCTAAATCCGTAATGCCGGTCGGAGATACAATATAAAGAACTTAAATATTTTTCTAATTGGTTGTAGATAACTTTTTTTAGTGTTTTCGACATTACAGGCAACACTGAAATTCGACCGATAGTTTCCAGGATCTGTGGTGTGTGTGGTGTGTGTGTGGTAATTTATAGATTGGCATAACTTTAGCTTTCACGCTTTCGCTCGATGGGCTTACTTTCCTGAAACACTAGAAATTTTAATGTTTCAGGAAAGTTCCCATCGGCTAGATGATTATTAAGACATTTACTTAGATCATTTGCCATTAAATTTTTACCACTTTTTATTACTTTTGTATTTATTCCATGTAGACCTATGCTGCAGTTTGGATCAAGGTTGGTTTTAATATTTGTTATTTCATTAGCAGAACATGGACTAAAACAAGAGATCTTCTCAGAGTATTAAGGAAGAGGAATCATTATAATAATGATAATAATAGGGAGAATTATAATCGTAAGTCTGATGTAGGCAGGTTTTTAAAAGAACTGTATAATAAGCGCTCACTTAGTAATAATTGAAATCTATATACTGAACTATCTGTTTTCTCAACATGACTGATGTAACCAAGATCTAGCAAAAATATTATTTAAAAAAAAGATAGTCCATTTGGTTGTGCATGGATTGTACTGCCATTTGTAAAGCGTTTATGGCGTCCTCCATAGAGAACTACGCTTTGGAATGGGCAACTACAGTACTATCATAAGTTATTATGGCTTCTGACTGGGTCTGTAGCTTGAGACTTTTGTTTTTGATATTCAAAAGGCTTGTAATGGTCTAATTGATAGTTATGTCTTGATAGTTCAATATCTTACCAGGCAAATAATGCAACAAGAACGATAATTATATTATTCAACTATTTATTAAATTCTTAAAAGTAGTTAATTCGTCATCAATCTTTAAACAGTAGTTAATTATTAATACAAAATTTTATAATATCTTGATTACGCTTAAATTTTAACATATTCTCCAGAAGCCGTTTTCATGTAGTGTGGTGGTTCGTGCGAGTGTTCACCTCTTAATTTTTCAACATTTCCACATTTATCAAGTTTCACCGAAGCTTTACATCCAGCGTTTTTCCTCGAACAGTAATAAGTATAACTGGAGTGGTGTTGTGAATACGTATATTTGTTCAGCAGTAGTAAATTTCTGCCCTTTTGTGTGGGAATCCACGCACATTGATAATCTAAAAGAAATGCATTCGGTTAATAACTCAAAGAACAACGAAACCATTAATGGTAGATAATGCTTCTGCAGCAAATGAGATATGCGAGAATCGCAGATGAGGTAGCGCTTATGTTTCTATTTTTAATGAATCATGCAACATGCAGGGTCTGACTGAGGAGAGCTCATGAGAATAACCATACAGATTGGAGTGAATCTGTTAATCACCATAAAACAGGGAGAAATTACTAAATTGTTTTGTAGAATACTGAACATAGTATATTATAATATTAGTGTCAATGATTGTTAAGTAAATTAAATCAAAATTCAAACACTGATAAGTAGTTGCTAAATTGATTCATGTCCGACATCTGAGCTATTCTAAGCATTGTCGTGTTGACAGTTAAGTTTAAATTGATCTCAGAAACCGTTCACTCATATTTTATTCAGAAATTTTAACGTATTTTCCAGATGATGTTTTATAGTACTGAGGAGGATGACTGTGGGTGTAGTCAGCACTCTCTACAACGCCAGTATTATCCAGCTTCACTTTGGCTCGGCACTTGAAATGAGTCGATGTCTTTTTTGAACAATAGTAGCGATGACTTTGTTGATGTCGAGTGTATGTGTAGCCGTTTAACAGTAACGAAAGACTGCCTTTGCCTCGATTATTTGGTATAAATTCGTACTTCTTGTCTGGAAAATTACCGAAATGACTAAAAAACTATACTTATAGTAACGCAACACAAACAAGCTACAAGGAACCAAAAAAAAAACAAATAACGAGACGAGGATTTTTTAATCGCAGTGAGTAGTGTGTCACACAAAGCGAATGTATTCGCATCGCGTATTCACCTCATGTGACCAAATATTTAGAAAAAAAAGTGAAGAAATTGTTGAGGTTGTGGGTATATTCTATTTTAAATTACGTACAAGTTTTATTTTGACATTCTTTTTAGATTAAAATATTACATAAATGATTACCATTGAATTCATTTTGTATGTAATAATATATCTGTAACTAATGTAGACACCAATAAATAACCAATGATGTTCACAAATAAATAGTGGTCATGACCATTGTCCTAAAATAACAAAAATCTAACTAATAACATTATATGCATCCAGTTAGACTGGAAGCCCCAAACATGGTGTGAAAAAGGCTAGGCAGATGATAATGATGAACATTACATCGACACAATAAAAATAAACAATCATGCGAATACAGCCTGTGGAAGTGTGAGTCCAGAGAAAGAGAGACAAGATATATGGACCTCAAAAATTAAGCGGTTATATTTAATCAAAAGCTTTAACGTATTTTCCAGAAGCTGTCTTAAAATATTTAGGAGGAGAATGATTATGTGTGTAGTCTCCGCTTTCTACGGCACCTTTAGAGTCCAGCTTCACTTTGGCTCGGCAATTGAAGCCTACTGTTTGCTTTTTTGAGCAATAGTAACGATTACTTTGACGATGACGAGAGTATGTGTAGCCGTTTAACAGTAACAAACTACTACCTTTCGCCCGATTGGTCGGTATAAATTCGTAGTGAGTCTCTGAAAAGTTATCGAAATGAGCAAAATTGTAACTTATAGTAACGCAACACAAACCAGCTGCTTGAAATCGTAACAAACTAAAAATCACGTTACGTTGTAATTGCGCTGAGCGATTTTTAATCACATAGAGTAGCTTGCTCACGCCAAGTATTACCCTAGAGTAAATAAAAAAATTGAAAAAAGTAATACGAATTTTATTTTTTGTAGTAATAATCTTTATTATTCTATTTTTTTTTTAATTCTGCATACATTTTCTTGTTTTTCGTTTGGCATGCTCCTTGAACTAAATAATTACGTGAATACATTGAATTAGTATTACTAATAGCAATTAATATAGCTTTTAATTACAAAATATAATTTGCTGCAACAGCAAATTAAATTTAGTAATTGAACAGTGCTTGACCTCAAACTTGGTTACCAACAAGCAACGATTGACGTTTCACCTGAAACGGAGACAATCATCACCGTAATTGATACAATTCAATATACTGTATGCATCCGGCTAGAGAAGATGCCAGGGAAATAATAATGATGATGAACATTATATTTATACAATAAGAAACAATCATACAAATACAGTCAGTGGGATTCTAAGCAGAGAAAGACAGAGTGGATCTATGAACCTCAAAAACTATGCTTTAGTATTTATTCTGAAACTTTAACGTATTCTCCAGAAGCTGTCTTATAGTACTGAGGAGGAGGATGATTGTGTGTGTAGTCTCCGCTTTCTACGGCACCTTTAGAGTCCAGCTTCACTTTGGCCCGGCAATTGAAGCCTACTGTTTGCTTTTTTGAGCAATAGTAACGATTGCTTTGAAGATGTCGAGAGTATGTGTAGCCGTTTAACAGTAACAAACTACTACCTTTGGCCCGATTGGTTGGTATAAATTCGTAGTGATGCTCTGAAAAATTACCGAAATGAGCCAAATTGTACACTTCTATTAACGCAACACAAACCAGCTGCATGAAATCGTAACGAACTAAAAATCACGTTACGTTGTAATTGCGGTGAGCGATTTTTAATCACATTGAGTAGCTTGCTCACGCTAAGTATTATCATCGTGTAAATAAAAAAATTAGAAAATAGTATTTAAAGCAGTTTGCAAATACAGTCAGTGGGATTCTAAACAGAGAAAGACAGAGTGGATCTATGAACCTCAAAAACTAAGCATTAGTATTTATTCTGACACTTTAACGTATTCTCCAGAAGCTGTCTTATAGTTTGTAGTAATAATCTTCATTATTCTATTTAACTTATTTTATTATGTTTTTTTATTTTGTGTTTTAATTTCTGCAAACATTTTTGTTAGGCATGCTCATTGAATTAAATACTTACGTGAATACATTGAATTAGTATTAAAAGTAATTTAATAGTGCTTAACCTGAAACTTGATTACCAACAATTTTACCTAAAACGGAGACAATCGCCACAGTAAATGATACTATTCAATGAATAATACTGTATGCATCTAGAAAATGCTAGGCAGGTATCAATAATGCTGAACATTACATTGATACAATGGAAAAAACAATTATGCAAATACAGTCAGTTTGATTCTAAGTAGAGAAAGACAGAGTAGATCAAAGGATCCCAAAAACTAAGCATTAGTATTTATTCTGAAACTTGAATATATTCGCCGGTAGGTGGTTTATAGTACTGAGGAGGAGGATGATCGTGTGTCGTCTCCGCTCTCCAAGGCGCCTGTAGAGTTTACTTTCACTTTACAATTAACATTTGATTGCTTTTTTGAATAGTAAAAGCGGTTGCTTTGGTGGTCTCGAGAGTATTTGTAGCAGTTTAGCAGCAACAAATTTTTGCCTTTGCCTCGATGGGTTTGTATAAATTAAATGACCGCAAAAAGCGAAAAATACTTTTACTACCGAACGAAACAAAATAAAAATAAGGCAACATCATTTACGCGGCGCGCGATTTTTGGCACGTTGCTCACGGTTGTAAGTCGAGTTGGCGTTGCGCAAGGCACGGTCCAGATGTGGTCTCTAGTAGGAGTCGAGGCGCAATGCTTGCATCCCTTTTCTAAACTTGCCTTTGAAGTCGCAGCGCGGTCATACTTTGCACCCACACCGGGCCTGCACCTCGACTCAACCGCGGTTTCACCGACCGCGCCTTGACTCAGATCGTGTGGGCGAGGCCTAAAATGTCACTATGAGTAGTGTGCCACACCAAGCAAATTAGTACGCGGCGAGTACTCGCCTCGTGTGACCGAGGGTTAAGAAAAAGTACCTGTACTAATACTACTAATTTTAAATCTTTATTGTACAACCACCATTACAGCATACCATTAATTAATTATTTTGCCATGCTTATTGGCATAAATAATTACGTGAAAGCATTGAATTTGTATGTAATGTAATTTTGTAGAACTTTTTAGTTAAGCCTTAGTATTAATCTGAAACTTTAATGTATTCTCCAGAAGAGGTCTTATGGTAGTGAGGAGGAGGATGTTTGTGTGTGTAGTCTCCGCTCTCTATGGCCCCATTAGAGTCTAGCTTCACTTTAGCCCGGCAATTGAAACCTGCTGTTGACTTTTTTGAACAATAATAGCGGTTGCTTTGTTGTCGTCTAGAATATGTGTAGCCGTTTAGCAGCAACAAACTTTTGCCTTTGCCTCGATGGGTTGGTATAAATTCGTACTGAAGATCTGGAAAATGACCGCAAGAAGCGAAAAATACTTTTAATAACACAACAACAAAATAAAAAATGGGCAACGTCATTTTAGCGGGGAGCGTTTTTTAGCACGTCGCTCGCTGGCAAGTCGGGGTGGCGTCGTGCACGGCAGGGTCGAGACGTGGTTTCTAGTAGAAGTCGAGGCGCAATGCTTGCATCCCTTTTCTAAACTGGGGTTCGCACGAAATGGAATGACAGAATGCCGTCAGAGTCACAGCGCGGTCACACTCTGCACCCACACCGGGCCTGCACCTCACTGCACGTCACTTGTGAGAGCGCGCAGACCGTGTGGGCGAGGCCCCTTAATTAGTATGAGTAGTGTGTCACACCAAGCAAATATGCTTGCGGCGAGTATTCGCCTCGTGTGACCGAGGGTTTAGAAAAAGTACCTGTACTACTTTTAAAGCTTTATTGTACAACCACCATTACACCATACCATTAATTAATTATTTGTTTTAATTTATGCACACATTTTATTTTAACATGCACATAGTTCGTGAATACATTGAATTTGTTTTTAATGTAATTTTATAGTTCCTGTTAGTCGATTTTCATTTAAATAACTACTGACGATTCACATGTAAATAGACACAATCGCCACCGTAATCAATTTATTTAGGTACAATATGTTCTGAAGAATTATATTATAAGCATCCGGCTATAAAATCTTAGGCAGATGACGATAATGAAGATAATCGACACGTTGATAAGTAAGAATCATGCAAATACAGTCAGTGGGATTCTTAGTCAAGAGAAATACATGGAGGATCCAAGGACCTCAAAACCTAAACATAAGTATTTATTCTGAAATTTTAATGTATTCACCAGAAGCTGTCTTATGGTAGTGAGGAGGTGGATGTTTGTGTGTGTAGTCTCCGCTCTCTATGGCCCCATTAGAGTCTAGCTTAACTTTAGCCCGGCAGTTGAAACCTGCTGTTGACTTCTTTGAACAATAAAAGCGGTTGCTTTGTTGGTGTCGAGAGTATGTGTAGCCGTTTAGCAGCAACAAACTTTTGCCTTTGCCTCGATGGGTTGGTATAAATTCGTACTGAATATCTGGAAAGACCGCAAAAGCGAAAAAAACTTTTAATAACGCAACAACAAAATAAAAAATGGGCAACGTCATTTTAGCGGGGAGCGATTTTTAGCACGTCGCTCGCTGGCAAGTCGGGGTGGCGTCGTGCACGGCAGGGCCGAGACGTGGTTTCTGGTAGAAGTCGAGGCGCAATGCTTGCATCCCTTTTCTAAACTGGGGTTCGCACGAAATGGAATGACAGAATGCCGTCAGAGTCGACAGCGCGGTCACACTCTGCACCCACACCGGGCCTGCACTTCACTGCACGTCACTTGTGAGAGCGCGCAGACCGTGTGGGCGAGGCCCCTTAATTAGTATGAGTAGTGTGTCACACCAAGCAAATATGCATGCGGCGAGTATTCGCCTCGTGTGACCGAGGGTTTAGAAAAAGTACCTGTACTACTTTTAAAGCTTTATTTTACAACCACCATACCATTAATTAATTATTTGTTTTAATTTATGCACACATTTTATTTTAACATGCACATAGTTCGTGAATACATTGAATTTGTTTTTAATGTAATTATATAGTTCCTGTTAGTCGATTTTCATTTAAATAACTACTGACGATTCACATGTAAATAGACACAATCGCCACCGTAATCAATTTATTTAGGTACAATATGTTCTGAAGAATTATATTATAAGCATCTGGCTATAAAATCTTAGGCAGATGACGATAATGAAGATAATCGACACGTTGATAAGTAAGAATCATGCAAATACAGTCAGTGGGATTCTTAGTCAAGAGAAATACATGGAGGATCCAAGGACCTCAAAACCTAAACATAAGTATTTATTCTGAAATTTTAATGTATTCACCAGAAGCTGTCTTATGGTAGTTAGGAGGTGGATGATTGTGTGTGTAGTATGCACTTTCTATGGCCCCATTGGAGTCTAGCTTCACTTTAGCCCGGCAGTTGAAACCTACTGTCGACTTCTTTGAACAATAAAAGCGGTTGCTTTGTTGGTCTCGAGAGTATGTGTAGCCGTTTAGCAGCAACAAACTTTTGCCTTTGCCTCGATGGGTTGGTATAAATTCGTACTGAATATCTGGAAAGACCGCAAAAGCGAAAAATACTTTTAATAACGCAACACAACAAAATAAAAATAAGGCGACATCATTTTCGAGGCGAGCGATTTATGTTGCGTTGCTCGCTGGTAAGTTGCGGTGGTGTCGTGCACGGCACGGTCGAGGCGCACTGCTTCCTTCCCTTTTCTCAACTTGGGTAGATACGCACGAAACGTCGAGGACCCTTAACCGCAATAAGTAGTGTGTCACATTAATCATATTTGCACCCAGTGAGTATTCGCCTCGTGTGGCCGGGGTTTTACAAAATAGTAATACAGGTTCTATTTAAATGTTTATTACGCATTCTTTATGTATCATTTTATTAGTTATATTACAAGTTGTGTACAATTTTATGGTGACATAATAGTTATTTGTTATACAAGAGTGCAAAGTTGCTTTTTAACCGCGTGTTCAATTTTGATGACCGAGCAAGCGAAGGATTCTAAAATTGAATCACGAGCGCAGCGAGTGATTCAAAATTAGAATCCTGAGCGTCAGCGAGGGAATGAAAGTTACGTGTTGCACTCGAGTGCAACACGTAACTTCGTTCCACCTCAGCGAGGAAATGACTAAATGCAAAAAAAAACGTTTACAATCACAAGGTAGGTACACTTTTATTTCAGTTTAGGTATTAATTACTACATTATGACAGGTAAGTATTACAGAATAATCTTTAAATTATAACAAAATAATATTACGGTATAATTAACAATGACGTGAAAAAATGCCGCGTAAAGAACCGCGTACAAAGCAAATTGAAAAAAGAACACCAAGAAGGTTCCGAGTCTGAGTTTTTAACAAATTAAAAAAAAGTTGTATGATATATTCGGCACCATAGAGGTAGCAGTAAATAGGTTTAATGTTTTTTTTAATTCACAAACTTAGTGCACACGATGTTCTAAATTCAATTTACTTTATCCTCTAGAGAATAAAAACGGCTTTTCCACTCAGATATTGAAGATTAAAAAAACTCTTTCCGAGATGGTGGGATGAAAAATAATATGATTATATTATTCCATTAAGTGATTTCGGAAATTATCTTCATCGAATGATGTGAGTATTATTTAATGTAATTTGTAGTTTTCAGCCTGTAACTTGATTTACAATAAGTAACTACTGATAATTCACCTATGAATAGTGGCCATGATCACCGCACTTAACTTTATTTTTTTATTTAATTTTATTTACGTACAACTATTCCTTATTACGTTACCGTATATCGACACGGTAAGAAGAACCAATCACGCAAATACAGTCTGTGGGAGTCTGAGTCCAGAGAAAAACAGAGGTTCTAATGACCGCAAAAACTGAGCATTAGTATTTATTTATTCTGAAACTTTTACGAATTCTACAGAAGCTTTCTTATAGAACTGAGGAGGAGGATGGTTGTGTGTGTAGTCTCCACTCTCAATTGCACCATTAGAATCCAGCTTCACTTTAGCCTTGCAATTGAAACCACTTGATTGCTTTTTTGAACAATAGTAGCGATTGGTCTGTTGATGTCGATTGTATGCGTAGCCATTTAGCAGCAACAAAATATTGCCTTTGCCCCGATTGGAATGTATCAATTCGTACCGAATCTCTGAAAAAATACCAAAATAACTAATGAATTTGATCGCGTCGAGTTCGCATGAACGAGCAAAGAGGTTTTCTTTTAATTTAATTTTTGTATTGTGTATTCTATTTTTTAATGAATAATAGTACATTACTGCCGCGGTCTATAATGACTACTTTGCTGGTCGCGCTGATTATGGCCGACAGCGCAGCGTAGCGCAGCTCCAGGCCGACACAACGCGGTCAGCGTGCAGCACTTGATGGACGAGCTGAGATAAAGGCTGAGACCGTAGGTCGAGGCCTTTACAGCGAGGACAGCAAGGGCTGCAATGATGGCCAAGCTGAAAGGCCTAGAGCGTAGCTAGGCTAGCTCGAGGCAATCATAGCGTGACCAGCGAAGCAGTCATTGTGGGCCAAGGTTTGTATAGTGCTTTACTCAAAAATACAAGTACCTAATCTAAATAAAACCAGCAAGTAATTTAAATAAAAAATATATAAATTAAAATTTTCGCTGAACCGCGCTTTTGTTACTTGTTTTTTTTTTTTTTTTGAGCAATGGTATTTAGAACTATACAGCCTAATATGGAATAAAATCTTTTTGTACCTACCTTTATAGATACAAACAGCTGTGTTGTAAATAAAATCTTATTGGATTTGATTTTTTAAAACGTTGAAACGTCAAAATAGCGGCCGGCAAAACATTGCCGGCCCGTTAGAGCGGCCAGCAAAACTTTGCCGGCCGCTCCTTGAAACAGAACGGCAAGGTCGACTTTGCTCAAACAAGGTTGTCAAAATAATGACCACATTACATGCATTTTTGAGTAAACATTTTGACATGCTTAAAAGCATAAATAATAAAGTGAATACATTGAATAATTAGTATTAGATAGCGTTATGTTGTGCTTTGTGTGAACGAGGATTAAGAAAAAAAGTAATCTTATTTTTACTCTTTTTACTGTGTATTTAATTTTTTTATGTACAATATCGTTACATTATACATGGAATAATTAGTAATAGACGGTGTTATGCTGTGTTTGGCCTGATTACGAACAAGTAATTATTGACCATTCACATAATAACTGTGACTATAGCCGCACTATAAAATTAAGTAACGAAACTAATTCTAATTCAATACAATATACAGTTAGGGGGAATCTGAGCCTACAGAAAGACAGAGAGGATCTAAGGACCTAAGAAACTGAGCATTAGCATCTTATAAGTTTTCAAACAGACATAGTCACTAACACTAGAAACGGGATATTTACAATGTTTACTATTGGTTTTGAGTCCCCGATATTTCATTGATATTTGCCCCGATATTTGCACATGCCATGATCACGGATGAAATGAAGTTATTGCGGGTGGTTGTTCATGAGCAAACAAATCGATCTACCCTTTTTCTTGTTATTGTAAACATGCTAAATATCCTGTTTCTAGTGTTATTGATCGTATAAGCATCTTATTCCGAAACTTTAATGTATTTTCCGGAAGCTGTCTTATAGTACTGAGGAGGAGGATGATTGTGTGTGTAGTCTCCGCTCTCTATGGCGCCTGTAGAGTTTAGCTTCACTTTCGCTTTACAATTGACTTTTGATTGCTTTTTTGAACAATAGTAGCGTTGGCTTTGATTAAGTCGAGAATATGTGTAGCCATTTAGCATTAACAAACAGCTGCCTTTACTCCGATTGGAAGGAATTAATTCGTACTGAAGTTCTGTAAATTAACCAAAAAATATAATAAAGTAACACAAGCCAGCTAAATGAAATCGCAAAAAAATAATGATTTTAAATGACATTGAGAACACTACAAGTGAGTTTGCTCGCGTCGATTCGCTGCGTCATCCGTGTGATTGAGGATTTAGAAAAAAAAAATACAATTTACAATTTCTAATAATAATCTTTATTTTTTTATTATGTCCCTACACATTTTATCCACACGCTTATTGGCATTAAAATAAATACATCAACTGAGACCCCCACCATTTTTATGACATTTTCCCCGTCTCCAGGAACATTTATTTATTTATTTATTTAACACTTCAAGTACAATGTACAATGGCGGACTTAATGCCATAGGCATTTGAACATTGAATTGGAATTAAAGGTAAATATTTACTATATAAATGTATAATATAATATGTATTTTATCAACATGATAAGCCAAAAAATGCACATACAGTCTACGGGAGTCGACAGTCAAAGAGAATCTCAGGACCTCAGACCTGATTTATTCTCTAACTTTAACCTATTTTCCAGAAGATATCTTTAAAATATTACAGAAAGATGATTGTTTTTGCAGTCTCCGGTCTGTATGGCGCCTTTCGAGTCTATCTTCACTTTAATAGCTTGCGTAGACGTCGCATTTTTGATCGCGGACTTTTTTGTCCGCTAAAATAGATCGCTTCCAATCGTATCGAGTAACGCAAACGAGGGATTAAAAATACCGCGTACAAAAAGTCCCCCGAATAACCGAGGACATGCAGAGAGCGGACCGGACAAAAGTACGGGGGAGTCCCCGAAAAAAATAGAACTCGTGTGGCTAGGCGAAGCAACGCACATGGCGGACTTTAGTCCGCATTGTGCGCTCGAGAATGACGTACGTATGCACAACGATAAACGATGACGCAGAAAATCGATTGTAAAATTTTAATAAAAGAAAGAACTTCTTTATATAATACGTCAAAAAAAGAGTATAACGACCGAAATTTGAAGAAAAAGTTGTGGCGATGATGGCACACCGTGTGCGTTGAGTACGCGATAAATCCGCGGCGGACTTTTTATTCGCGGAGCGTACTTTTTTTATCCGCCGCGGAGAAAAGTCCATCGTCTGCGCAGGCCTTATTATATATTACAGAAAAGGGGGTTGATTGTGTTTGCACTCTCCGGTTTTAAGTCGAGAATATGTGTACTCTGTATTTAACATTAACAAAGAACTGTCTTTGCTCCGATTGGAAGGAATTAATTAGTAAGTTCTGTAAATTAACCAAAATAAGCAAAAACGCAACACAAGCCAGCGTGATGAAATTTAAAAAATATACATATTCGCGGCTAGTGATTTTCAATGGCATGAAGTAGTATGACACATCGCGTCCATTTGCTCGCCTCGATTATTTGCCTCGTGGGATTGAAAATTTAGAAAAAAATAATACAACTTACCATTTCTATTACAATCTTTATTGCTTCTATAATGTTTTAATTTTTGTTTTAAATTAGCTCCCTACACATTTTATTTAGATGATTTTTGACAATAAAATACTATAAAAATACCTTATACCTTTTCGCCTCACCATGGGGCCTTTCGTATTTAGCTTCACTTTAGCCTGGAAATTGTAACCTGCTGTTGACTTTTTTGAACATTAAAAGCGGTTGCTTTGTTGGCCTCGAAAGTATGAGTAGCCCTTTCGCAGTAAGAAAGCATAGCGTTTTTTGGTTGGTAGAGATCTGTACTGGAGCTCTGGTAAACCAAAACAGGACAAAAAAAAAACAAATAAAAAAACGACGCGAGCAATATATCGTAACGTTATATTGGCAGCAAGCGATTTTTAATCACAGTAAGGTAGGGTGTCAGAACAAGTGAATTTTCTCGCGTCGAGTTTTTGCTTCGTGTGAATGAGGATCAAGAAAAAAGGATGTAATATTTTATTTTATTTTTATATATTCTATTTGTTTATGTATAAATCCACCTTTTATTTTCGCACTCTTAAAGGAATAAATAATTACGTGAATACATTGAATTATTAGTATTAATTGTTCTTACATTGTTTTTGGCCTGATTAGGAACAAGTAACTATTGACCATTTACATATAACTGATGAGGTGACTATGGCCAAACTATTAAATTAATTATCTAAAAAATAATTCTAATTAATATTCAATAAAGTCAAGTGGAATCCGAGTCTAGAGAAAGACAGAGAGGATCTAAGGACCTAAAAACTGAGCATGAGCATCTTATTCCGAAAGCTTAACGTATTCTCCAGAAGCTGTCTTATAGTACTGAGGAGGAGGATGATTGTGTGTGTAGTCTCCGCTCTCAATGGCGCCTGTAGAGTTTAGCTTCACTTTCGCTTTACAATTGACTTTAGATTGCTTTTTAGAACAGTAGTAGTGTTGGCTTTTATTAAGTCGAGAATATGTGTAGCCGTTTAGCATTAACAAACAGCTGCCTTTGCTCCGATTGGAAGGAATTAATTCGTACTGAAGTTCTGTAAATTAACCAAAAAATATAATAAAGTAAGACAAGCCAGCTAAGTGAAATCGACAAAAATGAAATACGTTTTCGTGACGACCGATTTTGAATGACATTGAGTAGAATTCAAGTGAATTTGCTCACGTCGATTCACATCGTGTGACTGAGAGTTTAGAAAAATAAAATACAATTTTTAATAATAATCTTTATTTATTTAAATTATGCTCTGTATGGTGTCGGACGTAAAGAATAGCACCATCCCATATCTTCCCGTGGGTGTCGTAAGAGGAGACTAAGGGATTTGCCAGAGAATGGGCAGCAGCGTTCTCTGTGCTTTTGTAACAACCGTACTTACTGCGATCGCCAACCCGCCTGCCAAGCGTGGCGATTATGGCAAAACCCCCCAAAATGTCTATGTGACGACACTTGGGGGAGGCTTATGTCCAGCAGTGGACGTCTTTTGGGCTGAAATGATGATGATGATTTAAATTATGTCCCTACACATTTTATTCACACGCTTATTGACATTAACATACTATTCATCAACTGAGACCCCCACCATTTTTATGAAATTTCCCCTCTCTCCATGGACATTAAATTGGAATTAAAGGCAAATATGTACTATATAAATTGTATAATATGTAATTTATCAACACGATAAGACAAAAAATCCACATGCAGTCTACGGGAGTCGACAGTCAAACAGAATATCAGGGCCTCAGACCTGATTTATTCTCTAAATTTAACCTATTTTCCAGAAGATATCTTAAAATATTACAGAAAAGGGGGATGATTGTATTTGCAGTCTCCGGTCTGTATGGCGCCTTTCGAGTCTATCTTCACTTTAACACGGCAATTGTAACCAGCTGTTGACTTTTTCTAACAATAAAAGCGGTTGCTTTGTTGGCTTACGCAGTACAAAGCATTGCCTGTTTTGGTTGGTATAGATTAGTATCGGAGCTCTTGCCCATACCATGACAGAAGATTCCCTTTTAACTCTTCTGTAACTGGCACAACTAACTTCCTATAATAAACTCATTCCTCACCTCACACATATCCATTCTTGTCACACCACACATCAACCTCAACATTCTCATCTCCGTTATATGCAATCTTTTTTCATCCTTCTTCTTCACAGCCCAGCATTCCGAGCCATACAATACGAGAGGTCTAATCAAGCACTTGTATATTTTCCCCTTTAACTTGGCATCCGTGGGTCGCAAGTTGTTCCAGTGACCTGTCGCCATTTCATCCATCCTGAGTTAAATATGTTACATGTGGACATAAATATATAATATGTATTTTAACGACATGAAAAGACAAAAAATAATCACATACAGTCTATAGGAGTCGACAGTCAAAGAAAGAGAATCTCAGGACCTCATAAACTGAAATTTAGTATTTATTCCCTAACTTCTTCGTATTTTTCAGAAGAAGTCTTATAGTATAGAGGAGGATGATTATGTTTGCAGTCTGCGATCTGTATGGCGCCTTTCGAGTCAAGCTTCACTTTAGCTCGGCAATTGTAACCAGCTGTTGACTTTTTTGAACAATAAAAGCGGTTGCTTTGTTGGCCTCGAGAGTAAGTGTATCCGTTTAGCAGTAACAAGGCATTGCCTTTTTTGGTTGGTATAAATTCGTAGTGGAGCTCTGAAAAATAACAAAAAAAGGCCAAAAATTATTCACAAACAATTTTTATTTATTTCATAATTCAAGATGTCGATCAAAAATCAAAATCTTTACGTTAAATGCGCGGCGAGCGATTTTTAATCGTGAGAGAGATGAGAGTAGTGTGTCACACACCACGCGAATTTGCTCGCGTCACTTATTCGCCTCGTTTTTTTTTATATTAGTATCCCTCACAGACCTTGAACCAAGTCCTAGAGAAATATACCGAATTTAATAAACCAGTATTACCCCCATAGGTCTGGAACTGCATGCTTTATATGCTCCAAGAACTGAGTACGGCCAGCTTTAGGGTGGGACTTGCAATGAATCGGTCTAAAACCCAGCATATAACCAACAGAACAAGCTTAGGTTTGAGGAAATATATTATGTCGTACTAACTGGCCTAAGAAGGTACTTGGGCCAGTTAGTATCTTCCGAAAACAGGCAAGAAAGAGAAATCGATCGATGCGTCGAAAACCTGGAAAAGCCACTGGTCTATGAAGACTCTAACGAAGGAATCTCCCTGAAGCGCAACTTCATAGACATGTACATCATGCCCGTCCTAACCTACGGTGCTCTGACCTGGTCACTCACCGAGTCTCAGAAGTTTCGCCTTCGAGTATTCCAAAGAGCATGGAATGCGTGCGTGCATTCTGGGTGTCAAAAGACAGGACAGGGTTCGAAACACCACGCTTAATTCCAAAACGGGCATAGTGGACATTGATGGCTGCTGGCTAAACTGGGATTGTGCGGGTCACGTAAACCGCATGTATGATGAGATGATGACTGCTAGGTTAGTCTCCACACGAAGGGTGCCGAAGACGGACCGCTGTACCGAAGCTGGCCCAGAAAGAGGTAGCGAGAGGATCTAGACGCGTACCGCAAGAGCTGGTTCGATGAGGCACAGGAAAAGATTTCATGGAAGGAATGGGGGGGGGGCCTTTGCCCAGCAGTGGGCAACACATAATAAAAAGCGTTTTTTTTGAACACCTTTCATTTTGAAATGACTAAAGGAATAAATAATTACACTAAAGTACTACACTACTCAGTGTGACTTAGTATTACATATAATTACGTAGTCCTGTACTAACTAACTGTCCTAATTTCAAGTTAAAACATACAATTTATTTCCTAAACATCTAATTCTAACTTTAAAAAACATATCGACACGATAAAAGGAAACAATCAAGCAAATGCAGTCTGTGGGAGTCTGAGTCCAGAGGAAGAGAGAGATAGAGAATATCTAAGGATCCCATAAACTGAGCATTAATATTTATCTTTTAATATATGTTACATAGTAATTTCCAGAAGGTGTCTTACAGCACAGAGGAGGAGTATGATTGTGTGTGTAGACCCCATTCTCTATGGCGCCGTTATCGTTTAGCTTCACGTTGGCCTTGCAATAAAAACCACCTGATTTCTTCTTTGAGCAATTGTAGCGATTGCTGACTTTATGTCGAGAGTACATGTAGCCATTTAGCAGCAACAAAAGATTGCCTTTGCTCCGAGTGGTGGATATGAATTCGTATTGAAACTCTAGAAAATTATAGAAAAAACAAAAAAAAATAATACATTAAAGCGTTACACAAAACAGCTTTTTAAGCAATGTTTGATTTAATTTGGCTGTTTGTGAGTTAAAATTTTGTTTTTTTTTTGTTTGTAAACGCACCCACATAGAAATTCCAAATGTGGAGCTACGTTTAAAAAAACAGAGTTATCAGGAAAAGAGGTTGGTGGATGTGGTCTCCGATCTCAATTAGAGATGAGTCTGATATCATGTCACAGGTCTAATCAAATCAAATCAAAATCATCGATATTTTAAAATCATTTCATCATGCAATGACAAAGATAAAATCATCAATGCTTTTAAATCATTACTAGAATGAACGCGAACTTCGGTGATTCGGATCAGACGGACCCGGGCCGTTTCGGGCGTGTGAATTGCGACGTTCCGAGGCTGCGCGATCGGCGATTCTGAAGTCGCAGAACTCGCATATTTCGATACAAACACCGGGACTGGGCGCACGAAACGGTAATAATGCTTTCACTTGCGTTGTTTACGTTTGCATGCGAAATGCGCTGCCTTAAAATACCCTGCCATGAATGTCACAAACTAAGAAAAAAATTATTACGAGCGCTAACTCACAAACTCGACCAATGCCTACAAAATAAAACTAACGATAATTTCACTAAGCCGTTCCGCGATCATTTGAGCATCTACTCACAATTGAAGTGACGAGATCTAATACTCAAAAAAAATCATTGATGATTTTATCATTGTTCCTGTCATTGATATTTTTTTGTCATATCGATACAGAAAAATCATAACTCAGCCCATCTCTAATCTCTATGGCGCTATTATAACCCACCTTCACTTTGGCCAGGCAATATGCACCATGACTGTATGAATGCCTATTTGAACAATAGTAGCGTTTGGTAAATTGATCTCGAGATTACGTGTAGCCGTTTAGCAAAATCACACGATTACCTTTGCTTTGACTGGTTTGTATAAATTCGTATTAAATCTCTGAAATAATTACACTCTTAACAAAAATAACTACCAGCTACTTGAAATTGAAAGGTGACAGCGTACTTTCTAAAACTTTGTCAACGTGTATACAGCATGAATTTTTAGTCACCATCCAAATTGAGACATTTTAATCTTTGGCGAAAACCATTGAATACGTGTTTTTTCTTTTAGTATCACTTAAGGTGGTCCCGTTGATCATCCCGCCGCCGTTTTTTCAATAGATGGCGCTGTAGTCTTGCATTTGGGTATTATTTATGATTACGCATAACTAAAATATATTTGATGGACAATATTCTATTTGCGTAAACTAGCCTTTTGTCTTGATTTTTCCACATATACAGCTTACTTGTTAACTCTTCTCAAACGGAGATTTTAGAAATTTCCACCAGCCGTCTCAACTTCATATATGTACACACCATGCACACACACACATGCACACGTAAATGGTTAATTTCTGAACCGCTAGATGGCATTGTCATCAAAAACGTTTAATTAGGAAACATGCTGATATCATATTTATCAATATTTTGTGACAAAAATGTTTAAAAAAAAACATACAAGAAGGGCCACTGCAACGTTTTTATTTTAGTTACTATTTTTTTTACAATAATTACCATTCTAAAGTACCTACCTAACTTGAAACGGAATGTCTCTCGTTTGATTGACGTTTTCTCTGTTGGGAACAATAAACATTCAATGTGCGAAAATCTTTTGTATTTTCTCTACTCGAATCTACCGAAAGTTAGCAGACATGGTTGTAGGGACTAAACTTCTAGGTACGGTATGTAAACATCACAGGGAGATTATATTTTATACATCAGCTTCTACACATCAACAAGAGAATCTTATGTTCTGGTTCTGGAATCTCAAATTAGTTGTCATAAATGTGTTGTGTAAGTGTACCATTTGATAAAAGCATTGTGTCCGTTTTCAATGCCGCAATGAAGTTCTGTTCAAACAAAATATGAATGTGGTTATGTTGTGTTTTACACTAATTATATAATTAACTATTGTAAGTAATGCTTTTTATTCAAGTAGTATTAGTATTCATTTACCCAAAGTAAGGAGCCTGTCAGGGTTCGAACATACAACCTACAATTCATAAGTCAAGGCCATTTATCACTGCCCCCCCTTTCAACTACATAACACAATAAATTGTTTATAAAAAACAATCAAAGTCAAATCATATAGGCACTTATAAGGCAAAAAAATACAATTGATATAGACTCAAAGCATTTATTTAAATACCATTTACAGGCAGTTTTGAATTGACAAAGACTCAGTCTCTCTATGGAGAAGAACGTACGGTCAGTGGGTCGTCTTAGGGGTGCAAGAAACTCCATGGACACTCTTTTTAAAAACAAGTTGTTACAAAATCCTGGTTACATTATTCTTTTTGCTTCTACATGCGAGAACAATGTATAACAATTTAATACCTACAAAGATTAACTAGGTGACCTAGCAGTTAAGAGATGACCAGTCTCGAATAACGGCGGCCATTCTGCTCAAACAGTTGTAAAGAAGCTGTATGATGCAAGTGCAACACACGTGCCAACATTAGCGACCCATACCATGACAAATTCTCAACTGCCATGCTCGTTAGTGTCACCTAAGAAAAAACTAAAACTATTTGCAAAAAAAAACTGTCTTCAAAAAGCAAAAAAGTGAAAAATAACTTTAGCTTCAGAAGTCGGTGACATGTTTGTTTTCAGTTTTTTTGCCACCAACTTCTCTGAAACTAAAGTTATTTTTCACTTTTTTTTCTATTTTTTTTTTAATCCATATTTAGTTGTAATATCCTAATAAATTATTTGCTATGAATGTAAATACATTGTTAACAATACATAATGATGGTAATATGCTTATCACCATAGATCGGAGTAGGTAGATTGATTTTTGGTACTTGTATCATAAATGCACACAGAAAGAATAACATGGATAAGCCATTTTTCCGGAAAGTAATTCCGGTATTTCCAGACTCAATTAAATATTGTTAATGTTGGTAGTGATATATTACTACTCAATTCATCAATCAATCATTTAAAGGAAGGTGTCAAAACTAAATTAATTTATTATTTATCTGTTGAATAATAAAAACAATCGAATTCCGATCGAAGAATTAATATTGGTAACCATGGATCAGCTGGTTCGTACTAAGATCAGGGGTTATGACCTGGCCAGCTGATAGGTATATGGGTCGGAGGTCATGACCTGGTCAGCTGAAGGGCTCTGTAGATACCTAATATGGATTGCTTATTTTATTAAATAAGTATGTTTAGTTTTCCCCGGGTGGTTATGCAGCGATCGCTCAAGAGAGTCTTCAGACTTCACGCCGCCGCGCCGTGCCGTCGCATGCTTACTTGAAAATTCATCGCAGTTTATGTCCGATTAATTATATTCCGCAGCAGCGTAATCAGCCTATAATGTTCGCACTGCTAGGACACAGGCCTGTAATCCACCACGCGGGCCCAGTGCGGGTTAGTCTTATGTCCGAGTGGATACCAAATATAAAAATTTTAATTAGTTCTACCAACATATTTATTTCTTCTAAATTACTTACCTACCTACCTGTTTTCTTAAATTTTTGAGGTAATAATGGTACTATCAATACAAGTTTGTTTTCTTATTACCTTACTACGTACGTACCTAATAGTACCTACATTACGGCCGCGGTTTATAATGACTACTTTGCTGGTCGCGCTGATTATGACCGACAGCGCACAGCGACAGCAAGGGCTGCAATGATGGCCAAGCTGAAAGGCCTAGAGCGTAGCTAGGCTAGCTCGAGGCAATCATAGCGTGACCAACGAAGCAGTCATTGCGGGCCAAGGTTTGTATAGTGCTTTACTCAAAAATTCAAGTACCTAATCCTAATAACCTCTTTATCCTTTCGCGCGAACAGTAAAGCCCCGCAACCAGCAAGTAATTTAAATAAAAAATATATTAATAAACTAGAATTTTAGTTAAAATGACAACAGTACAGTTACTAAAATTCAACACCGTCTTTCCGGGTTTGATATCTAAATCAGGCCTCCGTCACTCCATGTACTTGCGCGCTATAAGTGCCTACCGCCCAGCCGAGCGGTCTCGGTCCGCCGGCTTATAGTCCGGGGAATTTACGCCGAATATTAGGCTAACTTTGCATTAATTAAAAACAGCGATTTTTTTCATTGAATGTGTAGGGTATGGACAGGAGAGTATATTAGGCTGTGTCCCGCGAAAAGTTCACCTCCGCGTATACGTTTTTTTTAAGAAAACGTCTAATATGTATTTAACTTGGTGGAAAAAAATATAAACAGGTATGTTTATTTGGAGTATTTGTAGAACAGATTGAGTACTACAAGTAGGTCAGAAAATTAAACATTTTCGTCCACGGAACATTCGTATTTTTTTTTAAATCTTATAATTTGACTTCGTACTTAAGGCAAAAATATTAACAGGACAAAAATAGTGCTAAAATGATTTATATTACCATGTCTACCTATTATTATGAAAATTAAACAAATTCTGCTCCGGACTTCACAGAAAATCAAGAAAAACAAAAAATCTTAAATACTACTTACGGCAAAAATGTAACAGGATTTAAATTCATTTAATAATGATAAATATATAAATCCAAACCTTAATCCCCCAAAATTAAACAAATTAGAGCGATAATTAATATTGTCAAAGTAAAAATTAAATTACGATGCACGGTGTCAGCGCTAAGCAGCGTGCGGCGTACGGCGTGTGCTAGTGTGCGTAAACAAGATAAACGCTGCGTTCATTGTGTGCGTATGACTGTGTTGTTGTTTGAGAGTCGGTGTTTTATTGAGTTACGCGATTGTACACCTTATTCCTATTTCGGAAAGATCAAATTCCTATGAAAGTGCTGCGCGAAATACGAGAATAAAGCTTGCAGACGTATTTTACGTAAACATTAATTGATTTTTTTTCACGATTTGCTTTAAAGTGTTTAATTTTCGTGTAAATAGGTTAGAAATAGCCTATAAATGAAAGTTAAACTAAATTAAACCCTGTTACCTTTTTGCCTCAACCGCTATTGTAAAAAAACTGGTAATAATAACTTCCGGTAGTACAATTTGTTTAATTTTGTTTATTGGCGGTGTAATATATTCATTTAAGTTATTTTATGTAAAAAAACCGCTGTTTATATTTTTGCCTTAAGTACAATCCAAAAATTTCGTAAATGTTTTTTTACCGTAATTTCCGTGGACGAAAATGTTTAATTCTGAAAAAATATATTACTGTCACCAATTCTTTACATAAAGTATCTAAATTTGTCCTGTTAACATTTTTTCCCATGTTTTTATTCTCAAAAACGCGTTTTCGTCTTTTTCAGCTTGATCCGGTCTCGGAAAGTGTTTAACTTTTTTTTATTATTTGAAGAGCTAAGGTCAAGTACACGATTCAAGAAAAAAATCGCTGTTTATATTTAATGCAGGGTTCAAATCTAAAAGCCCCGGACTATTATCAAATTCAGTGCGGTTTTCGCCTCGCAAGCGAAGCGCGCGCACGCCGTTCAATTTTAATAGTGCTGTTCGTTCGTACGCGTATTACGATGCCGTGTGGTGCCTATAATTATGTTTTATCTAGGTTTCTTCCACAGTCAGCACCAATATATAAAACAAAACAAACTTACAAATATAATAAAACAAACTTTAAAAAAGAGTACCGACTTCAAAACACTAAACCGTAAGAAATAATTTTTTCTTTGATGTCGGTGCTTTTTCGATTCGTAATTACCAGCTGTTAGCACTACCATAAAAAAAAATTATTTCTTACGGCTTAGTGCTTTATTTGAAGTCAGTTCTCTTTTTTTAAGGCTTTTTTTTTCATTTCTAGTGAACATCTCCGAAGATCATCATCAAACTAAGAAGTATTTATTATACTTATTTTAAAACGTTCTCCTAAATGTAACAAATCCTTTTCTGAAAACCGCATCGATATCGGTTTAGCCAAACGCGAGATTATCGCGCACAAACATACATACCTACAAACCATACAAGTCAAACTTCTCAGTTTGGCCTGTATGTCTGATCACCTCCTTTTTTTTAAGTTGGTTAAATATTTTATAAATGATACATTTTTTACCTGCCACATAAAAGTCAGAACATATTCACAGTTCTCAATAACATAGATAAAAAGTTATGTTAATTTAATTTTATCGAAGAGGCAGCCCTGCGATTACTGTGGAATCGCGCGGTGCGAAGCAATCACTGCTGTACGCTTGAGCATTTAGGCGCATTTTAGCATACAGTGGTTGTTGACGCGAGGGAGTAGGCAATTATCGTAATAGGTATTGGATGTTTTCTACTGAGTGAAGTATCTGTCCTAATCTGTGTCTAAATCTAAACTAATATTATAAAGAGGAAAGATTTGATTGTTTGTTTGTTTGTTTGTTTGCATTGAATAGGCTCCGAAAGTACTGAACCGATTTGAAAAATTCTTTCACTGTTGGGAAGCTACACTATCCGCGGGTGACATAAGCAATATTTTATTTTCAAAAAAATTAGGGATCCTTACTAAAACTGCAATTATGTAACCCAAGGTGTATAAAAATTACCTAAAATATTCTTTACATCGCGTGCGCTGCGAAAACTATTGATGATAGAATAAAATAATGTATTACGACTTTGCAGAACACATCATTATTTACAAAAAGTGTCGCGACAGCATATGTCTAACTATTATATTTATGCCACAATAAGTGTTCTTTTATTTAAAAAAATATATTTTAATGCCGCCGTTAGAAAAGGCTCTGTATTTGTATCTTGGTATTAATCCTTATCGAAATAAATTACTTCATATTCAAGACTGTTTCAATACCTTTATAGAACTGTTTGAATTATTCAATTCGAACATTCCATTCGAAAGATATCACGAGTTTAAAAATGTAAGTATTAGAAAAAAGTTGCGTGGTCGCCGCTCACCCTGCTCAGCTGGCTAGGCATCACCTAATACGATGTAGGCGTCACTGGAGTACGGGCCGTTCGGGAGGGGAATATTCAAACTTTGTTTATAATTATTATTTTTTAGTTCATCATCATTCATCATTTCAGCCAAAAGACATCCACTGCAGGACATAGACCTCCCCCAAGTGTCGCCATTGACATAAGTAAGGGGGGTTTTGACATAATCGCCACGCTTGGCAGGCGGGTTGGCGATCGCAGAACAGTTGTTACAAAAGCCCACAGAACCCTGCTGCCCATTCTCTGGCAAGTCCCTTAGTCGCCTCTTACGACACCCACGGGAAGATATGGAATGGTGCTATTCTTTACGTCCGACACCATACAGAACCAAAAAAATTATCTGTGGTGTGAAATTCTGTATGGTGTCCATACAGATTTTCACACCACAGAGACTTTTTTTAGTTACCTGACGCAAATAGAAGGGTTTATTTATGTTTGTGTATTGTTAAATACCCGTGCGAAGCCGGGGCGGGGTGCTAGTTACTAATAGTTTGCGATTTAGTTAGTTTGAGTTGACGGCAAGGTCGACTTTGCTCGAACAAGGTTGTCAAAATAATGACCACAATACACATGCATTCTTGAGTAATGTTACTTTTTAGTGTCCACGACGCTGCGACGGTTTGTGACATTTTCGTTGTATTGTAGGTACATATGTAATTATAATAGTAGGTACGCACGACCGCTGATCAAGGTATGAAAAAACCAGTTTATGCAAATTTGTCACTGTATAGAATATATAGACAAAGCGAGGCCACGTTATACTGGAAGTGTAAAGCTTGATGTGTCGCCGTGTGAACATACATGATAATTCCACATAAACTTACCTATTTTGTCCGAGTCGTAACATTGCGCGAATTCATACTTTACATAGTACTTTCTAACCCACCATCTTCTCGTCTTTTTTCTTTGACTTTTAATAATAATTGTGTACGCCGCAGCCAACAACACTACCTCGGTGGCTGGATATCGCCTGCCTTGTGAAACGAAACTTCGTGATGTCGCTAGATATGTCAGGCGAAGTTTCGCGAAGTCGCACGATTTCGTCTGACGTCGCTGCGGACATAAGTCGCGCGTTGTCGCCATATTTGTCAGGCGAAATCGGCCGGCTTCGCTTGACATGTCGCCGATACATGTCGTGGCACATTTGTCCCCTAGTGTATCCTTGGCTTTACTTATTTTTATTATCGAACTAGCAGGCCGCCCCGGCTTCGCACAGGTATAACACAACAATTTCAAAATTATAAATTTAATACCTACATAATCATTTCTTGACATTGATTCCTCTCCCGTACGGCGGTACGGCCCGTGCCCGCCAACATCGCTTTATTTATAACTAGCGACCCGCCCCGGCTTCGCGCGGGTGCAATGCAGATACTAAATATACTACAGAATGTCTGTCGACATCACATTGGAAACCTCTAACATTATCTGTGTTTCTCTACTATATTATGCATATATTATACTTATAAACCTTCCTCTTGAATCACTCTATCTATTAAAAAAAAACCGCATCAAAATCCGTTGCGTAGTTTTAAAGATCTAAGCATACATAGGGACAGACAGCGGGAAGCGACTTTGTTTTATACTATGTAGTGATACGTCATTGACTGTAGGTAATGAAACAAACTTTTTGTTTTTAGATCATTTGGAAAGCCTGTTACTCTGAGCAATTTTTAACATAGGAGGTCGACGGCTGCTTATTTTTTTTTTACCTAATATTTTCGTCTGCAATCATAATGTATAATTTTGTATACCTAATCAAATATAAATCAAATTGACACAGAGACTGGAAAAAAATCTTTGTTTTATTTATTTAACGCTAATTTTGTCTGCGCTTATATGCAGTTTAATTTAGAAAATCGATTCGTATAGATTTCTCAAACTTGAAGATCTGATTCTAATAATCTACCTATCCGAACCAAACGCTAACGATCTACCACCAACCGAATCGACAATCAAATCCATCACCAAATGAAATCCAAACGTAGTTAGAAATCCGCTTTCTCTCTTTCTAACTAAGGGTAACATAGCGGAGTAAAAAGGATAGCGCGAATTTTGTGATTTAGATTTCGGTTCTCGGAAATCTAACAGACATTATAATGCGATCAATATAATCTTTACTGTCAAGCATTTAAAGACTACATTTTCGAGATTAAACGTTGATGTATTTTGTTTTATGCTTCAATGTTTCTTGGAAATAGAAAGAATGTATATACCTAAGGTTTGTAAGTTTACGTAGTTTCAACCAAATTAAATACTAATGCATATTTGGAAACTTTTCTGCTAGTCCTAAGCCTAGATTAAAGCATGATGGAAAATCGCACAATAACACGAATAGCTCTAGTTCAGTTACCACTTCGCCTTTTTTACAGTCCGGTCAACCGACTTTGACTTCTATTCCGTAGACATAAGAATGAAATTAAAAGCAAAAACGACAGTTAGGTTTGTGTTTTTCACTGTGATCATTATTATTAGAAACAGTTACGACGCTTAATTTTCTCCCAACATAACCTTGACTGCGTCGGTATGTTTTAGTAGGTAAGCAGGTAGTACTTACCTACATTCATGAATGTAAATAGTGTGATGAATGAATGTAATGTTATATAATGTAAGTACATTATTAGTTTATTAGATAAACCGCGAAAAGTCCACGTAAAAAAAGCTGTGGCTTCATAACGAATGTTTGGTATGTCTGAATACCTACTTGTTAATAACTAATAAGTTTTAGCTATCACGCAATAAAATTAGCCAACCATTAACCAACTCCGAATTACACATTTCATCCCTAATAGGTACTTTCAAACATTGGTTTGGGTGAACAACTTGACATAGTTTAAGAATATTTAACTTCATTCTTATGAAATTATAAATCTAATTTACCCAAATTAGATTTATCTACCTACCTACCTACTTGTTTGAAGAATGAAATCAAAAGTCACGCACACACTAAGACTTACTGTCACCACCTTACAATGACAACGCCACGCCATCTAGTATCAACAGATAATTATTTCGAGTTTTGTTATGCAAGGGGCTCGATTGTTCTTTAGATATCCGGTAGATGGTGTGACTCCAAGCACGCACACTAGCAAAGATTTTTCGTTTTTTTTCGGCCCTGGAAATCCTACAAACCTTGTTATTTCTTTATGTTTGAAGGGATTTGCGACAACACTAATTCGTAATAACATCATGTTGTTTCATTACTTCTACAAAAAGCATATAAGTATCGAGAATTTGAGAAAAAAACAATGTATGGGAAAGCGCGATTAAACTTCCACCTTAATACAAAAATATTGAGATATCATGGACACCGCCGCGCCGTGCGTAGACACACGCTGGGTAACTACGCGGGCTGGCCGCCCCCTTTCCATTGAATGTTTGTGCGGCAAGTGTAGTATTTTTAACGTTTAACTTAGTGACCAGGCAGAGCGGATAATTTTTTCGAGAAATGATTTCATGTGAAAATATGAAAATTTCACATATCGATTTTTTTTCAAAAATGGAGTTAGTTAATGATACATAATGCCTAGAAAAAATTTGGACGGTGACTAAAAAATCTTGCAGTATATTAGACACGCTGTGAAATATTGACCTGTATCGTTTGTGACGTTTAGATTGCACGCTCTTAACAGAATAATCAGAAATAATAACTCCACTTTATATAATTTATATTTGAAATCTTTATTGTCTTTATTGCAACATAATTTTGAGATGCGTATTGGATTAAATTATTAACACTTAGACCATGGCCAATGTATTAAAATAATAATTGATTGATACAGTCTGTCGACACAATAAGTAGAAACGATCATGCAAATACAATCTGTAGTCCAGGAGACCGAGTCAAAAGATCTTAGGACCTGGAAACTGAGGTCTTATGATTGTCTCTATTTTATGCTGGAAGTTTAATGTACTCTCCAGTAGATGTCCTATAATACTCAGGACGAGGATGATTGTGGGTGTAGATCCCACTCTCTATAGCCCCGTGAGCATCCAGCTTCACTTTAGCCTTGCAATTCACGTTTGACTGCTTTTTCGAACAGTAGTAGCGAAAGCTTTCCTTGTATCGAGAGAATGTGTAGCCGTTTAGCAGTAACAGGGTATTGCCTTTGCATCGATTTGTAGGTATGAATTGGTATTCGTACTGAAGCTCTGTAAAATGACCGACATAAAGCAAAAATTTAAATGTGCAATGGTGATTAGAAAAATACCTTATAAAATAGTGTGTTAGCAGTTAATAGCATGCGTCACATTCCAAGCGAATTTGTTCGTGGCGAGTATTCGCCTCGTATAAATAGGGATTTAGGAAAAAAGCTTATCATTTTTTTTTTTTTAATCTTTATTTGGTATTCTTTTTATAACACGTATCCAACAAAGACGAAACGACGCGGTCTATGAAATGCTTTTTTTTAATTATTAAGTTAATGTTGACTATGGATAAATAACTATGGATTATTTAAAGTTGTAATTAAAATGGTATCCGACCTAAATCCATTCAAATTGGACTAAATTAACATATTAATTTAGTTCTGCTACTTCTTATTGTAAATACTTGCAAAAGTATTATTTTCTATAAATAGATTATATTCTAACCTACACATGAAAAGTAGAAAAAAAAACCGGCCAAAGTGCGAGTCGGACTCGCGCACGAAAGGTTCCGTACCATTATTTATATAATGACCAAAAAAAAACACGTTTTTGTATGGGAGCCCCCCTTAAATATTTATTTTATTCTGTTTTTAGTATTTGTTGTTATAGCGGCAACAGAAATACATAATCTGTAAAAATTTCAACTGGCTAACTATAACGGTTCATGAGATATAGCCTGGTGACAGACGGATTGACAGCCGTTTGACCCTTTGGGTACGGAACCCTAAAAAACCAGGGAAATATACGTTATGGAAAAATGTGTGAAGTGAGAGGTTCCAAGAACTTCAGTAACGAGGTATTATCTGAATAAAAAAACTTTTTTTATAGGATTTTTTTTTTTTGATACTTCATTGCTTTTTCAAACAATAGTAAGGCCAGATTTCTTTGACTTTGTCGAGAGTATGTGTAGCGGTTTAGTAGTAATAATTAACTGCCCGTGCTGCGATAAATCGGTATGAACTCATATTTCATGTCTGAAAAATTACCGTAATAATTTAGTCTGACTTCGTATAGAAACTCTCGGAAAAGAAAAGAAAAAATACATAAAAGAGAGGTTACTATGCAGGCTGACGACGTCATTAAATAAACTACTATAGTACTTCTACATTCTAAAATCTTAGTATAATATTCTGAAATTGTACATCAATACGGAATTAAAATAAATCATTTTGGATAGGTACCAAACATTTAATTCAACGATACAATTTCTATTTAAAATATCTTATTGTGTATTATCTAAAAGTTATGTTAGATAGGTGCTTACAGTAAATTACTAGAAATTAATTAATTTTCGCAGTCTCTCAGTTTCTTGATTGGATTGATTCTGTCGTTTGAAAATACCAATCATGGGGATCATCATTCTCTTGCCCTCATTCCAACTTTTTTGGGGTCGGCGCAGCATGTCTTCTTCTTCCATACTTCTCTATTATTTGCCATCTCATGAGATATGATATACCTCTTTTCTTGCCATACCATCCTTCACACAGTCCATCCTTCGTTCCTTTGATCTTCCTTTACTCTTACCCATCCACATTTATACTCAAAACTTTCCTCACGACATTTTCCTCATACCTCCGCATCACATGCCCATACCACGACAACCGATTACCATATATCTTTTCAGTCACCGGCGCGACAAGACTAAATAAACTTTAATTTATACCAATACTATACTATATAGCTGAAGAGTTTGTTCGTTTGTTTGTTTGTTTGCTTGAACGCGCTAATCTCAAGAACTACCGGTCCGATTTGAAAAAAATAATTAATTCTTTCAGTGTTAGATAGACCATTTATCGAGGAAGGCTATAGGCTATATCATCACGCTACCTCATCACCAATAGGAGCGGAACAGCAATGAAAAATGTGACACAGACGAAGTTGCGTGGGTCAACTAGTTAATAATATATCGTCGACTATTTTATTAACCTCTATGTCCCACGCGTTCCGAATTCGGATGATCGGATTCGGACGTTCGAATGGAAGACTGGAAAGTTATGGGGGAGGTCCTTGGCCAGCAGTGGACGGACAGAATATTAGCCTAATTAGAATATTATACAATGAAAAAAATACATCGAAACATCGATATTATGAGAGCCTTAATTATTCTGAAACTTGATTGATCAAATACTTTTAGTATTTAAAAACACACATCAAGATAAAGGACAAATAATACCGTCACGTAGGTTACATCATTAATACAGCCTTAATTTTTTGCTGATCCGCGCAACTTTGTTCGCGTCACATAATACTAAGAGTGATAAATTTTCCCTGTTTTTGCAACATTTTTCATTGATGCTCCGCTCCTAATGGTCGTAGGTGTAGCATGGTGGTATATAGCCTATAGCCTTCCTCGGGCTAAATAAATGGGCTAAAGTTTTTTTTTTATTCGAACCAATCTTTCCTGAGATTAGCACGTACAAACAAACTCTTCAGCTTCTATACATATACATACAAATAAATAAAATTGAAGTGTATGTTTGTAATATCAAAATAACCGCTTTTTACTACATGCATATGAATGTATGTATGTACGGTACATATCACAAAATATTTTTTTTTTTACAATTTTTGTCTGTCTTTGTTCTGTCTGTATGTCAGTACTACTATATTAGGAATAATCTAAAATTATTATAATAATAAAAAAATGCAAAAACGAAAAATAAATTCAATAACTTATTTGTTAAATTCCACGCAGACGAAGTCGCGGGCACAGCTAGTTATTATATAGATTTATCGTCAATCTAAAGTGGCCCAAAAAAAAACAAAATATTAAATATCCTAACCCTAATTCAGCTTGATCAAGTTTCCGTTGTTAGAAACGACATAGTTTTCTCTGTGATGATCGTGGGTACACACCAGCCTCTCAACGTATTTCTCGTCTGCCGTCAGCTTCACCTTCGCTTTGCAGCCGCAGGAGACTCTTCGAGAACAGTACCAGTTCAGTCTGGTGGACTTGCTGTAGGTGTAGCCGTCTAACAGCATTACAATCCCGTTACGCCGGTTCACAAAAGTTGGTCGAACTGGAAAAAAGACTATGGTTTAAGATCCAGTTTTCTATGGCTAAAAAGATCAGTCAAGCATCCAAAGATGAGCTTTTTTGAAAGATTAAGCAAAGCATTTTATGTTTTGATTATTTTAAGTAGTATTAGTATAACATAAACATCATGGCTGTTATCCCCGAAGGGTTATCCAGAGGTGTACCTAATGTACTTCCACATTTCACCAGTTACGTTAAAGTGCAATGTAATAGGAGGCGAGCCTATTGCACTCAACCAAGCACAAATCCAGCTGGCTGCTACAGAGTAATTCAAACCAAGAGAAAAACCCAATAAATTTTCGCCTGGCCTAGGAATCGAACCCAGGACCTTATGCTTAGCAGTCGCGCATGCGTCCACTAGACCAACGAGGCACTCAATTTTGAGCAGATTTATAAGTGAATCAATTTGGTTGAACTGTAATGTCGCGTAGCTTAGCTGGTTTACGATATATATGGTTACATATTTCCCTTTTCACGTAGAAATAGCCAAATAAAAGCGGCCTGATGGATTTTCAACAGTTGGCTCAATGCGGAAAGTTTATATTCCAAAAGTGCAGTTTTAGGCATTCATTCGCTTTGAGTATGTGAAAATGGGCACATTAACACAAAAATTAAGGTGTAGCTTTCAAAGCAACTTAGTGTCATTGGAAATTCTACAAGTTACGCACCTTTTTCATCTGGGTAGTAAACAACAACTGCAAGGAAAATATTAAGTTTAGTAAAATTCCATGCATCAGTTTTAATGTGTAAATTGTGCAAGTAAAATAATGTTGGATTGTCCTAGCATATGTATACAACAAATAATAGAATTTTTAATTAAAATAATTTTATAAAAATACATAAGTAAGTACCTACATAAAAATTTACACAATGACTTAAATTATTATTTAACTTTTGACCGCCACAGCCATGATGACAAACCAAAATGTGCTCAGCACGCCATGGTCATGACAACATGACAGTATTAAAGGATGAATTCATAGCTTGGAGCCGAGCTTTTTTGACAGTTAATTAAACTTATATAGGAAGGATAAGTAAAACAAAATGATTACCTCTTATTAGTTTTATTCTTATTACATACATTATATAATTACTTTTCATAATAATATAATTAAACTTACACAGGAAGGACAAGACTAAAACTAAACCACAAGTTCCTTATTACTTTTATTTTAATTACATACATTAATTTACACTTCTTTCCCATCTTCTAGAAGACCTTAAAAAACATCTTCAATAACGGAAGAACGAGAACATACATTGATAGCAACTTAAATTCTTTTTAATTTCATCCATGTGCAACAGGTTCACCTACCTTAAATAAGTAAGTTGTACGGTCACAGAGAGGAACCTATTTTATTAATTTGTAATATTGTATTGTTTGTGACTATACTGAAGTGTTGTTAACATAATTGGTAAAGTATTATAAAAATAAAATAAAAAACCTTTATTAAGACAGCATGGCCCAAAGTGAAACAATAAGTTAAAAGTATGTTCATAGACACTATTATCGTAGGTAAGTTTATCAAGCCCTATGCAATCCATGTAGCTTGACAAACCAACCAATTGTATGCCCATCCAACGTTTCTGCAAGTACCTTCAGAATGTCATCATAGAAAGGGTTCAGGATTTAGAGATAGCCACAATAAAAGTCATTGTAAACGATTTTGTACACCTATAAGCTCAAATTCAAAACTCTAATCAAAAAATTACATGTATTTTTTAAAATTCTGATTTAATGTTTTTGTTTGAATCTGACATATATTTAAGAGGACTTAAACATGGTAAACTTACCTTGAAACTTGCTGCTAGAGCTATTGAGTAAACGGAAAAAAGATATAAAACAAAATGGTAACCGCTGAAAAAAAAAATATTGATATTTCGCAAAAAAAAAGGTCTATGACCAAATAATACCTAGTTACGCAAAGAAATATACGTTTACATACAGATATTCAAGCACAATCAGGTAATTCCTATCAAATCAAATAAAAATTAAAGTGTATGAAGCAAAGCATATTTTATGATTTGTAGGCACTGGAACCAGTGCTACTCTTGTAGAAAACCCTCATGAAAGTTTGGTATCATTACAAATATTGTAATTTTACACTGTATTCATACCTAACTGATTATTAATGAGGAATATACAGAAGTCAAATTTTGACAACATTCAAAGCCTATTACTACGTACTTACCGCCTCCAGCAACCTCCAGTGACCACCGACATATCCCAAAATCAATAATATCACTGCTAAAACACAAAACCATCACTTAACTCACTTGATTTTCACTTAATTCACAATTAACCATAAGAATAACACACATAAAAATAAAACATTTTGAGGTTAGAATCACTGAGAACAATAGTTAATAACTCACTTTAACACATAGAGTCTTTATATTTTCCATACATAACATATTATTAGCGGTTTATAGTATCTTTTGAAATATCTCAAAACAGCAAAATCGCGGTAAAAATAAACAAACCAAAATATTTGTTTTGACATTTGACATTTGCAAAATGTTTACGAACGAACTAAGGCGCGTTCCATTTCCACACACCATTCTTTACTTTGGTAGTTGATCTGTATGAGGTAGTTGGTGTGTACAATAGTATATTTCATTACGAGTGCGTAAAACCCTGTCATTGCAAAGAGTTCCGACAATCACGCGATCCGTACCGTACTTTATGTTCAAAATATAGGGAACAGCTGATTTTTTTTTCACGATTTCGGGTTTGGTCTCATAGTAAAAGTTGTTCATGATGATGAGTAGAATGACCTCTTAAAAGGGTGTTGGTGTTTTACCAATAACCCTGTATAAGTGCTAGTCTCTTTGCTACTCTCTTGGAGGAGGGTGATAGAATCATCGGGAGTGACGAGGGTTCGTAGCGGGCGGCCGCTATTATCAGAGGATTTTAATGTGGTTAATGGCTTTATAGAAGAAACGTTTCCAAAGCCGTTTCATAAACTGAAGGATGGTGGGCATTCTAACGCCTACGTTTATACTGTTGCGGGTGTTGGATAGAATGTTCACAAATACAAACCAAACTTCTTAAAATCCCATAAACAATTCAGCCTGCCAGTTATCTTCAACATTAAATTACTATTTCCATAACATATACGGCCATTTCTGGCATAATATGGGGCTCCCGTGACCCTACGCAAGAACCGGTTCTGCAAGGTTTGCATCCTATGGATGTACTTGGGCTTGGTATGTGCGTACACGACGCAAGCGTACGTTATAATGGGACGGATCGCCACGGTATGGAGGCGCAACTTGCAACTTGAGTGACAAGTTGCTTTTTGCCGATATCATGAAATGAAGCCTACCTATAGCAAAGGCACCTCGGTCGCGAGCAGCTTTGATGTGCGCCGCGAAGGACGCCGCGAAGGAAGGAGGAAGGACGAAGGTGGTTGTCAAGAAAGATTCCTAAGTACTTAGCTTGCTTCTTCCAAGGGATAGGCTTACCGTACATAGTGATCGCGATTAAATTTTAATTGTACTCTGTCACTTTAATGTACTATAAAAGTATTGTCTTTATCAAGAAAGCCAAGAAAGACTGCGAAGTAATCAAAACATGTTCCGACATGCTCGCAGGCGGCGGTTGCGACTCGACTTGCGCGCGCCTTCTGTAAACGAACCGTTACGGAAATTTCCGAATACCCCCGAAACTGTGATCGGCTCAGCCAACTAGTCAGCCCCCGTTTTCACAAACGCTCGGATCTTCACAACCGACTAATCGGCTAGTCGACCAAAATCAAAGTCGGGAAATCTCTAGTTACAATACATCATCATTCCCCTGTCCTTATCCCAATTTATTTGGGGTCGGTGCAGCATGTCTTCTTCCACGCTTCTCTACTACTCGTCACTAGCAGTCACCTCCTTTCTAGCCATTTCTTCCTTCACACAATCCATCCATCGTTACCTTGGTCTTCCTCTACTCCCAGAGCCATTTACAATTCATATTTAACATTTTCGATTACAGTTGTATTGTATACAACCTCATAGCCAGAATTATCCATCAGCAAAGTGCTCTAAAATACAGCCTTGTGGAATCGGACCGTACTAAATGTGCCCAACCCAGTTCTCAAAAATGGCAATATAACATTGTACCTACTGGGATCAATCCATCATCACTGACAGGACTATTGTAGCCAATGAGCCTGATATAGTAGTGGTGAATTGATCAGAGCGGCGCGCAATGATTGTTGGCATAACGGTCCCGCATGCCGAGAACTTCGTGAAAGCCGAGAAAGATAAGCCAATCAAATATCTTGACTTGGCTCGCGAGGTTGTCGATATAATGGGATGTGGACTCTAGGATCATTGTGCCGATAGTTGTATCATCCAATGGCTTAATAATTGCCAAGAGCCTTGACCAAGATCTGAGGAAGGACTCGTTTTGCTTGCAGCTGGATCAAGGGCTTGATTCAGAAAGCGGTATTCCTGAACACGGCTCATATTATTAGGAGATTACTTTCTCTGCAGCCCTGACCTTGCTAGCTTGAACTCTATTCCCGATACCGGTGGGCCACAATTTGTTATATTTTTGAAAAAAGAACACCTCTTTAGAAATTTATTATGATGTAACCTTTTCATCCTTATCGATTAGTTGAAAATTATTATTCATTTTGTCATAATACCGTTTAGTTTTATATGATTTATTTAATTAATTATGCACCGCGCGCCGCAGCGGCGGGCGCTCCTTCATGTCTTTCTTGAAAGAACCAGTGACGTTTGACATTTCTTCGACGCTTCAACATAACCTAAAATATTGCTTGTTTATTTTGTTTTATAATTAGGTTTCTGTTTTGTTTTGATGTTGTTTATCGAATTTAAAATATTTGCGAACTTAAATGGAAGAAATGCAGTGCTAAGGTACATGCCTGGATATGAATATTTCTGTGAATAACCGTTCCATAAAAATCTTAATTGGACCAATTTCTTGATTACAATTTTTTCAGTTTTCTAGTTGTTGTTATGTTAATGTTGGCTTTCATTTAATTTAACAATAAATATAAATGATGTGTAAGAGTGCAGTGTGGTTAATAAATTCGTTTAAAGTGAACTAAGTGCATTGTGTGTGAACATTCTATGCGAGAGATTGACAACAGGTACGAATTACTTTATTTCACAATAATTGTACAACGTAATGAAAGTGTTTGATAAAGAACGTTTTTCGTACCGTGCAATACATTCTATCGATTTGTATTGCTATCAAAGCTACTTTTCGTGAAAAAGCCCTCCAAAAAATATTTTAAGTACTGGAAAGTCATTACACAAACAATGTTGTCCCTATTTACTGACTAGATAAGATAAAATTATTAAGATTTAAATCATCAGTTTGTGTCATTCATGTCCAGTCAGAAGGATATTTTAAATTTCATGGTAACAATCATTGGGTAGTGGTTGTTAGTGTTGTATGGAGTTTTATGTATGAATGTGGATAGGTATAAGAGTAGCAGAAGACCAAGGAAACGATGGCTGGACTGTGTGAAGACTGACATGGCAAGAAAGGAGGTATCACATAAGATGTCAAGTAACAGAGAAGTATGGAAGAAGACATGCTGCTCATATTTGGGGTCGCCCAAATAAATTGGGATAAGGGCAAGAGAATGATGATGAGTTAGTGTTGTCTGTATCTGAAGAAATGCGCTGTAATAGTTAAGTCCACCACTTAAGCATAAACTTTTAATACTTACATTACTTGGCTTTATTTAAAGTTTTTTAATTTGTACTGATTCAATTTATATTGCCGGGAACACATAAATATAGTAACAGAAGCACATTGGTGTTAATGTGATTAACATGGCTACATACTGGGCCTGATAATTTAAATTTGTCATTGATATGAAAGATGAAGAAGTGGTAATACTTTGACCTTGAGCTGCTCTAGTATGGAATTTCAATAGAATAGGTCGGTTTATAATACTGGTCTTGTTACCTAATGTGATGTACACAGTACAGACTCAAGCAGGTCGAGCAACTCGAAACTGTCAAATTTTCCCAATTGACCTTGAACTGTATTCTATAACGTTTAGGTTGAAAATCTACTAAAACTTGTAAAATAAATTTTATTTAAGTAATATATTTGTTTATTTTCAGGTAAGTTTGCATGCTTTAAAAAAAACCCAAGTGAATCCACACGGAAATTGTAATCAGTAAGTGTTTTAATTATTTTTCTGTTTTTGCACAACAGTCATCTTTTCTTCTAATTTTCTCTTTTATAAAACACAGCAATGTAAATTTGTTTTTCATTTTTTTTTAAGCAATGATATTAATAATGATGTAGGTTTTAATGAGAAAAGACAAACAATTTGACCAATGATGTAAAGTTTACAAATATTTTTCTTTTTTCTGATTTTTAATGCTGTGACTGTGTTCTTTCTGCATACTTTATGTGAGGTATTAAATATTGCACAATTTACAATCACATAATGAAATAACAAATTCACTTACAGACACTGTTTGAGGTCACATTACACATTGTTTTAATATTTTAATGTCTGACCTGTATTTTATACATGTTTTATAAAAACTTTCAATTGTCATTATTAAAATTTCCATAAAACATTATCTGTGTTTCTTTATTGTTAAGTATATTTTGTTGTTTTCCTATTGCTTATTTGAATGATAAAAGCTAAGCTTTAATAAAGTGGTTAAGAGGAATTGGTGCAGAAAATGTTGTAAATAATATTCATATCATTTTATAAATTTTTGTCCAAATTTTGAAAGCGTTCCTGTACTCATTGTGATATAGGCAGAAACCTTAAATAGCAAACTTTCTAGTATTTCTTGTTAGTTCTTGGCAGCAAGTCGCCTGTTCAAACCAAAGACAAGTAGATCAGTAGATTTGAGTGAGTATTAATTAATTTACTCCTATATGTAAAGCTTTATTTAGATTCAAGTCATCATTTTCAATGGCCGAATTGAGGATGAATTACTCAAGAAGGTGGTTGAAAGTGATCAAAGTAGTGGGCAATCTACATTGAAGAGAAAGAATCTTGGTATTAACTTGTTGAGTATTTACAGCAAAATATGTGAGAACAGCACGGGGCGCTCAACTAATATACTTAAATGGCACTCTATACCGTCAGCAATGCAAAGCCAATAGGGACGGCATAAAGACTTGGTACTGCGTTATGTACGGGAGGAGCCAGTGCCCCTCTATCCTCACGACTGATCGCTCTCACAACATAACTCAAATCCGGGGCAACCACAACCATCCTGAGCCAGTGATCATCCAAACTCCGGAAGGAATAATTCATAAGCATTCCAGAAAAAAACGGAGGCCCAGGATTAGTGCAAGGAATGCCATTCTGCCTTAATTTATTTAATATTTTACTCTGTAAAAAATGCCTGTTAAAAAGTGATATTTTTTGTATTGAAACTGTTCCTATTCCAACCATGATGTTTCAAAAACTCCCTTTAAAAATATTTTTGAAAATATCATGTGATATTATGTTATCTATGTGTGCTTGATTTGTGCAATAACAAAAATATCTACCTAAAACAAAATGTTGGTGGTAAAATAAAATATGATCTCAATCTCAATGATAATTTTAGTATTGGCAGGTGTATTTTTGTTTTTTTTTTTTATTTATTTTCATTATAGTTTCCCATTTTGTTTGACAGTACGAGCAGCTAGTTGTTAAGTGCAGATAAAAAGCGTTTAATGGTGTAATTAATATGCATGTGTCTCAAATGTATGTAAAAATATTGTTGTAGTATCGAAACTATAAAATGCTGCAATAACCGAAAGGGTTAATTTTAAAATAGAAGTTCTTAGGGTTTTTTTAATTGATACCTAATTTTAAAATGTGTGTTATTAATATGTAGGTACCTAGGTATTCGTCATTTAAGAATGATCTTCCAATTCAGAAAATTGTGCCACGTATGTATTATTAGATAATAAATTTAGACATTTAGAGCAGTTTTAAAATGCTGATTGTGCCATTAAAAGATTTTAAACTAACCGCCTTCTTATTTAACCTTAAATTCTACTATTCTACTTCCTATACCTATTTCTCAATTTCCATGTAAAATAAGAAGATAAGGGTGTGTCAAACGTCTTTCTATCTTTGGGTCTTCCCTCACTATCACTTCACAAGCCTAGAATAGTTAGTAAGCGTGTCGTGCTTGACAGATGAATAATCTGAATTTAAATGTAAATAAGAATCCCAAAAATCTAGAACTTTCTTTGTATAAAGTAGGCAGGTTATTTTTGGTATAAAATTATAATATTCTACCGAATGGTACAAAAATGCTAAGATGACGAAAAAGGGGATAATGATTTTTGTAAGGAGATTTAACAGTATAACATGGATTTTTGAGCGAATAAATTTGGGAGTTCTTTGTTTATTGGAGCTTTCACACACGCCTTCTTAGCACACTTCAGAAGATAATATAAGGTCAGGGTACCAAATAACGGCTTACCGTCACGTAAAGCATGTTTTTAATTTTGTAGATGCATTGATCATACCTTCAAGAAACCGAAGAGGCCAAGGTATGCTGTTTTTCCGCGGTTATACATACTCCTGGCGAAATTTTAAGAAATACGGTAACTACTGGACATGTTCCAGTCACCACAAGAAGGGTTGCAAAGCGAACGTCTCCACGAATGAAGACAAACATCCTTTCAGAGTAACGAAATATAACGACAAACATACACATCCTCCCCCTAAAATTAAACTGCCTGCTGATATAGATTATATTTGATGTTATTCTGTTGTTCAAAATTATGATAATGGTGTTGGTTATTTAAATTAATTATTTCTTTAATAAATTCTATGACAATGTTTTAAACTAGCTTTTCATTCTACGTTTGACTCTAACCTGATGCAAAACAGAAGGGTTTTACAATGGAAATTAATTGCATTGTTCCAGAAATACACTTTATAGCGTCGAAAAGGGGTAATGAATTACTGGTATTCGAAAAATACACTTTCGCTAAGAACTGTACTAGTAAGCAAAGGGTAACCTGGGCTTGTTCCTCTCGTTGTTCTAAGAAATGTAAAGCTCAAGTTACCCTGAGTAACGCTGGAAAGTTTCGTGTACTGGAGGGTAAACATACTCATCCCCCACCTGTGTTCTACGTTAATGAAAATGGTAAATACCGGAGGCTGTCTAAAAGACAGTTGAGCGGAAGAAACGTTTCGTACGAAGACGATGATGAAGAAAATATCTAGAAAATAGATTAGCATTTATAATAAAAATTTATTCATGAATATGAGACAACCATACAGAGTAACTTAAGGGTAAATACAGGAAATAGTAGATTGTAAAGATGGTTTGGTTGCCTTTGGACTGATTCACCCTACCCCCTCGTACTAGTATAAAAAGATTTAGATTTAGTTCGGTGTTAGCCCTGGGCACACATCTAAAAAATAATAATAAATATATTTATGTATTTATTTAGTTATCCCCTTAGACTTATTATAAAAAAGTGCCTGGTGCCATTAGATTTAAGGGTATGTTTTTTTTCTGTAAAAGATACGTAAAGTTTTATCAATGCATCACAATATTGAGAATTGTATTTCCATTTTAAAGTATTTTAGATTTTTATTGTGAACCGCCTTGTATCGCAAATTTTATTTTATCTTAGGTTAATTTGGCACGTAGTAAAAGATCTCATGTAGTTTACTTACTAAAAAAATGTTTTGTAGCAGATTATTTCACTTGTTTTTAGGTAAAGTATGATAATGATGTAAATTACTGTGATGATAATTATTAATCCAAAATGTTTGGAAAGACTTTATTTTTAAAATTCATTAAATGACTGATTACAATTAGACTTTATTTTAAAAACTATTCCACCTACCGTGTGTTGTAATTATAAAAGTGAGTAGGTACTTAGGACGAAAATACTCACCTACACAATGTACCTGTTGTAGAATTTTCATTTATTTCAGGAAATAAAATACCAAGATATAAACATACTTTTAGGCTTAAAAAAAACAAATACGTGAGACCAAAGAGAGAGATTTTTCACACGCACTCTGCGTGTGAAAAATAAAAGAAAGTACTTACAGAGAATGACAAATGAACAGCCTGAAGATTATGAAAAGAAGAGAATTTCCTAAGAAACACTGCATTGACAAAATCAAGTTTTACAATGTTTGATAATTGAAGTCTTGACGGGAAGCTCGGTAGATAAAAAACGAAAAGAGAAACGAAAAAAAAAATAGAATGACACTTTTTTGCACCTAGGACAAGTGTTAGAAACAAGGCCAACAATTTAATTAAGTCTCCGATTACTTATTCTAATAAATAAATCAAGAGAACTCAGTAGTTAATTTAGTGGAATCTAATATTCTTTATAGATAGAGTGCTGCAATATTAAAAATATTAATAAAACAAAAACTTGATTTCCAGCGTATGTGGTGAAATCAACTCGTGGTGAGCCAAAGTTGGTTTACCAGAGTTACACGTACAACAAGAGTTATCTATCAAGAAATGACCAAATAAAATGGTACTGCTCTTCAAGAAATTCGAAGAAGTGTAAAGTTAACGTTGTCACTGATTTCGATAATAGAGTACTGCAAATGTTCGGCGAACACAATCACAGCACCAAAAATTTTCATATTCTTCGCAGATAAAGTTTACGAAATAGTGTTTTAATGGTTGAAGCTCTTAGCAGAATAATAAGCACTGCGGCAGATCGGGATCACTTCGCCTCTCCTTACTAGCTGATCCCGATGCGATGCGATGCCATACCGTGCCGTTACGGTGCTTGTACACACGGCAGTCAAGATATGCAAAACCAAATTAAGTTAATCATTGTACGGGAAGCACAGCGAGGCCAAGTTATACTGAATATTTATAGCTGGATTTGACGCTGTGTAAGTGTGCGTTTCAGTAGGGGGTTTCATAGAAATAATCCCGGACGGCTCGAGTGAAGGTCGTGCTGATCCCAGACAGTGCTTACAACTGTACGATGGCGTTAAGATTAATCTTTTAGTACCATGTCTAAAGCTTAGGGTTTATTACATCGCTATTTTGTTAGTAGCATGATACTGCGTGCGCCGCCATTGCACTACAGTTTACCTAATACTGGCCCGAAGGTTGTAGGTACTGATGACTAGCATCATCAGGACCTGTACCTACATGTATTATACATTGTTATAACATAAGCATATATGTATAAAATAGATAATCTAATTTATTTTACAACCGTTCACTGCTTGTAACATACTTACCTGTTATTTATAACAGAAAAAGTGGAGGGGCGTGTAATTTGAAATTAGACAATCATGCAATGACTAGAATACCTTTTAATAAAATTGTTTAAGTACTTAGGGCAAGGTAGTTCCTAACTGGACGTCTAGGAGGTAAAATAATCTCGATATATTGTTTTTACTTTTAGCAAACGTTAGGTTGCGGAAATTGATATTTGTGTAATTGAAATAAATAAAGGGATTTTAATTATTAGGCCTGCCTGACTTCCGCCATATTACTTTATTTAAATAGCGGCAACGAATTAAATTTGTATTTAATTTAGCTCGCATTAATACAAACTAGTTTTGCAGGGAACTAAATCACTTTCATAACCTCTATTAATCCACAGCTGGCATCAATACAAAAAGTATTGAATGAGTGAAAGCCCTCTAAATCGGACCTGATACCTCGAAAACGTGACGTTGCTTCATACAAAACTTGTTTGTATTGATACCAATTAATTGGTATTTAAACAGGTTTAAAAAATATGGTGTAAGTTAGGCAGGCCACGCTTCATACAAAAATCTTCCAACCCCTTTAATTTGAATATTAACAGACTTCGGCAGTTGTTTTAAATCGATATTAAATGTATGTGTTTTGCTGTCAAGAAGAACTACTAGTCATTAGTTAATAAGCGTGTTTAAAAAACAAACTTTATTACAGATTAAAAATGTTTTTACTACTTATTTTTTTTTTACTAATTACATTCTTTTTATTTCTATTTATTATTTAATTTAATGTAGATAACTAATAATTTTAGCTTTAATTATTTAATAAATCTATTGCTAGTAAATTTTCACAGATTAAAATCGATTTGTATGTTTGTTTTTTGTTTGTATAGTGGTGAGCATGTGTTTAGAGTAAATTTTTTACTACCCGAAATGTAGCAAATGTTTCCTAATTGCGTAACACATAAATTAATTAAATAATCATGATTCCTAAGTTTGAGGTTTTATTGTACCTACCTGAGACGTCGAATAGATAGATCAATAAATTGAAAAATCACAAGATAATTGAAACAAATGTCAAGAACGATATTATACCAAGGTTTTTAAAGTACCTAAAGATGATTGTACTTTTCATGTTTGAACATCTACACTGAAAAACTTTCCGTTCTTGAGTTTTTATATTGCCTTATTATTTTCGTAAAAAGAAATATGGAACTACTGACACAGCAGTAATTAATGAAATACGTATTAATTTCCTTCTCCTTTCCAGGTCCTGTGCTTATAAAGACGAAAAGAAAAGGACAATACGTTCTCCTTTACAATTCTTACACGTATTCACGAAGCGCGAAGTCGAAGAAAGGCACGGTCTGGAAGTGTACTTCGAGTAAGAGTGAAGAGTGTAAAGCACGAATGACCACGGATGATAACCTGAATGTTGTGGCTAGTAAAGGCAGTCACTGCCACAAACCACCCGAGCGGGACGGGAAACCCAAGCATGTTTATTTTAGCACTTAAAGTTGTTACAAACAGGTTACTATTGGCTACTTGCGGTTATGATAAGGTCAAAATGGCCAAGGTATAGGCAAGGCAATAGCAATGGTATATGTCAAGTTAAAATAGCTAGCGAGAATCCACAAATATCTAACGACATGGACATCTTTTTTTATTTTTTTAGCTAATATTGCCTCACTTGTCGCCTTTGAATGCTTCAAGTTTTTTTTTTTAAATTTGTGAAGCTCGATATGATTTTTGCTAGATAAATTAATTTGACCCTGTGTTTAAATATTTTAACTTAGATCGTTTTAGCACCGGTAGGGATTGGACAGCACTTAATTTGTATGCGGATTTTGTTTTACATAGGAATTAAACTAAAGGAAAAATCTGTACATTGCTTTGAACGCATACCTTCATTCATTTTCGTATTAGGTACTTTTGACTTACTGTAGGAGCAGCCAATTGTAGCATTTAATTAAATGAAGTATCCTATTAATACAATAGAACAATCATCTTGTATAAACAAGGGAAAAGTTGATATATAAAGTACAGTTAATAGATAGAAATAAGTTTTATCTTCGAACTATAATGTAAGTTGAATGGTGAATGGAAAGGGATTTTTATGATAGAATTATTTTAAGTTTTCTTATGTACTATTATTTACTACTACAAATTATTATTCAGGCAAGCTATATCAGTACCTAAGTAATAAAATACTTATCTAATTCTTTTTTTGTAGTGTGTAACAGTGTGTTTTAACTTTAGTACCTAAGAGTTCAGTTTGTAGCTAATTTTAACTTTTAACGAGTTGACTAATTTACAAAAATCATTGGCAGTTCTACAAAAGGTAGCTAAATATTTAAAAATATGTGTAGTTATATAAGTAAATAGAAGTTTTTAATACTGGTACGTTTACATAATTACCTCAGATCAGTTTTATTTACAACAAGTGTTTTTTTAAAGAAATTTAACCATACAATTTTGTTCTATTTTCCACCACTTGTAATAATAAATTTTTACTTTTTATTAATCATAAAACAATCGCAACTTATTTGTTAACACATGTGTTTATTTTACAAAATAGGAAAAAAGCGATGTTTTGAAAATTAGGTTATAATATCGGATAGTCTATAATTATAAGTTTTATTTTCTAACATGGATTTTACTTTTTCAAAATTAAAAATATTTAAAAAATATATCGAGTCGTGTCTTAGATAAATATAGTTTAGTAGTAGTACTTACCTATGGAGTTTCTTGCCGGTTCTTCTCCATAAGACCTGATATTTGGAACCGTGCATTTTGTACTTGACTTTTCGTTAAAGCCAAGTCTTACTTATTTGTCTTCACTCTTTACATTTTGATTCACAATCCCTCAATTTTTTTTTATCGGTTTAAATACAGTCTTAATACACAGGTTATGTTTGTTTTGTACCATTAAACCAGACATGGTTTCTATTGGTACTCACATTCGCTAAACAACACTGCTTAATCACTACTAAAGAAATATAGTAAAAATGTACGTACATGAAAAATATTTTAGTCGTAAACATTTATCAATAAGTAACACGTAATGTTTTGAATCTAAGTTGCTTCCTATTGGGCGCTCATTAGAAAGCCGGTTTCAGTAAGCATATCCTATACAGGTTGCTTCGTTTTTATTTTTTTGTATTAGTGTTTTGTAAAGTATTTCCTTGGACTAAGTTGTTGATTAAAGTTTATCACGTTTATTTCTTCTTTTATGGATTTTGGCATTGCGTTGATTATTGTTTGAATTAGTAATTTTACTGATCTCCTGCCATAATAATTTCCATAATAAATTATGCAATGGTGGTTGTAATAGAACGATTTAAATCAGATAAATATTTTTAATATAATAAACTAGATTTTGCGTGTGTATTTGCGTTTTCATCCATTTATTTTCGCCTCTATTACTGAGTATTACTGCACCAAATATCTAATACGCTGTTTTTAAAATTCCCAAATGGCGCAATTGTTTTTGAGTCAAAGAAAAAATATGGAAAAAAGTTTGTCATGTTACTAAATTATTCCTGAAATCCTACACAGCATGTTCCCTACTGATTGAATGGTAAACCTTAATAACTACGGCTTTTGTTCGTCAATGATTTCGACCAACCAAGTGGATGGATGAAATGGATGTTCTCGAAAGTCAAAATGAAAGTGATTTTTATCCAGGAATATGTTTTGCGCTTAGGAAACCTTTACAATAAATTATCTTGTCAACTGTCCACAATTCTAATATTTATTGATGATAAAACTACATCTGGCTGATGCGTTGTGAACCTGTCCCGTTTCTATTCACACTCCAATCACCTTCCAGTGTCAGTTGTAACAGCGGTTGACGGCGCAACCTTGCTGATGCTCGCTGGATACTCCTTCACCAACCCTGCACCAATGACTGGGGGTGAACGATGGTACTGCTCAGGCCGAATCAGATGGAAGTGTAACGTCTGCCTATGCGTCAACGATGACTACGAACTCGTCTGCATATCCAACGAGCATACGCACACACCCCCTGTATATGAGAAGACCTCTGATGGACTTTATCTGGAAACTATTCCTTGAGTTACTGTGACAATGTTTAAATTCGTTTGGCAGTTAGTTTTTTTAGCTTGCTTTCCGTTTCAAACTTCGTTCTTATTTTATAAATCGCGCTTTATGTAATGAAGTTTGTTAATGAATATACATGCATCAGGAATATTTTTAGTTATATGGATATTTTGTATGAAAGTAATGTTCAGGGTATATTATGTCTAAATAATAGGTTAGTTAATGATGTATCAGATGTAAAATATTTTTGTGTGTTAGAATTCTAGCATACCAAAATAAATATGAACCTATTTGGTGGAAAATAGTGGAAATGTTTTTGGACTTGTATTTTAGTTGTATTGTTTGCCAATTATCAACATTGATAGCGAAATAGGTTACCAGAAGAAAGAAACGGGGTCATCTGAGTAAATTGAAATTCCAAACACATTTTTTCCAGGACAGTTTTGTAATATATTGAGTATCATACCATTTTAGTGTGTTTCGTATGTTTAAAAAGATATACTATGATGTATTATGTTACGAGTAATGCAGCAAGAAAAAACTAAACGTAGAGTTACCCGGGTTAACCTAACATTGTCCGAGTTTGTTGGGTAAAGTTTGAACTACATCAAGTTTGTCATCAAGTTGGTTGCATCAAATCGCCTTTGAAAAGAAACCTCCAAATTTAGTGATTATTCGGACTTTACCCAAAAGGCTTGGGTACTAAGTTAACTCAGATAAATCTAAGTTTACTTCTTCAGCCATTACCCGCAACATTTATAAATATATATGTAAATACAACGTTTTAATCGTATACGTGTCTTCTGTTTACCTAATGATAATTTAATCAAGCTTGCAGGTTCAAAAAAAAAAACGTCGGAGTGCATATATTTAAATAAAATTTTACTGTTCTAAACTGTGTAAGTTTATTGTTATTTTTTATAATTATTTTGCTTTGCTTTTATAAAACTGACTTGTTTTCGTTTTAAAACTTAGTTAAGATAAACCATGGCGTAATAAATTGAACTTTATTGACTAGTAAGAGATTCAGCAAAATGCTTAAAAAGCCAAGACATAGGATAGTAAATTAAGCTTTTCTAGCAAAAGATAAGTATTAACTGTTGACCCAAAAAATGATAAGTTATTATTTAATCTACAGGTAGGAGTCGTTGGAGACTGAAGAAGAAACATAGATTGACACATCTCATTGGAGGAGGATGCAGACGTCAACCGTGCGTTAACTGCTTAAAGTTTTGGGCACTGTTCTGGGGTTCCGAAAGGGTAAAACACAGGATATCAAAAGTCACCACTTTTTGTGAACAGTGCCCGAAGAAACCATATCTTTGCTATGGTTGTTTTGTTATGAAACATTCGAATTGTGCGAGATCAGTTGTGGCAGCCCCGACTTACGAGCAGTAAGCCGTGGGTTCGTACCCAGGCAGGCGCATTACTATGTGTAATTTATTCTCTCTAAACCGGTGAAAGAAAACATCGTGAGGAAACCGGCATGTCTTTGAACTAAAATTCGAAGACATGTGACATTTACCAAACCGCACTGGGCCCGCGTGGTGGATTACAGCCCACTTCCTTTCATAGAAAGGAGGCCTGTGTCCCAGCATCAGCAGTGGGAACATTATAAGCTGATGATGATATTGATTCGAATTGTACACGTTTATAAACAATATCATCGACTGCCTAGCCATTTCCCAGCTAGGCCTATGTTGGGGTCGGATTCCAGTCTTACCGGATGCAGTTGAATACAATTACTTTACAAGGCCAAGCGTGCGATTATGGCAAAAACCCCCCTTCTTGGGGGAGGCATATGTCCAGCAGTGGACGTCTTTCGGCTGAAATGATGATGATGATGATGACTTTACAAGGAGCGACTGCCTAGTTGACCTCTACAACCCAGTTACTACTGACTAATCCGATACGCCTTGGTAAGACTGGTTATCAGACTTTCGGGCCACTGAAAACATGTAACGACTGGTAAAGATCTACAAACGTCACGTTTGTAATCATGAGTGATAGTGGCTTTAACGCCACAAATATTTTATTTAACTGTACATATTAAATAGTGGTTAAGGCTAAGAGATATAGGTATATTTGAATGTACTAGATATCTACGAAGTATTGACTGTATTTGGTTGTGTCTTTATTTTTTCTAGTCTGAAATCCCTGAGCTTTAATTTTTGCAAGACTGTTTTTTTCGCCAGTAAGTGGTGATTTGAGTTTAAGATTAATTTTATGTAAAACGAAAAAAATAATATCGAAATTGTGATTATAAGATTGTAACTGTGATGGTGTTGGTACTGATGGAGTAGGGACCGGGTCGGTAGTTTGCCAGTTTTGGCAATCTTGCCACCAACCCAGTGTGGGAAAGAGATGGACCTGGACAGGGCATCTAGCTGAACTGAAATTAGATTAAAATAATACTGCTATGAGAGCTAGGGATGCAGCAGACCCTGTTCTATCGATATTTATTATAAAAATTTTTGAGCAAGCGCTTGTTTTTAATGCTCATTATATTAAAAGGAATGGGCCATTTTTTTTTATTTTAAAGGGCTGTGTCTTACGAATAAGTATGTAAATTGTGTACTGTCGATTTCATATTGTGGGTACTTAGAAGTTTTATTTCACGAAGGCCTACCAAAGTATTATATTGTATGTGTAAAAACCTTGCTGTGGCTCGATAAAACTCATATTCGTATTTTATTAAATCTATTTATTATTAACGGGCCAAGTATATTCCACCTATATTAATTTTAGAGATGTTTAAATGTTCCGTGTCAGTATTACCTATATTAATTATTTGTAGGTGTTTTATAAAAATAGGTAACAAAATGTTTTTAACACGACACGTGTAATTTAAAAATTAATTTGTAAATAACATTAAATGTACCTACCTACCTAGTCTAATCTAAATCGGTCTTCCCACTTTGAAATGTTAGTAGAAATGTGTATACGAGTTAGTTTAAACTTTGGTATTCCATGATACAGAAATTCGTTGTTTGAAACAAAATTGTGATTAGTAATAAATATTATTTAACAAAAAAACTTTAAGTAGCATATTTCTTTTTAAATGGTTACACGTGTAGTTGTCTGTATCTATAATGTAATAAGGGTTAACGTTTTAAACAGTAAACGTGTAATTAAGGTTATTTGTGACATGTAATAACTAAGGAGATAGTGTCTCTCCTATAAATGTTGTAAACTGTGCTGTGCGTGTGTTTAATTCATGCGAATGATTTACTTAAATACTAACTTTGTTTTTGCTACCCTGAAGCAATACGTTCTAATGACTTCGTTTGGTGGGACACTTGATATCTTACCTTGCCTTTCCTGTTGTTTGGCCATCAGGAGTTACGACGCGCGATTAGGCGTTACTGAAAGTACCAAACTCGTCGCCAAACTTAAGGCTGAATCAATTTACATTGCCATCGACACGTTAAGGAAAAGAATGACTTCGTTATGTTTAACAAACCATCATCATGCACAATTGCGGTTTTTTTAAATTAACTTTTTACTCATATTGGTTTCATAGGGCTTCTGCTTGCATAACGATCAAGGTTGGTGAAAGATTGGTGGTTTTTAGGGTTCCGTACCCAAAGGGTCAAACGGGACCCTATTACTGAGACTTCGCTGTCCGTCCGTCCGTCCGTCCGTCCGTCTGTCACCAGGCTGTATCTCATGAACCGTGATAGTTAGCGAGTTGAAATTTCTACAGATTGTGTATTTCTGTTGATGCTATAACAACAAATAATAAAAACAGAAAAAAATAAATATTTAAGGGGGGCTCCCATACAAAAAAGTTTTTTTTTTTCGTTTTTATAAATAATGGTACGGAACCCTTCGTGCGCGAGTCCGACTCGCACTTGCCCGGTTTTTTGTTTTTATGCGAGCGCATACAGACATTATGGGACAATTTTACCCGCACCAATTCTTACCGAATTGTGCACCCATAGGTATGGAACCAATATTGAGCTTTATCAGCTATAGCTGCAAGATAACATTTTTAAATGAATTTGTTTTCAGGACTTTGCTACAAATCCCTACCAACAGGACGCGGGAAGAATTTACTTATGATCGAGAAATATACTTTTAGCCAAGCTAATAGAATAATAGCAGTTTATAGTATTTGATAAATATTTCTGTATGGTGCTCTGTATGAGATTATAAACACGGTCCTCCTTCATATTTTATAAATAACGATGGGACTTGGATGAAACTGCATTATGGTGATAAAAAACGTACTTACTTACTATTCTTAAGTCAGTCGGTTTTAAAAATGTATTTCTAGTGACCGACTGTCACATGAGAAATAAATAAAATTCTATTTTCGTTTACATTCCGACCTACATTTAGCGTGTCATTTTAGGTAACAGCTTACCGTATTTTTTTCAGGTTTAATAATTCGTTGCCTACAGACAACTTCAGACCCAATGCTCGCAATGAACTTAATATCAACACAGCTTAAAAGCAGTGATAAAGCTCATGAAACATCATGAAGAAAAAAAAAATATTCGTGGCAAGATAAGTAAATATAAGTACCTAAATTTTCGAGCGCGCTTCGCTCGCTCTTGCAAGGTACATTTTATTGAATTTTTTACTTTGATCCTATGTCACCCAAGTAGCTACGGTAGGTCGAAAAACTTCTAACCTGTCCAAGAAAAGGTGTCAAAAATATTTCGAGCTCACTACGCTCGCTCTTGCAGTCTATTTTCTCTTGAATCTTGACTTTGTCTGTTAGTCGACCAAGTATCTCCTGAATAAAGACTCTGAACAATTTTGACCTGTCATGTTCTTGTAGGCGTTACAATTTTCGAGCTTGTTTCGCTCGCACTTGGAGCCTTAATTCCTTCTTGAAATTATTGTGTCTAATCTATTAAGTAATATTCATTTCTGAATAGAATTGCTAAAGAAAAGCTAATTTATGTGGAATGGAGAGCTTTAATTTTTTTTATATTCCTCACTTTTTAATGTTCTACTTGTTCTAACCATTTAATTGTTAAGATTACAAAGAAAATATATAAATATGATTCAAAATTTACATTAGTAGTTTTCCTTTCTCTTGAGAGAGAAGGCCGACCGTCGCTAAAATGGCCTGGCCGGTTTCGGGTCCCAGTCCGGGCCTGGCCGCCAATTCACAAACGCTCGGATTCGATAAGTCGTATGTCTATCTTGTTATGACATTACGAGAGCGAGCGGGATAGACATACGACTTTCCGAATCGAAATCGAATCCAAGCGTTTGTGAATACGGGGGCTGGTCAAGGTAATCATTGTTACCTTAACAATGAATAACATGCCATACAAATCTTAGATACTGTAGCTATTAAAGATTGTCAAAGTAGTTACCTGCGTAGAATTTCATTCGTATTTGTATCTATAGGTCATAGTATTTAAATAAAGGTTTTTATTATTTTGTAGTCAAATAGTTGTATTAGTTATTAGATTACAGAATCATTGTATGCCCCAGGCTCTAAGCATTTTATTTTCGATTTAGTTGCCACCTTCTTTTTGTTCAGTTGCAGTAGTCACGTTGTCTACGGGTAGAACGTTGCTCATCATTAATGGATATACTTTCAAAGAGGAGTATCGTGTGGAGGAAGATACAAGATGGCCGAGATGGGTTTGTAGCGAGCCTACTGACAGCAAATGCGACGTATACGTCCATGTCAATGATAAATACGAAGTTGTCCTTATGGCGAACAGTCACACTCACGAGCCAATTTTTTGTCGTGTTTTACAAGATAAACTTATGTAACGTCGATGCTTGCCTGTTGATTGTATCGTTCATCATAATTTTGTAGATCTCATCAAAGTGGTTGTTTTTTTTTTTCATTTTCTTGCGAAATTAATAAAATAATGTATAATTTCGATTGGTCGTTTTCTTTCAAAGCCTTACCTAATCTGTCAAAACTATAGTGAAAGTATTAGTGATTAAAAAAAGAGTTTTCCTTTGTGTATAATAAATGCGTCTGAATAGATACAATAAATTAATTACGAAATACACTAGTCTAATTTTTTTTAAGCGTCATCACAGTTTTTAAACATTTGTGATCGTATGTTCCAGATACGACACTCTATGAAAATCAAGAATTAGAAGAACAAGGAAAGCAAGAGTACGAAGAACAGTTGGAATACGAAGAAGAATTGACTGAGGATACTAGTAATATTGCTCTATTTGTGGAGTCACGTAGAGGAAAAACAGTTCTCCAGTACAACGGTCATAGGTATCGCAAAGCTTACAAATCCAGGAATGGAACCCGTTGGAACTGCTCCCTTAATAAGCACTGTTCTGCTTTCCTGTTTCTAAGCGATCAGGATGAGATTCTAATGTCCCATGAAGAACATGATCATCCTCCACCGACGAGACTAGAAAATATAGACACAGATCAAAATGGTACGTCTTTTTTTGGTACTTTAGTTAACAGTTTCAGCTACGCCAGTGAAATAATGTAGAAAACCCAACCTCTTTTCATTTTTCACAGATACAGCAGTGGTCATCACGTCTCGCAAAGGCAAAGAGATGCTACTGTTTCGGAAGTTCACTTATCGCAAGCAGTACGACAAAGGGAACAAGTCCCGCTGGATTTGCTCCACACTCAAGAACTGCCGCGGTTGCGTCTTCACTGATACCAATAACTACATTATCTCTGCCTTCGAAGAACACTGTCATAATCCACCGAAGTACTATCTAAAACCTGATCATGTACTGGGTGCTTTGAGGGAACCCCTCATTATTGAAACTGATTAATCTTATTCATTATGTTCACTCACTAGTTTTAAAGTATAATATAATTGTGTACCTTTTGTTTAATTAATAAAATTGATTATATGGTGATTTGTGTATTTTAGTGATTATTTATTTTACTTTTAATCTATTAAATAAGTACCATTTGTTTTTTTTTAGTAACTCTAAATGTATTATAAACTTTCAGCTTACGAAATTAAATCGAAACGAGGCAAGCCCCTGATACTTTACAAAAATTATACATATTCGCGGTATCCCTATCCTCTTAGAAATGGCTGGCGGTGGTATTGCTCCAGGGTGAGAAACTGCAGGGCATACATTCTTACTACAGTCGACAATGTCATACTAACGGCTTTGGGTTACCATAACCATCTGCCGATGCGTTATGAAAGACTTTAATTAGGGCGTAAAATAAAATCATGTACTAGCAGAAAAAGTAAAAAACTGTGCCAGTTTCTTATTAATTAGCTTTTTATAATAAGCGTGCCTTTATATCAGAATTCATATGGTAGAAATTATGTTACTAGTAATTATTTTGTTTTAATAAACTTATTGAATATACCTATTGCTGTATTTAATTTTTATCACCAACCCTTGTCCCATTTTATTTGGGGTCGGCGCAACACGTGTCTTTTTCCGTTCTCCCATGTCAGACGTCACGGCATCATTTACTCCTTTCTCTTCATTTAGACATGCTTGATCAAAATTACAATAAAAACATCCATTCGCAGCTTGCAATTCTCATGGTGACCGAAATAAGATACCTCGAATCGACTTAGAATATCCCTAAATGGGGAAGAAAAGCACGTACTGCTGATGTTTATTTCATGTAATTCTAGTCCTAAGTTTACTTTCAACAATATTCTATTCGATTAAACACAAATTATTTAATTCCAGGAGCCATGGCAGATGATGAAACCCCATGTAGTTCCAAAGGCACACCACCTTTAACATTTATAAAAAGAAGCGGCGGTACTATACTTTTACATAATGGCCACCAATACACATTAAAAAGAAAACATATAACAGGAACGGCGACATGGGAATGCATTAATAGAAAAAAAATGAAGTGTTACGGCAGAATCACCATAAAAGTGAGTACGTACCTACCTAGATTTTTTTATGCACATAAAATATTTGTCATTCGTTTATGGATTTACTTAATGCAAAATTATTATAATAAGTTTTCTACTCATATCATGAAATTCTTTCTCGTTTCTAGGGCAATGATGTTGTAAGAGAGAAGAAACATGATGTGTGCCTGCCAGATTTCATTAAAAATGAAATAGATGAGAGGTTATTTCAATGCAAAAAAGTGTTATCCACATCTGAATGCTCCACTGTTAGTTCAGTTTATAATGCCATAGTGGCGTCGTACAAAGATTCGGGCATGGATATAATAACAAAAATTCCTTCACTAAAAAGTGTTAAAAGTACGTTATACAGATCGAGAAATAACAAAAAAATATAATGAAGATTTCTCAATGTTCGAATCTGTAAGTTTAGAGTCTAAGTACCAATAAAACTGATTATATCATACAAACTTTTTTTATTTATGCTCTTCTTCATATGGGAATTGGGCCAACCGCTGCCCAGGAATGGGAGCGCTGGGTACCTGGCACAAATCTATGTCTTTATACAAAATATTTTTTAAATCTCCCCTGGGGTTCCGTTTGGACTCGGAAGGGGTCCGAGAGGGCCGATGCCTGCCAGGGCTGCGGGTTGTTCGAAAGAGATACCGTGCCCCTGGAACGCAAAGGGCTAAGAAGGAACATGGATGGGTTCCGTTTGGACCGAAGGTGGGCAATCTCCTTTTTCGATTAAGGGACTACTCACACTTATTCAGCTCTATTCAGCTTATGTCCATAGAAAACAACGATTTTGTATGGAGACGCGTACGCATCCATTCAGCTTTTCGCGTGCGTACGCGTCTTAAGGGTCAAAGGGTCTTCCGAATAGTAAACTCTCCATACACATTGAAGAGCAGAGGTGAGAGGATGCATCCCTGTCTAACGCCTTCTTGATGAACACATTTGAACAGTCGGTGTCTATTTTGACGAAAGAGTGGTTGTTGATGTAGAGGCATCGGACTAGGTCAATAAGATGTTGAGGCGTACCCATGTCCTTTAGAACCTCCCACAGCTTATCCTACTCCGCACTATCAAAGGCTTTGTTGTAATTAATGAAACACAACAATACAGGACTGGTAAATTCCCGGCTCTTCTCAATCATTTGGCGAACGATTCGTTCCCCCGTGCCTTTTCCTTTAACAAAACATGCTTGTTCTTCTGGAATTTGTGGTGAAAAAGTGTCTTAGCCTGTCGTTTATGATGCACAGGAGTGTCTTGCTGACATGTGGAATAAGTGCCATGGTTCTGTAGTTGCTGCAGTCTTTGGTATAGCCTTTTTTATGAAGTGTAACAAACACGGAGTCTTCAAGCCATCTCTTGGTCTTCCAGATAGAATGGCGGATGCTTAGAATCTGCTTCACACCCTTGGAATCTAGAAGTTTGTTCCGCCACTTCTTCCCAGCTAAAAGATTAGGAAGTGGCGAAGGGCGGGCGTTTTGGGGAACTGTCTCTTGTAATTTTGACGTCCAAAAAGTGCTGATTATCAGCCTAATTTGAATAAATGACTTTTTTTTTTTGCCTTTGAGTAACTCGGTGGGAATCCCATCTTTACCTGGAGATTTTCTATCCCTGAGACATCCAAGGGCATGTTCGACCTCTGACTGCAGAAGTCGGGTTCTTTCGATGTAAAATCTCTGGCGCCGCATATGTTAGGTTGCCTTGCGCAAAAGATCTCTGGTCTGATGTTTCGCAGAGTTCTATTCGAGATCAGCACAGACGTTGTAAATGTGTTGGTCATAGTCTTTGCAGCAATTTTTCTGGACCTCTTCCGAGTTGGTCGTACGAGTATAACCTTCTGTTCTCCTGTATGGTTAGATCTGGCTGTTTTTGTAGATATAAAGGGTTTCATGGTAGGTTTTGGCAGCACGTTCTCTTCGGCAGTTTGTACAATAATTTTCTGCAAAGCTTTCCAAGCGACATCTGGTTCAGTGGCGTCATCTATGGAACATTCAGGTACTTTGTGTTCAATTGCTATCCTGAAAGCTTGCAGGTCAACATGGCGCATATTCAGTGTGCGTTTTTGCTTTTGGAATTTTGTCAGCCGAAGTCGGATTGTGGTAACTAGAAGTTGGTGATCAAAACCACAGTCTACCCCCGGGTATGTCGTGGTGTTCATGAAAGACGATTTCCATCGGGTCTGGATGAGGATATACAGCCTGGCAAAATAGTCTAGAAACGGAAGTAATGTTTTTGTTTGCTGGCAACATTTAAAAACTTATGACATCAAACATGTAAACAAAGTTAGTTTATAAAGGAGATGTTCCAGAAATGTATGGAGCCTGGGCACTATGTACACTATTTGTAAATATTGCTAAATAATACAGTAACCGTTTTTTATTATCAATTTTCTTTAATTTCACTTCGTTTTATGTACATTCAAATTAACTTGGTCAAAGAGAGCAACACAACATTAAAATTAAACATGGTGGATCAGATCAGCACGTGATCAGGCAAAAAACGTCATTTTGACAATGACATTTGATTGACGTGTATTACGATACACGTCAATCAAATGTCATTGTCATAACTGCTTTAGTAAACAAAACAACCGGAATTTCGAAAATCTCGGATTTTGCTTTGTTTTGTTCGGTTTGGTTGAACAAAACAACAAGTTCAATCCAAACTCAATGCAAAGAAAGACTCAAAGACGGCACTTCTTAAAACTGCCAAAGTCGTCAAACGTCAAACAACTGTCATGGCTGCCCTAAAAATAGTAGTAAAAATCTTTTCAAATGATAATTATTGTACCCTTCTTCAAATGATTTTTTTAGTATTTTTATGATATTCCTCTATTTATCTATGTAGTGTACATAGTGGTACCCTTAAGCGAGATTCAGTTAACGTAAAGTGATAAAAAATGAATAAAACCATCCGAAGTGCTGGCAGAGAGATTATTTATAAGGTTTATAGGCGATGTTTGGCAGAAAAAGAAGCCAAAACCATTCTTACCGATCTCAACGATGTTTATCGAAGAACCGCTGATATGACAGGTATGTAACTGTTTGTTTTGCTGTTTTTAGTTGAATTAAGTGTTAATTGATGAACCCTGTAGCGACCTACAAAAAGTACTACAGTGCCACTAACATCAATTTCCTACATCTCACATGCGAAGTTTACATCGACTTTAGAGTATATAGAAAAACCCGACTACAACTGTCGGGCAGTTGCCCGCCAGACATAACAACTGTCTGGCCGGAGGATCCTCCCTTTACTTCGGGGATGAGCAACTTTACACCCTGTTCCTCATACTCCTAAACTGGTGACCCCGAAATGCACGTCAGCGCAGCCTTCGAGCAACGTTACGTCATCATCATCAACATCACTTCCTCAAGCCTTCGAGCAGCGAGTCACACAGCCAGCCAGCTTCAATCGGGTATTCCTGACCACCAGCATGCAGCGGAAGCGCATTCCTGGCCAGCACCCTCAGCCTCTCTTCAAGCGACCATGGCACAGCACACTGCACTTTCGGCCGGTCGAGAGCTTATACCTCCCGGTCGACACCTCTCTAGCTGTCTGCCACATCGCGGCGCTGCACCACGTCCGACTCACTGGAGCAAACGCAGCGCCGGCTCCGACTCACTGGGGTTCGCCTCACCACCGCAGACTGTTCCGACTCACCGTGAACAATGCGCAACGAGCTTATAAAAACTGGCATGGCAAAATACTACAAGACCCATTCGACTATCGACCTCCGGTCTCCGGGGGGAGTGATGTAGCGACCTACAAAAAGTACTACAGCGCCATCTATGACACGACGGAAGAACTAACATCAATTTCCTACATCTCACATGCGAAGTTTACATCGACTTGAGAGTATATAGAAAAACCCGACTACAACTGTCGGGCAGTTGCCTGCCAGACATAACACCTGTCTCGGAGAATCCTCCCTTTTCTTAGGAGTATCGAGGAACTTTACACCCTGTTCCTCATACCTCTAAAAACCCCATTCTGTTTTGAATCGCTTGCATACGAAATAAGTGGAATTTTGAACAATAATCATCGAACACATAGGTTACTTTGGTATAGCGCGCTAGATTAATGTTGATACTTGAGTGGCGTACTTTGAAATATGTAAATTTAAATTCGATTTCTATATAACTTTATTTTTGAATATGATTTCAAGGTTTTAATTAGGTTTATTACATCATTACAGTTAGAAATGTACCAAAAATGTATTATTTTTAATATATTATTTATTAACAATATAAATTAATATTTCATATAAATCACATAATATATGAATAATAATAAATGAAAAAATGCATCGTCTTCTACGTTGCATTTTTTCATGTATATTTATTTATAATAAATATATATTTATTTATAATAAATATACATGATAATAACATTATATCTGCGTCTTTTTTTTTAAACTCAGAAAATTTAAAAGACACAGTATTCCTAGCATATATTTATTTTTAAGCAGTTACAAGAATAAATTCTTGTTCAATTAAATGATGCTTATTGATATTAATAAAGAAATTATATGAAAAAAAAAATAGTAACAAAAGTATCAAGGCGATGGTTGGTACGCTATATGGTCACAGCGGGTTGCCATATGAACAGCACAGTGGCGGCCCCCGGATTTTCTACTCTTTTTGGCCAAGCTGTAGTACACTGTGAGACTGGGAACATTTTGTCTGTGCTTAGAGGAGAACTTGAATTTGTGGGACACAGTCACTCAGTAGTAAGGCTTCCAACTTATCACTGTGATCTAAGCCCTATTGAATTGATCTGGGGTCTTGTAGAACATGAAATTGCCTCACATAATGTGGGATCAGTTGAGATCAAGGTATTTTGAAATACCTACCTAATAATTTTATTTTCAATTCATTTTAATAATTAATTGCAAATGTTTTAATTTTATCGTTCTAGGCAGCTGACAGCTAGCAGACTGACAGACCTTGACAATTCAAAAGTGCCTGTAACTGGTATATTTGAAATAAATTAATTTGTATTAAGTTTAAAAAAAACTCAAGTATCAAAACCGTTACCAAACCGTGTTACCGATTCCATACTTCCCGACTACCCGTCGAAGATGTTCGTCGCTGTCCGTTTGACCGATTTTGGCGTTAATATCACCGAAAACTACCGTTATCTCCCTTTTGGGTATTTCTTGGAGATTTTGCCAAGGCTCTGTAAAAGTTATCGATTTCGTCCTCGCTAGATTAGGCGGTAGGCGCATAGACTTGTAAGATGTTCAATTTACAGGGATTTTTGTTAGCTTAAATGGCAATTATTCGGTCGTTAATCGGCTTACTGATGACATATTTGTCCATGCTAAGTGGTACCACGAAGGCAACACCGTTAGAGCTTTCATTATCAGGTCCTGAAAAGTAGACTTTATTCAACTAGTCAGTTGAAAAGTATCCCGACTTTCTCCGGTGTGTTTCGCTGAGTCCGAGGATAGTGACTTCCTTTTCATTTCACTCTCTATTATCTGGAGTTTACCAGGTTGGTTTAGGCCGCGTACATTCCAGGAACCAAAGCGGTGAGTCTGCCTAACTGATTTTGCTTATCAGTAACATAGTTTCCATGTGTTGCCTGATCTGACACAATCACATGGTCGGTAGCACATTTTACTCAACCATACCCGGTTTGGTGGCGCCGGCCGTCAGTCGGAAAGCTCAAAAAATCTAGATCGCTATTTCTTTAATCCATTGTGACTCTCACGGGAAACTAGTGCAGTGGTTTGCTGTTGCTTTCTGCACCAGACATTTTACGGGTTATTTAGACCCTAAGGCAGCTGTGGCCTCTTCCAAACCAGTTGTCCGGATGGGTATGTCCCGCTACTGCTCGATCGCCATAGACTCGTTCGTAATCTAGCAGGGAGCGCCACGGCTGTCAGGTAGCAGCCGCCGCCTTTCACGGCCGCGGTTCACGGTGCGGATGACACTTGAGGCCGGATATATGTTATGTCCGCTCCCCTCCTTTCTCCGCAAATGAGTTAAGTATTAATTACAAAAAAAGGTAAGTAGACATTATTAAATTAATAGGTATAGAAAAAAAATACGTTAAATACAATGTATTAACTGATAAAAAATACCAATTATTTAAAATTCAAGGTACTATTCACAGATATTCAAGGTTGAGGTTGATCTTGCATTACAGTACGTACCTACCTATAGCTAAGCGCTTCACGCTCACCGCCTTCTATCGCAGAAATGGTCGACTGCATGAAAAAATGTTTCAAGTAGAATTAGTGTTAAATTTTATGCTCTACAATTTTATAAAAGATGTTAACTTCATTGTAGCAATAGAAACCAAGATAATCGTCAAAAAGTATTTTTACTACCTTTGACCTTGAATAACTTACGACGCAGACACGAGATTTTATGAGACTTTTGAGATAACATGTAAAACACCAAAATTAAGGTTTGACTGGACTGTGTGGTTTAACATCATCGATTCTTACATCATTTATTGGAATAGGTTTCATTGGTCCACGATGTTTCTTAGCTTCTATATCTCTTTCCACAATTTTATAAAATAATGTTAACTTCATTGGAGCAATAGAAACCAAGATAATCGTTAAAAACTATTTTTACTACCTTTGACCTTGAATAACTTACGACGCAGACACGACTTTTTATGAGACTTGAGATAACATGTAAAACACCAAAATTAAGGTTTGACTTGACTATGTGGTTTAACATCATTGATTCTTACATCATTTATTGGAATAGGTTTCATTGGTCCACGATGTTTCTTAGCTTCTACATCTCTTTCCACATTGCTGCTGGATGGTTTTCCTCCTTTGAAACCTATGAAAATGATATGAAGCTGGACACTTCTACCCAACCCTTTGAGGACACTATGTAGGTAATGTTAATATTGGACTACTGTACCATTTTTAGGATTCCGTACCCAAAGGATCAAACGGGACCCTATAACTGAGACTTCGCTGTCCGTGCATCTGTCACCAGGCTGTATCTCATGAACCGTGATAGTTAGCCAGTTGAAATTTCTACAGATTATGTATTTCTGTTGCCGTTATAACAACAAATAAGTACTAAAAACAATAAAATAAATATGTATAAAGGGGGCTCCCATACAAAAAAAGAGTTTTTATTCGTTTTTATAAATAATGGTGTGGAACCCTTCGTGCGCGAGTCCGACTTGCACTTGGCCGGTTTTTTTTATTTATAACAGGGATAGTTATCTTTAAATAAAATCTTTTTACTTGCTTACAAATTATTTTATTGAAATATAAATTATAAAATCATACTAAACACATTGAGGTAGTGAGTATTACAATCAGTCTTAATTTAGTGTTCATCAGTGAAAAAAATTTTGGGAAAATAATTTATAATCTAAAACATAAAACTAAAAATACAATAAGTACCCACCAGCTTAAAATAAATTATTAAAAAAATTATGCTGATTTTATTCATTAATAAAGAAAAAGTTCATAAGTTACACACTTATGCAACAATAAAAAAAGTAAAATGCAGAGTAAAAATTGACTTAATATACTAACAGATAATACAACTGTTTGTTTTGATCCAGAATATTGTACCATGGTTTATTGATTAAACTATCAAGATCATAAAAATACATTTTTACATTAGGTTTTAAAACTTAGCCTAGATTAAGTGGTAATTTTTTTGAGGTAGAAAATACTTCATTAGGGTTCAGACTTTTATTTTTTAAGTGCCAACTAGCAATCTAAGTTATAGTAACTAACACATGCTTATAACTATAAAATGATGTAAAAGATATAAAATTATATTTTCAGTCTATATTTTTGGTAAATGCGTTAGATTTGCATTTTGTTTCTTGGTACACTCATTTATTTTATCAGTCAGTGTTTTATCGGTTTCTTAAAAACTAAGTATTGTTCAAAACAGTCTTAAGAGTGTGTACACCTTAATACGGCATTTCATACAAACTTTTAAGTTCTAACTTCGAAAATGTTTTTAGTTGCTTTTTACCCCTGCTAAAATCAGTTCAGTAATATCGGAAAATAAGGACTTGAAATTTTGTATGAAATTCGTAATGCATAAACGCTTTGAAGAATACATCAGAGTATTGAATATTAAACAACTTTAAATGATCCATCATTACGACGGTAAAAACCATGAGGTGGGTGATTATGATTGTTACGCACCCTTTTGATGACCTGTCCCAGTCGATGCACCACAGTTGTAATATCCACGTTGCATCCTGTCTTTGTGCGTGATGTACAGTACCATTGCTTCTTTCCATATGCCAGTTTGTTCTTCAGGCGGAATGCATAGCCTTTATTAACTAGCAGTAAACTCCCTTTTCGTGTTGGAATGAAGCTTGCAACTGAAATGGTTAAGTTATGTTAGTAAATGTTGATGAGTTGTATTATGAACTATAAATAAGGTAATTTATGAAGAACTTAAGATATATTGGGGTGGTTTATAAATGAAACACAGTTTTCTATGAATTTATATTGTTTATTTGATAATTCAATTTGTAAACATTACAACTTCGGCCAAGACAGACATTTAAAAGCCTAGGGATAGAGCAGTGTTAATCTGAGTGGTAATAACTTCATGGATATGTTTACATTTACTAATCTGCGTTTTTCAATAGTAAATCTAAGTTTGTCCAACCAAAATTAAGTAATTACTGTGCATTTAGAATTAAATGCACAGTAATTACTATTTATTCATGAATACTTTCAACTCAACACTACAAGAAGTTATTCGCGCGCATATAACCTATCGAAGTTTAAAACTAAGTCACAACTTTTAAATCACTTAAAACACGTTCATGTGTTTACTTTAGGTTATGTAAATGTGACACAAACTGTAGTTTACTGATAAAACGAGGCATCTAAACATTAAAAACACGAAAACATAGCACGCCACAGTAGGTACGCAACGCAAGAAAAATGAAGCTTGCTGTCATTTTGTTTTTTTTTTTACGTTGTGTGGTGGAATTAATAATGTAGCCAACATTTAGCATCTTGTTCGCGTTTGTGACTAGCAACACCAAGGTGACACCGTTCCGTTATAATAATGTAAAAGTTACGCTTGGTAAAAAGGAATTATTATTTAAACATAATTTCCGCTACATTATGATTTTTTTAAAAATAATTCAATTACCTTGTTTCAAATGATGATATTACAACGTGACCTAAACATTTTATATGCCATAGATTTTACATGTCAATTTTAAACACCTTTTTAGATTCATAAAAGCTTGCCTTTTTTTGACGGATTGAATACTGTAATGTATTTATTGTTCTTAATTAATAACAACACAATAATGACTAAATAGGTTTTCATGGGAAATTTAATTAAGCCATACGTACTCCTTAATATGAAATATATATCCGATCGTAAAAATATTCAGCTAAAATTCGGAATACGAAACGTCATTGTCAGAAAGTGACAATTTGACAAACGTGTTTCGTTTCGTAAAGTAATAGCAAAGCAATGAAAACATCGAATTATCTGGCTATGTTAACTGATTAAATTTTAGTTAGAATATCAAATTATGTTTAGATTAAGGAAAGTATCTCCCATTCCTTTTACGGTATGTTAACGTAAAAGCATTTATGATGCATTCAAAAGTTACGAAGTTTGTGAACTTTTAAACAAAGTTTTGTGTTCAGTGATTAGAAAAGAATGGATCTTGAACAGTTGCAAATTGTGTTGTGTTTAGTATTAAGTTTGTTTTAGCAGTGTTTGCCACTATTATTTGATAAGAAATGTGAAGTTAACATTCAAGTTGAATAAAATGCTTTTTATATGTTTTTAACCTGGATTATGCTTGAATTGCTCATATTTTGTTATTGTAAGTTCAAATTGAGCACCTCTGAGTTTCCCAACGATAGCAATTTAACTGGAACTCTTGAGTTGTTGAGTCAAACTTGATAACCTAGAAAAACTTTTAAGAAATGTTTTATTCAGTGATATTTCCAGTAGGTATTACATAATATAGTTATTTACTACTTACATATGTAAATGCCTGTGTAGATTTTCATAATCTATTTAGTTACCTCTGATCTGTCTAATCAAAATTATTCATTTATTTGTTGACAAAGTTTTTTTTGTCAAGTTTGAATTGCTTTTAAAATTACACAGTAAAACATTTCAATTTTTATGTATCATCTTGAAAAATGTCCTTTGCTTAGCCAATAATGAATTACCATTATCCATCCAATTGTTGTTGGCATTAGTTTTGCCTATCTATTATTATATCTTGCATCAATAATTTGCCATTCCAAATTATACGTGACACAAAGATAAAATAAAAATCAAATCTATTTGTAGAAAAAAGATGGTATCTGAAAACAAAATTATTGCATTGTCTTGTTATGCATAATAAATGGTATTTTTAAATGCGGAAAGTTTGAGAATTATAAAGTTTTCCTTAAAACATCAAATATTTACTTATTGGGAATTCTTTCCTTAAATTTGGAATTAAATATTGCTTTCGTGGCTAATTGAGGAAAAATATTTCTAGATTATTTTATTATTATTTGAGCAGTGGTGGCCCAGTGGTGGCAGTTCCTACTTACGAGCAGTAAGCCATGGGTTCGAACCCAGGCAGGTGCATTACTTTGTGTAATTTATTTTATCACCGCTGCTCTCAAATATGTAGGTGAAGGAAAACATTGTAAGGAAACCGGCATGTACTAGAGCAAAATATTCGAAGACATGTCACATCTACCAACCCGCACTGAGCCCTCGTGGTAGATAACTGCCCAATCCCTCTCATAGAGAGGAGGCCTGTGTCCCAGCAGTGGGAACATTATAGGCTGATTATGATGATTTCTAGATTATTAAATTATGGTTTCAAATGTCTCAGTGTGTTTTCCTAAGTTGAAGCCAAGTCAACTCTAAGGTTCATTTTAACTTTTGCTAATATTGGTAAATCTTTGAACACCATGATATTTCTCTAAGACTTAAAAACATTTGATATCTGTGCCTTGTAGAAATTCATGCTCAACAAAATAATGTTAACATCAATTATTAAAAGCTTTTATAAAATAATAGATCTAATACTTTAACATATTCTTAAAACAGTCATTATCATTATTGTTAACATAATAACATGACCAACACCAATGGTGTTACCATATTGTTATATAAAACTTTTTAATTGTTGTTTAATGCTTTCAAATAGTAATAGGCTATGTGTTGGTATCAAGTTAAATACGATAATTTAATATGATATATCATCACCATGCTTAACATACATTATATAACCATGGTATTGTTTTAAGCAAAGGTCACCATAGTCATCAACCACACTTTTGCGAAATGCATTTGTTTTGTTTTAAAAAGTAGGAAATCAATGTATAAAACTGTGGTGTAAATTATGATCATGTTACACAAAATTATATAAAATACCTTTTGCTTAGTTTGTCCTCAAATAGTACAAAGTCCATCATTGATTCATATTTTGGTCCAACTTGCTGCTATAGTAATAAAATTTCCTCTTTACCATAAGCTCTAAAGCTTTGTTGTTTTTTTTTTTTAACTTTAGGCTTGCGCTTGACCACTATCTCACTTGATGGTAAGCGATGATGTGGTCTTCGGTGAAGCACGCTTGCCTAGAAGAAACCTATTCACTCTTGACTTAAAGACCCCTAGATTGTAGCTATCGGGAAACACATACTCTGGCAAGGAATTCCACTCCCTTGCGGTACACATAATAAAAGTATTCCCAAAACACTTAGTGCGTACAGGTGGGATGAACTCAACTAAACTCAGAATTTTTGGTACATAGAACGCTTAGTAGCCACTGCAAGAAGCAATATTGGAAAATCACAGCATTTATAGACTAGTTCTTAAGCCCAGCTGACATAGATGTATGCCGCCGAGGTTGCTTGTTAGGGCCCAGAATTACAACTGTTAGCAATTAATGGTCATGTTGAATTTCCCAGCTGTTGAAAACATCAGCCCTTGTACATCAGGTAATAGGATGGTATTTTTAATGAAATTTCTTCTAGGGAAAAGTAGTAAAATAGTTTGAAAAAAAAAATATCTATTTGGATGGACATTGGTAAGGTTTAATTTACTGTTAACAGGTTTTTCAAACTCTGCCAACTACATGGTACTTTTTATTTTTGTTTCATACTTAATTGTATAGGCAACCAACTGAGGTAATAATTTCTCATTTTATTTCTCAGAAAATTTCCACTAATGTTATAAATCTACTTTGTATATTTTACAATTATAATATTAAACAATATTATTTGTTTCATTTACCTTCCTGTTAACTTAAGTAAAGGAACCTTTATTTGTGTTACAATTCTGTTTTCGTTTTCAGGTATATTCATAAACACTAGGGGGAATTCCAAGCTCTTCATATATCAGAATCACACGTTCCGGTTTATGTATAAGAAGGCATATGGCAGTCAGCTGTGGTACTGTTGGTACTTCTTCAGTAGGTGTTGTCCTGCGAAGTTACGGATAAATAACAACGGGAAGGTGACGGAGAGCATTGGCAGACATAACCATGATCCTCCGACTTGTTGGATGACCCCGGATGGGAAATCCTACAGTCTCCCCCCTTTACCAGATAAGACACCTCCCAACACCCCAAACAATGTATAATTACAATAAAAGTATTTGAAAACAATTTTGTTTTACTGCCTTTATTTTGTTGTGAAATGAATAAACTGCCTCTATTTCAAACAAGATGAGATTCTAATTTGTATTCTATGGAATGTTAAGTTTATGTCAAAAGTTTAGTTTGTAACTTAGTTTAAGTATTAAATACGTATACTAATGTTTTAGACTATGTACAAAAGTTGAGAGTTTATTGAAATGCAAACACATGTTCTCTTCTAGAGTTTAATGTATATTATTTAATTAATATTCGAATTAGTTTCGTGCTACTTTTTCATTCTTTTTTAAGGGGGCGTCCCGTTCTTTATGTTTTGATCAGCGTCATTTTGATAAACCCATTTTAGCCAAACACCCCTGAATTATACCGATAAATGCAATGATTTAATGCAATACAAATTCTTTTCGCCCTCGAAATTAAAATTATGGAAGAGTTATTCTGTCAGCTCGTACCATATATGTGCCTTTGAGGATAATGTCGCTAATCAAAAGATATAGATAGGTCATACGCTATAGCAATATTTAGATGCTAAATATTGCAGGTACATTCTTTATTGTACATTTATCATGCATTTTCAGTACCGCAAAACAGTGATGTTTTAATTGTATAGTTAAAATACTATGTAATATTGACACGTTTTTAGTGTATTGTCTGCCTGTCCTTCATGTTCATGACCTACATGGATCCGCCCATAAAATTATATCTATTGTTGCGCTTGCGTTGACTTATTTTATGTTGATAAGTCAAGGTGAAGCGGAGATTTCGCTTTTGTGATGTGGTGTCCGTTATTTTTTTTATTGTTCTTCTTTGTGGCAAGGTTTTTGATGAGAGAAAAAAACTTAGTTTATTCATCCCTGCCTGTATCCATTACATGATATTGACACATCTAGTTGCATTTCCAATATAACTTGGGCTCGCTTGTATATAGATGTCCCGGACAGTGAGGGATCCGCATAAACTGGTTTGGTATAGTTTTATTCGATGCCGTGTACTTCATCCTCCTGTTGCAACGGCAACATGAGGATGAAGTACAGTACACGTACTGTATTCGATGTTGACGACGTTAAAGCTCAAATCAGACATTACTATCCAGATAATTCGAAGAATACTCACGATATCAATATTATTCATCTTTGGGAAATACCGTACTACTTCATGAAAAGGCGTGATTAATAAATTTATCTTAACACCTGTGCAAAATATGTGTCTGATAAGTTTGTTTTGACAGAACGCATCGATATTAAAAGAATACCAAGGTACACATTTCGAAATCGGTGAGTTTACTACAGGAAACAAGAATTAGAGAAAAAAAGGTACAGTTGACTGTAGTACAGTCAAGTGGGTGCCTACCTCAATATCCTAAAAACTCCAGTTTGTTGATCTTTTCACGCTGTTAATATAAAATAATGATTGACTTGTCGACCACACTCATTAAATATCTATTTGCAGTGTTTTATTAAACTTGTTCTGTGTATAAGGTAATCCAAAGCCAAAAATGGGAACAGGAAAATATATTTTATCGACCGTTTATGTTCAAGTTCGGCGTTTTTTTTTTATGTGAACTCAAATAAAAATTCAGTATATATAATTGAAGAAAAGTATAAAAAGAAACGTATTTTTCACTGGTCCAGTTGAATAAAACACTCCTCGTAAGCCACTCAACGACAAACATCTTAATGCAAATAAAATGTTAAGAAATTAGTTTTTAAAAGATCAAAGTTCCATTCTGTATTATAATTATTGTGCCTTTCAAGAGTTTTATGTAAACCAAAAATAAAATATTAACATATTGTATGAATGTCTTTTGTTCTTAATATTCTCCACACGTAGAAAAAAGACGCGAGCGTTTAAAAAAAAAAGTGTTAGTACCTGAATCAATGAATAGCTGGCATGAACTGGCATCAAACAACTTATGAATGAGTTCCTAATGCATCACGATTACGAGATATAAACCATCAAAGAGACGTACTTAGAGATTATTTCGGAAAAGTGACGCTTTAGAATATTTTGTCTTATATAATATTTGTATCGATGCCAGTTATTGATTGATTCAGATTTTATGCGTGGTCTTATAAAATCAAAGTTGTACTGATTGTGGCATCAGTGAATAGATTCTAACTGATAGCTTACCCATATCTCGGAAACGAGACGCTCTTAAAGATTATGTCGCATTCAAAACTTGTGTGTCTTGATACCAGCTATTGATTAAGTATAAATAACACATGATATATGCGTGGCCGCTATTTTGAAAATAAAATGGCGGAGGAACTCCTTTACTTCCTAAGTCTATTTTACTTTTTGAAATGTCAAAATCATTTCGAGTAACAGACGCATTTTTTGTGATTGCCACGGCCGATAAAAACTCTGCTGTCGGGTTTGCGAATAATTTTCTTCAGATTCAACGTAGGTTTTAATATTATTTAACTGTGTTCATCAGGTAAATGTTTTCGTCAGAATATAACACGGGATTAGGCCGTCACGTTAGTTTTGCCACGTTTTGCCTCGTGAGCTACAGGCTGACCTGAGGCAGGGACGTTTGTCCATAAAATAAAATAAAAAAGCTTGCCTGCCATTTCGTAAAGTGTAATATGTACTCCCGAAAAACATTAGCCTCCTTGGGCAGTCGGGTAAAAGCAATTGGTCGTCATTGTCATTTAATCGCAGTTAGGGGATGGTTCTGCGGAACATATTTTTAATAATTTTTATACAATATTAGGTACATTGACAACAACTTAATTTTTATAACGTTTTTGTTTACTTTTAGACACGACAGGCGTGTTTTTGATCAGATGTTTTAAATATTGGTTTTTAGGATCCAATCAAAATCAAAAGTCATTTATTCAAATTAGGCTGATAATCAGCACTTTTTGAACGTCAAAATTACAAGAGACAGTCCCCCAAAACGCCCGCCCTTCGCCACTTCCTAATGTTTTAGCTGGGAAGAAGAAGTGGCGGAACAAACTCCCCAGCAACACATCTGTCTGTTAGGTTAGAAGAACCAGATTCTACACAATAGTGTTCAAGTTCATATAAACAAAGAATCTAATTAATGTCACATGTCAGCTAGCACACACCAATAATAAAATATTAAAAAATAAAGCCTCCAGACTAAAGGGCGTGTCCGCTTATAAGTGCATACAGACGAAAAAAAATATGCCACTTACTGGCGCACAAAACTTGCACTTCCGAGAGTAAAGCGCAAGGAGTAGAAATAAGGATATCAATTTCATCTATTACTTATGCATTGCGAACGGATTTGTGATTGCTCATTGCAGATACATTAGGGCATTAGGATAGAGAGAGATAGTAAATATTGTCATCAGGGTTATCTTATCGCACTTATCACATTACTGGTGTTCTCAGTCCAAATGGTTCTAATTACATAATATATATAATAAGGTTCTAGTTACCTTTATAATTTGGACTGAGAACAGGTAGTAGAAGGCAGATATCGTTCCTAGACCTACGTAACTGACCATTTAATTTATTTTTAATTTGGACTGAGAACAGGTAGTAGTAGGCAGATATCGTTCCTAGACCTACGTAACTGACCATTTAATTCATTTTTAATTTGGACTGAGAACAGGTAGTAGTAGGCAGATATCGTTCCTAGACCTACGTAACTGACCATTTAATTCATTTTTAATTTGGACTGAGAACAGGTAGTAGTAGGCAGATATCGTTCCTAGACCTACGTAACTGACCATTTAATTTATTTTTAATTTGGACTGAGAACAGTTAGTAGTAGGCAGATATCGTTCCTAGACCTACGTAACTGACCATTTAATTCATTTTTAATTTGGACTGAGAACAGGTAGTAGTAGGCATATATCGTTCCTAGACCTACGTAACTGACCATTTAATTCATTTTTAATTTGGACTGAGAACAGGTAGTAGTAGGCAGATATCGTTCCTAGACCTACGTAACTGACCATTTAATTCATTTTTAATTTGGACTGAGAACAGGTAGTAGTAGGCAGATATCGTTCCTAGACCTACGTAACTGACCATTTAATTCATTTTTAATTTGGACTGAGAACAGGTAGTAGTAGGCAGATATCGTTCCTAGACCTACGTAACCGACCATTTAATTTATTTTTAATTGTGCTTTTGATCGCCTGCGTCACGCGTGTGTCAAGAGAACGTATGCAGGCAAAATATTCAAACACTGCGGGGTTTGAATATTCAAACCCCGCATGTGTGTGCAGTGATTGCTCATTGCAGATACATTAGGGCATTAGGATAGAGAGAGATAGTAAATATTGTCATCAGGGTTATCTTATCGCACTTATCACATTACTGGTGTTCTCAGTCCAAATGGTTCTAATTACATAATATATATAATAAGGTTCTAGTTACCTTTATAATTTGGACTGAGAACAGGTAGTAGAAGGCAGATATCGTTCCTAGACCTACGTAACTGACCATTTAATTTATTTTTAATTTGGACTGAGAACAGGTAGTAGTAGGCAGATATCGTTCCTAGACCTACGTAACTGACCATTTAATTCATTTTTAATTTGGACTGAGAACAGGTAGTAGTAGGCAGATATCGTTCCTAGACCTACGTAACTGACCATTTAATTCATTTTTAATTTGGACTGAGAACAGGTAGTAGTAGGCAGATATCGTTCCTAGACCTACGTAACTGACCATTTAATTTATTTTTAATTTGGACTGAGAACAGTTAGTAGTAGGTAGATATCGTTCCTAGACCTACGTAACTGACCATTTAATTCATTTTTAATTTGGACTGAGAACAGGTAGTAGTAGGCATATATCGTTCCTAGACCTACGTAACTGACCATTTAATTCATTTTTAATTTGGACTGAGAACAGGTAGTAGTAGGCAGATATCGTTCCTAGACCTACGTAACTGACCATTTAATTCATTTTTAATTTGGACTGAGAACAGGTAGTAGTAGGCAGATATCGTTCCTAGACCTACGTAACTGACCATTTAATTCATTTTTAATTTGGACTGAGAACAGGTAGTAGTAGGCAGATATCGTTCCTAGACCTACGTAACCGACCATTTAATTTATTTTTAATTGTGCTTTTGATCGCCTGCGTCACGCGTGTGTCAAGAGAACGTATGCAGGCAAAATATTCAAACACTGCGGGGTTTGAATATTCAAACCCCGCAGGGTTTGAATATTTTCCTGCCTGCCTAACTTCTGCAATAATATTTTATTTTCAAAATAGCAGCCACGCATAAACCTATAATAATGAATAGCTGGTATCAATACAAATAAGTATTATACGAGACAAAATTATCTAAAGCTTCCCGTTTCCGAAATTTAAGCTTTCAATCGCGTATCCCTAGCGCGTCATAAATGATCAGTGCCGTGTACGCATGGTGACCATTCAAGCTATACAAAACTATTTATGCGAATCTCTCATTGTACGGGAAATCTGTATAAAGCGAGGCCATGTTATATTGGAAATGTATAGCTTGATTTGTCGCCGTGTGAACCCCCATAGTCAAAACAACTACATCATCATCATCATTTCAGCCCAAAAGACGTCCACTGCTGGACATAGGCCTCCCACAAGTGTCGCATTGACATTTTGGGGGGTTTTGCCATAATCGCCACGCTTGGCAGGCGGGTTGGCGATCGCAGTATGGTTGTTAAAAAAGCACAGAGAACGCTGCTGCCCAATCTCTGGCAAGTACCTTAGTCGCCTCTTACGACACCCACGGGAAGATATGGGATGGTGCTATTCTTTACGTCCGACACCATACAGAGCCATAGTCAAAACAACTTAACTAAATTTAAACAATCTGTACAGGTCGTTTTATCTTATTACACAATATAAAAATCTACTAAGTTTTTGTTGCTTATTAACTATCAATGATTTCAGAATTTGCTGATTCTCAATTGGTCGAAATTCACCAATTAAAAGAACGACCCATGCCAATCACAACTATCAGTCGTAACACCGTGCGTGTAATACCCAAGAACGTGAAGGATCACATGCCTAACTTAACAGAGAAGTACCAAAGGTGTAAGCAATGCGCAATCAATAAAGAAAGAAAATCAACACGTTATAAATGCAAAGCTTGTAAAGTTTATTTATGTGCTGCGCCTTGTTTCGAAAAATTTCACTCTTTAATTAAATAAGTTCTGTTTCATTATTGTTACCATATACCTAGACTAATAAAACACATTCTTAATTACTTTGTGGTATTGATTTTATTATTGTGTGATCTTTTGTAATGGACATTTTATTAGAAGATTCCGGAGGAAACTAAAAAATACAGTTGATATTATCGAAGAAGTTTTGGAATCCTTATTTGTATTTGTAGGTATTTGCGGTGAATTGGGGGCTTGGCGTGGAGGTAACGCGCGTGTGCGGACTTAAAAACACCTTCATAAAGGTTACAGAATTATAAGTGTTACATGTTGATTTGGTAACAGAATCAAATATGTAACACTTTTAAATGTGTTTTTAACCGTAATATATCCGTAATATAACCGTTATTAAGTGTAACAGGTAAACGCAGCGTACTAAAACTATAATTTATTATTGCAGTTACACATATTAACACTTATTAACACATATATAAGGTTAAAGTTACACATATTAACACTTATTAACACATATAAAAGGTTACAGTTTGATTCGGTAACATTATTGTATCTGTTACATTTAAAAGTGTTTTTTTTTCTGTTAAAACTGTTTTAAAAAACAGTGTTAAAAACACTTATTACGGTTACAGTTTGAGTCCCTCGTTCTGGCAATCAATCGAATTGTCTTGATAGGCACCAAAACTCAATATGCCTATCCGTTCATCGGAAATGAGTAAAGATTTAAAATGTCTGAAGCCAGACGGGACGAACGATTGATTAATAAAAAGAGATCAAAAGCAATTGATACCAAATCATCACGTCCCCGCAAACATAGGAGCACTTAAAAACCAAGTTTAGGCCCTAACGCTCAGTAATAAAGTTGAATATTTAATGAAGTGGTGACCTAAACTGATGACTACGTTTTGTACGATATCAATGAGGACTAAGTTGTGGTTGTGATTCATGCAGATTTTGAACAGTTGATAATTTATCATCAACGCGGTAATGTTTAAGAGCTGATCGATAATATTCATCGTGATAGTCATGACATAAACAAGGTACTCCTTGAGACTGTGGTATCTGTCTACCAGATATTAGAGCTGCGAATAAGTTTAGGGATTCCAGGTGTTTATAAAATATTCGATAACACAGTAAACTACGAGTAAACGCCACGTCATGAGGGAAATAGGCATGGTATTTGATAAGGTTGCCTATATAGTAGGTACACAGTCCACACGGTGACGTTTCCTTATCTCCTTTTTAACAATTGAATTGGTATTTATTCAATGTCGAGGCATTTTAATGAATAGATTAGCGCTTTTATAATAGGGGATCCCACGCACACGCAATCGTCCCTGCAAATACCTACTAGAGCAGCTATTAGATTTTTTTAGAGGTTATGAAGCTTTAAAATTCTGCTAATGTTACGCTAAACTTCTTTCAGGAATATAAAAGCTAATGGATAGGTAATAACGTCAACCGCACGTTAGTAGTAGGTGCCTACACTACAATGTCAACAACATTACTAAACAAAATGCTTATTTACCACGGACATGAGCGTTTAGTAAAAAAAGTGTACCCCTCAGTTTTGGGCTGTCCCTCAGTTTAATGTCTTATAACAAGTAAAATTGATGTCTGGCTAACTATTTTAAATATGAAAAGCATTAAACATACTTTATACTAATAAATTCGAATACAATTTTTGCCAATACTTTGCGTGATATTTAAATAAAGACCGTTTTTAAAACGTGTCAGTTTTTGGCGTGGCCCCTAGTCAAGTTCCTCGATGTTAAAAGTGATTCTGAAAATGTTTATTGGTACTAGGGTGTCGCATGAGTTTAAAAATGCCTTGAGTCGTCTACTGTCGCCGGTATTTCAAATTAAGTCTCATACGAAATTCATACAAAAATCTCTCAAGCCCTTTATGATACCTAATCTTCGTAACAAAATTTAAAACTTTTGAATCTTTCTTCATTAAAGTATAGGTATGTTAACTTTTAAGTCAGTCGCAAAACTGACATTACCTATTTTGTACAATGACAGTTTAATTTGATGATTTCTCGTAAAATAGATTAATCTGCAAGCAATTATATAACATTTCTTAAAATATCATGTATCCTAACAATATCTAAATAAAAATTAAATAAAAAATTTAAAAAACCCCCGACAGAAAAAGCCTCTAAAAAACTAAAAATAAATTAATCCAAGCGTCGTAGCGTCGGGGGTCCGCTTTGTTTTGTGCTTGAGTTAAGCGGCCTACTTAGCGGTGCCCCGACGCTACGACGCTTGGATTAATTTATTTTTAGTTTTTAAGAGGCTTTTTCTGTCGGGGGTTTTTTAAATTTTTAATTTAATTTTTATTACATGCTTTTTAAACTTATTAAATATATTTTTTTCTTAGCCTTGTCTGTCCCACTCCTAGGCATAGGTCTCCTCCCATTCCTTCCCCTTTTATCGGTGTTGCGCCTCTTCTCGCTAATTAACGAAAACAAGGAAAGTTATAAATTTAAAAAAATCCTGAATTTTTAGGGGGAGTGCCCCCACTCCCCCTAAAAATTCAGGATTTTGTGCCCCCCCCTGGCGATGTCCATGGTAACAAGTGACAAGATTTCAAATTTCGAATCGACCATACCCGTAAAAGTTAATGTTCCAAAATCAACTATTAAAGAAGTGATGATCTTCAAACGGCTGAGCAGATTTTTTGAAACATAGCTAAGAACACTCTCGATTAAAACACCTTTTAAATGAAACCAATTTTATCAAAATCGGTTCAGCCGTTTAGGAGCTACGATGCCACAGACAGACACACAGATACACAAATACACAGATACACACGTCAAACTTATAACACCCGTCTTTTTTGGTCGGTGGTTAAAAAAGCGTCAAAAATGTGATATGTATACTTATATACATACGCCATATATTCAGAAATGGTACACTTTATTTTGAACATACTCACATATGGTTGGCTGTAAAACACACCTTATAATTAATGAGGTAAGTATTTCCTTGGGTTTCCCCAACATTGGATGTGCCTGCAGAAATCTTGCTGAAAACTGTATCTCGACTTCCAGAGCTTCGAGAAGTGTTGGGTAACAAGGAATCTACATCAATAGAAAAGGCAAGAAAATTACTGTCAATGGTAGCTACTGAAAGTTATTACCTATATCAAGCAACCAGTGGTACGCACGGCAACCAATCAAGCTATACAAAACCAATTTATGCGGATCTCTGATTGTACGGGAAATTCATACAAAGCGAGGCCTGGTTAAACTGGAAATGTACTGCTTGATGTGTCGCCGTGTGTACCTACAAATTATATAAAGTCATAATTATGTCAGTAATAATACTCTGCCGAGTACCTAAAAGAATGAAATTGTGAAAAAAAAATGGCGTAGCGAAACCGAAAGCAAAAAGTAGTACGGGTTCGATTCCTAGACAAAAACAGATATTTCTTGCTTAAAAAGGATTGTCTGTAAGTTAAAAAGGCAAGTAGGACGCTACAATGATACCTTAACTATGTATTTGGTCAGTCGACAGCAAATTAGTGCTAGCAATGTGAGATTGAGACGGCCAAAAGCGCAATTGGCAATAGATGCACAACGGAATTTTTTATAGTGCAGGAGTTAGGTAACATTGATGTGGAATTGATTGTACCTACGTCTAGCAAAAAGGGATTTCTTACCTTTCTTACCTATCAATCGATTTCATAGGTAGAGATGTTCGGTCAACCAAAGTCGTAGTAGGTACTTACTTACAACTTGAAATGAACTAAATGAACAGTTAAAACCCCTGCTTCGAAATGAGGCCCGATCACACACACACTTGTAGAACTTCACTGGATTTCAGTAGCTGGTCCTGAATGCTTCTGATACGAAGCGGCGTTGAACGTTATGGTGCTTATAAGTGGCGTTCTATCTGTCTAAGGACAATGATATTGACGGAAAAAAGAAATGCACTGTATGTCCGGAAAATACAGCTAAAAATAAAGTCTATACCTCGATTATTACCTGGAATTTATTTGAGTAAATAGAAATGGTTAGCGTTAGTTATAATAGTCACGGATGGGAGCGAATTTGGGATTGTTACTTTATTTATTGGCAAGTAAAATGTATTTAATCCTGTTTTTAGATCTAATGTGTTTGTTCTACATGACATCTTCATCCGTGACTAAAAAAAAAAGTGTTAAAGGGAAGGAGACTGGACAGATTTAAACGTTGCTCGTTGCTCTAATGAACTGGACCTACGATTTCAAGAAACCGCTTTGTTTTAAAGGAAGTAGTTTGAGACTTTCAGCAGATGTTTTATGTCTGTGTTTTTTTTCAATTTAAGTGCTTCCTTATTTCCATGTCTCGACATGCATAGAAGAATGTTTCGTCAAGAAAAAGAGATCAACACATTCGAAGCCACCGTCTAATAAAGGGTACTTCTACAAACTAAGGAATTTTTGGCAGCTGAGCCAAAATATGATAAAAAAATTGTTGATAACAATTTTTTTTGGATGGAATACTATTAATTACAATTGTTTCTAGATGGTCGATAAAAATAATTAAGATTCACAATAAAGGGTACATAATACAGGGTATAATAATAATAAAGGGTAAGGGTAATATACATAATAAAGGGTACATCTACAAACTAAGGAATTTTTGGCAGCTGAGCCAAAATATGATAAAAAAATTGTTGATAACAATTTTTTTTGGATGGAATACTATTAATTGCAATTGTTTCTAGATGGTCGATAAAAATAATTAAGATTCACAATTCATTTCTCAACAAAATTACTGTTAAAAGCGCCGAATTCGAATTCTCAGGATCCTGCAGTGTACAAATTTTAGTTCAAAGTGTATCGTGATACATTTAAGTACTTCTACATTAGGGTCTTAAAAGAATCCCAAATTAACAAGTTTACTATTTTTCCTGGCTAGGTAGAACAATTACTAGTATTTCCTTTAAAAATATTGAATACTAGCTGATCGGCGCAACTTCGTTTGCGTCACATTTTCCCCGTTTTCGCAACATTTTTCATTGCTGTTCCACTCCCATTGATCGTAGCGTGATGATATATAGCCAATAGCCTTCTTCGATAAATGGGCTATCTAACACTGAAAGAATTTTTCAAATCGGACCAGTAGTTTCGGAGCCTATTCAATGCAAAAAACATACAAACAAACAATCAAATCTTTCCTCTTTATAATATTAGTTTAGAAAACTTGTTTACATTTTGTCCCCACGATTTTATATCAGTATCCTGTTCGCTATTGAGTTAAATATTCACTACAATATTTGCCGTGGGTCTTTACCGTTCCGCTGAGTCGTTAGTACATACGAAAGAGACAAAGAATGTCACCTATCTATTCTCACCTAGTACGTTGTTTAGTGAGCCGAGTGCGTTCGGCGAGTGAAGTGGTGTCGTAATCAGTTGAGTTCACAGAATCCTGGTAAGATTTTTATTTACATAATAAATAAATATCACACACACACTATACACTATATCACTAATTTTAGCGTATTGATATGTAAGATAAACGCAAATAAATGAATATGAGATGCTAGCGCATAGGCCATATTAGGTTAATTTTTGTTGAAAGTTATAAATTGGTATCTTTATTTTATTTTTAGACAGAAATTATCAGGAACCTGGCCTCAGGATCCTGTCCAGTTGGTACCCAGGATACTGAGAACCATCCAGGATCCTGGTCAGATCATATTAAAAATATTGTTTCTGTGCAATAATAGTATTTTTTGCACATAAACATTAAACTACATATTATTATAAACAATTTAATAAATAAATAGTACTTACTCTCGTAATTTGTTTAAATACAGTTATTTAGTTTTGGTTGTGGTCTAAGTAAAAGTATTCTTATAATTGTTTCGATACTTTGGATTAAAAGTATAAAATAAACAAACATTTAATCGATCTTACAAATATTATATTTGAATATTATATTTTGTTACACAGAAAAAATGGCGCCAAAACAGAAACAGATCAAAGAAGAAATATTAGAAAAGAAAAGGATAGCTGAAAAAATTAGATATGAAAAAATTATGAACGACCCTCAGAGATTAGCGGCTGAAAAAGAAAAAAGAAAGCAAAAGTATAAAAAGCAGCGAGAATCTGGCAAAAAAAAACTAGTTTCTGAAATGTCGACTCGTGAAAAAAGGCAAGCTCGCAAAAATTGGAGGGAATACTCAGACAAATCCTACAAAAAGAAAAAGTTAATAACAAAATAGTTAAGAAAAAGTTAATATTAGTTAAAGTTAGTTATCAATTTGTTAGAGAAAATACTCCGTCTAGTTTAGATGATGAACCTGTAGGTCCTGAGTTCCGTGATCTTGAACGACCTCAGCAAGTAAATTTTGAGATAAATGTTCCTCATACATTATAGCCAAAGCCAAATCCAAGATTGAAATCAGCACGAGAACGGTCACAGAAGCAGCGTCTTAAGAGAAACCACGAGATAAAACGGAAAAATGCGCTAATAGTAAATTGAAACAAAAACTTAGCAAATATAAAAAGAGATGCCAGAGATTAAAAAAACAAAAGAAACAACTAGAGCTTATGCCTAAAACCGCAATGACCAAACTTGCTGAAGATCCAACGACACGGGTAGGCTTAATTGGTGATGTGTTGGAAAAGCCAATATCAGATAATATGTCTAATCTGAAGACTCGTCAAGAGAAGAAAGTTGCAAAAAAAATTACTTTTGGGCCAGATTGTGAATGCAAATAAGGCTTGGAAGTTGAAAAACAAGGTTATAACTTATAAAAAGATGTGGAGTCAAGAAAGCCAAAAAAAGGCTGCAATGAAACAAAAAAGATGCTTAAAAAAGATAGTTCAAACATTTTTGGAAGACGACAAGTACAGTACTGTGTGCTACTTTTTGTAATTATAAAAGATACTTTGATTATTACAAATTAATGGCAGGCAAATATTTTAAAGTGAAATAAATGATTGATCTCGATTGATTTTTGTTGTTTTCCTCAGCTTCCTGGTGACACTCTCAGTTACCAGTGCCTCGATTTTTTTAAAATGGCCATAAATAAAAAAAATATTAAATAGTTGTTAGACTGAATTCCGCCACCAGAATGTATAAAAAATGTCGGGCCGAAATCAGACTCGAATTCTTCCTTAGTTTGTAGAACTACCCTAAAAAGGTATTGAACTGCAAAATAGTGCCAAAAGATGAGTCTCATATTCTAGAATGTTCTAGAAAAGAAAGGAGTAGTTGCTCGTTTTGCCCGCGTAGTAGAGATAGAAAGCCTAAGATTGGTTGTTTTTAATGCACCATACCGGTTTGCAGGAACCATAAGGTTGAAATATGCTATTTTTGCAACAATAAATATTTTACGTGTTATGATTATGTTGTTTTAATCACTGCTTCTGTACCTGGCGGTACTTTCACAAGCCTACAAACTTGGCTTGTCCTTATAAGCTACTACACTTCATGATGTAAGTTTCTGAACAATCTGGTTGCTTTATGATCTTGCGGAATTGTTGGCATTAGGCAGACCACTGTCTGTACCCACACAAATAACCGTGGTAAAAGAATCATATATCAATGTGTTTCATGTATAATTTGGTATTGAAATTACAGTTATTTAGTAAATAATTTGTCGCAATCTTATTCAATAAAATACCATTCACACAGGGGATCAAACTTGAGGCCAACATTAACAAATGTTGGCGTCATAACGCCCTCAGCCTTAAAACTGGCAATAAAATACTTGGCAATTTTGGTTCTTACCTAAAATGTCAGACTTCAATAATGATTAACGCATAAAAGTGAAGTAATATGACGATATTATTTTCAAGCACAAGTTCGCCACTACTGCAAAATGTAGATCACTCAAGTTTGAAAATAATAATATATTTCATTACGAGTGTTTGTCGGAACAAGTTGCAATGACAGTTCCGCATGTGTACTGAACAACTATTTTTAAAACAGTTGCGAAAAAATGAACTAATTTAATAAAGATTTTTTTTTAAAATGGCGCCAACCGTACAAGAATATAAGCAGTTTTTTTTTGTTTTTTTTTTTTTTCACCCATTCTGGGTAGGCAAAGGGAACTATGCATACAGCCAAGTCTTCAGTATTTTTTTTATTGATATGAAATGAAAATGAATTTTATTGAGATGAAATGAAATGAAGCCTAACCTAACTCATTGAATCAAATCATTAAATCTGATATTAAAACAAATTAGTAGCTTCTTTTTAGAAATATTTGCATGAATCATAAAAACTTCTATAATATATTTTTTAGTAAAAACTTCGTGTTATATTCTATATTTTTTTTTGTAAAATCTACAGAACCCTTCACTGTGCGTGGCACGACACGGACTTGACCGGTTTTTTTTTCTTTTCAATAGACATTATTTTGACAGTTGGGAAAGAGAACGCACGAGTTCGGAAAAGGTAAAGAAAAAGCTCGAGTGTGTAATAGCCCACATCCCGAACGCTATACGTCCCTGCAATAGGTACGCCACTTTTTGAGCAACTGTATTAAAAAATATTAATCAATAGAGTCCAATCCCTGATGAGTTTGGTTTCAAACAGTATATGAATAGGAAAGACTTATGTCTTTCCTATTCCGCCAAATCTACGGAATTAGTCTTAACTCAGTAAGTGCTTACCCCTTTATCTTTAAATCGGTTTTTATTTTACATTTTTATTTGCATGGCTCGGCGATCCACAGCTACATCCTTCTTGAAGTCAGAGAGCTCGAAAAAAAGATCTCTCACAAAGAAAATCAAAGATATCATTGAAGCTATTCCAAGTACATCCACCTCTGCCGATCGTAGTTTAAGGAAAAAGAAGTACTGCGCGTATTGTCCATCAAGAATTCGAAGACGCAGCATGATGACATGTTGCCAATGTTGTAAATCGATTTGTGGGGAACATAAAACAGAAATGTGCTATATTTGTTACGATAAATTTTGTATAGAACCGAATAGAACTATAGAACCATCATAGTAAATTAAAAGCCGTTCTTATCTTCACGTAACTTATTATTTCGTTTACCATCTCCTAAGATGTCATGATTTTGTTACTTTCCTCTGTTTATCTCAATCGAAACATCGGTGCTAAGAACTGGGTATATTTACTGAAATGGTGCAGTCTGTATCTTTGAAGAAAAGACGGCGGCAGAAACCAATTTTATACGACATACCTAAATCTGGGTCTACTTGGTGGAAGGTTGGGAGCAGAATATGCAACTACTGAGCTCACTGCCCATATCAATAAATAGGATGCCTAAAAGTGTTTGCTATAAATGCTCTAAAACTGTTTGTGTGGAACATAAAGTATACAGTCACGTGATTTGTGTGTCACACTAAATTAATTGAATGTTTGTATTGTTTTATTTTAACCAAAACTAAATTGGTGTTTATTTTGTATAAGCACCAATTTAGTTTTGGTACTCTACTAGCACACGTCCTCATTAGACAAAAACAAAAGGAATGGCATACGTAAGTAATTACGTAATACGTAAGTATTAGACGTAGGGAAATCCCCATGTTATCGCTGCAATCGTCAAAATATTCTTTCGAGTAGGGTATTTTATATCGAGGGTCACGGTTTCATGGATATGCATTAAAAAAAAATGAACGAAGCTAAAAATAATTAACTACTAAGACGACAATATGTGTACCTACTTAGGTAAATCATATCAAATAAATCGCAAAACATGAATCATTTGGTTATCTTGAATACAGTGCTCCTTGTATATACGAGTATTTCAAGCAATTCAAGCAATATTTCAGAACTCCTGACCTATGTTTGAACTTCGATTTATATTAATACGAACTTGGATTTTTTATCATTAAATCAGTTAAATACTTAAATTAAATATTTTTGTATATGAATATAATACACTAACTAAGATAAGAGAGGTTTTTCTGCGGTTGTATATTTGAATAATATTCGCGATTTAATTTTGCTAACAGCCGCTAATTTCAACGGACACTAGTCAACTTCATGCAGTACAGGTTCACACTTGTGCAGTATAGGTAGGTATATAAATACTGCACAATTAGTGTGTACGCAAACATAGGTACTTAAGTGTATTTATCTTTAATTTTGTGTGCAATTAAGAATAAGAACAGGTGCACTCCCCCTTCCATAATTCTTATAGACTAATAGGACGGCAATCTGATACGACGATACCCCAGAGAGATCAGACACGGGGCCAAAGAATTTACTTAGCTACTGTCTGAGGCACGCAAGTGATATACCACTAAACTTCGGGCTGACACTGAAAAATCCACATGGAAAAACCCTACAACACTTTAAGACAAAGATATTTATCCGCAGGATATGGTAGGTACAAACAAAGTTGGTACAATAGTTCAGATCCGGAAATGCCCGACCTAGGACACGTACCCAGGACCTCAGGCTTAGCTTTAAGGCCGCCGCGGGCTTGTGGGCGGTGAGTAATGGGCTAGCTCACCGTCCGTCCGTCTTATGACGACAGGCCGTGCCGACGGCGCGTTCGTGTTCCACGCGCGCCTCAAGGAGATGTCAGCAAATTGGAAGGTGTCCGAGAGGACCGATGCCTGCCAGGCCAGGGCTGCGGGACTGTTCGAGAGAGATACCATGGCCCTAGAACACAAAGGGGTAAGAAGGAACATGGATGGGTCAGTACAAGACTGATACTCCCTTCCGCTCCGCCTAGAGCGGGGGGGGGGTGTCATTTGATGATTTCCCACTCGTAAAAAAAAAGGCTTAGCTTTAAGCGGAAACGAGATCACGGAGACAGAAATATACTTAATAAACTTTTAGGGATGCTTCTGTTTACTTTGGAGCCCCTACACCATAACAGTACTTGTATAGTTATTTGCTAATGACCTACAAAAAACTCTGAATCAAACAAAAATACCAAGTCTCGTAGCAATAGCATTTGTTATTGTACAAAGATCAAGGTAATTTGACGTAAACACGCCAACGTCCTTGGACTTCTGTTAGTGTCCGAAGTTCAATTACTTATTACGACTACGAATTAAGATAATTTGTTATCGCTATCATCAGCACACAATGATCACTAAATTACTTAATAATAAGTAATATGTTCGGACGTAAAGAATACCACCATCCCATATCTTCCCGTGAGTGTCGTAAGCGGCGACTAAGGGACTTTGTCCCAACCGTACTGCGATCGCCAACCCGCCTGCCAAGCGTGGCGATTATGGCAAAACCCCCCTTATGTCAATGTGGCGTTGGGGGAGGCCTATGTCTAGCAGTGGACGTCTTTCGGCTGAAATGATGATGATGATGATGAAGTAATATGTCCTATTGTTTACCAACTAGCGAGTGGATTTGATCTGACTGCCTCGTTGGTCTAGTGGTCGCAAGCGCGACTGCTGAGCATAAAGTCCTGGGTTCCATTACCAGGTTGAGCAAAGTGTTATTGGGTTTTTCCATCAGGAATTACTCAGTAGCAGCCACGGAGTCCGGCTTTGTGCCCGGTTGATGGCTTACCCGAAGAATTGTCAAACTTAAGTGGCAGTGGGCAGGGCACATTGCTCGCAGAACAGATGGCCGATGGGGCCGAAAAGTTCTGGAATGGCGACCGCGAACCGGGAGACGATGCGTTGGAAGGCCTCCCAATAGGCTGATGACCTGGTGAAGGTTTCGGGGATCCGCTGGATGCGAGTCGCACGGGACCGATCAATGTGGCGACACTTGGGGGAGGCCTATGTCCAGCAGTGGACGTCTTTCGGCTGAAATGATGATGATGATGATGATGATGATGGCTTACCCCAATGGACTTAAACATAACTGACGAAATGTGGGTCTTATATTAGGTACATCTCTGCTTATCCCTAAGGGTATTACAGGCTTGATGATATGTGTTATGTAGCGAGTGGATACCAAACTGTAAAGAGAGGAATAGGAAAAAAGGGAATAGAAATGGGTATCATCATCATCTTCATTTCAGCCGAAACAAGTCCGCTTTTGCCATAATTGCCACGCTTGGCAGGCGGGTTGGCGATCGCAGTACGGTTGTAGCAAAAGCACAGAGAACGCTGCTGCCCATTCTCTGGCAAGTCCCTTAGTCGCCTCTTACGACACCCACGGGAAGATATGGGATGATGCTATTCTTTACGTCCGACACCATACAGACAATGGAATATGAAAATGGAATGGGTATCAATCAAAATCAACATATTTTATTTTACATAGGCCTACATGGGCACTTATAAAACGTCGATAAAAGGTGCATGGTTCGGGTTGGTCGTTTCCTATGGAGAAGAACCGGCAAGAATCCATGGTTAGTCTTTTAAAATAATTTAGTTTTACAATATTTGAATGTTACAGCGTTAGTACTTAATTAAGTAATGGAGGACAGCGTAGGCCCGACAATACATCGTTGCTTACTACAAAAGGTAGAACAAGAAATAAAAAAAAGACTTTACAAAGCCTACAATGTCCACACATTCACAAAAAAATGGTAAATGAAAAGGGATCTATACAAAAGTAAAAAAGGTTAGTAAGGTAAACGGTAACTCTTGACCGTCCTATAACGCAGTCATTATTAAAATCCATATAGAGGTGTCCCTATATGAAGTCCTAGCATCCATCCAGCCTAGCCTTTTTCCAACTATGTTGGGGTCGGCTTCCAGTCTAAACGGATGCAGCTGAATACCAGTATTTTACACGGAGCGACTGCCTTTCTGACAGCCGGGACCAACGGCTGAACGAGTCACGGAGGAACCCCATCATCATCATTCATCATTTCAGCCCAAAAGACGTCCACTGCTGGACATAGGCCTCCCCCAAGTGTCGCCATATTGACATTTTGGGGGGTTTTGCCATAATCGCCACGCTTGGCAGGCGGATTGGCGATCGCAGTACGGTTGTTACAAAAGCACAGAGAACGCTGCTTCCTATTCTCTGGCAAATTCCTTAGCCGCCTCTTACGACACCCACGGGAAGATATGGAACCGGAGGAACGCTGGTATGTTATTATTAACTTAACGGCGGCTTAACTTTGAAGATCAAGATGTGTGGCTGTTATTATTTAGCCACGAGCTTCACACATAAGTGACTCCACTACGTGATTATATGAACTCCCAGCATAATCATGATGGTAAATGTCACATATTAGATCTAGATAAAAAAAAAAGTGATATGTTTTCTTGCGATGTTTTCCGCCACCGTTTTGAGAGCGAGTGGTGATTTATAAATTATACCAAGTAATGTGCCTGGATGGGTTCAAATCCACGACCAATAACTCTGTAAGTCGTGACCGCTACTATTGAGCCATCACTTCTTTTAAGGATAAGCCTATATGCGATAAACTAGCACAATTCGAAAAAAAAGTATGAGGGTTATTCGAATAACTCTGACTGATTTAAGAAACATTAGGACTATTCTCATGGTTATTAGTTATCTTTGATTAAATTATGTTTCGAATAACAAACTTTGACTTGTATGACATATTTGAATTATTATTATTTTTGTATTTGATATTAAACAATGATTATTTATGTAACAAACCAATTTTGACTATACAGAGTTCAGAGCAAAACATGACAGTGACTGAATTGAACTTTATTTAACATCTTGCATGTGTATACTGTATAATCACGTTTTAGCAAAATAAACATCTTGTATCTTGTCGTACTGCTAACACAGATTGTATGACACAATTAATGTGCTAATTCGAAACAAATAGGTCTATAGATATTAAATGCTGCGCCCACGCGTGACGGACGCAAACGAACGAATGTTAGTGCCATGGCTCTGACGTCAGCTAGTACATATAAAAGAATTCCTATTCAACGGCAGAATAATAATATATTTTTAAATCTTTTTATTGACAGGGTTTTTTCTATAAAGAATATGTCACCCCGATGATTGCAAACAATTAAATTACAAACTTAAACTAAACTAGCCTACCCGCAACCTTATAGCTAAAATAATAATATAATAAAGTGTTCTAGCCTCATCGGACAAGGTGAAGCCAGAATGCCATTATAAAAGCCTACATCAAAACAATTGACAAAAGCTTGACGCCTTTGGACTCCCAAACGAGCACATTCCGCCAGGATATGATGCACTTCTTCAATCACTTCATAGACAGCACAATTTGGTGAATCGACTTTGCGCATCATAAATCCGAAGCTATTGAGCGGTATGTGACCGGATCGGAGTCTCAAAGCCGTCACAACTTCTTGCCTACTCATCCTGCTCTCGCTGAACAAAGCACTCGTGGAAGAGATGGCTGAATCGTTCTGTACCAGATACCCTTAGTCAAAGACCTTTCATAAAAATATTCTGACCATGCTTGAATACATCTGAATCTGACTATGGGTAAGAGCTCAGTTTGTCAAGGAGAACAAGGATACATTTCCCCATCATACCTACCCGCTTGATTTGTCAAACTGTCAACCATCTCATTTCCCTCTAGTGCAACGTGAGATGGAATCCACTGTAAAGAATAATAATATTATTTCAGAAGATAATATAAATCGCTTCGCTGGGCTGGTGGTCACAAGTGCGACGGCTGGAGAGCATGAGATCCTGGTTCGATTTCCAGGCCGGGTTAATTGTCTATCAGGATTTTCAGCCACGGGATTTGAATTTGTGACAGGTTGATGGTTATATGCCATTCCCTATTACATGGGACTTGAATTTAAGTGGCGGAAAACATGCTAGCAATGCACAGTAGGTTCACCCTGCCTATCCCTTCGGTAAAATGAGGTATGATTTGTTATAATGTCAAAATAAATAGGTGCTGTCCTTCGTATAACTGTGAGTGCCACAAGGATACTTTGCCTCTCGAATTACGTTTTGAGGATCGCTGCACCTGATGTTGATAAACATTTGACAAACGTTGGCCACGCGCTTCAAGATCCTACCTTGTGTGAACAAATTGTCTGAATTTGTACAAGATCCTATAAAATGTATATATATCTACAGGATGTTTGGCACATTGACCGACACAATTTTTCCATGGATTTGGGAGGTCATTAGCTAGGTTCTACCCATACACTGTGTCCCAAATGTCACGGTTGGTTAAATACGTATTTTTTCTATAAAAAATACTCAAAATATTTAATTGGAAATAACTTTTTTGTTTGTGGGTGAAACAAAATAAAGTTTGTTGTATTCTCCAAAGTCTTTTAAATCTAAATAAATCATTGTTTGATACAATTGGTTTCAAGAAAATTTCTTACAAGCCTACAAATAAAAAAAAAATGCACGTCCCTAGACGTAAAAATGGTTTAAGAACAACTTTATTTCTCATAAGAATTACATAGCTAATTCACTTACTGAGAAACATACTAAAATTAAGATTTATAATTCGAGCGCACAGATTATGTGGGTACACAGATAAATAATAACTTAAATCGATCTTATATTTAACAAAACACAACATGGATCAAACAACACAACATGGAAATCCATGTGACATTTGTGACATAGGGTGTATAGGTAGAACCTAGCTAATGACTTCCTAAATCCCTGAAAAAAATGTGTCAGTCCATGCTCGAAATACCCTGTATATGTGTATAATGAACAACACCCTTCCCTGACCTAACCCAATTTATTTTGGGTTGGCGCAGTATATCTTCTGATTCCACACTATATGGTGTACCACACTGATACTGCAGCTGATCACTATCAGCTACCATATCAGTAGGTACGTAGGTGACTGCCTTTCTAGCCATAACACCATGTCATACAATAAAATTAATTCATGATTACTTTGGTCCCGCTCTTGCATCAATTCACATTCACGTTCCTCTTAACTTAAGAATAATGGGGAAGACCGTTAAAAGCTAATTGTAGATGGCACGACTATAGCTGCTTCTCAATCTGACCAATGAGGTCGAGCTAATTTGAAATATAAAATAACATTACCGGATTTTCAACCAATGACGGTGCATGGAACCAGCTATGCTAGCGCCATTAGTTCCGCAGTTTCCATCCCCATTAAATTAATCTATGCGAAATACTAATTTGAATCAAACAAAGATTTATCAGTATAACCAATTACGTGGGCGTTCACGTTTGTTTCTACTTCCTACTATCTCGTACGATTTAGATTAGTGCGTCACTGATAACGTAGTATCAGACCAAAGTCCAACTAAATACGACTGCAAGTAAACTACCTATATACTAGTATATACGTCAGCTGAAACAATGTTGTTAATACCTATATCTTAAGCGGCCGATAGCCCTACTACTGTCGATATTAGTGATTATGAGCCCGTGCATGCATATTAATCAGTTTTCAAGGCCACTACAGAGGTTGGATATTGCGTTTTATAGAATATTTTTTTAACTATACTGTATGAGTAGTGTAGTACATTATGGGTAGTGTATGAAACCGTTACTCATCTGTTCGAATCTGGAAAAGGGCGATCCGTTAGAGAAGTAAAGAAGCAAATAAATCAAAAGTAATTTATTCGAATTAGGCTAAAATAGTACAATAGTATAGTAGTAGTAGTATATAGTAGAATTAGTAGTAGTAGTAGTTTTTTGAACGGCATAAGACAGACCCCCAAAACGCCAGCCTTTCGCCACTTCCTTGTATTTTAGCTGGGAAAAAGTGACGGAACAAACTCTCCAGCAAAACATACAGCTCACTTAAAAAGCAAGGTGAAGTGTGATGAGCAGGCTATGTTAGCCGGAGAAACGATAACAGTTGGAGTAAACGTGTTCTTCAGTGATAACCACGAATCGGCAAATGTAAGGTGGGAAGTTTCCAGGTTAGATGGAGGGATACTCGACAGGAGGACTGGTGACAACTGGATGAGGAACAAGTTTAATTACTTACGTGGTTTTATTACTAGTGTAGGACTGAAAAGAAAATGTCGATTTTGATCAATTTAGTGTTGCTGTGGTGTACACTAAAGATTATTCTATCGATCTATCAGTGCTTGATCTGTGAAAAAGTGATTAGAATAATGATGTTTGCTGATGTTTGCTAACTGGTAACGGTTATATTTACAGGCTCTAATAAATGGGTTTCGAAGCATGTCCGAGATGTTTTGTGGACAGAGGAAGACTTACGTGCTGCTGTGGCTGCTGTTAAAAGCGGAAGTATATCACTGAGAGGTGCAGCAAGACAACATGGAATTCCATATGCAACTCTCTTCGGTCATCTAAAAACGGGAAGCTTAGTGAAACGATTTGGACGAAAATCAGTACTTAGCGAGGAACAAGAAAAACAACTCGTGAAAATAATACACAATCTTAAAGCCAGAGGGATGTCTCTTACTCCAAAATTTATTCGGAAACAAGCCTTTGAGTTTTGTTTAAAAAATAATATTAAAAATACATTTAACATCACTACGGGCACTGCGGGCATAGATTGGTATAGAGGGTTCGTGACGCGACACCCCGTAATAAAACCAGGTCTAAGACTAACTAGAGTAAATAATCTTTAAGATACGCTCATGTTTCTGCCACACCTGCCTGCGCATACACCAGTTAATACGTAACTTATCGAAGTGTCAATTTTTTCGACACAAATGGGTTTATTTTTATCGCTTAATTTATGATGTCATAGTCTATGTACCGTAAGCGCCGTATTAGGACTCAAAGTTTTACAACAGCATCTACCTCAATAATTATGAACGCGGTTGACGTACTAACCTTGTACATATACCTATTTTAGCTGAACCACATTTATGTAGTCCCTTTGTTTATAACGTGCAAAATGATAGCGCAACAGTTAAGGCACAGTTCAGCTCAGAAGTTAACGTAGCTGCATAAGCATTTACTTATTTATTTATTTATTCAGAAATACATTCTAAGTTTACAGCTTTTTTACCAAATCGCTTAAATGAAACAATAAACATGTGACAATGTCAAATACCATCTTGTAATCACAATAATGCAATAAGCGAAATAAAAATGATATGTCAAATGTTGTCTACATTAAAATATGTAAGTCCTAATATGTCAAAGTCAATACAAATGTAATGCAGTTACCCATGATCCAATGTTAAATCCAAATACATGACTGTTGTGAAAGATGATATGTATAGAAATGAAGAAGGTTACTTATAAGAGACAAGTATGCCATAAGAAGACATAGGTGCGCCTACCCCATAAATTCGGGTAAGGGCAGGAAAATTTTGTAATATCACGTGAGGGACTAATTCAGAACCAAGAAGATTTTAATAAATGTAATATTTAAGCTCGAATTATGTTTTATTATTTTTTGTTTTCACTTTACTTATTCCACAGAGCCTCAAGGTCCTGTGCATCAGAGGTGAACTGACAGTATAGCAGGTCCACAAGTTCAAGGTCACCCAGCTATGGAATGTGCTAAGCTTGGAGTCTCTACGCGGTATCGAAATGAGGAGATCCGGCAGAGAACCAAAGTAATGGACAGGATAGCCTACTGATGTAGCATCGACCCGGCCATTTATAAATGTTGGACCGAAAACAGTTGGAGCCGCTCTGTTAGATAGAATGGCCGTAGGATAAGCAAACCAAGGCCTTCACAGCGCATCTGGTAGTAACTAGCTAGATCTAGTTGACGAGGATCGAGTTGAATTGCGGACGTTTGTTCAATAGCGGACCGCTATCTGGAAATAGATTTGAAATCAAATATACACTATCATCATCTGCCTAGCCTTTTCCCAAACTATCTTGGGGTCGGCTTCCAGTCTAACCGGATGCAGCTGAGTACCAGTATTTTACATGAAGCGACTGCCTATCTGACCTCCACAACCCAGTAACTGGGTAATACGATACCCCTTGGTAAGACTGGATGTCAGACTTTTAGCTTCTGACTACTCGTAACGACTGTCAAAGATATAAAAGAGATAGATATAGATCAAATATACACTAAATGAGTTTGCAAATTGACTCAAGGCATAAAACGTGGTTTTGCTAACAGATACTATTGAATTGGGTTTGAAACGGGCAAAACGTTGTCTGTGGGCAGAAGAGGACTTACGCGCTGCTATGGTTGTTGTTAAAAATGGACATATGACACAGAAAGCTGCCGCTAAACGATATGGAATTCCAAGATCAACTCTCAGCGATCATTTGAAATCGGGAATCTTCGTGAAACGAATGGGACGAAATGCAAGACAAAATGTTTGGTAAACACTAAAGTTTAGTAATTTTAATGTCAGCTACGGGCCTGTATTCCCGTTGTCCCCGTAATCTGTGTCCCCGTCACGGGGACATCAGAACGTCATATGATTCCTTACCGTTGTCCCCGTTATGTACATGTGGGCAACGGGGACAACGGACAGTTAAAATTTCACGTATCGTTGTCCACTTAAATTTTTTATTTATTTATTAAACGTGGGTTATTTAGCGCAGCAAGCCTAAAACTCAAAAAATAACCTAAAAAGCCTAAAACCGTGCGCCTCGCATCCAGCGGATCCCTGCAACCTTCACCAAGTCATCGGTCCACCTAGTGGGAGGCCTTCCAACGCATCGTCTTCCGATTCGCAGTCGCCATTCCAGAACTTTTCAGCCCCATCGGCCATCCCTTCTGCGAGCAATGTGCACTGCCCACTTAAGTTTTGCAATTCTTCGGGCTACGTTGAAAACCTTTGTTCTTTTGCGGATGTTCTCATTTCTGATTTGATCACGCAAGGAACTTCCCGAATGCTTCCCAGCCGAGTCGGATTCGACGATAGACCTCTTGAAACGCACATATTTCATTACTATTATATTCATAAATATAAGACTTTATATTTTTAAAGAAATACATTTGTATATTATAAATACTTGTATCGCAATCACATGTGTAGCTATAATTTAAATATTATATGATTTTTAAAATTTTATATGTAGTCATTAGTTCCATTTCATTTGTATAGGTACAATATTCTCTCTAAAGTTAGTTTTCTAGTTAAAATTAGAAGTGCGAGTGCCTTAGGGCACTTGCACTTCTAATTTTAACTCAACGGGGACAACGGGCATAATTCGGAAAGCATATATTACAAGAAATTAGCGGGGACAGCGTACGGGGACAACGGGAAGTAATTTTAATTATTTTATCAAATTCCCTTTGTCCCCTTTAACGGGGACATGGCCTACGGGGACAACGGGAATACAGGACTACGGGTCATGTGGACTTTGCGAGCAACGGACAATAATAGCAATAATAGCAGACAATGGGTCGCTCAATTTAAAACTACACTCTGAGATGTATCCACATGGAGTAAAGTTACCTACATTCATAGTAGATATTTAGATGGAGGGATAATTGACAGGAGGACTGATAACAACTAGAGTATTCTCTCTATCTATCAGTGTAGAATAGAATAGGTTTTTATTTGCTTCGAATGTAGGTACATAAATATGTAGTGTAGTGTGTGTGTGTAGGTATCTAGTAGTATCACCCGAAATTTAATTATAATAATTCAATTCAATTCATTTAATTCAGATTCAATTATCCATAGTTTGTTAGTACACTTAAAAACAATGTTAATAATTAAATAATCAGAGACAGAAACATCATAACGAAAAATCATTATGACTAAAAACATCAAAATATAAAATTAATACAAGAATTTCTTATGTCAAATAAAATGTCCATTATGAAATTTAAAAATTACATGAAAATAAGTTAAATTAAATCATTTTAGATCTACATTCTAAATTAATTCAAACTGAGGCGGCCACTGAATAACAAAAGTGAAGCGCATTGCGCGTTATTCTAAATATTTATTTATTTATTTAACAATTTATGTACACACTAAATACAGAAAAGTAAGAAAGAAAGAAAGAAAGAAAGAAAGAAAAGAAGAAAAAGAAAAGAAGAAAGAAGAAGAAGAAGTAAGAAAGTATTTTTTTTTTTTGACACCATTCTACAATATTGGACAGTGCAATCGGCCCGCCACAACACTGAGAATGCTGTTGCTAGTATCGCGGACACGACTTAGTAAAGATGCTGCTCTTTTTCTAAGGATGGCATGGAAAACCATCAAAATGAGCGTCTGCAAACATGCCCGAAGCACTGCAGTACCTTGGCAGCCGCATCAGCATCCTAAAGGCATTGTTTTACTGTACGCGCAGGGCGTTAACTGTCTTCTGCGTATAATTGACTCAAAGACTGCACGTATAAAATGATTGGCAAAACGCCCGAAACAAAGTTACTTTTACTGCCTGACTGCAGCGTGCAAATCTAAGAGCCAACATATTACATCGAACAGCCAACGCCGGCGCTCCCTCTCAATGTACTCGTGGTCTGTGGTCATCCGAGACCCAGTGGCCCAGATACTTGAATCGCGAAACTCTGGGTACCTAATGAAACACCATCTATGAAGAGGGGTGGTACGTGCGTCACCTTATGACTAGGAGATTGAAAGACTAAAAGTTTGCTTTTCTTAACGTTATACCTGAGCCCATGAGCCCCGGCATAATCCACACATACAGCGAGGAGTTTTCGAACGGCGCTTATGGAGGGGCCCAGCAATACTATATCGTCAGCGTAACTAATGTTATTGACGTGCTTTCCGTCAATAGAGCAGCCAACTTTGGTATCGCTGAGCCTCTCGATGAGTCCGTTAACGTACAGATTGAAGAGAGAGGGCGAAGTTAAGCCTCCTAGCCTTATTCCACACTTCAGTCCGTACGTTTCGGACATCGCGCCCGCCCACCTAATAACATTTATTTGGCTGTTGTACCAATAATCAAAAATGTTAATTACTTCTTCTGGAAGGCTGGTTTCTGTCCTCATTTTGTTCCACAGCCCGTTATAGGACACCAAATCGAAAGCTTTCGAAAGGTCTAAAAACAGGCATAGACCGGAGTCTACACACATCAGACAGGTAAGTGTGTCTTAAACAAAATGTAAAGAGCATAGCTAGGACTCTTGGCAGATGAATTCCCGCATGCTGTAAATGCTCAATACTAATTCAATCATGCCCTGGGGACTTACCCCTCGTCATTTGCTTTATAACGGCAGATATATCTTTAGCAGTAAAAGAGGGTAATACTGCTGGCCCAAGGTTGTTCTGCCCGACTTCGTTAGTATTGAGCATTCCCGGCATACAAGTAGGAGGATCTAGCTGGAAAAGACCTTACACAATGTGTAAGGTCTTTTTGTGTAAGGTTTAAAGGTCTAAGGTGTGACATGTGTAATACACATGTCACACCTTAGACCTTTAAACATGTTCGCAATGTCACGCGGCTCTGTTAGTCCGTTAACATTTAAAGGGACTGTAGGTTTACTGTTCAGTTTTCTCGTGCCTTTCCAAAAGCTTTTGAAATTTTTATCTGCATGGTGTGATGCGAGAATATCCATTTTAATTTGCTCAGAATTATTTTGACACCATCTTAGTTGAGCTTTGAAACTGCGCCGAGACTCCACCATGTTGGTATTTACAGGTCCAATTGTAGGCTTACCATATAATAGCCAGGTTTGAAAATTTAGCCTGGCTACATCATGAGTACCACGAACATGCTTATTCCAACATGCTTTCGTTTTACTAGATGATCTTTACAATTTGAACTAGTTACAGCCGCGTCACATACAGTAGTAATAATTTCCTTGTACATTTGGTCTATAACTATTTTGTGATCTTCTTTGTGATATAAATGATCGCAACACCCAGACAGTTCTAACCGAAAATCTACCTTTCTAAAGTGATTGTTGCATATTTTACTGTAAAATTGAAATAATACTACACTTTCTGATGTTTGTTTCAAACAGATATTGGTTTTATTTACAGGCACTACTCAATGGGGTTCGAAACATGCACGAGATGTTTCGTGGACAGAGGAAGCTTTGCGTGCTGCCGTGGCCGCTGTTAAAAACGGAAGTATGTCACTGAGAGGTGCAGGAAGACAACATGGAATTCCAAATGCAACTCTCTGCGGTCATCTCAAAAGGGGAAGCTTAGTGAAACGATTTGGACGAAAATCAGTATTCAGCGAGGAACAAGAAAAAGAACTCGTAAAAATAATACAAAATCTTACAGCCAGGGGGATGTCTCTTACTCGAAAGTTTATTCGGAAACAAGCCTTTGAGTTTTGTTTAAAAAATAATATTGAAAATACATTTAACATCACTACGGGCACTGCGGGCGTAGATTGGTATAGAGGGTTCGTGACGCGACACCCCGTGATAAAACCAGGTCTAAGATTAACTAAAGTAAATAATCTTTGAGAGACGCTCATGATTCTGCCACACCTGCCTGCGTATGCAACAGTTAATACGTAACTAATTTAAATAGACTTCGGACCCAGGTTGGTTGCAGCAAGGAAAGCCTGCTCAGGTGGAGATTCATTAATGACTCTGCCCTGGAGTGTAAATGTGGTGCCGTTCCACAAAAGATTCGACACTTAATATCGTGTCCTGCGTGTCCTGCTGTTTGCTCATTACAGGAACTGATGGACGCTACTGAGAGCGCCAAACTAGTGGCTCAGTTCTGGGCCGACACAATTTAGATTGCCATCGACACGCTAAGAAGAAGAAGAATACGTAACTTACTGAAGTGGCAAATTTTTTCGACCCAAATGGTTTTATTTTAACCGGGTAGGGTAAATTTATGATGTCATAGTCTATGTACCCATAAGCGCCGTGTCAAGGACTCAAAGTTTTACAACAGCTTCTACCTCAATTATGAACACGTACGTATACTAACTTGAGCTGAACCACATTAATGTAGCCGCTTTATGTAACGTTCAAAATTCTAGCGTAACAGTTCAGACACAGTTCAGCTCAGAAGTTAAAGCACGTGTTGCAGAAGTATTTATTTTATTAGCTTACAGGTATGCAAAATAGTGTCATGATTGAAAATAAAATAATAAAAATAAGTCCAAATATGTCAAAATCAATATATGTGATGTAGAATTGTACCCATGATCCAATTGTAATACATGACTGTGTGAAAGATGATATCGATAGAAAGCGGGTTACTCATGAGATGACGAATAAGAGAGAAATATAGAAGAAGATAAGCTGCGCCAACTCCAAATAAATTCGGATAAGGGATACGAGAATGAGGATCATTGTAATATCACGTGAGGGACTAATTCAGAACTAAGAAGATTTTAATAAATGTAATACCTAAGCTCGAATTTATGTTATTATACTTTTTTTTGCTTTTAGTTTACCCATTCCACAGAGCCTCAAGCCCAAGGTCTAGTGCGTCAGAGGTGAACTGACTTACGGAGCCGAGACATTCAGACTCTCGCGCTTATAGCTAATTCACAAATTCAAGGTCTCACAGCGAGCTATGGAATTTGCTAAGCCTGGCGCTTCTATGAGGTATCAAAATGAGGAGAACCAAAGTAATGGATAGAACAGCCTACTGAGGGAGCAAGCTGATGTAGCATCAAACCGGCCATTTTTTAAAGTAGGACTGAAAACAGTTGCATTCCAAAATCTAAAAAAAAATATTTTATCAATACGGGATTTGAGGACTTTGCAAGCAACAGACAACAATAATGATAATAGCAGACAATGGGTCGCTCAATTTAAAGCTACACTCAGAGATACATCCACATGCAGTAAAGTTACCCACACTCTTAATAAATTATCTTTTGTTCTACTTCTCACCATGGTCGAAACTTTTCAAAATATTTTCGTAACTGATTTATGTCATCAATTTTCACGTCCAGCTATTGATCTGAATAATAATGTTCTCTAAAATTAATGGAATTTGTTTGCACGTCAACGTTTGTTAATAAACAATATTACTTCAAGTATTTTTTTAGTCACAGGGTCAATTGAAATGAGTATTACGGTATTAATTTATCAACTGAATCGCCGATATTCAATTATATTGTTAGCGAGATAACTTGTTAGACTTATGACACCTACCTTAGAGACTTGTGTAAAATTAATGCCTTATACTAAACCTCAGCACACTCACAGCAGAGTTCAAAATTTGTGGCTGGTTAGCTACCTCTAAACTAATTAGCTTGTTCGACTGTACTCACAATTTGGTATCTACTTAGTAGTTCATCAATACCGAGGCCGAAACTTGATTTGAATGAATACAATGATTTGATGAAGAGTGAAAAGTAAATTCTTCACAAAATTTTGTTGAGTTAGTTGGTAATTTTCATCGATTGATACATCATTTCAGTCGAAAGACGTCCCCTGCTGGACATAGGCCTCCCCCAAGAAGGGGGGGTTTTGCCATAATCGCCACGCTTAGCAAGCGGGTTGGCGATCGCAGTACGGTTGTTACAAAAGCACAGAGAACGCTGCTGCCCATTCTCTGGCAAATCCCTTAGTCTTACGACACCCACGGGTAGATATGGGATGGTGCTATTCTTTACGTCCGACACTATACAGAAAACGAATCGATTGATACATTAAATCGATTGATACATTAAATAAAGCTTTTCTTACAGGACCAAAGCTTGCAAAGCTACCTTTGTGGACGGAAGAAGACTTACGTGCTGCCATGTCAGCTGTTACATGGGGATATATGACAAAGAAAGCAGCATCAGATCATTATGGTATTTCTATACCAGCTCTAAGCCATCACTTAAGAACGGGAAGCGCAGTTAAACGAACGGGACGAAATCGTGTACTAAACGAAGAGCAAGAGAAAATACTTTTGGAACGAATACTCAACCTTTCAAAGACTGGCATTTCTCTCAATCCGAAGTTTATTCGCCGACAGGCATTTAATTTTTGTCAAGAAAACGATATTAGACATAATTTTAATATCACTACGGGCCTTGCAGGCTCAGATTGGTATAATGGGTTTCTTAATCGGCATCCAGAAATACCCGTTGCAAGACGACATCGGAGAACATAATAGAGGCGATTCCAGTGTTGCAAATTTTGTGTTCGATTAAATTAAATATTGTTTTAAGCTTGTATGTTTTTATTCAGACCCAAAAGTCCGGTGACATCACCCACTGTAAAATTTTTGGTAGAATGTGTGGAACATTGCAGTCGAGCATATGAAGTGGTTTATTTCCAGCTAGTGAAAGTAATTTAAACATCTAACTGACGAAATGGGTACTCCTTCGAGCAACCCTTGTCTTTTATTGCATCCACATAACACGGCTGCCTGAGCCTAGCGGCCCATCCTAGCCACCGGCTTAGATGCGATTGCCGCACAAAAAGCCGGCGCCATTTTGGCAAATAAGCTAAAGTTGCGACACATAAAAGAAGATGCACCGAAGGGTGATGGATGACGACACTTCTTAGCAAGTGAAGTGCCTGCCAGGGAAGAATGACCAACTGCTTGAGAACTAGTCATCAACCAACTTAGCCTCAGACTGGTAGTCCACTGCTGGACACAGGCCTCTCCCAAGCTGCTAACCGAATTTAGGTCGCGGTGTCCAATCAAAACTTAACCTAGCTTGTACTATGTATGAGATATTTTGAGGCACTAGTGTCTGTGTGATCCGATATACCTACCATTCTGCCCGCCCCTTGACAGAAAACATTAATGATGACTTCTATCATCATCATCTCAGCCCAAAAGACGTCCACTGCTGGATATAGGCCTCCCCCTCGTTTCGCCACATTGACATAACATGAGGGGTTTTGCCATAATCGGCACGCTTGGCAAGCGGGTTGGCGATCGCAGTACGTTTGTTACAAAAGCACAGAGAACGCTGCTGCCCGTTCTCTGGCAAGTCCCTTAGTCGGCTCTTACGACACCCACGGGAAGATATGGGATGGTGCTATTCTTTACGTCCGACACCATACAGAACGATGACGGACGATGACTTCTGTACCAAAAAATTAAAACTTAGCTAACATTATGGACATCGTAAGTCGTTACATATACAAAGGACCCAATACAATCAATATTCTTGATCCTGGGTAATCCAAACGTTCTATTTTGCGGGTAAAAAAATGCTCCAAACAAAAGTGCTATACCAACACGGTCAAAACAAACGCTTTTTTGATAACCGTGGAAAATATCATGAATGAATTAGGTATCTCAAACAAAAACAAAAAAATACGATATTTCTACATTTTTTTAATTTATTTTTTACACACAATTAAATGCAGTGACGTATCAATTTTCTGTTCATATATTTTTTAAATAAAACACAGATTTGCTGCACAGGTTCTACTAAACTGTGATCGAAACGTACAAAAATAGCTCTGGGGAGACTTACCTGCTGCTATATCAACTGTTATAGAAGAAAACATGTCACAGAAAGCTGCCTCACGTCGTTATGGAACTCCTCGAAGAACTCTTAGAAAACATTTGCAAACAAGGAGTTCAGTAAAACGAATGGGAGGAAGTGCGTTAATGAACGAAGCACAAGAAACAATATTTATTAATAGAATGCGGAACCTTGCTAAAATAGGCTTTTGTTTTACATCTAAATTTATTTGCGGGGAAGTTTTTGAATTTTGTTTTGAAATACAGGTACAGAGGGTTTATAAGTCGTCACCCCGGGGTCATTCCAGTAAGACGTTGAAAAAAGTGAGTAATGTCACCGTAAAAGGAATCTTTTAGGTCACAATATTATCTTTTGATGCTGTGACTTTCTATTTTTTTTTTTTTTTGGGAATGGCATCTCGCAGTTCAACCTAGGAGGTTGTCGTCTGCTTAACCGGACTATCCTGTGGGTGCCTTAAGAGTAAGGCCTCCAGCCTACACGCTAAGGGCACCCCCTGTGGGGTACGTGCCTCGGCTTAGGGCGTCGCTGGGGGAGGACTGCATGGGGACAGGCTGGATCTGAATGATATCATTATTTAGGGGCTGATTTAAAACTACTGGCACAGCATCGCGGGCTGGCTCGAGCGAGGGTCGGGGAGGGCATGGACCGGGACGTCGCGACGGACCTCGACGGCGAGGTCGGAAAGACGGCGGTTTGTGTCTGAACTTTTTAAGAGTGCTAGTCTCTGCTACTCTCCTGGAGAAGGGTGATAGCATCATCGGGAGTGACGAGGGTTTGCCGAGGACGGCGTACTGTACTAATGCGCGAGGGTTCGTAACGGGCGGCCGCTGCGATCAAGGGATTACGGTGTTTAATGGCGTTATCGAAGAAACGCTTCGAAAGACGTTTCATAAACTGAAGGACGGTGGGCATTCTAAGGTCTACGTGTAGACGGTCATTACGGACATAAAAAGGGGCTCCCGTGACTCTACGTAAGAACCGTTTCTGCAAGGTTTGCATCCTATGGATGTACTTAGGCTTGGTGTGAGCGTACACGACGCAAGCGTACGTCATAATGGGGCGGATCACCGCGGTATAAAGGCGCAACTTGCACTTGAGTGACAACTTGCTTTTTGCCGAAATCATGAAATGAAGCGTACCCATAGCAAAGGCAGCTCGGTCGCGAGCTGCTTTGATGTGCGCTGCGAAAGACAGGTGGTTGTCAAGTAAGACTCCTAAGTACTTGGCTTGCTTCTCCCAAGGGATAGGCTTACCGTACATAGTGATCGGGCTGAGCTGTGACTTTCGTAAAAAAGTTTGGTTTTATAAGGTGCTAGTATTGCCATACAACGTGGCAACACCTCCAGTCCCTTGGGCACATTACCAACTGGGAGCGTTAAGGAAGAGTTTTTTGATACCCTTTTTAGGGTTCCGTAGCCGAATGGCAAAAAACGGAACCCTTATAGATTCGTCATGTCTGTCTGTCTGTCTGTCTGTCTGTCTGTCTGTCCGTCCGTCTGTATGTCACAGCCACTTATTTCCGAAACTATAAGAACTATACTGTTGAAACTTGGTAAGTAGATGTATTCTGTAAACCGCATTAGGATTTTCACATAAAAATAGAAAAAAATACAATAAATTAAGGGGGTCCCCATGCTTAGAACTGAAAACCAAAAAAAAATATTTCATCAAACCCATACGTGTGGGGTATCTATGGATAGGTCTTCAAAAATGATATTGATGTTTCTAACATCTTTTTTTTCTAAACTGAATAGTTTGCGCTAGAGCCACTTCCAAAGTGGTAAAATGTGTGTCCCCCCCCTCTAATTTCTAAAGTAAGAGGAGGAAAATTCTGAAAATATTTAGGATTGTAGAACGTAAAAAAAACTATCAACGAAAATTGGTTTCAATAAGATATGATGTTTAGTTTTTGAGATATGGGACTTTTTCATCAAACTGCAGCAGTAACTTTGTTTTTCATAAACATACTATGAAAAACAAATTTAGTTTTGCGGTTGTGTGGAAGTTTACTAACTAATACTACTAACTAATGAATGACAGTTCAAAATATTGTTATTATATTGTTTGGAGCTATGGAACCCTGTGTGCGAGTAAGACTCGCACTTGGCCGGTTTTTTTTTGTTGTTTGTTTTTAGTTTAGTTATTTTATTTCCTAGTTTTTAATTGTTATAATGTATTTAGTTACTTATTACCATTACTAAAGTTGTCTCTCTTTAAAAAAAAAAGATACTCAAAATGAGTGATTGTTCATTTTAGCGGTGTGGCGTAGGTACCTACCGGTACTATCAGTCCAGCTCGGATAAAATTAGGCAGCCACTTAATGTTACCTATACTTTTTTTAAATCATCACAAAACATCATTTAAAGAATTAAAATTAACATCCATAAAATGAACCGAATTTATTCTTCTACAATATTTCATTTTTGTCTTTTTTAATCGATTGTAAGTAATTAATTGCAACATACCGTTACTCACAGGGTCTCGGAAATCAGGATCAAAGAGTGGAAAACGAGCTCTGTGGGCGGAAGAAGACTTAAGGGCCGCTATGGCAGCTGCTAGAAATAGAGAAATGACACAAACTGCTGCAGCAGAGCGTTTTGGAATCCCTCTACGGACTCTCTCCGACCATTTGAGAACGGGGAGCTTAGTGAAACGTTTAGGACGAATATCAACGTTCAATGATGAACAAGAAAGAAAACTCGTGAAAAGAATACTCAGGCTTTCAAAAAGTGGGATGTCTCTTACTCGAAAATTTATTTGCAAACAAGCGTTTGAATTTTGTTTAGAAAATAATATTAAAAATGACTTTAATATTACAAAAGGCCTTGCAGGCCAAGATTGGTATAGACCGTTTAAAAAACGTCATCCTGAAATTTTTGGAAATACTTAATAAATAATTAACTAGGTAATTGAAATTCGGGTCACAATATGTGAATGCCTTAACTTAAGGCATTAAGTCAGCCTATGTACCACTATTGTACATGGAGTAAGTTAAAAATAAATGTATGAACTTGACATGTGAAATAAACTTTTTATCAGAGAATTTTCAATCTTAACTTTTACTCTTTTGTCCTCGTATCTAGGAGTACCTCTTTATTTATCAAGCCCGATACAGGATACTGCCAGGCGACAGTCGGCCGGTGTGGCTGTAGGCTACGGCTATAATAATATGTAAGAATGATAGCCGAGTCTCCTCACCCAGTCTCGACAACGTCGGACACGCGTCAAAATAATTGATTTTTAAAATGAATGAATTCTTCTGCTTGTGGACAGAAGAAACCTTACGAGCTGCTGTAGCAGCTGTCAGAAATGATAATTATATCAGCTGTGTCTGTATCAAGGCTTAGTGAAACGACTCGGAACAAGTAAAATACTGAGAGAAATACAAGAAAATAAACTCTTGAAAAGATTAAAAACGTTTGAAAAAGTGGAATATTTCAAAATTGATTTGTATTCAACCCTTTGATGTTTATTTGGAGAACAATTTTATTATTAAAATAAAATTGTTTTTAATTATTTTTTTATTAAACTAATTAAAAGAAAAAAAAGTCAATACGGGTTGTGCTAGCGATTAGCGATATAAAATACAAAATAATTTTGAAGCTGTTCAGTCACGTAGAAGCGTTATTGAACAGCTGCAAAAATATTTTGCATGAAGGTTCAAAAAACCTTAAGAACATGCTTCTAACTACCCTGATACGATAGGTTCTACATTATTTATAAACTAATACTGATTCTTTCTCCACAGATGAGATTAAATTGCCAAGGAGAGTAACATGGACAGAGGAGGACATGAACGGAGCAATAACGGCAGTAATTCATGGTAACATGACGCAGTGCGCTGCAGCAGAACTATTTGGCATTCCCAGACCAACACTAGCTGATCACCTGAATAAAGGAAACATCGGAAAACGACCAGGTCGAAATTCTATAATGAACGAAACCCATGAAAAGGTTCTCGTCAGCAGGCTTATAGAGCTAGCTAACAGTGGAACACCAGTTACTCCACATGTAATCTGCAAGCAAGCGTTCCTTTTTTGCGAGGAGTTTAATTTAAAGCATAATTTTAATAATGAAACTCGGATCGCCGGGAAGAAATGGTTCAAGAGGTTCTTGAAACGACACCCTGAGGTTTCGCATTGTTTTACTTGATTCCTATTTTAATTCTCTATTTTCTTCAACTTTAAATAAATTGAAGACCGGCTTTAGTTTTTGATAGCATTATAATTATAAACTATTGAATTCGATTGAAAAAATATTTGTTAAAGGTGGTGGTTTTTTCAGTCGGTGAGTTTTGAATAGTGGGAAAGCCCGCGAGGGTTCTTCTTGATTTAACTATATTTCACTAATAATAAAATATAGATTATAAAGTTAAGCCTACTTTTACCTGAAACTTAATTTTGAGAAGAAAAAAACGTAGATAATTATGTATATGTTTTTCAGCACCACGTTGTAAAAAGCCTTGGCTGATGATGTTGTACTTACTTATTACTTTTAATAAATGAATTCAATATTTGTAAGCTTAATTTGGTTTCCTTGTACCCTTAGAATATGTAATCCCCAATTGACTTCAGGTAACTTGAAACAAAATTAGATGTTCTTGGGTTGTAAAGAATTGACAATTTATAAATTCACTTTGCTACTGGCAGGCTATAAAAAAAAATCGGGTTATGTACGTAGCATTTTTTCTCAGTGAGCCTTCCAGAAAAGTTTATAAGTAAGCTATTTGGACAAAGGAACGTTTACGGGCCATGACAGCTGAAGCATGAGGTCATATACCCTGTGATATGCTGCTGATCGGTATGGTACCTATCACGAAGACGAGTAGTATCGTAAGACGTCTAGTTCGAAGGTCAATCATGAACGAGGGCTCACGCGTAGTCGTCATCTCAAAAGGATAGGAAGTCACCCTTTCTACCTACTTATATATCACCATGCACCCAGTCCATCCACTATTTTTTACACTTCCTCTACTCGTATAGTCCCTTTCTCTTTCAAATTCGTATTCATAATTACTGTCCTCACGTCAGTGTACATCAGAATCGCGGATGTATTTTTCAGATTTGCCTAAAACTTCAATTATTTGGTACCTTCTGTGTACCTTTTGTTTAAACATTAATTATTTGAAAAAATATTTATTTGTTTAAAAATTACGTGTTTCTGCGTGTGTCTGTACCTCTTATACAGTGTACTCAGCTAATATATTGGTTAGCAGTATACCCGCAGTTCTGACATCAGGATGGCGGGTGTACCTAATTTTTAAAATATCATTGTACGGGTGTAGGTACACAGATTATCAACAGAGGTACGTAAATGTACACAGAACGTACCAAATAACTGCAGTACATAATAATACGCAAATCTGAAAAGTACACCTGCTATTGTGTGATGTACACCATTCCCCCGCATCACAATCAATAACCACTCTTCTTTCAGTCTTCAGTCGCTCTCAGACTTTCCTTTAGGTACTAATTTCTTATCCATTTGCATACCCCTCACAAATCCCACTTAGCTCTCCTTTAGTATCAGAATACACCTGAAATCGACGAAAGACGAAATCATTAAGATGCGTCGCACTTATAACACGTGTGGAATATGAACGTATAAACATAGAATTCATGATCAATAAACGTAAGTATAATTCTTATTGGATACATAAATGGAAAAAACAACGTCGTAGTGAGAAATTTCGAAACTAGTAACGCCATCTATTGGCAAGGGTTTGTAAACAAACCAACTGAAACTACTGAAAGTAAGGTGAGTACAGTCCTTTCTCGGTTTATTTACGGCTAGCTTTTGTGTTGTACTAACCTTTTGGTACATTTTTTTTCGAAATCCTCATGTTAACTCAGTGGCTAGCGCTAAATAAACTGTGAAAGCCTGTATAAATGTTTTGGGGACGAGTTATTCATTAGTTTCTGGTAAAATTACAAAAAAACGTATCTAAATAGTATTTTTGGCCACTTCACGTGTCTACTCATCTTCATAACGGATACATAAACAGAAATAATAACGGCGTCGTAGGAATTTTTGAGACTACTATCGCCATCTCTTGGCAAATAGCAGCAAACAAATTGTGTTTCTGTTCGATTGTGCTTTGGCGCCTTCTCATATGTTTTAAAAAAATTAAATTTAACTGTAGTGATAAAAACATTAAACATAGAATTTTTGACCAAAAGACATATGAACTTGTCTACGTACAAGATCCTTATGAAAAAAATGTAACGGTGCGATGACAAATTTTGAGCCTACTAGCGCTAGCTCTTGGCAAGTAGCAGTAAGCAAATAAAATTTCTGTGAAATAGATTATACCATGGCAATGATATTCATTTTAATTAAACGAAAATAATTAAAAATGTGTATAAATAGAATTCTTTAGCATTAAACGTATGTCGTCATCAAGTTATCGGATACTAAAGTAGAAATAATAACGGTGCAGTAAGAAATTTCCAGACTACTAACGCCATCTCTTAGCAAGTAGCAGCAAGCAAACGCTTTGGCAACGTTATTAATTTAATGTAAGGAATAAAATCTGTGTGTACATAGAATTGTTGGGCATTAAACGTATGTACTCACATACTTATCGGATACATAAACAGAAAGAGTAACGTCTTAGTTGGAATTTCAAAACTACTAACGTCATCTCTTGGCAAGTAGCCGTAAGCAAATTATGTTTCTGTGAATATAAATTTGAGCTATGGCGAAGTCTTATTCAATAAGTTTAACAATTGGAGTATTATACATTCAAAATTAAAATTCTTGGAAATTGAATGTATTTACATATCTACTGGTCACACTCTTATACAGATAAAAGAGAAAGAATAAAGACGTGTTCAGATATTTCGAGACTACTACCGCCATCTCTTGACAAGTAGCACACAGGTAACATATTTTCTGTAAAATACATTGTGCTGTCACTTACCAAAAACCTTCTGGTTTGTATTGTGTGTGTGAATTTTGGCTGCCAAGCGAATCAAATCTGGTTAGGGTTATATCTTTATTGGCATGTTAATTTAGGTTTATCGATAGGAAGCTCCGAGTTTGTCAAAGAGGCAGGGTCGCTGTTACTTGCATTGTTACTTTGATGCAATTTTACAATTTCAAATCAAATGGAACTGAAACAATTTCAGTTTTTGAAACCACTATCTTCATGTACTGGTGTTTTTTTGTAAATCAGGCAAATAACTGCCGTTCAGATTCAGTATTTTGCGGTGATAATATGAATTATTTACTTATCATTTGTACATCATTAAATATATGTTTGCGATAGGAGCATTATTTAAGAAATCAAAGAATTGGGTAATCATTTTTTGGTTAACCTTAGTTATGCTAACTTGTCCAAAAGATGGCGCTGTATGCATAACGATGTGTGAATCCGACCGAATGTGTTTTCATTTTAATGAGGTTTCTTACTATCTTATTTTGAGGTTTTTCATTTAATAAATGTTTTACTTCCTTTTTACTGATAATTTACAAGAAATGCTTATATGGATTTGTGATAAACATCATTCTGTAAAACGAATCGTATTCGTCACGCTTTGTTTTGTCAATCTAAACGTCACTTTGACTTGACAGTTTTGTTGCGTCATTTCATTTATTTTTACTGTTTTCCCACGTTTATCTTTTAGTTTATTATTTTCTTGATTCCCCTAGTAGTTTAATATTTTATTATTTTATTTTTTTTTACTGTTTTCCCACGTTTATCTTTTAGTTTATTATTTTCTTGATTCCCCTAGTAGTTTAATACACCTTTGTTTATTTTCCCTATTTCACAATGTCAAAAGTTTTCTCTACTTTGTTTTCACTGTTGTAGGTCCAGGTTGTAAAGTGCAAAGATCGTGATAATATTCAGTTGTTTTGATTCTCTTTAACAATATCAGTGTAAATAGATTCAGTTAACCTGTTGGTGCTATGATTAATAGTGTTAAAACATTCCAGGTGACGACTTTGTGCAGTGTGTGCCCACGAAAAAGGGGCATCAAATCTTGTTTAAAGGTTACACTTACGTTTTTAAAAGTAGGTTGCAGTGTGGTGCTGAGCAGTGGATCTGCTCGTTCCGGCAGAAAACTGGTTGCATATCTGTCATTAATATGCAAACATACGGCGTCGAAGTGGTCAGGGATTTCCATAACCACAAGAAACCTATGTTCTCTGATTAGCTAGTATTCAGTTATTTTACACCACAACAAAAGAATGTAAACAGCATTATCCTTTTATATTACTCTTTAGTAGTTTATCCAAGATTTGTTTTTAGTTGAATAAGCTTGAATAAAAAGTTTTAATCCCCATTTAGGTGATAATGTGTGCATGATTAAGATTAATTTTGTTTTATTCTATAAATTAATGTTTTCTATTGTCTAGCTGTAGTATGACGACGTAAGGTAAGCAAATGTAATAACGTTACAAAATAAATAAATAAGACAGTTTTTAGAGTATATTGAGTATTTATTTCAACACCAACATACACTTTTCAATTTATTTCACACATTGTAAACAAAATTAAAATATTCAAGATAAATAGATTTGTTTTATTCACCTTATTCTTCAAAATGTATTAGAAGAACAGTAATTTAGATGTATCCATTAATTAAACAGTTCAATAAAAGAACACTAAACTAAAAAAACTGTTTTTAACAATCAAAATGATTGCAGATGAGCAGAGTGAGCAGCTACCGGAATGGGCATCAATATATTTCCTTAAAATTACAGACAATGAGCTGAAATGCAATCTTTGTGATATAACCTTAAAAGCAGAAGAAAAATCGCTTGACCTTCTAGATCACTTGAAAGTTGACCATAAAGACATATATGACCTACATAAAGACAACCCGGAGGCTACGGTGGGTTTTCGGATCGAGTTTCTGCATTTAAATGTGTTGAAGGATGATGGGGACCCAAAGACTCAGCCCGTTTTACTTGGTGAGGTTTGTGAAGCTAGAACAGAAACTATGGTGGAGAAGGGAGAGGAGATTACTGTCAAACCTGATGAATCCAACTTGCATTTCGTGCTCTTGGACGAAAAGACAACAAAGAAAACTAGGCGGGAGAGTACCGGTTAGTATTAATCCTTTGTTTTTGATTTCTTCAAATTGGCTGCCCAGCCACTATTAAATTTTGAGATAAAACCTATTTTGTAATACTTTCTTCCTAGATACTGTTTGTCAAAACGTTTATGCAGCAGAAGAAAATCACTTTTGAAACATTCATTCACTTTTTTGTGTATATTTCATTGAAATGTTTGCATTTTAATTGGTTCAGAATGCATTTGTGCAATGTCAACTGTACCTAAAGCAAGGCCAATTGTCCTGCCCCAATTATTTTAAACTAATTGCTGCCCGCGTTTTCGTTCGTGTGGAAATATTTGATGATATATTATACATATAAACCTTCCTCTTGAATAATTCTGTGTATTGATGAAAACAACATCAATATCCATTGCGTAGTTTAAAAGATCTAAGCGCACAGACTGCGGGAAGTGACTTTGTTTTATACTATGTAGATGTAAAACACCATTCACAATCACCTGCTCTCATATTCCAGGACCACGCAAACGCAGCTGGGTGTGGAAGTACTTCGATAAGCTCAGCAATATCATCTACCGCTGTAAGCTGTGCAACGTGGTCCTGTCAATCAAGGGTTGCAACTCCAACAACATGAACCGTCACGTCCGGTCAAGACATCCAACCGTCTTCAAAAGCGAGGTGACGAAGAGAGATAAGGTGGAGACTGTCCATATGCTGACGAGTGAGACGGACACCCCATATGCTATTAAAACAGAGGAGATATATGCAAGTGATCGGGATTTTGAGGAGATTACTACTCCAGGTACTTATTTCTGTCATTCGCTTATAAATGGTTTGCGTTTCCTGAATAAGAAGTAAAATTTGGTAATATTTACAAACTGATAGAGCAAATAGTTCAATTTTGTATGCTCAGTCAAAACATACAGAATGTTTATCTGACCAAGCACGTACCCTGTGTAACCAGAAATAACTTCGATAGGTTCAAAAACACCATATACCTACTATTATTAATTGACGTGTGGTCAAAACATTCAGAATTACCCTGTTTTTTATTGGACGGTCTCTTTAATCTTAAATGGAGGGTCTCTTTATAACAATAGTAATACAATGCCTATGTATGACACTATGAAATTTAACTAGGCAACTTATATGATATACACGCGGACTTAAAACCATAGGCGTTACCAGTCAACCAAGGCTGTTATAGATCATCATTCTCTTACCCTTATACCAATTTATTTAGGGTCGGCGCAGCATCTCTTCTTCTTCCATACTTCTATATTACTCGTCTTCTCATTAGCTGTATCATTCTTCACACAGTCCACCCAGAGATAATAAGGCAAATTGCTTAGCTTCCTAAGCATTTCTTAAAACTCCTATTCTAACGTAACAAACTTCACTATTTCCAGATACTCCAACCCAGAAGCTACGTCGTAGTTGGATCTGGTCGTACTTCGATCGCGTGTCGACCACGCAGGCGCGCTGCAAGCTGTGCGAGCGCCACATCTGCCACGGCGGCAACGCCACAGGCAACATGAACCGGCACCTCAAGATGATTCACCATAAGACTGCTGTTAATATGCCTAGTAAGTTCGTCGGTTATTTTTACCGAGTAACGAACAGCTGTACATTTAGCTGCCTGTAACAACAAACATCATGCCGGTAATCTCCGAAAGATTAGGTAGAGTTGTACCGAATAGTACACCTACATTTCGCCAGTTATGTTCAAGTTCCATGTAATACGACGCGAGCCTATTGTAATCAACCGGGCACAAATCCAGACTCCGTAGCTTTTACTGAGAAATCTCTGATGGACAAAATCTAATAACATTTTGCTCGACCCGGGAATCGAACCCAGGACATCAGGCTCAGCAGCCGCGCTTGCGAACACTAGACTATTGAAGTTGTCAGTTAATCTGACATAATATGGAAAAACACCCAGTAGTAGGTTAGAGTTGATCTTCTGTGCTGAACAATAGGCCATCATATGAAACATGAAGCGACATCTAGCTCGCTAAATAGGAACTAAAATCCTGGATTGCGCAATCTAAGTTTTCCGCGAAATAAGGATGCAATACAAGTAATACAACCCGACAATAACCGTGGGCTCATCAGAAACACTACCCGTCTGATCAGACAATCCTCCCATATTTTCTATGGAAAATGATCTGCTTTATACCTTCATTCTTTTCGAAACATAACTCGATGTGGGCGTACTATACACCTCTGCCCAATTTGGGTATACAGATATGAGGATATACTACCATCTAACTGTTTCTCTCACTGATATAATACATGTATGTTAGTCTCTGTCAAAAACTCTTTAGCAGTTGTAAGCTGTTGCAGCATGACTGCTGACAAATGAGAGTTCGTTTGCCAGGTCAGGCAAAGTTTAATAGGCTTCCTCCATCAGGAATTTCTTATAAGCATTTCTTTGCCGAGAATATGTGTCAAACCTTTCCCAAATGCCTGCATTATGTGCAATTCACACTACAAATCACGCTCAGAGAACTTCCACATTTAAATCAATTGTTGCTGGATAAATCTGCCACGAACCATTAGCCAAAGTTATGACCCAATTGGTCCATTTAAATGGCAAGCGACGCGACGTCGCGGTAGGCCCATGTGGACCAGCTGGATTTCTTCAATAAAGCCTGGTCACTACTAGGTTTAGACAGAAGTTAAAAGAGAGTATGTAGTACATGATGTTGTAAACGAAGAACGTACACAAATTTTGAGCATGATTCCCATGTACACTAAAACATAGTTAAAATTTCCCATCAAAAATGCCGGCAGTTTGCAATATGCTCACCCTATCGCCACTATTACATGGGTCTTAAACGTAACTGGCGAACTTTGAGTATAAATACTGAAGGTACTCTGCGGAAACCGAGCAAACAAGAACAGAAACTCCAGGGCCTAGAGTTTCTGCTTAGAGTCGAGGCTAACAGGCATGATGTTCGTAGGTAGCTGTAGTAGTGATACTGGTGTGACCTTCCGACTGCCAAGTAATAGGTCTCGAGTTCGAACCAAAGACACGCACCTTTGGTTTTTGGGATGCACACTTGCTTCACTGAAGGAAAACATCGTGAGAAAACCAAATCTGCATGCCTGAGAGATATTTCTTGATGGGTTTTAAAGCCAAATCAGAGGCCCATAAGAGGCATAAATACCCTGACACCACGTTAGGTACTAACCTGTAAGAAGAAAATATAAACCCTACTCCTACTTTTGCTTTTGGACTTTTGGTCTCATCTTAATCCCGTTTTATAATACCCTCAGGAATATAAGCCTGATGATCAGAAGTCATACACATTTGTGCAAAGCCATCAAACATTTATTTACCACCTTTCAGGCAATAAAACTAACTCATACTTCTCTCATTTCCAGGTGACATGAGCTGGGTATGGAAGGTCTTCGAAGCGGTGGACAACGACTTCTACAGCTGCAAGATCTGCCAGTACAAGTGTCTAAAGTGCAGTGACGTAGATAAGGACATGAACGGTATTCTGAACCACCTAAAGTTGGAACACGGTGTGGTCTCCGGTGATCAGATCATTACAGGGACAGACGTTGACGGTGATGAGACCTGTTAGTCAGTAGTATAAGTCGACCACGAGGTTTTAAGCAGGCTTACGTACTGTACTAAATAGCATTACCACATAGTGGTCGGTAATTCCAAAAAATGTAAATTATGAATGGTGTTGCTTTTTTCTATTTGAAGAGCTAGTGGCTAAATAATAACAGCCGCACGGATCGGTCTTTAAGGTTAAGCCGTGCTTGCTGAGGTTGGTCCGTGGATGGGTGACCATAATTACTTACCAAGTTTCCTCCGTGCCTCGGAAAGTACGTTAAGCCGTTGGTCCCGCCTGTCATTTGTAGATCTTTGACAGTCGTTACGAGTAGTCGGAAGCCAAAAAGTCTGACATCCAGTCTTACCAAGGGGATTGTATTACCCAGTTAATGGGTTGTGGAGGTCAGATAGGCAGTCGATTCATGTAAAATACTGGTACACAGCTGCATCCGGTAAGACTGGAAGCCGACTCCAAGTTATTTTGGGAAAAGGCTAGGCAGATGATATTGTTTTTTTCTAGTTTACCTTTTGACCGTCACGTCAAAAACACAAAACCGTGCCCTCGGCGTCAAGCTACGAATTCATCCTTTAATACTGTCATGTAGTCGTAACCGTGGCATGCTGGGCACATTTTGGTTTGTCATGTAAAGCGACTGCCGTTCAAAGCGTTCAAAGGGTATGGGAGCTGGCCCTGTATTTAGATAACGCAGATGTGTATTGTTTGCATTCAATGTGGGTTCGAGTCTCTACCTACCCTAATGGGACGAAGCTCGAGTCGCAAGTTTGACTGTTGTGATACACAAATGTATCATCATCATCATTTCAGCCGAAAGACGTCTACTGCTGAACATAGGCCTCCCTCAAGAAGGAGGGGTTTTGCCATAATCGCCACGCTTGGCAGGCGGGTTGGCAATCGCAGTATGGTTGTTAAAAAAGCATAGGGAACGCTGCTGCCCATTCTCTGCTAAGTCCCTTAGTCGCCTCTTACGACACCTCGGGAAGATATGGGATGGTGCTATTCTTTACGTGCGACACTATGTCACTATGCCTTTATTTATTGGTTGGTTCTTTGCGCAAACAAGAATACTCGAATTAGTGCCGTTTTGCCGCGTTTACACGATATTCTCATCCACCACACATAAGTTCTATAGATTTGGGCTATCGGTTCGCATGTTCAAACTTCAGCAAAGCCGTGACCGTGTACAGTCTGCAAAGGAGATAAGTAACCAAGTTCTCATACTACTAATTTGAGAACTTGGTTACTTATTTCCTTTGTACACCGTACGTGTAGCAAAGGTGACGTCGAGTGTTTCCACGTTGCCCCACCAAACTGCCACATGCAAATTTGGCAGTAGAATATGCCCCACTAATTTGATGTGGTGGGGCAGATTGCACTATCAGATGTTACGAGTAGATGCTTATATAGTGCAGTACTTATTTTTATTTTTTAAAGTAAAGGGATCATTAGTAATTCTTTTGAAAGCTTCCAAAGGTGCTTGTGGTGGTACCCTATCAAGGTATTTATAAATGAATGCCCGAAGTATATGAAATCCAGCATTTATTTTGGGCTTTATCGAAATTGGTAGATAAATGCCGACTGAAGAATTGATGGATTCATGAATTCAAAGGTTGTTGTGTTTTTGAGCTCGCAAAAGGCGTCTTAGTGACCTGGAAAATGAGATGATTAGCCTGGTAATTAGTTCTTATCTAACGATTTCGATAAAACCAACCAGAATAGTACACCAACACTCGGTTTTTGAAAGGACAATCATGAAATATTGCTAACAGATTTATTTGGGCTAGTGGTTAAATGTTAACAGCCGTAATCGAAGCTTCGCCTTCCGAAGTTGGTCCGTGGATGGGTGACCGTCCATTAAATACAAAGACTCCTCCGTGTTTTGGAAAACTCTACAGCCATTGGCTGACGTTCGTAAACCAAAGAACAGTCGGTACTAACCCTAAAATTCAAGAAGCAGTTTGGGCAAGACGTTTCAGCCCTAAAGACGTCCACTGCTGGACATAGGCCTCCCCTAAGTGTCGCCACATTGACATTTTAGAGGGATTTGCCATAATCGCCACGCTTGGCAGGTGGGTTGGCGAGCGCAGGTCGGTTGTTACAAAAGCACATAGAACGCTGCTGCCCATTCTCTGGCTAATCCCTTACGTCGCCTCTTACGACACCCACGAGAAGATATGGGATGGTGCTATTCTTTACGTCCGACACCATACAAAGCAAGACGTATAGAGATATTACCCAGTAACTGGGTTTTTGTGGTCAGATAGGACTCCATGGTAGTCAGCTGCATCTGGTTAGACTAAAGGCCGATCCCAACATAGTTGTAAAAAGACATGATGGCTGAACTGATTTCAAATGTTTTCATTAGCTGTTATTGTCTGTTAAACAGGAATTTGTTTATCAATCTGTTGCATAATATTTTGTGTTTGAGAAGCCCCTCAGAAAACGTTTGGAAATTCGAAATATAATAATTATGCTTTATTATTCTGTACTGCATAATTTCTTCCTTTTAATACCGATTTAGTTTTAATTCTATTATAATAAAGTATTTATAGTTGTTTATATGTTTAAGGTATTTCTTAGCCTATTTCTTTTGGTTTTAGTGTGTACAAAGATTTGAAGTATTGTATAGGTATGGTAAATATTATTATCGTTATTTGGAATCAAGTGTATTTTTTTACATATTTAAATACACTGTGTTCAACATTAATTTCTTGTTCAAATTATATGTATACAGTCCTTTAATAAGATTAGTTGCAGAATGCAAATGAACAGTCGTTTTTATACATAACAGAATAGAGGATATAACTGTGAATAGTACTAAATCTTATTCTTAGTTATTTGACGAAGAGTAAGTAATTAAAATGAGCCTTATAAACATACAAACTGGATGTCTTCCTTGACAATTGGAAAGAAGTAGCACAGAATTGTGACCGATGGAAGGAATGGAGGAAGGCCTTTGTCCAGCAGTGGGACAATGGCTAGCTATACTAATAATAAACATAATCAAGGTTAAAACAAACATTCGCTAGCCATCCTTTCAAGTTTTGCTTTGATCTATGTTCAAACATGGAGAACCATGAGCTAATATTATGTAAAACATCTTATACCTATTTTTGCAAAGAAATTTATGATTTGATTTGATCTAATAATGCTGTTTAGGTCAGTTTATGTATTATTCAGTTGGTGACTGTACCGCTTTCATTGGTGTTCATGGTGTCACTGACTCTGGCAGGGCCACCATCAGGGATTTTAATTTTGAAAACAATAAAGATGTCAAAATGCTAGGGGTAACAGTCAAGAGAGAAATTCTGTGTCTTTTGCCGCCTGGACGATTATAGCGAAATAATGTTGTTTTCAACATAAGTTCATAAATATGTATTTTAAAATATCTATTGCTAGCTACCTGTCCGCCGCGACTTCGCTCGCTTGGAAATGATGTTTTTTAAGGATAAATTATACATATAAACCTTCCTCTTGAATCATTCTGTCTGTAGATGAAAATCGCATCAATTTCCATTGCAAATTTTAAAAGATCTAAGCGTACAGACGGGAAGCGACCAACCTTGTTTTATACTATGTAAAGATAATGTTTTAGCTACCCTTTATTTCTTGCCTGGGATATCTTCAATATATGATTTTATTGTCATATTTTTTTCTTGTGAATAGATGCAAAGCTACTATATTTTTCCCTAAATATAAATATTTTATCAAAAGGTTTTGGAAAACCTAATATTGATTTAGTTTATTTTTGTTAATAGCTATTGGTAGCACTGGATTTCTCTAGGTTATTTACTTAATTTAATATTAAATAGTTTGTGTAAATATTTTAAAGCTTACAAATAAACTTGGGCGAAAGAAATATTTGAGAGTTGTAATTTTTAAATATAAGTTTTTGTTACTTTCTTTTTGTTAAGATCTTTATTTTATTTTTTTGCTTGAAAACCCTATTTTGTTGCTGTTTTATCATGAATTCTCTTTTGAAGCCATTTCAGGTATCTACTGAAAAGTATTTTGGCTGGATCCTGAGGTATGTGCAAGATAATATTGTAATAACATTTTGGTAAAGGTAATTTTACTAGATAAATTATATGATAAAGTCTAGTAGTCTGACTTACACCACATATCATTAACTATGTAGCAACGAGTAAGTGTATGGTTAAATATTTAATATAATCATCTTTCTGTCAAACAGGATGATGTTTTAAATATCCTTCAGTGATTTGTATTGCAAGTCTGTCTACTCGGTTATGGTAAGAAGGTAAATAAAAGAAAACAAATAACAGTTATGACTAGTTTTATTCTCTTATACAAACATCGAATTACATCAAGTTATCTCTACACGATTTGGCAAGTATTCACTACCGATAAACGCACACAACCACGCATAGACGTTATATTTTATACTTATTTACTTCATATAGGTATTAAGAGGTAGCCAATTACATAGGCGATGGTTTTATCTGTTAATTTACAATTTACTTATTTTTCTTAACTGATATATTTTAACCCTTCAACCGCCGTGGTATAACCTCAAATACAGAACAAATTAAAAAGTGCATAGAAATTGTCTTAGACATAATCGTTATTTCTAGGTGTCACTCTGATTTTAAATTAATATTTAATTAATTAATTGGATGGAGACAGTATTTTTTCCAAAATTGGTAAAATTTGCCGAAGAAAAGCAGATGTTTATTTTTAGAATGTGCTTGCTTTGTAGTTGTTCAAACAGTTTAATTGTTATTAAATTCGTAAAACATTACATTTTCATATCTTATTATTGTCGTTTCGAAATGTTATTACTGAAATGACTAATTTTGGTTGTATTTGATATTATATAGAGTTCATATTAAAATACATTGTGTGTGTGGTGCTAAAACTACTGGGGTCGAAGGGTTTTTAAATTAATTATAATTTACGATGTTGGATAAACACTTCCTACAATTACATTTCATAATTTTGATGTATCATCAATTTACTGGAGTTACCAGCAAAGCGTTTTCCACATTAAATAGAAAAACGCCAAGAAATTCACAGTAATTTAGTTTCTAATTTACAAACAGCTGCATAAAAATATATCTCCTAATAAATAATTTAAATCCTTTTGGATTTATTTACATTTTTTTTTCTGTGAAATTGATAAATTGCTTAGACAACGAACCCTGTATTTTGATCCTACAAGTAACATGCTCTTTAAACTAATCTTTTCTATCTTGTTACAAAATGTCATGATTTTTTCTTTATTTTTAACTCTTAAAATACTACTATCAAAGAATACTAACATTTTTATTATAGTTTCTACCGTTATATTTAATTTTGTCACTTTTATTGTTTGGCTCAATACAGCAATTTTTGATAATTTTAAGTAGTTGATTGATAAATTCTATTCTTATTATATAATTTCCATACAATGCTTGCCGATATCGAATTGTTAGCTTATACGAAATTTTTGATATTACATTTGAGTTTCCTAACTGAGCACTTTACAATTAGGGTGAAAATACTTGTGTGCCTTTTATTCACAGACTTCACAGTTAAAACTGATGTGTTCTTGTATTGCACATGTTAATAAAAGGTCTACGACATGTACTGGCGCGTTCACCCTACTTTATTTTGATACTAATATACTATGAGGTAAATTTTTCTTAATATGTAATACTTAATTATTTTACATAATAACGAAACGATTCCTAATAAAACATAACCCATTTTCTCCAAGGACGGTAACTATCAATTGCTAATGTTAAATGTGAAATAACAATTACAAAATCGTTTTGTAAACTTCAATTTATACAATACAGTTTTCATGTTTTGCAGTTTGAGCGTTTATTTCGATTTTTTTATTGTTATAATTCTTATATTACCTTATTTTATTTCTAAAAAATATACATTGTAATTTACATTAATTCTTAATTATACATTTGATATCTTAGTGAGTTCTGTTTATAAAAGTTGCTGATACGGGCTAGGTTTTGTACTATATATTCCTGTGTTTTAAATATTATATTTTTAATAGCTACATTGGTTTTGTACAGTCTATTACAAATATTGCCAATTTATTACTTACATTGAGTAAAATTCATTTCAAAATACAGTTAAAAAATTGTACATATTTGTACATATTATTTCATACAAAAATTTATTAGTTTTATTTGGGAAATAAAACAAAATAATGTATTTGAATGTTTTATAAAATAAACCTGTCACAATATTAAATTCTCGAATGTTCATCACAAAATATTTTTCTTAAATACATGTTTTATGTATTTTTAAACAGGAGGTTTCGGTCCACAGTTGTGTGTGCTCTGTATGTAGACGATCCTTCCCCTGTAGGTGTGGAGTGCGGCCTTACACCAGGGTCCTCGAGAGCACCTCCAGCGGATCTTCCCGTTCCTGGCGCAGCCGTTGAACCTGAACCTGTAACCGCCTACGTTGATGCCCATCTTCCCTTGCTTACTGAGGCAGTAGGAAGCGAAGGAGTCAATGCCAGTGCCGATCAAGCCAACTGTAACAAAGTGTATAGTTACTATCTGGCAAAAGTAGTTTTATTTTACATATTGCCTAAGTTTTTTTATTTTAGATTAATGTACAAAAACATAATTAAAGATGTATTATGTAGGTGTGGAAAAGAAAGGTACAAGTGTTTTATTTTTTATTAGTTTTTTACAAAACAAGGTTTTTTGTGCAAAACATTTTGTATTTTGGGTCATTATTTTACGCATAGGTACCTACGTACAGAACGACTATTTAATAATTATCTATTAAATTATTTTAAAAACTGCAAAAAAATAAAATAAAAAGATACACGATGTGAGGGGCTGCTGGTGCAACCATTTTGTTTAATAAGCTAGCTACGAAAAACTTCGTCGCTGAGGTCTAAACTCATGTAATTAATCATTGTCAACCCTTACACCGTGTATTTTGTCCGAGTACACAGGGCGACACATCATCTCGTACAATGAAAGATCCGCATAAACTGGTTTTGTATAGCTTGATTGGTCCTCGAACGTACTATCTTACCAACTTTTACTAAACTCATTTTTCCTTCCAGTTCGGTTTGGTCTGTCTAACCGCGGCCATCTTGTGGTGCACGTCGGGGATCACAAGTTCATCAAACATGAGTGCTATAGGAAGAAGGTGAGGTGGACTTGCAGCAAGCGGATACAGCTGGGATGCCGAGCTAGCATCACGACGCACGACTCCATGATTGTCCGGTCGTTTTTGGAACATAATCATGGTGCACAGAAATGAAACAATCAAACATAATGGTAACGCTGAGATTTTGGATCTTAGGCCAAGGTCTATAATGCATCTTGATATATACAGGGTCAAAGTGATGTCGACGCGAAAACGGTTGCCACGTATTTAGTACATCATTCTGAGCCGGGTTTTTTTAATAACCAATGAAAAAAAAAACGATGTGGGGGGGGGGGGGGTCGCGTGGGTTTCCCCTTCACCCTGTATATAACACACGTGCTTTGACTTAGACATGTTCCAGTCTCTATCTTGCACTTATAAGTGATAGTGACTCAACTAACGCTTAGCCAAAATACGTTTATATTTAGATGTCGACTTATGAATGTACACAAACTAAGAACAATGTGTTGCATACAAAAATGAACTTTATTCCTGTCAAGTTTTTAATCTTTTTCGGACTAGTAATATGTATGTTTAGTGTTACAGAATCAAAGGGAACACAAATAAGTACATTTACATATACCTATGCTAGATAACGTTAGTAACTTTTATTTTTTCTCATTTAAGAAATACTAAACTATATAATTTCGTTTTTCCTGTTTTTATTGTAATTATCTGATTTTTTATTAATTTCTCTGACTTGACCTATTCTTTCTTTTATTTGTCTGTCACTTGGAAGAGTGAATCTGCTAAAAGCCATGTGCTGGAGATTATTTTAATTTACCTTAGTCAACTTGTCTTAAGGTTTTAATGAAATGTAGAATTAAGTTTTATCATAAGACTTTTCGTATTGAATTTCCAATCATTCCTGTATTTTTATTATTTTATATTTTGTAGGTATTTTTTGAGTTATGTGTAAACCATTTTGAAATATGATTTTCAAATTGGTCGAATATTATTGATTAAATGTGTTTTCGTGTGTACTTTTATAGTTTCTGCAGAAGAATAGACTGGTTCTTCTTTAAATTAATAAGTGCCTTGAGATCTTGTCAAATTAAGTGTCTTTGAAACATCGTGCATTTGATGCATGCTTAAAAATAAGCTTTAAAAATAGCATTACAGTTTTAATATAAAATAAATCTTTAGATCATAAGTACACTTCTTGTAAATCATTATTTTTGTATACTGTTGAATACACTGTTTGTAATAAAAAGCATTTTATTTATATTTAGTTTTAGCCTTTTTTAAATATTTCACAAGAAGAAGGGTTAATAAAAACACAATTTGTTTAATGATAATAGGTAATTTATTTGACATTATGAGAAACAAACAATATAGTAAATAGTAGGTATGACTCGCTAAAATGCACATGTACCTAAAGTTTTAGCAAGTGAAGTTTTTGTTCATTCTTGAGCTCAATTAAATGGACGAACACTTCCTCTTCACTTAGCTTTTTCTTGCTTGACCATCACAAACAAATAAATTCACAAAAAACGCGAAATAAAATATAATATGGCACTACATAACAAAACAACTTATAAACAGATGACAATTGTTTTTATCAATAGTCTTACTAAACATTGGTTTAAACACATTCGCTGTAAAAAAAAAACATTTTTACTTGTAGGTATGCCCAAAATTATTTGGCAAGTATTCATAAAAACCCGACATTCAAGTCCATCGGCGCGATGATAATGTAACGGGATCCCTAGGCCCAAGCACTCGGATCTGAGTTCACTGTATGGAACGCGGTCGCGCTACTCGGGCTCAGGGCTGTCCAAAATAGCTTTTTTTTTAAATTCTTTAATAAAAAAAAATACCTCATATGATTATTATGAGTTTCGACAACTAAGAGTGCTAGTGCTAATGTTTCAGTTCAATTCAAACAATAAATCTAAGTTTTTTTAATTTCGACCTTTTAAACACAATCCCGACACAAAGAAAAAAAAGTATAGAAATTAAACTTTCTACTTTAGTTGCTTACATTACCATAAGTGCTATTAATAGGTACCTACTTCAGTAGTAGGTACCTGCCTATTTAATTCAATAACTCTTATTCCTTTCAGAGACGGATGATCCACTTTCGTCTTCAAGACATTGGCCCATTCGCATACCGGGAAAAGAAACAAATAAATATGCATATAGAAACTGCCGCGTATGCATGAAAAAAAAATTACGGCGGCAGACAAGCTATGCATGCATGGAGTGCCCTAGCAGGCCACCGTTATGTCCTGTCTGCTTTGGAGAATGGCATCAAAAGTTAAGAAGACGAATTCGGCGGAGAAATCAATAGCTGCGCCATCATTTGCCAAGACAAATACATTGACAGTGATACATTTTCAAACACATTAAAAAAAATACGACGCCTATGTATTTCATGAATAAGCACCGAAGTGCCTCGGAAACTTGTTTTATAAGATGAATAAACCTAGTTCCTGAAGATCTTATGTTTTACTTTTTCCTCTATACGATTGTCGCATATTAAGGGCGGGTAACGTCTCATTTCAAAAATCCCTCCTATATTATTTTCTAAATTTAAAAAATGGCACTATCATCAAATCTAGATAACGAAAACACACTAGATACTAAAAAAAATGATTTATTCCGTTCTAATACCAAAAATGAATACTACTGGTATTTGTTTCAAACAATGGTAGTTGAAACAAATAACAGTGGTATTAGTTTTTAGTTAAGAAACAATTTCAACTTTCTACAATATTATTGGTGATGATTGTTCAGGGACCGAAGTCTGTCTTGACTCATACACATTTTATTACTTATTTTTGTCAGGAACAGTTGCACATATACATAATTATCTAGCGCTAGGTTACCTATTTAATAGAATAAACAACATCTATATTTATAACAAAACTACACAAGTAGAGAATGACACCAATTATCACATTTTAAAACAAATGACTAAACATAACAAAACAATGAAAGACCTATTTAAAACAATTATAATATATCGACTAGGCTAACTGACACATTGGTACAATATTTAACTAGAATAGTAAGCAGAGATGATGTATCTGCTAGCATAGATTTTAAAGTGGATACAGTGTAGGGAAATCGACGCGCGCGAAACTGTTACCTTGAATTCAGTACATGATTCTATATCACACGTCAGTTATAAAAAACATGTTCTTTAAATGTTATATAAAAAAAAAGTAGGTTACATTTTTGTATGAAACTGTTGATTTCTTTTTAAGAGCGTTTACGCCTTACGAAATTCCATGCAACCTTTAAAGTCCTTATTTTCCGAAATGGCTGAACCGATCTTAATGAAACTTCATACGCATAAGAAGCATAGGTCTAAAAAGTTACGAAAACCATTTGCGAAAAAAAAGTTTACAGCTAAATTAGACCGATTATAAATTATCTATAGAAACACAAATTTGCAATTATCTTTTTTTTTATAAAATACATTTCGAAAATGTTTTTTAGTAACTTTTTAGACCTATGTATCCTGCTTATGCGTATTATATATTAAGGCATTTCATACAAACTATCAGTTTGTATGAAATGCCGTAAGGTGTAAAAGCTCCTAATAACGGACTAAAAAATGTATTCGCTAGAATTATGCGATGCCCATTACAACGTGTATAGAAACTTTACCTTAAAGAGAGCCACATATTTTTGTGACAGTTCACTCTCTGTCACAAATTTAGTACTAAAATAAATACTGGGGGATCCGACATGTATGAAGGGAGTGATTACGAGGGCCCACTACCATCCCGTCGACGGTTCTGATCACGGCCCGGCAGTTCCTGCCATTTCTATACCTGCAGTACCACAGCTGCGCCCGGTTTTGCCTGTAGGCATTGTGCATCCTGTAGAAATACCCTTGGTAGAACAGCTTGGGATGTCCATTGATACTCCTGATAATGTGAGCTGACGGTAAAACATTTTAACATTATATTGGCATCGAATTTTTTTGTTTGGGAAACTACATTACTAGCAAACATACTTTTGTGTTACCTTATTGTGATGAACATACTAGGTTTGGTCCAAAGGCTGCCCGAGTCGCTTTAGGTTAGGTTAGCTGGACTGTTTCCGCACTTAGCCGCTTAATTGGGCCATTGTACGTATGAAACGCCCGAGTCGCTTTATAAAATTAAGGAACCCAATGTAAGTCACATTGGGTTCTTAAAATTTACTTTCCTGGGCAGCATTTGGTCCATACCTTAAAAACCCGGATAATATGCTTTATAAATATGATTATTCTTTATATTTTTGTAAGTCAAAAGAACATAAAAGCGTTATCAGTGAATATGAGACCCATTTATTTACCTTGTTACTAAGTCATGTTTAACTTATAAAATTACATTCAAGTTTCTTGAAATCACAGATAGCGTTGGCTAAAAATTTACTTAATGAATGGTACCTAGACACAGCGACACATCAAGCACATTACCAGTATAACATAGGCTCGCTTCGTATAGATTTCCAATACAATGAGACCTTCGCATAAACTGGTTCTGTATAGCTTGACTGATCGCCATAGGTACGTCAGTACCTATTTTTCGTGTTGGTCCTACTTTTTAAAAGAGGACAGTCCTCTCCTCATAAGTAAAATAACGCAGTTTCCACACTCAATGGTTAAGCTCTTTACTGGTCTTAATAATAGAATTATTAATAGTCCAAATGACGGCTTTACAGTTGAAGCGGTTTCTATGACACCTCCAGCGGGTCATGCCATTCCTGTTGACTAGGTGTCGAAAATAACTGTGTTCTTGGAATAACAACACGGGTCTGCCATCAACTGATATCCTCACGTCGAATACTGAAATTAAAGCGATCCAAATATGTTTTGTTTGTCAGCGAGATTTTCTGCTGTAGGATTTAGTATATATTAAGCCTTATTAAGGCTCCCAATACTGGTTAACAGGCTCTTTGTGTTGATCGTAGGATCATCATCATTCTCTTGCCTTTATCCCAATTTATTTGGGCTTCGGCGCAGCATGTCTTCTTCTTCCATTCTTCTGGTAATTCATCAACTCGTCCCACGTGCCTAAGGCCTATTTGCGACGACTTACAGAAAATTAAATTAAACATTATTTTAATTGTGAATTTCGCCCCACGTTACTATCAAAATGAGAAAGGCTACAATCAGTAGCAAAAGTGTTAAGTGTGGAAATGATAAAAAAGTATTTGTTACAAAATATTTAATCATTACAACATCAACCTTGACACCAATTACTCACTCAACTACACTTTATCAACGCCCAATGATTTATTCCTTTTTCGATACATTTCTTTTTTTAAATTATCTACCGTATCCCGAAAAATTGCTGGAATGAGCAAAACTACATCGGTAACTATTTTTTTGACATTTTCCCATCACAATATCGCATTCATTTTTTGGGTCTGTCCGGCTAGCAAACATGTTTATCTTCTCTTCTGATAGTGTTATCACAAGCAATTATCAAAATTGCTTGACAGATCCGTCGTTTCACACAACGCCACACAGTTGATTCATCCTTATTTTTTCTTTTGATGTCATATCTATAACCAGCACGAAGAAGTAATGGTTTTCCTCTTTGAGATGTAATTGTTTCAAAACCTACTCGATCATGAGAAGGATATGGTTCCTGCGAGCCCATAACAGCACCTACCAAACAATCAATTTTTGAATACATTTTTAGCGAGAAATTTTAATAGTTGTTTTCCCGCAGCGGAACTATTGCCAACAGTAGTACTATCGAAACTCAAAACTTAAAAAATAAAAATGTTTCTTTTTATTTATATATTTATGTACACATAAAATACTGTGGCTATGCTCGGAGTTTCCTCGCGTGAACAAATCAGAAATGGCGACATCATAAAAATTGGTTCCATATCCGTCTGCAAAGATAAGTAAGTAGTTTTATTGCTTTATTGATATTAAAACCAAATATTTTTTTATATCTTCATTCTTTTCTTAGGTTTGGTCTGTCATCATTTAGTTCAAAAGTAACCGCCATAACCATTGTTTACTTACTGATAATAACCGGGAAAACGTCACTGGTCCAACAAAGAAGTTTATTGTATTTTCATTATTTTCATAGGTCTGTCTACTTCAGAAGTACCATTGTTTACTTACCTAATAATAACCGAAAGTCATACATGTCTATCATTCGTATTAATTTCAGATAACACTTGAACTTGTAATCTATGAACAAAACGACAGGACAAACTAAAAATTCATAAAAATATAAAGTACGTTTGGTACAGTTAGTAAGACAAGTTAGTACAATTACTAACTTGTCTTACTTACAATTAACTTACTTAAGTTAGTACAATTACTAACTGTACCAAACGTAGCTAAAGTGTAAACCCAAACACAAAAAAGTGGGACGAGTTGCACAGTAAAAATAATATTTAATTTAATTTTCTGCAAGAGGTCCCAAATGGGCCGTAGGCATGTGGGACGAGTTGAAGAATTATCCCCTATTACTTGTCATCTCATTAGAAACCTTGTTTCTTGCCATATCATCCTTCACACAGCAGTATGATTCGTATTTCGTAGGTAAAAAACATAAAAATTCAAAAAAATAATATTGGTTTGTTATTATTTATTAAACGCAGAACAAAAATACTACGTACAAAACTTTCTATAATAATTATATTATACAGTTTTATGTATACCGCTGCCGTTACGCACTAAATAAAGATTAACTTGTTAAAATCTATAAAGCTGTTTTTTATTTACAACTTATTACTAATTGCCACATAGTGAGAATATTAAAATCAAATAACCCTACTTAACATAACGACCTTCAGTAGAGTAGGGTAGGTAGGTAGGGTAAAGGAGGGTAGGTAGGTAGGTAGGGTAGGGTAGGTAGGTAGGTAGGGTAGGTAGGAAAAGTGCATTGCATTAAATTTTGACAGAACGAAGTCTGTCCGGGCAGCTACTTATTATTATATTATACAATTTTATGTATAACTACTACTGCCTTATTGCACTAAATAAAGATTAAATTGTTAAAATCTATAAAGCTGTTTTTTATTTAGAACTTATCACTAATTGCCACATAGTGAGAACATTAAAATCAAATAACCCTACTTAAAATAACGACCTTTACTTTTTTTCGCTGATCTAGAATTGCAATAAATGAAATATTTACAGTCCTCACAATTATTGTGCCTCTGAAATAATCCTTAAGTCAACGAGAATAAATGTTACTTTACTGCAAAATCTGAGGCAAAATAACAGTAAGGGACACTTAATAATATGACGATTCCTCCGTTGTTATTTTCACATTATGAGAATTACAAAACCTAACTTAGGTCAAAGACAACATTAATTTTCGTAATAAAACTTAACTCTAAATGTTAAACTCTTTAGTGGTTTAAAAATGATTTAAATCGTAATTTTAACAAAAATATATAATACACAGATTCAAAAACAAATACCTAATAAATATAATAAGCAAAATATGTTTTTTTTGTGAGTAGGTACAATTAATGTTTACAGTTTATGGGCAACGGCTATTATTTATGTGCGCATAAAAAAAAAATGATAAAGCCATAATTCGAGACGCTGGATACGAAGTGTAAATAAAATAAAGGAGATCGAAATATTTCTCGACTAGAAGAACATACATTTCAACAATGCAAAGTAAAAAAAAAAAACAAAAATAAGTACATGTTTCAATAAAAAAAATGTAAGCAATAAACGACTCCATTTTCTGCATTTCCGTGTTTAACAATTAGTTTATTTATAAGGGTGCGTACAGATTTAGTAACATGTATCTAATTCAACTTTTCCTATCCACAACACGTCCACATTATTTAACATTGTCGATTTATCTACTGAAAAATGTTAAAAAATCTCTATAAATATTTTATAACATGTTATGTTATATGGACGCATCCTAATATCTTAAGCAACATAGATAATCTCTGTAACATAATATCGCAAAAATCATTTCACTAGATTCTATTTTTTTATTTCGTTAGTAAGAATACGTTTTTTATGTCCTACAGTTAATGCTTCATGCATTAACAAATTAAATAAAAAAATAAAAATTCAGCAAATTAATAAAAAATAATTAAGCAAGTTAAATAAAAAACGTATTTTTATTACAGTACCTACGCTACCAGTTACTATTTATATTATTTTTTTGCTGATAAAATACTAATACATTTTTTTTGTTCCTACAATATAGCAAACATACCTGCCAATTATACAACTATTTATATACCTATAACTATAAATTATTTAATTCTTTTACTTACGAATATTTTATATTCATTATTTACAAAACAGTGGAAGAATATCAGTGGTAATACTTCAATGTTGGAAAATAATATAATATGGAAGAACATTGCATTTAAAAAAACATGATTATAAAACTATCTATCACACGTTTCTTGTCAAAAGAAACACCTCTTATTGATCGACTTTGTCTTCGGACATCTACAACGGTTAAGGTGCAATTCCGAATGCGATCGCAGACTGCAAGGGCAAAGGCGGTAGTTATTCAAGACCGCAACGCAAATGCCATTTGCGGTCGCTTTTGGAATTGCACTTTTAATCTATCTCTACACATATTATCTACACAGTAACTTCAGTTAAGAGCGTTTACTCCTTACGGCATTTCATACTAACTATCAAGTCCTTATTTTGCGAAATGACTGAACGAACTTTAATGAAACTTAATACGATTAAGCAGGATACATAGGTCTAAAAGATACTAAAAACATTTTTGAAATGTGTTAAAAAAAAAGATAATTGGAAATTTCTGTTTCTATAGATAATTTATAATCGGTCTAATTTAGCTGTTACGCTATTTTTCGAAAATGTTTTTTAGTAATTTTTTATACCTATGTATCCTGTTTATGCGTAAGAAGTTTCATTAAAATCGGTTCAGTAATTTCGGAAAATAAGGACTTGAAAGTTTGTATGAAATGTCGTAAGGTGTAAATGCTCCTAATGCGCTGTTGAAATTCAAGTATAGAGATACAAAACTATAATTTCACAATATTACTGAATTTTTCTCTAGCTACACCGTTAAAAAGTAAAATTTTGTTCAATACAGGTTCCCTTTATTTCAACCCATTTTGTTTGGATATTAATCCTTAATTTTAAAGTTGAATTCAGAAACTTTTGGACCTTACCAATTACCATTTATATTTAATTATTCATGGTTATGTTGATCATTAAGCTTCATGATATAGTTTCCATCGGTGATGGCTATGGCCCTGCACTTATTGAAGGACTTGCAGCACCGCCATCGCGTTCTCCCTCGTCTACTGATGTAGTGCCTCATGAACCTGTTGTTGCCTATCATCAGAACATTTCTGCCGTTCAGCTCTGTGAAGGTCGCGAGCCGATAGCAAAGTCCTGGAAACAGTATTGCATGTTTCAGTTCCGTGTTTTTGTCCAGGAAAGGAATCGCCAAATAGTTTTGTACCTTAAAGGTAAACAACATTATGCACCAAAACACAAATTTTACAGGAGACATGTATTAAACATAATTGCAAAAAGTTGATTCTATTCACATTTTGTGAAGTTGACGCTATTTACTTCGTAACAAAATTAGCTTAGTTGTTTTAATAAAGCATAGTATTGTTTACCTCTAAATAAAACCAACATATGTGGAACAACACCATCACATCGCATCATGTTCATGTCAGTATGTAGCGTACTGGAATTATTTAAGAATTTGGGAGGGGTTAAGGTACTAATCAAATGAAGCAAAAGTTTCTTTACAGAATTAAAATATTATTTATTATGAATAACCAACACGCGTACCGTAAGGGCGGGTAAGAAGTGGCGAAAGAAAACAGTTCGTGGAAGGAACTAGGGGAGGCATTTGCCCAGTAGTGAGACATTATAGGTTAAATTAAAAAAAAATAACCAACACAGCTACTTGCATGCTTCAGGTGAGAGATATGTGCGCATCGAAGATTCCTGTAATAATCATCAAACATGGACGACATCCCCTGCAACGATTGTTGTAAACCGTTGAATTTAAGTCTCGAAATGGGCTTTCGAGTCTCATCCCACATATAAAACCAACGTTCTTTAGGCACAGAATCAAAAATCGTGAAGTTTAAAAATCCACAGCTTTCTGTAAATCCTGAAGTTTAAAAGTTTTCTGTAATTGAAACTTTGCCCATTAGTTAAATAGGGGTTAAGATTTTTGGAGGTCTACTGTCAGCATTTTCGTGGCTTTCAATAGCTGCAACTTTGTCAAATCCTTTCAAACTGTATCGTCGATTGTTTTCTTCATGATGTTTATGATGAAGAGCTTTTATGTTATTCTGGTCAGCTTCATCTGTGACGTTTGAATTCGCACTGATAATAAACCTATCACGATTGTCACAAATGTCATTGGTAGAAGGACAGAAACCTAGATAATACTCTGTATTAAAAATAGGTCTGTACAGCCACGCCTTCGCCATTTTCTTTTTTGGTATACCCACTGAACTCTACACAGAAGAAGTATAATTTGTGAATATTTAGTTGGCTTCCAAGATTTTTCAGTTCTTTTTCCACAGAACTGACTCCCATATTTAGCTTCCTTGCCAATGTGCTTTAAAAACACATTGGCATGGTAATTAATGATCTCTGCTGTTTTATTGGGCGGTGAATGTCTTCCTCGTCTATCTGCTTGAACAAATCCGCGTTCAGATTTCTTTAATGCGTTTCTTACAACTGTTTCTGATATAGCTATGGTATTTAAGAAAAACTTTTTGCAAACTTTTTCGACTCTGTCATCAACTAAAAATGTTAGGGTCACGGAGTCTAGATCTAGCTGTTTGAACTTTTGAGACCCTAGAATAATAAATTCAAAAATCCCATGTCATCTCTTCCGCATAATATTTCTGATAAAAAGATTGTCTGACATTTTCGTCAATACGGTCACTACATTTCAATCTGAAGGCACATACTGGTTTCATCTTCTTGTCCGGAACAAGTTTACCTTTCATAGACGATATGATCTTCCTGTGATTGCGCCTTGTTTTTTTTCCTTAACTACATTTCCATTTCAATTCATTTAAAGTTCTTTTACGAGTCTTTGTAATAGTTTGAGATGACAGCTCTCACTGGGTATCTTTGGGAGAACTGTTCGGCGATTGGGTCGTTCCGTTTTCTCTCATATATATTCTTTTTGGTATAGTTACCTGTCTTCGTTCTGCAAATTCACAATGTGTAGAGTCTTCAGCAGTTTTAAGAATATACTTTTCGTCTGATGGTGAAAAATATTCTGTCCTCTTGCGGTGATGACACCAGATTATTTGAAATATCGGTGATTAAAGCAGAGGTTGATGGTTGTGCATCATCAGAAGCAACATATTCAGCCGATGCACACCACATTACTTCAGTTACAGCTGGAACCACGTCAAGATCTTGGCAAGGTTTTAAAAATGAACCTTGGGAGGAATGTTGCCTTTCTGGGAAAAGCTGAAATTCGCTCTGGGAGCCTAGAAAAAAAGGTACTACCTTACTTACATTATATATAACACAGGAAAACTGATCCATATTGTGCGAGAATGTACCTATCAGATCATAGACATCAGGGTACGGCGAAAAGATAAAGTTCTTTCCGAGGTAAAGAAGATTGACTCCAATGAACAACATAAAGTTCGCGCAAGGCTTAGAGGTAAATAGTCTTAGTATCTTTTGAGGTATAAACCCATTAAACGCTTGTGGATCTAATGTCATATACGATTGGATATTACTGTTCATAGATGTCGTAGGACTTAATTTATATAATTTTGTAGATCTGGTTCTTGCAATTTTAATTCTTATTCTTTATTGCACACAAAAAAAAGAAAAATATACATACAAATTGCAATATAAAAACTTATGTACAACGGCGAGCTTAACCCAGAATTGGGTTTTCTTACAGCAAACCATTTTTCGATTGCGAGATTTGCAAAAGAGGATAAACTTACGATTGTGTGCAAAAACAGTACATTCAAAATTTAAATTAACTACTACATACGTAATACATACAATACATATATAAAAATAAACACACATATAAAATACTATATACATTACTATATACATTATTTACATTACTATATACATTTTAATGGTGCAAAAAACGTAATTTCGAAAAAAATGGAGGTACTATTGTATACCTCTGAGGTACAGAGTTGTTTTGTTGAATTTGTTCATTTGTAATATTACGTCACCAGTACACATAATGTAGGTACCACAGCGTATTATATCGGGGAGTAATCCCTGCACCCCATAATTATTTCCTAAGTTATGTCTAAGTTTCATGTTACAGAGCACTTTAAATAAAAAGACAAATTAAATTTTCAATTGTATTTAAAAAATCATATACAATCGAAATTGTATTTCCTAATAACATTACATATTAATAATTATTTATAAAAATACATTATTTAAGAAATTATTATAAATAATGGACTAACTTCAACCAAGAACGTAACATATATCTAGCGAATCTAAATAACAAATTAATTAAAGAAAACACATGCGCATTAAAATAACAAAAAAATTAGTAGGGAATATACGAGTACTTCATAAATTCGTACCTGCTTCTCAACAATAAATTAACTCTGAAGGTAGAAATAACAGACAGTCAACAGTTGCATTACCTATTGCAAGCGGCCAGGAGTCTCAACTTTAATAACCAATATGACTGTATTTCATCACAGGGACGTAACCTGACCGCATACCCTCTATCTGAAATAAACAAATCTCAGCTCTTTTCATCGGAATCCAAATCTTCTTCATCATGTGTGTGTTCACTAGCTTTGACAAGCTTTTTCCCTTTAGTAACAGCGCAGCCTTTGCATCCATTGTGTCTCCGAATACATCTCCAAGATGTCCTCTCGCCGTGAGCGTAGTCCTGGCGGTACTTGAATCCTTCATGAAGCAAAATAATCGCTCCTCTTCTACTCCTAGTCAGTAAATACGAGCATTCTGTAATTAAAATGTAGTCATCACAAAGAGAAATAAAATAACTTGGGTTAAAGGAAAGTAATATGTAAACTCATTTTGTTATTAAGTACGATATATTCAATTAAAGAGAAATTCCTAATGCTTACCTACATTTTTAGTTAGGGAACACAACTGCGTCCCTAATCGGTTCAGATTCGTCTAGTTACATCATTATTAAAATTTTGCATATAACACTGGTGTTCTTTTCACAATATTCGAATGTGTCTTTTATGAATCTGTTTTAAAGAAAATCAGCTGCATTACAGCGATTCAGACATCTAAGAATACAAAAAAGTAATTTCAGAAGTATTTGTCATTAAGGCTCTCGCAGACAGGCGCAACGCGGCACGCGGCGACAATTCATACCTACGTAGTACAATTTCTATGAAAACGCGCGCGACGCGTTTCTAGGTTTTATCATCACATTCATATCACTTTTCGAGAGCGAGAAACACTCCGTGACAAGAAACAAAAGAATTGTAAAACATTTTCTATGCCATGTGTTGTTTGTTTTGGCGGCAACACGCCGCGGCATCATCTCGTTGATCGGTTACTCAATTCGAATGTATCGAAAAGCGATCGATTTCGAAATTTGTTTTGTGTATAATTACGTAACTTGAAAATCTACTTTTTTATTTATATAGATATTTGATTCATTTTGATTTTGAAAAGTAGAGTAGGGCATAAAAATGATTATCCAAAAAGATTTAAGTCCAAAGGAAAAACCAATTTTAAGATATCGTCTGCAACATATTAGCATTGGCCTCCGGTAAAATGTCCACGCTACTATGGTAGCCCAAAACAAAATACAGTCAAATGTCCACGCTACCATAGTAGCCCAAAACCAAATACAGTCAAATGTCCACGCTACCATAGTAGCCCAAAACATTAGTTCCGAAAAAACTCACTTACAAATGTTCCACGTCGCACTGTATCTATGGTTTTGCCCTCTATATTTTCTGTATTAAATTCCGCGTCTATGGCAAAAACAACGAGAATCTCAGCCGTACAAAATTAAATGTCAAAAAAGTTTTAAACGTCAGGTGTCAAATTTCACCGTATTGAGTTGTTGTGATATAATTTCCCTGGTTTTAAAACGTGAGTATTATTTTATTTTAACCCAATATATATAGTGTTATATATCAAAATAAACCTCGTTAATCAAGCTTTACGAATATCTAAAAACATCGTAGGTTTAAAGTCTGTTGAAACGACAATATCGAAATGTAAAAGTGGCGTCATGTCGAGCGTGGTATTTTGTTAATGTTTTTGTAGAAATTATTGAAAAAATAGTTAATAAAGTGCTGGTGTTATGAAAATTGGTTCAATTAAGTAATTATTAGTGTCTCCGCAATATAAAACAGTGAAAAAAAACGAAATCTTAGTGATTTTTTTACGAAAACACGACAAAATCAATAGGTATAGAATTTATCAGAGCAGGGGTTGTTTGGTTTGGTTAATTTGGCTACTAATAAAGTGCTAAAGTAAGGACAAATGGGTATTAAAACAAAGCTTATATAGTCTAGTTTAATTATACATAGGTTTTATTGATACTAATTACAATTCTAATTGGGAAAACTTTAATTCTTGTTGGAAAAACTGAAATTCAACGCAAATTCTCAAGTTTTCATTTTTTTTGAAATACTTATATCTAGTTGTCGTAATTAGTTTTAACGTAATTAGATTCTGTATATTTTCAGCTATACACACGTATTTTTTGTTTTCGTGTAGCTGCAGCAGTTTACGAGAAAATAAGCTTTAAATGGGAAGTGGCGCGGGGGTCTTGCGCGGCAAAAACTTCCGAGTGCGCGCGGGCATGTTTGCGGGGTAGCATGTTGACCTTGAACATTTGGTTTAGATCTGATCTAATTTTATGAACAGCAAGCGGTTATCACTTTTCGATACGTTCGGATTAATCGATTCGAAGACGCGCCGCGCCACGCCGCGTCACACCCGTGTGCGAGGTTTCACGACGCGGTAATACCGTTATGCCGCATCGCACCTGTCTGCGGGAGCCTTTATTCGAGGCAAACATGTATTTAATGCACCCCTGAAATATCAGGGTTTCCTTGACGTTGACGGTCGTAGTCCTACAAATTAATAACCACACATTAACTTAAATGATCGAATAAATACTAAATACAATGTCAGGTTTTCTTGAAAAACCGAAGCTTATAAAAGCACTACAACACATTCTATTATCAGATGATCATAATTAATACTATAATTAATTGCTAAAAACGTAGAATAAGCAATTTAATTTTCGCTTTCCGTAACATTCTCACTAGTTTTAAGAGAAAAATCTCCAGGAACATCGTCTAAGTTATTAACAGAATTACAGCTATTTTCAACAGGACTTGGATTTTGTTCGACTTGATCATTCTGATCGTGAAGATCCATTGCAATATCCGATTGCGTAGGTTCATTTAAATTAACATCATCAGTCACGTTAACGTAATCGTTTTCTTCATCATGATCATCATGATTTGATATATTCTCGTTGACAGGATCAGCCATTTTATCGAATATTGGTAACAATGGAATTTCAAAAGGATCCAAATTATTACAATTTGCAATATTATTAGCGGTTGTTTCAGTATGTGTAAGTGGATCGATTATGTGATCTTCTTCACAGCGATTAACATCAATTTCAATATTAGATTCATCAATATTGGGTTCATAAATGTTGGGTTCATAAATATTAGATTCTTCGATATTGGATTCCGAGGGTAGAGATTTAAAGTGAAAGTTTTGTATCACATGTACATTATTCTGTGCTTTTTTCACCCTTTCCAGTTCCAATTCTTCACCGTCAGAGAGTATTTCTATTGGAGCGTCGTCTCGTACAACCTCGATGACGTCATCATCAGAATCATTTTCTTGTTGCACTGTTGTCATTACGTTGCTTATCAGAAGATTCTCAACGCCTTTGCTAACCGAAGAACCTGAAATAAAGGATATATTTCAGTCTAGAATTCATTTTATAACAACTAGATTACTAGTTTAACAATAAATTTATTTCTGGATTAAAAGCTTTCGGGTCATGCTTATTATTGGTTACATGGGTCAACACTCGTAAGTGTTAACAATAAAAAAGAACATAAGTAAAATATATTTTATTGACCAAAGATAAAATAATAGGTTATTAAAATATCTTTTGTATGATACTGTACTTTGTCTTTTTAGAGAATCACTTTAGTTTTCTTAAATCAAAATTCACTGTTGATCTGAGAAAATCGGACGATAAACATGATTTGCTAGACCACAATATTGGTTCAGCGGACGCAATTATTATGATATCTAGATCTATTTAAATTGAAATCCATATACCCATTAATAAGTACTTCTAAAAATCTTAATATAAGGTAGTTTCAAAAAGGTATAACATTATCCATACATCATAATTCTTATCAAAAAACTAATTTGTAAAATACGAAAAAAGTAATACATTGAGAAACTTTCTACGACAGTAGGACTACGGCCGTATTATTATTTATTACAAAACAATCGCAACGCGAACACGATACTGTCGCTTTCATTTCGTTCGGTGAACGCTAATTATGCAGTTTGCCTAAAGAGAGCGTTCTTCCAGTTTTACAAAAAAATAAGATATGTCATTGGAACACGACAATTGGGTATTGTTTATGACACGGGGTAGGAAGGCAAAACGAACAGCTACTCAATTTACAAAGTGTACATTGTTTCGAATTAAAAAAATGATATAAAAATACAGTCTATAAGAAAAAAGAGTTCTAAGAAAGATAGTCTTTTATGTGAGCTGCTGGCAAACACTTTGAAAGATTGCCAAAATAACTGAAATGTATTACCATTTTAATTCATAAATTAAGAATCCTCTGAATGACATGGTTGTGTTCATTGGAGACAATAATCCTTTGGTTAATAATCCTAACTTTACATTTGCAACCAAGGGAGGCTCTCTTTGAACATCGCCAGTAGCTTCGCGTTTCGTTTCCATATTCCCGGTAGAATCTGTGGCCTTGGAGTAGCAATACTTGTCCTCCTTTCTCCGTGAGGTATATTCGACCCGATGGGTAATAACCTGTGAGCATTTGAAAAAAACATCATTTGAAGTAATAATTACACGGGACTTAAACACAACTGTCGAAATGACGGTCAACTGAAAATAAATGCGCCGTTGCCCAAAACTCCGAACGAGACAGGCGTGAATCTCACATAGATTCACGCCTGTCTCCTTCAAGGAGTGCTAAATTAAAAAAAAAAAAAAAAAGTAGTGCGAGGGCTGGCGCCCAACGTGGGACAGATTAATAATCCGAAGTAATGAAATCCCTAACAACGGAGTTTTAACACTGTCACTTTACTTGCTTCGTTTTTGAGCCTTTTGCTATTAGTACAACTACAAAAAAAAACTGAAAATAGTGTTTGTGTGGTCTTGCTTTTCCGAAAACCATAACATAACATCATTCCGAAAACCAGTGCTGACTAAATGGATATTAGTGGTAGCAAAAAAAAACGATGTTTTATTAATAACTGCTAATTAGTCCATACTTTACTAACATTGATCGTTCCTAGGGTATATAAATTTTCAATACTTTTAGGGATAACAGATAGACTGTACCAGATTATAGAAAATAAATTATATTTATTTAATATACAAACATAATATCTACAACATTAACAAAAAAATCCGATAGATCTCCCAATAATTACTTAATTCATTTAAATCTTTCATTGCAATCTACATAATAATGAAGGAATTGCTTCAAGTCTCATTAATGGCAATGGTTCCCGGAAACGGCTATGACCGTTTTGCCCAAAGTGTGGACCTTGGCCTTGCAAGGAGGATGGTTGTAGTAGCCCGTGCAATACCACGTGTTCTTATCACCAGATGAGGTCTTTTTATTGTAACTGTACTTCCCCAGGTGCATTATAATCCCACCACGTTGAGATATCGAAAACTGCATTTGGTTCTCTGGAAATTCAGCAGCGTGTTAGCATAGTAACTACAGTCATGGTGTAACTGCTTGCTTAGGTCAAAAGTATACCAGTATCGTTAAAACCTCACTTTTTTGTCCGTCTATCACAAAAGCTTTTCTCAACATTTATTTCATAGATCTCCAGAGACTTTTAAAAAAAATAGTTTTTGGGCAATTTTTCCCTAGGGCTAATTATTACAGCTGGTAACACCAGCTGTAATAATGCAGACTTTACCTCGTCATAATAAAACCAGAACAGTAAAAAATAAAGAAATATATTTCTTATATAAAATACTAGCTGTCCGGCGCAACTTCGTTTGCATCACATTTTCCCCGTTTTCGCAACAGTTTTCATTGCTGCTCCACTCCTATTGGTCGTAGCGTGATCATATATAGCCTATAGCCTTCCTTGATAAATGGGATATATACCACTGAAACAATTTTTCAAATCGGGCCAGTAGTTTCGGAGCCTATTCAATGCAAACAAACAATCAAATCTTTCCACTTTATAATATTAGTTTATATTAGTTACGAGTGAAGTAGGTACGATTGCAGACGTAGAAGGTTCCACGTTTTCACGGTGGCTGGATGATTATGATCATTGCGCACATTCACTATTTTATCTTCAATTGTGTGTACTTTAGCTGTACAACCACTATGGGTAGCGCATTTCCAAGTCTTTTTCACGTGTTGCGTTGTGTTACAATATGTCCGACAAATGAAGGGATACCCATTGATCATAAGATGGCGGGTCCCTCTTGCTGAAGTTGTGAAGTAAACTGTAAAGAAATGGTTTTAATTTTGCTTAAAATTATGTATTGTTTTATATTTTTAAGGTAAATAACTCAAAGAAAAATAAGTTTATTTTCACATACATTTAATATGACTGGAAGAAATCACTTATGAGTACATTGATTTATTACACGAGAATATACACAGGCTAATACCTACTGATTGATCTCAAATTTAAAATAAGTTATACTTACTCCTAGTGGTTATTTCAATATTAGGTTAAGTTAATATTTCTCTGCGATGGACCCATCTCCTGACTTTAGTCTAGGTCAAAGATGACAGAGACAAAGACGACGATGGTAACAAAATTAAAATATCAAATACGGAGACAAAAAATTACCTGAAACCAACAGTGCCAGATTTCTAAGACTTTACTTGCATAGTCATCTAAATTAGAAATGTCATGTGGAAATTTTATGTAAAAAACTTAACCATTATTCTTATTTATGCGGTTCACAATCTTGCTTAAATTGCAAATGAGTCTGTAGTTTTGATAGCATGCAAAACTAATGTATTGAGGAAATTCCACTGATACACAAATTGCATGCAAAGCACAACAGTGTAATATATGGAAACATGTGGGTAAACTGAGGAGCTCGTGGCTAAATAATAACAGCCGCCCAGGTCGATCTTTAAGGTTAAGCCGTGCTTGCCGAGGTTGGTCTATGGATGGGTGACCATAATTACATATCGAGTTTCTTCCGTGCCTCAGAAAGCACGTTAAGCCGTTGATCCCGGCTGTCATTTGTAGATCTTTGACAGTCGTTACGAGTAGTCAGAAGCTAATAGTCTGACATCCAGTCTTACCAAGGGGTATTGTGTTACTGGGTTGTGGAGGTCAGATAGGCAGTCGCTTCATAAAAAATACTGGTACTCAGCTGCATCCGGTTAGACTGGAAGCCGACCCCAAGATAGTTTGGGAAAAGGCTAGGCAGATGATGATGTCGGTAAACTGAATATTATTATATGACGGTAGGTTTTACTTAATTAGTCTGCGATTAAACTTGAGCTTGTCACTATGCCTATTATTTATTCCCGTGTCCCGGACTTCCAAGTATTCCTACAGGCAGAAACCCAGAATATTCCAAAAAGAAGTGTGTACATGCTGTGTTTACGCTGAAAAAGACTGATAGTTGTCATTTACCTAATAAATATAAACTTCTTACTTTGCTTTCCTTTTACTTTGTATGTAAATGTACGAGACAAAATCAAACTTACAAACACTGAGATCGAAACAACGCAATAGAGATATAATTATGTGCTAAATATATTTACCACTTATTAATAACAACTTATAATTAGAATATTTGTACGCCGTTGACGGCAAGACATACTTTTTATTCGATTAGTATTGATATCTGTACTTCTTTTTACTTATGTTCTACAAACAAAAATATTTGAATTTTATTCTTAGATACATTACACTTTTGTATTTTGAAGTAACAGCATTGACTTTTGTCGCTGAAATTACTTCGGTTAAAACTAATGACTATTAACACTTTTCAAACATTCTTAGGGTGGCTGTAAACTCTTACCGAAACACTCTGAAACAGGGCGAGTGCGAATGTGTGTATTGAGGTGAAGCAAAACATAAACAAACGTTTATTTTTGATTTTTTTACATCTCCTGTATCGTTAATCGATGACCAGCTGACCTACCATGACGCCGTCCAGTGTGGAAAAGAGATGGCGCTAGACCTGTGTAGCTCCGTCTCTTTCCCACACTGGAATAAAAGTAAAACAATATAACCCTCTGATAGGAAAGCTTCATTCGTACGAAAAACCAAGAATCTGCGACTTCATTTTTAGGTAGCGCACTGTGAAGATAGTTAACAAAAAAAAAATTTTTAGTCCTTCCTTGTACACACACTACACATATATAAAGCTATACATTCCCCAGTATAAAATGGCCTCGCTTTGTACAGATTTCCCATACAATGAGAGGTCCGCATAAACTGGTTTTAGATAGCTTGATTGGACGCCGTGTGTGTACCTGCAAAATTGAAGTAATTTCGTAAGTTTTTGTCTTATACAACTGTGTATATGGCCGCACCCGTCTAGCCTCGGTAGTCCTAGCTTGGCAAGAGTGTACAGCCACAAATAGACTTGGAAGTATCTAGTAAAATCTAACGAGATCATGATTAAATTACTAATGCTTACGATGAGATGTAAAAGAGTTGTAACCTTCGATTTTAACTCTAATCCACTCACCGCGACTATTTACAACGTAATGTGGAGGTGCATGGTCGTGCTTATAGCTGCCTGGACCTGGTTTAAAGCCATCTTTGCCCGTGTAGATCGTAGCTCTGCAGCCTTTACCTCTATTAGAGCACTTCCAAAGTATTGTGCCTGTAATTCTCGATTCGAAGTACTTGTTGTACGTATATTTTCTATACATTAGAAGTGGGTGTTTCCCTTTCCCCGATGGTATATAATGACCTGTGAAAAAATAAAAGTAATTAGAGAAATTGATCTCGCTTGAAAAGTTTCAAAAGATATCCTACTAAAGCGTGCTTGAAACATGTCTAAAGGTGTACGTAGCGTAGTGAAATAGGCCCGAATTGTAGTTGGATTATTATTTATTTAAGTACCACAGCCATTGTTTTAATATAACTAGATAAATGATAAATAATAATGCTATGTTGAGTGCAATATTATGTGCTGTTTAAATAATTAGTTCGAGAATTATGCATGAAGATCCTTTGACCTCATTACCTTCCAGTCTATGGCATCTCTTCAAAAGGCTTATTCTTAATTTCGTACCAAAACTGCGCGGCATCTTATAAGAATATCTGCTGACATGTTTTTAAGGTTCCGTAGCCAAATAGCAAAAAACGGAACCCTTATAGATTCGTCATGTCTGTCTGTCTGTCCGTCCGTATGTCACAGCCACTTTTTTCCGAAACTATAAGAACTATACTGTTGAAACTTGTAAGTAGATGTATTCTGTGAACCGCATTAAGATTTTAACAGGAAAATTGAAAAAAAAAACAATGAATTTTGGGGGTTCGCCATACTTAGAACTGAAACTCAAAATTTTTTTTTCATCAGACCAATACAGTGGGTCTTCAATAAACATTTTTTTCTTAACTGATTAGTTTGTGCGAGAGACACTTCCAAAGTGGTAAAATGTGTGCCCCGCCCCCTCTAATTTCATAAGTAAGAGGAGAAAAATTCTGAAAAAACACGCATTTGCATTTGCAGAACACCGTCACAATAGTTCGTGTACAATCGTTTTAAGTTTTAGTTTTATAAAGTATGTATTAGTTTATAGTTAGTGTTTTTATGCTTATATATGTATTGTGTTCTATGGGCCTAGTTGCCTGAAATAAAGGATAGTATTGTAAAAAAAAAATCTTTAGATATGGACGTTTTCATCAAATTGCAACAGTAACTTTGTTTTTAATTAACATACCATAAAAAAAAACAAGTCTAGTTTTGCTGTTGAATGTAATACAATACAACTTATGAATTAGCCTTCAAAATACTATTATTATATTGTTTGGTGCTACGGAACCCTGTGTGCGTGTGAGTACGAGTCGCACTCGGCCGGTTTTTTTTTAAATTACCGATGAACACTTTCTATTGTTCAAGATGATTTACTGCGTACAAGATAACCGCTTTCCCGTCAGTGTGCCTTCCACCATTTATGAATAATAATAAGCAAAATAAATTGATCTGTATTCATAAATATCTGGAGAAAAGAAAAAAAGAAAACAACATGAACAGGGTAAAACGTTTAATTTGGCATAATTATTAAAGACTAACATTAACTAAATCTTTGGTTTATTCTCAACGATCCATCTTCCTCCCTGCGTTTTGGTTTTGGGAGGGTCATGGTTATGATCGTCCTTGAGCTGGATCTCCTCCTCATTGACTAGGCAGCTTGCCTTGCATCCTCTATGCGTCAGTACACATCTATAGAAAATCTTCCCTGAACGATTTTCTTTCACTCTTTTGTACACATGCTTTTTGAGAACCATCGCTGGATACTTTTTGCCTGTCGATATGTATTTGATGCCTAAAAGAAGAAATTAAAAATATCTGGCATTTTTTTTTTCTTAATAAATAAAATTTTCAAGAACGGAAATAAAACTGGGATTGCACTAAGGTAATAAAAAAAGTTCTAGATTATGTATAGGCTTTATTAAAACAATCAAAGACAATTATGTATCAAATAATTCCAGTTTTTATCGAATTAGGTAAAGGTCGGATAAGTTTTACTCTGGACTCATCATCTGCCTAGCCTTTTCCCAAACTGTCTTGGGGTCGGCTTCCAGTCTAACCGGATGCAGCTGAGTACCAGTATTTTACATGAAGCGACTGCCTATCTGACCTCCACAACCCAGTAACTGAGTAATACGATCCCCTTGGTAAGACTGGATGTCAGACTTTTTGGCTTCTGATTACTCGTACCGACTGTCAAAAATCTACAAATGACAGCCGGGACCAACGGCTTAACGTACTTACTTTCCGAGGCACGAAGGAAACTCGGTATGTAATTATGGTCACCCATTCACGGACCAACCTCGGCAAGCACGGCTTAACCTTAAAGATCGATCCGTGCGGCTGTTATTATTTAGCCACGAGTTCCGCGAGCTAGTTTTACTCTGGACTCATGAAAGAATATTAGGGGTTTAAAAACGTTAGCAGTACGATATAATTAATCATCTGTTTTCCCTGGACTAAGTGTAACCATGACAACCCCAACAGAAAAAAACTACAAACCACATTTTTTAGTTTATTGTTTCCATGAAGATAATAAAAAAAATTGTTTAATATTACTAGTAATTATAATAATATCGAAATGATAAATCATTAAATTCTAATTATAAAAAGAATGCTTATTAATTAACGTAATACTTAACAATGAGTTCAACTGTATTGATATTGACAGTAAAATTGCAGATATATAAAAAACATTAATTTGGACAACATATAGTTTCTTAATAAAGTAACAATTAACATTGAACAAAGGTAAAAATTGGACTTATGTATCTAATGGAATAAAACTTCAAAAAATAAAGATTTTTTTTAATAGCATTGGCTTACTTGTATATTTTTTTTTTAATTTCAAGATATTTACTTAAGTTATACCTACTCAGTTGTTTTAGCTGCACCATAAATATATTGATTTGTGCGATATTTTATTTTCTAGTTTAAACTGCTGCAGATCAAAACTAAAATCTATATTAGTAAATTATTAATTATGATTAACTTAATGATATCGTCTACCCATTAATTTAACCTAAAATAAAAACAGCTGCCTTCTAATTTGTCTCTCAAATAACTCTTCTAAACTTAATAATAAAACACCTCTCATACAAAATAATTATAAATAACCTTTATTAGGTCCTTTTATGGGCTATAATTTATTTCCATTTATTACAACACAAGTGGAAATATCCTGCTCACAAAAGTTTTATTTGTCAACAACGCAGAACGCTTCCATAGATTTCACATAAAGGTTCGATAAAATTGGTACAGCAGACGCTATATATTAATTTACCGCAGTAAGATTCTGAGCCCGGTGTCCGCACAATTTTGACCGAACCTTAGAAGTGCAGCTCGACAAAATTGTGTTGTCTCTCTATCTCACGATCTTCCGAGATCTTGATCTTGGATTATGTATTACTATGGCGCAAGAAAATACAACGACATAATTTTATTGAGCTGCTCATTTCAGTATGGCTAATATAGCGTTCGGTATGATGCTGCTAATACCGCCGTTTCATTTTCTGAGTCGGAATTACAATCCCCATTCTAGGCTGATGACAATGATCATCATAAACTGCTATAATGTAATTCATTTTGTCCGGTGAAGTCTTGACGAAAGCTTTGCATCCAGTTCTAGTCCTTCTTGAACAGTGCCAAAGGACCCCAGTTCCTGATAGTACCTTGAAAGTATATGTGTGCTTGTTGTATAGCAGTAGGGGATGCTTTCCTTTACCTGATGGAATGAGTTTTCCTGTAAATGGATTAATTGTTTAGAGGTAATGCTTAACTGAAAAAATAAAATAGTTTGGACTTGTTTTGGAGGTGCCTGTAAGACGATGCGGTAAGACGATTGGTTATTCATTTTAACTTACAGGTGTAATAAGGTTTCAGGAAATGTCGAGTCTACTGAGACAATTCCAATACTGAGATTACTGTATACTGAGACTCTTTGAAAAATCGCAATAGCTGCCATTTTTCGTCTGAAGTAGCATGTATTCGTAGACTACATAGCTAGATTTTATCTAGATTGTACTAGTAAATAGACTAATCTTGGAATGGATTATAAAGATCTAAATATGGAAGAAGAAATTCTGCTACGAACACATACAAAAATAAATGGGAACAAGGGCATAGGAAATGATAAAGTAAAATAAAATAAGCATCTCTATAGTATCATATATGCGATATAATATCCACGAACATAAAAATGTACAAATAATATTAAATACAATGTACTAGGAACGAATACATTAAGGCGAGTTATTCAAACTAACACCAATAAATGCTTAACACGATTATAAATAGGTTACAAATTAAAATTATTAATACTAATCTAGTACTAAGGATTTGCTTACTAATATTAGGCTAAACATATATTCGGTTCAGTTTGATGCGGCAAAGCTGGGTAGCAAAATCGAATATACTCGTACGTCTAGAAAAAACCCGCTTAGCTTAGCTCCCTTAGCCGAGTTAAACATGATTTAGAGTAGATGCTGAACGAACTTTACGGATTGGCACGAGCCGAATGAAAGCCATTGGTTCAGGTCGGCGGATTGTTGTTCAGCAAATACTGACGACCCTGAACATATATATATTTATTGATTTTCACCAGGTTTTTATCAGCTAAGCCAGCTTTATTAGTTCAATGAGAAACGCAAATTACACGCTTTGGACGTGCAGTTGCGGACACCAGCCCGACACACAATACAATAGTACCCATTAGACTCAGGGAAGAATAACGTACTTAAAATTTCTGGCATATAGCTACCAAGCGTATCATACGCCAAACTATAATTTATTATTATTGCTAAGGCTAAAAAGACAACGCGAGGAAATCAAAATATTTATTTTGAAATAACATAAAAGCACCGAATACAAATATTTTTGTTTGTCTTGGTGCCTTCTATGTAGTACTATACTGTTTTATAATCCGCATTTTACATAGGACGGTAAAATTAAAGCCAAAAAATCACATAATTAATTACAAAAAAAAATATGAATAAAAAATATAAGTCATGGTATGAAGTCATTGAAAACATTTGTTTATAGAAATTTCAAGGCAAAGAGCGGCTTGAAAAAACAAACTGACGTTGAGAGAGTTGCAAAAGCATAGCAAGTCATATTATGCAGGAGACCCAGAGTACTTCCTCGTGGTACGCCTTCGAACTTTCTTAAATTAATAAATACAGCAAGCATTTTCATTCGTTATTACTACAATTTATTTCTTATAGATAGGAGAGAACATTTTATAATTAAAGTAATCATGTCTACTACAGTAAACAGTATTATTGAACTCATAACTCTTAACTTACAAGGTAAAAAGTTTAAAACAAAACCCAATAGATGATGTTTTTGGCGAAAGATTTAAGTGGAAGAGAAATATTCTTCTTTAGTACTACTTAATTTGGGTTTCGACGGAAAATCAAATGGTTGCAAGACAAAACTTCAATTATAGTAGAATCATGCTTTCAGCTTAAAATATTGTCAGATTCGAACTATATCTCCTTTTTTGTCGTTTGTTTCCAAGGTTCTAGATTGTTGGTAAATGCTTCATGAAATAGAAATGCAACAACAATACTGGTTATTTTATCTATTGCGTTTTGTACTGCTTGGCTATCAAATAGACCATCATCATTATTATTTAGAATAAGATCATCATTTCTAAACTTTATTTATTATTTCAACACCTACTGTTGTACTGTTTCTTCTACATTGAGTATATTATTGAATGCAAAACAGGTTATATATAACTTCCTTCTTTGCAATTTTTCAACTACAAATTTTACAGGATTTTACAATATAATCCTCAAATAACTATTCTCTACTGAGCTAGTCTAGCTAATATATTTCCTCAACCATTATTTCATACGAGTTTATTTAAGCATTATTCTAAGCGTATTAAATATACTTCAGGTCTATTACCATTAACATTATCTGAACGCTCGACACGACAAATAATTCCTTCATTAATACTTCCTTTGCGATACAATGATAATACAAAAATATTGAGTCTATTTAAACATATTTTTCATATTGTGTTAAGTGGGCGATAGACAGACGCGAATTTATTTAGTATAGCCCGAGCCATTCATACTAAATTAAGTTAATTGTTTAAATATTATCGTTATAGTCCGGTTAAGCAGACGACAACCTCCTAGGTTGAACTGCGAGAAGACATTCCCAAAAAAAAAAAAACATTGTCGTCTCATGTTTCACTCGACACAACTTGCGTCAAGCGACAAGAGTTGAAATTCACATAATTATGGTGATATAAATATCGTCGTACATTTCTTACGCATATCGCCAGTCTATCGTCCCCTTTATAACGGTTGATTGTAAAAACTTTGTGACAACTGGGGTATTTATGACGTCCATTGCAAAATATATCAGTATTTATTCTTTTAAAATTACTATAGCTTATATGACGAACTTCGTCAGTATTTCTTCAGAAAGAGAATTGTTAGTTTTCTCTCCTACATTATCGGGTAATTTTGGCGGCGCGTGGTCGTGTGGCTTGTGGGAAAACGCTCTGGTTCCAAAGCTGATGGCGGAAGCTCTGCAACCTTTGAGTCTTCGGGAGCAGTACCAAGATATTCTCCCATCTGCGTTCTGTTTCTGGTAGCTGTATGTGTACCCAGAGAGGAGGAGTAGAGGATGCTTCCCACCTCGTTTCGTCCAAAGAAATGTACCTGCTGAAGAAATTGTGCGTCAGTATGCTTCAGTATTATTTTATTGTGAAGTTATGAATATGCATTGGGATAAGTTAAATGACAAAGCATTATGAACAATGGTAAAGTTATTTTACATCGTGTAATAAACAATTTTTGGCTATAAAACATCATATAATTTTTTTATTACTAATATAACAATTTAACAAAATTTTCTAATTATAAATTTATAAAACTCAGTTTTATAAATTTAATATGCCCATTATATGGTAGATTTTTAAGTCTATGTTTTCTTTTAGAATATAAAAAGCCTTAATTTGTATAAATTTATAGAACATGAACTACGTAATATTGTAGTGGAGTGTCGTCAAGGCACTAATCAGTCTGTTCGTGTGTGATAAGCACAATATCAATTAAAATTCAATAATAATATTAATAAAAATCGTTAAATATTTAAGTAAAAATCTTTGAAACTTTTTAAAAATACTAGGAGTATTACTAAAACAGCACAGTTTTTGTCTAAAAATCTAGACATTTCTTGGAAATGGTCCGGTAAAGCCCGAGATTAGTCATGAGTTTGAGATGATAATTGTACATATTTGTTTCAAATTCAATAAAACCATAAGTAATAAAGTCATTACAAAATATAAGTAAATGAAAAACAATTCTAGCAGATTCCAAGATGCTAACTATGTTATCATCAATTTTACTAAGCACCAGAGGGCATAGACAAACCGCAACCGCTTTCAAAGCGTCTCATATTTCTATATCGACTTTAAGTACATAAACTTTTTGATAGCTTACGTTAATACCATACATTGAATTTTCTATAATTCTTATTTCTATTTGAATTCACTTTGTTTAAACGCTTTGACCCCCGAATACAATGTAGAATATACTCCAGTCAATGATATAAACTTTTGAACGCCAGAGCATCAAGGCACGCGCGTGCCCTCCACGCCAAGCCACAAATTCACCGCAAATACTTTCAAATAAAAATAGAGATTCCAAAAATTTTATTAATAGAAAAAGGAACAAATTAAAACATCAACGGCTATACATAATTATTATACTTACTAATCAGTCTTATAACATAACAATTATTTCACGAAAAGTAATCTACATACGCAGGTAATTTATCCTGTTAATATAATATATAATTGAATGACATATTCCCCAAATATCTAATATCCATTATAAAATTTATAGATCACACAGTAATAAAACCAATGTTACAAAGGTTTTAAGTATGTGTTATAACTAAATTAATGTTAATGGGATACTGGACGAAATATTTTCAAGTTTTGTCTTATTTCTTGACAAGACATTCAATTTATTTAAGTTATACAAGATGTTGTTTTGCATCCTCGTCAAAATTCAGGAGGTTGTCACACAAGACATAAATAATCAATTAAAATTACGGTACCTAGTTAATTACTAATAAACGCAGATTTTTTGGGGTTGTTTATGTTTGTCAGTATTTCAGAATTACCCCCCTTAACGTGGTTTAGGGAATAAAAAATGATCGAATAAACGTTTGAGATTGTTTGTATTTGTGGAGGCGCGGTTATAAGGCGAGAATCAGAAGGCCCTAGTTTAAAACACGGGTTTTTCACACTTACCGATTTCCGTAAATGAGATTAAAAACAAAAATTACCTACCAATTTTATTATTGATTCGGGACGAGAATCATTAGCATAGTTACCTCCTTAAATTTGACGAGGTTGCAAAACAACACGTTGTATAAATAAACACATACAAAGGTTATGATTGAATTATTTATTTCGTGTTATAGTGCATCAAATTTTTTGTCACATATTTGTGTCATTGGTGTACAGGGCATGCGATTGCTTGTCACGTATATGTGACAATGACGTTCAAAAGGTTAATACGCTCTAACTAACACATTATTTCTATTAACAAACTTTGGTTTCGCATGATTATGATCACCAGTACAATCTAGGACATCGTACTGTATACTTGTGAACAGTTTGGCAGTACACCGCTTGGCTGTCCCCGGTTGGACCATGGTACACCTCCATTGGGCAGTTTCGTTGCGAAATTTTTGCAAGCTGTAGGAGTACCCTTTGAAGACTAGAAGCTGCCCCCCTCTTTGAGAACGGGCAAATGTTACTGAAAATTATTTGGACATTACCTTTTCAGCACTTTTAATGAGAGTTCTTCTTTATTTCGAAGTTTGGTTTATTATTTACTTATATCGGGTTAGGAATAAAACTTCGGTTATTATTAATATTTTATTTTTATTTATTAAAGTATTTGTTCCGAGGTTAACTTTGTTACGAAACATTTTTAAAGATTCCACCACCATTAATAACCCTAAAGCGCAAGCGCTTAAAACTTTGTAGTACCCGCCTATTCATTTGTTCTGAGCTGTCAAAATACGCACAGTCTATCAAAACTTACTCGTTTACACTAGGAGTGGCACTCGTCCGAAATATAATAACTGAACGGTATATCTTCATCGTGCAAACGATGCTTAAACACACGTATTCCTTGCGAGAATATCGATGCAATTATGAATGATTGATTTTAGAGACAGGCGTTTTTAAACAATTTTAGCATACTCGTATATCGCAAAATGTTGTTCTATAAGAATTTATTACTTACACGATAAAAACCAAAAACCATAAAATATTTACTTAGAGTATTAGATATCATCGTCGACTCAACTCTATTTAGCTCATTTCGTATATTTTCGTATAAGTTCCATTAGCACCTACATAAAACCTCGGTTGAGGATGAGTATGGCTGTACTCGTTTAAGAGTCTCACGAAGTTTCCTTCCATATCAAGATATAGCCGTACTTTACAACCCTGGGTGCAGTTGTACCTCATTTCTTGGCGGACCTTCACTGGATGGCTGTACGTGTATCCTTTGAACATCTTGTACTTCTTCCCGTTCATCATTGTTATGTCCATCAGCTCTAGAAAAGTGAGGAGAACACTTGCCTTGATTAAACTGTTTAAAGAGAACTGATGCATGATGATGATGTTTTTAATGGTCAGCATGCTTATTTGGATAACTAAACGTGATTTTTGTCACAATAGACAAAACGTTAGTTAATATTAAACGTTTTTTGTCGTATTCCTAAGAATACGACATAGTCGTATGACGGGCGGCGCGTGCGCGGGTGACTGCGACAGTGGGGTGGGGTGAGAGCGTGACAAAAACAAAACACGCCATGCATTTATGTTTATTTTTGTTTAGCACTCATACTCTTATATTTTTTGTAGTGTTTTTGTTATTTCTTATGATTGTTTTATATTATACTCCAAGTACTGTTTATTTTATTTTCTTATTCATGTAATATAATGTTAACGCTCTCTTGATTTCCGTACGTTTTTTCACGGGTGACCACTGAAAACCAGCGCTGTGCTGTGAGTCCCCCATAGCACAGCATCATGCTGAGTGGTAACCTGTATGGTTAAGGCAGAGGTATGAGGTATCGGCCTATAATACACCCACTTTTCGCCAGTTATGTTTAGTCCAGTGAGTGACCCAATTGCCACTAACCGAGCACAATCCAGAATAATTCTGGGTAAAATTAGTAATTCCTGATGGAAAAACCCAATAACACCTTGCCCGACCTGGGAATAGAACCCAAGACGTGTGAGTGGTCGTAAGCGCTACTCGGCGAGTCTCATTACCACTAGACTAGGTAACGGGGCACTAGACTTCTAAATATAATTTAACTACTATATGTAATTCATTGGATAAAAGGCGTATTGGAGCTCATCTGCCTAGCCTTTTCCCAAACTATTGTGGTCGGCTTCCAGTCTAACCGGATGCAGCTGAGTACCAGTATTTTACATCAACCAATTGCTTATCTGACCTCCACAACCCAGTAACAGGGTAATACGATACCCCATAGGAAGACTGGACTACTCGTAACGACTGTCAAAGATCTACAAATGACAGCCGGGACCAACGGCTTAACGTGCTTTCCGAAGCATGGAGGAAACTCGGTATGTAATTATGGTTACCCATCCACGGACCAACCTCGGCAAGCACGGCTTAACCTTAGAGATCGACCCGTGCCGCTCTTATTATTTAGCCACGAGCTCCTCAATAATCATTGGAGCTACAACCAATTATCATTTCCTACTTATTTAATATATTTTCTGATATTGATACGCGCCGAAAGCTGTTTGGGCTCTGTCTCAACTTTTCTAATTACCGATTAAATTATTGTCTATCTTCTTTTAATTACAACATGCCAGTTAATGTTTAAATAACCATAGAGGTCTCTACAGTACTCAATACACTACGGAATTTAAATTATTTAGCTATAAAGGTAGGTACAATAAGTGTTCATTCAAAGTTTGTTTGATACATTCTGTCTCGTTCGACCTTTGATGTCGATTCATTTGGGAAGTTATCGATTTTGCACTACATATGCAACACTTCAATAGATAAGTCTGCGTGGGGCTGACCTACACAAATATGTACATGCGTTTAGGAAGTGAGCGCGCAGATGAGTTTGAATGTTACGTAGTAGACACAGATGCATTTTTATTGATGGTAAATAAATCATTTCATAAAGCATTTCCGCTGTTGTAGCCAGACGACATGAAGTTACTTTAGCCGACTTCATATTTCTCATCTATTCTGTTTTACCTGCGATATAATGACTATATTCATTACTTGCAGGTTGCCAACGACTTAGTCAGCCCCATTTATAAATAAACACTATGCCTGCCGTGGGCATTTCGAAAAGTCTGGCCTTTTTTCTCATCCTTCTGTCATTCAGACAGATAGACATGATAAACATTGTATAATGGTTTCGTTTTACCATTTCGTTAAGGAACCCTTTATCTAAGAACAATAAAAACTAAAGCCCACGTCAAGAAGAAAAAAGATGAACTCAACCTACGGTTCAAAAGAATGTATTGGCTGCTTGGAAGATACTCCGTGCTGTCCGTGCAAAACAAATTGTTGCTATACAGACAAGTCCTGATGCCAGTTTGGACTTATGGTATTCAGCTGTGGGGCTGCACCAAACAGACCAATGTATTAATAATCCAACGATTCCAGAACAAAGTACTACGGCAAATTGTAAATGCACCCTGATACAAACGAAATGATGACCTCCATCGGGACCTAAAAGTCGAGTTCATCGAAAAGGTGATACAAAAATCCGCAGAAGCTCACGAACAGCGACTTCATCAGCATGTGAACGTCGAGGCGATCCAGCTTCTCGACCACACGGACATAGTGAGAAGACTAAAAAGAACAAAACCGTTCGAATTAGTGTTTAGTGTTCGTGAAAGTGAATAGTGTAATGTAGCATAAGTGTTACCAAATAAATACAAGAACGAAGTGTATTCTCCTTAATAGAGACAATAAGAAAACTGCCATTGGACACATTCTTAGTAAAGACAATTTAGCAGTTTAGGTTTTAATTAAATTACGTAAGTAATAATGATTAGGGTTCAACTTGTTGATGAATACTAGGATAAGTGAAAAAAAAAATACCTAACTTAAAACATAATTTATTTTTACAACCGTTGTAAAGCTTTGCAGTGAAGTATTTACCTAAATCATCCTCATAAGCTGAAACAACGAGACCTCTGTCCAAGAAAGTTTTCTTTATTATGATGTCAGTAGTTTAGAATTCATCCAAATCTGATGTCCGAGATGGCTATTAATTGGAACAAATTTTTAATTGGAGCTCAAACATACCATCAGAGTATTATTTTATTTTTATTCTAGGCATTTTAGTATTATACAATCGAAAGAATGTTCTAACCCTGTATATCCAAAAAAAAAAATGAGGATATAATTTACATTCTATTGTAGCGACCTACCAGATGTACTACCGCGCCAACTATGACAAGACGGAAGAACTAACATCAATTTCCTACAAGTCGCAAGCAAAGTTTACATCGACTTATGACAGAAAAACTCTAAAACTCGACAACAACTGTCGGGCAGTTGCCCAACAGACAACACCCGTCTGGTCGGAGGATCCTCCCTTTTCTATGGAGTATCAAGTAACTTTACACCCTGTTCCTCATACTCCTAAACTCTCATACATTTTTTTTTATTTAACCGGATTCTCCCGTAACAAATTGGTATTCCAAAGCTGCAGTTCCTAAAATAGCAGCAAATTTGGAATACCAGTTTGTTTTTTGGGAACAAGTAGAAGAGAAATCGGGTTAATAAAAAACTGCAATAATGCAGAATGATGTAAACAAAGTAGTAAAATTCACCTTCTTTTTAATTTGACTTTCTTACCAAGAGGTTTACTCGTTAGCGATTCAACGGGGTGTCTTTTTTATTAACGAACCGATAGAGTTTAGTTTTGGGCACGTCAAAATGTGTGGCTGCTTTTAAATACCCCATTCCTTGTTTGCGAATAGCGGCAATTGCAGCGGACATATTTAGCGTATTCCACCTCTTTCTCTTCGTGTTGGTGTACATAGCGAACAATTCTTAAAAAAAAAACTAAGGCTTTAAAATTATAACCAAAAAAATTTTCATAAACTCACGTTCGCTGCGGATTTTTCTATACTTTCCATTCCTGCGTGTGGTACAAGGTCTATACGCCTAGTAATAAAACTTTCATTCTGGCGGCACAAGGCTTATAGACCCTGATACATTAAAGAAACTTAAATACTTTTTTGGCTTCATGTAAAAATATTTAAGATTTTTTGGCTTTGAATATTAATAATAATGAATTAATTGATATACACCTGAAGCCGTTCGTATAGCTAGAGCTATATTTAAAATATAGGGTTTATGCACCCTGTGCCGCACTGAATATGGGAAGTCTGGTGCGTATTTTAGGGATGTGAAATAAAAATATCAATAGTTTTAATTAAGTTTTAATATAATAAAAAAAAAACAAACATGAATTAATGTTTTTCAATAAAGCATGGATAGCAATAGTTTTTTGTACACTGAACGCAATAAGTTAAAATCTTTTTAACTTTTTTGTCAGCTTGGCGGCTTGGTAAAAAGGTTCGGAGTTTTCCATAGCATCCGACACAATTCCTCTTCTTAACTCCTTTTAACAAATTGTGTTTCTGAATTTTTCTTGCGGGTTCTGAAAAGATAAATTCATTAATTTCTTTTTTATTTGTATGTGTATGTTTGTGCGCAGGCGTGCGTGGATTGGATGTGGATGTATTTTCATCTGCGTTGAAATTACCTGTATCATTGTCAAAGTCCTTTTTTGTAAAAGCTTTGATAATTTCCTCCACTAACTGTAGCTTTGGTATTTTATTCCGATCATTAATCGAATTATAGACAATCCAGGCATTCACAAGAGCTGTGCCAAATAACAACTCCATTATTACTTTCCTCACCACCACCTTTTCAATCCTTTTTTTAATTTTGTACGAGGATATTTGGTCACTGAAATCTATTCCTTTTTTAGTACTATTGTATGTGAGCACACATCCTGGTTTCTTAATAGTTTCAACAGACCCTCGTTTTTTGAAGTGAAAACTTCTTTAGCGGCATTGTGCATTTTTTTTATGGGTAAAAATGCTAAACTCGCGTCAGGACACGTGACCGTTAGGTCACGTGTGTAAAACCACCACTAACTTAAAAAGTATTATAATAATTATTGATTTATTATTATTCTAAATTAACTTAAATATAACAGTCACTATCACTATTAGTTACCATTACTTTTTGGTTTGAAGTCACTATTTAATTTAAGACTGGTAACACTTAAACAATTTTTTCAGTGGCAAGTGGGCCTTACGACTAAATATTTACTGTCAAGAATATTTTAATAACTAGGTAATTATTAAATTATTGTAAATTAGTTGTCTTTTTTGTGAATTCTTGTCAAATTATGTAGATCGCAAGGGTAAAAAAATTGACGATAAAAAAAGTTATGCAAATGAAACCAAAACTGCCTGTATCCGTTAATTTGAAGAACTGGATGTTTTATAAATTAAAACAGAGCCTTTTACTTAAATAAACAAAGAACATAATAAATGTTTTGGCGATTCTTATAATGATGACCGTTAGGTCACGTGTCACAAAGATTCGTAAGACGTAACACAAAGATTCGTAAGACGGATTGACATTAGGTTACGAAGGAATTTGAACTTTATGACATCTGTCATTGAGTTTGGGTTTTTTTTCACTTATTTTCCTACTATGGATGAATCTTAATTGATTGAAATAAGGGTTATTTTATTATTAGTCCATGTCTTGCCTTTTGTCTGTCTTTATTGCACAAACATTTCGTCTGAAACCTCAGTCTGCACTCGACCGCCGTTGTGAGTGGACTCTGTACCGCCTGTTTGCTGCGGCTCGTATTGAAAAGATCGCTGTACAAATACAAAAATATTCGATAAACCATATTTTTGATACTTGACAAGGTTAGATGATGAGAGGAGCTCGTGGCTAAATAATAACAGCCACCCAGGTCGATCTTTAAGGTTAAGCCGTGCTTGCCGAGGTTGGTCTGTGGATGGGTACCCATAATTACATATCGAGTTTCCTCCGTGCCTCGGAAAGCACGCTAAGCCGTTGGTCCCGGCTGTCATTAGTAGATCTTTGACAGTCGTTACGAGTAGTCAGAAGCTAAAAGTCTGACATCCAGTCTTACCAAGGGGTATCGTATTACCCAGTTACTGGGTTGTGGAGTTCAGATAGGCAGTCGCTTCATGTAAAATACTGGTACTCAGCTGCATCCGGTTAGACTGGAAGCCGACCCCAAGATAGTTTGGGAAAAGGCTAGGCAGATGATGATGACAAGGTTAGATGATTTTCTATTTACAGATTTTTATTACAACATTTTATTTCGCTAAAAGTAAGTAGGTTTTATTAATGCTTATTCGTCAAGAACTACTTAGATAGAGTGACCTGAAGGTGTACATCGGTGACTGCTACTAGAACTTGGTGGGCCAAGTTTGGGGTCGTTTTGTTAGTTATGATGAGATATTACCTCCGGACTTGATGGACCGACCTGAAGGTGTATTTCGGTGACTGCTACTGGAACTCCACGACGAGTTGAGCTAGGTGTGCCGAGTTAGGCCTCATTTTGTTAGTTATGATGAGAACTTACCTCCGGACTTTATGAAGTGACCTGAAGGTGTACTTCGTGTTAAGGTATTACGAAGTGCGCGAGCAGTGCCATCTAACCATGTATTTTCTAAGTTTCGTTGTTGTGTCGCGCCGCTAGCACGGGCTGCATTGCTTGTATTAAAACCTTACAAAATATATAAGTTAAATACTATAAAAGTGCTTAATTTACCCAAACCCCTTCACTTCGGTGACTGCTACTGGAACTCCACGACGAATTGAGCTAGGTGTGCCGACTTTGGGACGTAGGTACACCATTGGATTCTATTCAATAATACATCTTAGATCTATAAACATCTTTTTTCTACACCGAACCAAATTGAAGTTATGCCTTCCGCACGACAAGGAAGTCTATACTTTTCTTAGCCGCACTGTAAGCGAGGCGTATACAAGATGTTTGGACCTGGTATAGCACTCAACGTGTTAAACAAATTATGTTCACTACGTGGTCAATTTTAACAACTTGGTATCACATTTTTGCTTTTTAAATATAAACAAAATCAAAACAAAACCAAGGTCAAGTAAATTATTAAAGAAATCAAGGATGGAATTGTTACCGAAAAAGTTTTGCATTGGCTTGCGGTGGAAATTAACACTCAATGACTACGTTAAGATATTCGTTTTTGATTTAGTATAGTACAGGAAGGCATGCATTTCATAAAAAGTGATTGACATTCGGGAAGTCAAATTAAACAATTTCGTGAATATTGTCATTATTTATAATCAGTATAAATTTTCAAAACTTTAATTACACACATTCTTAGAAATTGGAAAACACAATATTTTTACTTAGACTTATCCATGACTTTACCCATGTCTTCCCGTGGGTGTCGTAAGAGGCGACTAAGGGACTTAGCAGAGCATGGGCAGCAGCGTTCTCTGTGCTTTTGTAACAACCGTACTGCGATCGCCAACCCGCCTGCCAAGCGAGGCGATTATGGCAAACCCCCCCCCTTCTTGGGGGAGGCCTATGTCCAGCAGTGGCCGTCTTTCGGCTGAAATGATGATGATGATGATGAGACTTATCCTTTTGGATTCTTATTTCACTTTCTAATGTAACTAATGTTGTCATGGGTATGTTCAGTTTCGCTTAATATTCGCATCTCAGGATCGGTCTTTACAGTTGCAGAGCAAATCTTCTTTTGTAGACACCGCCACAAGAAGGTTCCGTCTTTATTTTTTCTTTTTATATTGTATTCATGACCAGCTCTAAATAGCTTTTTGCCACCCCTTTGCGATGAACCAATATATAACGATGGGAATTCTTGTGAAGTTGATGGCACAGTTCCAATCATTATTTCTGCTGAAAGCAGAAAAAAAATATGTGGTATGAAGTTGAACACTAATTTGTGTTACAAAGAGTACTAATCAGATTCATTTTTGTTCCTGAGAGTACACAGGTTACTATTTTTGTAATTAGTGATCTCTAACTCATATTAATTTAAAAATGATTAAGAATTATAACAAAATAAAAATATACTGATTCTGAGATTGATGTTGATTTTGTTACGGACATCCTCAAATATATTAGCGGAATAAGTCAAGTCTAGTCATCAATAATTCACATGTAATAAATTTACTACGTACTCTAATAGGATACTGCATAGTCAGCAGGTTTCAAGAAGGGTAGGTCGACAACGGACGCGGGAGTAAAACTCATCAGTCCCAAGTCCCAGGACGTTATTGGCATTTTCTGTGATCTCTTAAAAGCGTTCGACTGCGTCGACTACAACACACTGATCTGTAAATGATACCATACGGAATTCGTGGACAAGCTGCTGATCTTGTTCTTTCCTATATATCAAACAGGCAGCAAAAAGAAAATGTAAATTGGGCGACGTTCTCCCGGTATGTAGTCAAGATGGGCGTGTCCCAAGGTTCAATTCTCGGTCCTTTAGTATTTTTTGTTTATGGTAATGATCTCCCTTATATGATGGCCAAATTATCGAATAAAATTCTATTTACAGATGACACTTCGCTAATTTTTAAAATTGATAGAAAAGATACGAATATCTTACATGTCAACGAAAGTCTAACTGTTCTCTCGAAATGGTTCGCAGCTAACAATCTTTTACTAAATACGAACAAAACAAAGTCTAAAATTCTCTTTACCAAATGTAACGCAACGTGACCTAAATTTAAATCTTGACGTCAAAAAACACGATTTTATAGCGGTTAACTATATTGTTAGGGATTACTATCCATTCAAAACTGCAGTGGGGCGCGTACATTAGATTTTTTTCGGGGAGGTTAAGCTCAGCTGCCTATGCAATTAGGGAAATAAGGCAGTTAAATGACGCCACAGCTAAGTCAGTAAACTACGTTTATTTCCACAGTATTTTGTCTTATGGCATTCAGCTGTGGGGATCGGCAGCAGACGTTGATTCAATTTTCATGTTACAAAAGAGGGCAGTCCGCGCGATCTATAAAATGGGTCCTCGCGAGCCCCTCAGAGAAAAATTTTAAGAGATCGATATACTGACTCTGTCTTCACTTTATATCTTAGACTGTAATTTATATATCCGCAAAAACCAAGGGCTTTTCAAAATGAGAAGCGACTTCCAAAATATAAATAAATACACGCAGTAGGCACGAAATTGTAATAAATTTATATTTACAAAAACTAGCAAGTAATTTCTTATAAACAGTATACGCTTTTATAATAAGTTGCCAAAGTCAGTTACTGAATTAACCGATGGAAAGTTCAAAACTCACATCAAAACGTGTCCTATTTATAAAGCATATTACAAAATTAAGGAATACGTTGACGATAAAGAAGTTTGGCTCTAGTTTCTTCTGCTCATGCGGCTTCCCTGGTAGCTCATAAACGGCACAAATGTGTGGATATCTCTAACTATTCCCAATCTTATTTTTTCCATTCTTTTTATGCAGATGTTTTACAATAGTTTTTAAATCATTGCACCGTTCATTCATGGTTCAGAATAGTTACAGCACTAAATGTTACCACTGATGACAACATTTGTGTAAATTGTTTAACTTAGTCTTCGTTCTACGTTTTTTAGTAAGACTTAATGTCGGGCCTATGCTGTCCTTCCATACTTAAGTACTAACGCTGTAACATACAAATATTGTAAAATCAAATGATTTTAAAAGTTGTGATTACTACCATCGAGTTTCTTGCCGGTTCTTCTCCATAGGAAACGACCAACCAGAACCGTGCACCTTTTGTCGACGTTTTATAAGTGCCCTAGGCCTATGTGAAATAAAATATTTGGATTTTGATTTTTTATTCATAACATATACTTTTCTGCTTTCAGCAGAAATAATGAATGAAAATGTGCCTTCAACTTCACAAGGATTCACGTTGGATTGGATTGGTTCATCGCAAAGGGGTGACAAAACCCTCCTTATGGGTCTATAAAAGAAGATTTGCTCTGCAACTGTGAAGACCGATCCTGAGATGCGAATATTAAACGAAACTGAAAATTCCCATGAAAACATGACTACATTTTTTCGGTTCTTTAATGATAAAGACAACCCGTATAAATTTATTATTAACGAATCGAAAGTGTGTAGTTTTCGGCACGTCAAAAACTGTGGCTGCGATAATTGCAGCAGACATATTTCGCGTATCCCACCTCCTTTTTTTCATGTTGTCGCAGATAGCGAACAATTATAAAAAAAAAACATAGACTTAAATAATGTAACAATTAAAGAAAAAACAAAAATGTTCATATTCTTTAAACAAATGATGTTCACTACGTGGTCAAAATTAACAACGTGGTGTCCTAACTCGGTGTCACATTTTTGCTTTTAAAAATATAAACAAAATCAAAACAAAACTAAACTATTCAAGTAAATTATAAAAGAAATCAAGGTAGGAATTGTTGGCGAAAAAGTTTTGCATTGACTTTCGGCGGAAATTAACACTCAATGACCACGTCATGAAAATCGTTTTTGATTAAGTATAGGAAGGCGTGCACTTCTTAGAAGTGATTGATATTCGGGAAATCAAATTAAACAAATTTCGTGAAAATTTCGTTTTCGTGATTTCGTGTTTACGTGTTCATTGTTTATAATCAGGATAAGTTTGAAAAAATTTACACGTGCATTCTTAGAAATTGGAGCAGACAATATCTTTACTTAGACTTATTCTTTTGGATTTTTATTTCACTTTCTAATGTAACTCATACTTTCATGGGTATGTTCAGTTTCACTTAATATTCTCATCTCGGGATCGGTCTTTAGAGTTGCAAAGCAAATCTTCTTTTGTATACATCGCCACAAGGAGGTTCCGTCTTTATTTTTTCTTTTTATATTGTATTCATGACCAGCTCTAAATAGCTTTTTGCCACCCCTTTGCGATGAACCAATATACACTGATGGGAATCCTTGTGAAGCTGATGGCATGTTTTCATTCGTTATATTTGCTGAAAGCAGAAAATATTTATAGTATCAAGTTAGTATATGTACACTAATTTATATTATAAAAGGGTTCTTATCAAATTAATATTTGTTCCACAGAATACATAGTTCACAATTATTATAATCAGTGATCTGTAGCAAATTTTAATTTGATTGAGAATTAAAACAAAATAAAGTTTATACTGATTTTGAGATTGACGATTTTGTTCCGGACCTCCTCAAATATAATAACAAAATAAGTCTACTCACCAATAGGTCACATAAAATATCACTATTTTTAAACACTGTCTTCACTAAGCTTAATGAATTTAGAGTAAATTATGCAAGTCTGCGGTTTAACATCAACAATAGAAAGATAAGCTATTGGTTATGCGTTGAAGCATATGCACAAAAGTGCTTCCCTAGACTCGAAGGAAGCAGGCCTATGATTGGCTCACACGAGCAGGTAATCCGTAAAACGACCCATTTGCTTGACCTTGCAAATTAGCGGTGCTCGTGCACTTAATTTAGTTATAATTACAGTAAATAAATATTTAGTTTTAGTGTTAGTGAATAAGTGTGGTGCTTAATTGAATAATATTTCTATTTATTAAAATAAAACTAAATGATTCGGCTTTACTCCGTGCCTGTACTAATAATGAAATTAGGCTGTGGGTCCAATTGACCTATTCAAAATGTGATTGGGTTGAGTGGTCCCGCGGGTCCATTTCGAGTGGATCCACTTGACCAAAGACTCGTAATTACATGTCATTTAGTTCACCGCACAATTTAAGATATGAATGCAGAATTTCGTAAGTACGCCGCAGTTACTTTAATTTAATATATCTTCCATTGGCCCCGGCATAATATTTAGGAGGAGGATGGTTGTGTTTTCCGGACATCTTGAGGAACTCGTGTCGTTCATTCATGTAGATAAACGCGTTGCATTTGGACGTACTCGTACACCGCCACTTAACGCCATGCTTTGTCGTATAGTGAAACGTATACACGTAGTCCATATACATGTAGTATATCCTTCCGTTTGCAAGCAACATCTCCTTTGGAACTGAAACAAGATAATGTTTGAGTCATGGCGAACTTAATTTTAAAAGTTACTGAGTTTGGAGTCTGCAAGTGACTGACAATTTGAAACTTTTTTACTTAATTTAAATGACACCATGAGGACTTCCTGTAATGCCGTACCTTTGTATTCAAATGTGAATATGATGTTCTCCTTTGTTGCCTACTGTGTGCATGAATAATAAGATAAATAAACAGTAAGAGTCTCCTATAGGTGTTATTTATACTAGACAACAGTCTGTGTGTCACACACGAACTACACGAATCACTTTCACGAATTGATTGCGTTGGCATTTTCGCCTTAATCTTAGAAGATTGAAATGGGGTAAATTCGATGACCGTGAGGAATCAATAATAAAGCGAAAAAGCAATAAGTTTTCATTTATTAAACAGCGTTTTCGACAATTTATCTCGAAAGTTTATGCTGATCGTAGAATGTAGTGGGGATGCTATCGATCCGTAAAAACACATGCAACCCTTTTGGTATTGATAGACCGGACTGCAGGGGCTGAAGAATAGATTTACATATGTATGAACATCTATAGAGGTCGAGAGCGCAGGCTAATTCAATGTTTCCGCGTCTTTCAATAAGTGAGATTTTGAAGTTCGAATCCGTTGTTTTCACGAGCTGTGTTCACGGTCACGAAACGGTTCATTCTGATGCAGGAAGACCGCGAGTGAATAATGTTAACATTGAAGAGCAAGAACAAATGTGCTCCAAATCACAAAGCGTCCGTGCTAACCTTGTGCTATGCTGCCAGATCTGTATCACTGTTGGAGGCAGGAACATGGAACAGAATCTCCGTCACAGCCATCGCATTGGCGTCCTCATCGAATAATCTTGTAATACACACGATCTAAACTCGAACGACATATCACAAAACAAGTGTGCCAGAGCCAATGACAGATGTCATCGGTTCATTACTTTATGACGTCACTACCCCGCCGCCACCCTCAACCCTCCCCCCTGTATTGCCCTGTAAGTTTCTTAGTTTTATTCAATTTTATTAAGTTTTTGTCAGGGTGTTTTTACTTAAACAGAGTCTTATATTAACACCTAATAATACCCTACCAACCCGCACTGGGCCCGCGTGGTAGATTACGGCCCACTCCCTCATAGAGAGGAGGCCTGTGTCCCAGCAGTGGGAACATTATAGGCTGATGATGAATACCTTCACATATTGTATAGTGTAAAATAAAGTCGTGTTTTGCGTGACCACTCACTTTTGACTTAAAATAGATTTCGATGATGTTTTTACCATTATTTACGATGGCACACATATTAATATTTAACGTTGAATTAGGGAGAGAAAATCGATATTTTCCATTGGGAATTTTCAAAAACAATCAACTGTTCCATACATATTGACCAGCTGCTTTTTTTACCAATGAAAAATGTAATGTACGGAATGATGTACTAATTATGTGGTTAGTAATCCTTTGTGCGTCGATGTCTACCCTGTATAGATAAATTATATGAATGTGTGTACATATTCTAACACGCCTTCTGGAGTTAAAAAACGAAAGCAACAGAGCGGCTGCGGCAGCAGTCGCGTCTCTCGTAGCTAGCTACGGCGCGCAGTGCATTAACTACGGCGTACGGCTACGTCGTAGTTCCGTACTAGAATTTGACAGTAAGTTGCTAATCTGTCGTAGATAAAGTTACTATGTTAAATAAGCTAGGGCCGCAATAAATGTGGAGATTCGATTCCTGTAATTTTAAACAGGTTAAAAGCGGAACACGGCTTTAATTTGCAAATTTATTGATATTTATTTGAATACAGACATTGTTTACATTCAGATATTAAGAAAAATATCAAAAATTCTACTCTTATACTCTATGGAAAAGTTATTGGCCACTGAGACTAGAAAAATGTGTCATGATAAACGAGTATCTTTACGCATATAGTAGGGTTCCGTTTAGCTATCAAAGCGGATTGTATACAAAACCAAAATTCTGAACTTAAATGAAACACTCGACAAATTTTAATAGTGAAATACACATAGGTTCGTGTAAAATAAAACTTACATAAAATATTGAGTGAACAGTTACACTATTATGTAGGTTTTATTCTAAAACTACGGAAATCTAAAGGCTCATTTAAGGAAACGCGGTGCGTCGAATGCGGGACATGACATCTTGCGGCGCGTTTTACGTGTATTTTTCTTTTACGGAGATGCGACGCGTGCAGCTGCCCGTGTTATGACTAGTGATCGGAATAGGTAGAGTTAATTTACCTAGAGTTCGAGGAAGGAAGTAACATACGACTTGATTATACCTCATCTAAAATCCCCGAAATTATAAACATGACAATTAACTAAGTGCCACATGTCGCTTCTCCGTGTATGGTAAATTGCAGGAAACTTTAACTGGCTGCAACGTTGCGTGCGCCGCAGCAATGTCATCTGCGGGCTCCAACGCTGCATTCCAAGCAATCGCTCGTAAAATGGCTTCTCCATGAACGCTCTCATACATCGCCATATGTTCGAATTTCCTGAGGGCCGCACCGCATACAGAAACGCGCGACGCGCCTCTTCTCCGTAAATGAGCCCTTCCAATGATTTTAGAAATACTTAAAGAGAATATCATCACAGGCTTATTTTTAAACGTATGCAATTATTTGAATAGTTTATGAAATACTCAAAGAGGGTTCTTGTAAATCTTACATCTAAAAATCAATGAATCAGAATAGTGCCTATTGCACATTGATTTATGGCTTATTTTTTAACTTATGCAAATATTTCAATAGTTTGTGAAAGTTATGAAACACTGAAAGAGGGTTCTTGTAAATCTTACATCTAAAAATCAATGGATCAGAATAGTGCCTATTGCACATTGATTAATGGCTTATTTTTGAACTTATGCAAATATTTCAATAGCTTTTGAAATACTGAAAGAGGGTTATTGGAAATCTTACATCTAATTATGAATGGGTCAAAATAGTACCTTTTGCACATTGATTTATGACTTATTTTTGAATGTATGCTACTGTTTCAATAGATCAATGGAATACTGAAAGAGGATTTCTGGAAATATTACATCTTATTATGAATGGGTCAAAATAGTGCCTAATGCACGTAGATTTTTTTTTAACTCTAGCAACTATTTCAGTAGTTTATGGAATACTGAAAGTGGATTATTAGAAAAATTACATTAAAAACACTATAAGTTTACTAACGGATTATTGTCAACACATGTTGTCATTGAAATGGTTTTTGAATTTCTTCTAGATGATTATTTGAAAACTTACATCTAACAACATTTTGAGATCAAAATGCACTGTTGCACATCAACTTACAGTTTATTTTTAAATATTTAAATTTGAATGTTTATGTTATACAAAGACAGGCTAAAATAACCACAATGTGGAGCCCTGACACAGCAAGAAGGCAACGCGGTAGACCTCGCAGGACGGAACGAGCTGGACAGAACCAACGACCCGTGTTCCATATTGGCCCTGGATCAAAGGATTTGGAAGTCATGGGGAGAGGCTTTTGTCCAGTAGTGGGATGACATAGCCTAACAGTAACAGAGACGATTATTGGTAAACTTGCTTATAACAATCTTCTTTTATTTGTTTTTTTCTTAGCCTCTAATGCCCTATTAATGACTAAAAATCAATGGATACAAATAGTGTCTATTGCACGTTTGATTATAGCTTATTTTAAACACACAGATAAATGAGTACCTTTACAAGGTCAACTTGTAATGGTTTATTTGTAAATAACGGGAAAATCGTCTGTGATTTACGCGTTCGTTCTTTATCCTACTACGTCGAAGACCAAAAGGAGGGTCATGTTTTTTGGCTTATCACATTTGGGAGAATTTCGTTAACAGTACGTCTACTTCCATCGCTCTACATAATAACAATAGTATTGTATTGGATTTGTATTATATTAAACATTACTTAATTCATTTATTGATTATTATTACTACGAATCTGATTTTGCCCCAAGACTTACTGTCTTATTGACAAAATCTTATCCTAACACCTATGCCTTATTTTATAATCATAGATGAAACACAATGTAAAAAAACAGCATTTCAGAAAAAGGTACAATACCCTAAAAATGCCTTAAGACAAAATAAAATATGTATTATAAAAAATAGATAGTTTAGATGTATGACTAGAATTTTAGGTTTACGTTTTTACGGATAGGGATATAAAGAATAAGGTCAGGTACCTACATAAAAAACATATCGATTAAAATCGTAAAGACTAGTAAATTCATTTCTTACAACTTCAGCCTCATTTTTACCGTTACCCTTTTTGCCTAGCTTTATAAGTATTACTTTCCTAATTTTGTGAAATATTCTTACCTAAACCACTGCGATACTTAATATGTAGCAGTGGTATATAAAAAAAAATATGATTCGAAAGAAAGTGCTACATACAATGCTGAGAATTTACAATTTTCTAGCGGAAGAAACACTAGCACTAGACTTAATATTGTATATTTGCTTTACAGACATATATGACTAATATTATTTTGCTTGAAACGCTGACTAGAAAAACCTGAAGTTATACCCAATTCATTCTTAGATAATAAGGTTGAATAGCTTCAATATTGCAACAATTAAGTAGGGTTATATTAGGTGCATTTATGACATGCAATGATTATGTTAAATACTTAAAACTATTAAAGATCAATCCATGGTATAAGAATGACTAAACCAAATATTATTATCAAGAGCACGCCAATTACTCGTCTTTTTAAGACTCCAAATTTTCATCCATTTCTTGTTCCAGAATTTCCAGCACTTCAGAGCGTGACAGAGGGTAAATACCGCATTTTCTGAAGCCCACAATCAAGTTTTCTTGAGTTGTATCATTCTGCTCAATTGCCTTGTTAACAAGGTCCCAGAACATGTCTTTTGGCAGCGCTATAGCTACACTGCCTGCTGATTTCTTCTGCCAGCAAGAGAGCTTACCGATCGGCGTTTTGCGCCACTCCTTCAAGACTGCACGCCAAGCTGACTGCAAGTACTCATAGAACTCTACATCAAAGGGATGCAGACGACTTGAGTTCCCAAGAGGACATATAAACTTAATGTCATGCTCCTCACACATCTGCAGTGCGTGCACACTGATATGAGCACTCAAATTATCGCAAATGAGAATTTTCCTTCCTGGCTTATCTTTAACTATTGGCAGGAAATGTTTCTCCAGCCAGTGTTCAAACACGTAAAGGTCTATCCAACCAGTTGGCGATGAAGTCTTGTTTGAAACCTCGCCGGGGATAGCAGGGTCCTCTCTATAGATGACAAATGGAGGTATCAGTTCTCCAATAGCATTACCACAGAATACAACTGTGTACATTGACTTTGCACAAAAAGGATCCAGCTGTGGGTGACGGGAAGCACGTCGGAATAAGAGACTCGTTTTCTTCCACTCATGTTCGAATCCGCATTCGTCCAGATTATAGATATTATCAGGAGTAACCTCATCCGTGTCTCGTTGCAGGCGATCAAAGAAGTCATTAACAATTGTCGGATCTATTAGAATTGTTTTTTTAGAGATCTCTTCATTGAACAAGATAACATCTTTTACATCTTGATGCCTCTCCATGAACTGTTTCCAACAGAATGTTAATTGCTTGTTGTCATGGAATCTCATGCCCTTTCCGTCCACGGCATATAGGTAAGCTTTCACAATATCTGTGATATCTTGGAAAACCACCGGAATGCCCATTCCATTTAAAGCGATTAAGTGTTGCTTGAAAATCATGTCTTCATCCTTTGTCACTGACATTCTTAGACATGGCAGCGTCTTCCGCTTCTTCCTGAGCCTAAATCGTATAGTGGCAACAGGTATCTTGTATAGATTGGAAGCTTCCTTAATGGTTAGTGCCTTGGATTTAACTTTCACCAGCGCATCTTGCAGGATTGCTTCGGTGTATGCTCTTTCTTTTGCCCTTGCTCGCGTATTTACGCAGGATGAACGAGTTGGTCTAGACCCTTCTTCTTCCTCTCTTTCTGCTAAGAAAAACAAACACAATTTTACACGTTTAATAGTAAAACAAACTACTTTCCTTAGAACAGTAAATACTAATAAAAAGCAGAAATAATGTTCAACACTACATTATTAATAAATATTCATAAGGCGAGAAAGGGAGGTAAGGCGTTGTGAATGTTGTATTGAAAGATTCTGATATGACAGAAATATAAAATATAATTCAATGGGAAATATGGTTTTTTTTTTTAATTATTACAATATAATGAACACTAAGTTACGCATTTTGACCGACAACAATATTTAATTCAATATTTCAGTTTTAGGTGTTATGTGAGGTTGCGGGATCATCTAAACTAAAAAAAAATACTCAAGTAGGTATATTTGGTGTTTGTTTTTTTTTATTATTATTTAAAAATGAAGCGTTAAATCTTGACGTAAGTACCATCAGTGTAAAGATGGTATTTCGGAGGATTATGCCAATGTTCACCAGACGCTTTCGATAGCTGTCCATCATTCAAGATCATCAAATAGGCCTTACAGTCGGTGGTACTCGTACAACGCCATCTGGATCCGATTTTTGACCTAAACCCAAAAGTGTATGTATAATTTTTATACATCAAATATTTTCTTCCATTTGCCAGTTGAATCTCTTTGTATGTATCTGGAAAATTCAAAATTATTTTTAGGTTAATGAACATGTCAACATAATCAGCCTTTAAGAAACCCTCGGCTGGACATATGCCTCTCCAATGGCAAGTCATTTAGCTGCTGCCAGTCACCCTAGGAACTTCCCGTGAAGCCTGAAGGAATCTTACCTACCCAGCGGTTGCCGATTTATAAAATGTTTGCTTTTAATTGATCTGCCGTAATGCAATAGACATCTATCATTTTTTAGGGTTCCGTAGCCGAATGGCAAAAAACGGAACCCTTATAGATTCGTCATGTCTGTCTGTCTGTCTGTCTGTCCGTCCGTCTGTATGTCACAGCCACTTTTTTCCGAAACTATAAGAACTATACTGTTGAAACTTGGTAAGTAGATGTATTCTGTGAACCGCATTAAGATTTTCACACAAAAATAGAAAAAAAACCATAAATTTTGGGATTCCCCATACATAGAACTGAAAACCAAAATTTTTTTTTTCATCATACCCATACGTGTGGGGTATCTATGGATAGGTCTTCAAAAATGATATTTAGGTTTCTAATATCATTTTTTTCTAAACTGAATAGTTTGCGCAAGAGCCACTTCCAAAGTGGTAAAATGTGTGTCCCCCCCCCTCTAATTTCTAAAGTAAGAGGAGGAAAATTCTGAAAATATTCAGAATTGTAGAACATAAAAAAAACTATCAACGAAAATTGGTTTCAATAAGATATAATGTTTAGTTTTTGAGATATGGGACTTTTTCATCAAACTGCAGCAGTAACTTTGTTTTTGATTAACATACTATGAAATACCAATTTAGTTTGCGGTTGACTTGAAGTTTACTAACTAATACTACTAACTAATGAATGACAGTTCAAAATATTGTTTGGGGCTATGGAACCCTGTGTGTGAGTAAGACTCGCACTTGGCCGGTATTTTACAAGTCTTCTGAAATCTGTGTTTCTATTGCTTATAGAGCAGGAATCAATACAGGATGAATCAATTTAGGATAAACATTTTTGATTTTAGGATATTCCTAACATAATTCGAAATGTCTTTGTTTGTGGATTTGTTTGTTTTTTGTCTATGTATGGGATATACATACATACAGATACTTACGCCAACTTACCTTATAAATAGGTACATTAATGAATATATTAAGAAACTGTCGGGAAAATGAAACAGTAATGATTGCATAGCACTTTATTTCACAAAAATTAAAAATACAAAGAAGATAAAACGAAGACTGCGTGACTATTTACTGCTGAGATTAAAATAACAATATATTATTAAAACACCTAGAACCCCACACTTCTTAATTTATATTAACAGCGGTACAAAGTTCTAGTTAAACATTATTAATTTATCTATTGAATAAGTCACGCAGCCTTAAATAATTAAAACTAGAATCTAGTTATATTTATTATACTGTACCTAACTTTTAAAAGCATTATTGGTTTACTATTTGTTTATAAAAATACATTGTTTGGTTATTATAATTTTACTAGGCACACAATAAACTATTTCATATAAAAAAGGTAAAGGCATTTCTACGTTACCGGTACCCACTGAAAAAAAATATTCTTTTCATGTAGTTAAATTATGCTATAAATAAGGTTTTCCCGCCACGTGATTTAGTTCATATAGAAAGCTTTCAAATCTAGGTTCGAAATTATCAAGATAATTATTTATAACTATTATGTAAATAAGTGTGTAAATAAATGTAACACTTACATTAGTGGAATAAATCCCAACAATTTTAGTGCACCACCAATCAAATCTTGTTTACTAAAACAATAAAATCGTATTAACTGTACCATTTACAATTTCAATATTTTATAAGGCCTGCAAGTAAAGGAGTGTGGGCATTTATATTTCTATTACGCATTATCTTAGGTAGGTATTGCAAGAATATTAAGAGGGGACTCTAGAGGGCCTTTCTCCATACAAACGTATTCCGCTGTTTTCTTCGTGGATAATGTGTCTAGGGCAATGATTTTTCCAAAAAATCTGAGTCTTATTAATACATGCCCCTATCATTTCTTTTCTTGAATTATGACAATCAAAAAACTCGAAAAAATACCCGTTTTTTACCGTCATGTTCAGACGACTATCAGACAAATTAGATAAGATTTTAACAAAAAAGAAAATAATAGAAGCATAGATTTACTTTTCCTCTAAATTTTGATAAAAGATTATTTAGATCAGTTTAGATTTGAAGAAGAAAACAGCGGAATACAAAACGTCTTTTGGTCAAGATTTTTGTAGGTTAAATCAGCCTGAGCTGTGATTGTCCCTTTCGCACTTTACGGGGGCTTGCTCGGGCGCAGCGCGACGGCAATTGTTTCTTCAAATTCCTCGGGCGGAGAGTCCCCTCTTAAGGTTCATTATAAAATATAGTAATCATATAATGGGGTAAGACTATCGTTAGGTACATAAAGTAAGCGGATAATTATGATATGATTACTGCTAATTATAATTATACTCGTACAGTCAGGGAAATTAAATTATTTACCGAATTGTCGTCTTGCCGTGTTACAGCCATTTCATATAACGGTTAAAGAATTACAGTTGTGGTTTGAATATTCGGGCAATTTAATTTCGTTAAACAATTAATTTCCCAACTTTACATAACATACTTACTAAGTTATTTGAATAGTCACAGGCACAATTTAATATCTGATACATTGACCTATGGCAACAGTTTTTTAGGACATTATTGCACACGCATTAAGTGAAAGGTCTAATATAATTCCATCTCAGCATCTTAATTAGATTCACTATTCTAATCACACAGATTTTTAGCAAAAGAAAAAAAATACTATTATTATTATTTCAAAAACAGCTCAACCCATTACCATATTTTATCGATTATAGAAGCTATCAATAAAGAAATATTAAAACTAAATAAAAGAAGTATCACTGACAAAAGTCAGTGATTAATCCTAATTCAGTGAATATTAACTGAGTTCTAGCGTGTTAAGAGCAGTCTAACTGTGCAATAATGAATCAGCGGCATTGGTAAATACTGTATGTCCTTTTTTTTTTGGTAATTTTAAATATCAACATTTTTACAAAATACATTATTGGTCAGAAACGTCTTTGTCAAATTGGTTTCCGAAAGAAATTCAAAATTGTTACAAAACCATTAGACTACTCTAACAGAGTCGCTGACGATTCGGACACAATATATTTTTTTTATTGTCGATTCGGATGCATGAATGCTATTTTGAAAAAAACATCTTTGAAATGACACTATAAAAAATATTATTTACAACTTTTAAAATATAGTTGTGAATAAATATTATTAGAATCTTGAAAATATGACATACCAACGACCAGTGAAAAGCTGTTTGTACAGTCAGATAAAAGACTAATAGATGCATAGAAAAGTCACTCTCTCTATCTGTTATTCTTATATCTGCTATTCGTATAGGTCTCTCTCGCTCGTTTTTATAAGGGTTCCGTACCCAAAGGGTCTAGCGGGGCCCTATTACTGAGTCCGTCCATTCGTCTGTTCGTCCGTCCGTCCGTCTGTCACCAGGCTGTATCTCATTAACCGTGATAGTTTGCCATTTGAAAATTTAATTAAGTATATTTTAATTATGTATTTCTGTTGCCGCTATAACAAAAAGTACTGAAAACAGAATAAAATAAATATTTAATATTTAAAAAAGAGCAAAAAAATCACTTGTTTGTTTGGGAGCCCCATACAAAAAAGTGATTTTTTTGCTCGTTTTTATAAATAATGGTACGGAACACTTCGTGCGCGAGTCCGACTCGCACTTGGCCGGTTTTTTCGCACTTTGCACCCCTAAAAAAGTTTTGGTAACAACTTTTCTCCGCATACATATTATAGTTTTAAACTTTTTTATCTGACTATTCTAAACAGCTTCAATAATTTGATGGTGTCCGAATCGCCAGCGACTCCTTTTACAATGCTAGTATTCATAAACAATATAGTCGCATGATTTGTTCAGATTATCCTTGATAAGTCTGTATCGTCCATCTTCAGTTTCCGCATAGATTTTGGGAGGATGACAATGTTCGCCAGGTTCCTTTCTGATAGAGAAGTCGTTGTTGACAATCATGCCGACGTAGCAGTTGTTAGTGTTGATGCAACGCCATCTTTTCTTCAAATAAGGGGTCTTGGAGTAGTAATGTCCTTTGTATTTCAGCAGCAATTTGTTCTGAACCGTCGTTATCAATTGCACTGAAAGGAAAAATCCAATTATAGTAATTGATCTAAAAGGTTAAAAAAAAAATAAATTATAGATGTAATAAGGACAAAATTAGAGTAGAAAATAATAAAACACGTTTTTTATAAAAAAAAATTCTTTGTTTCTTTATTATACAGGATGAAGTATTAATACCGTAGGTTTGGACTATACATACGGTATTAATAATTCTTCATTTTGTTTCACCTCAATCCTTTTGTTTGAACCATCTAGCAGTTTATGTGTCAATAATTAATTACATTTATATAAATACTAGCTTTTGACCGCGGCTTCACTCGCGTAAATTTAGAATTTAACAATAATCGTCTCGGAAACTGTGAAGGAAAACATCGCGAGGAAACCGGCATGTCCTAGAACTAAAAAAATTAATACAAGTGACATCTACCAAACCGCACTGGGCCCGCGCGGTGGATTACATCCCTCTCCCTCTCATAGAGAGGAGGCCTGTGTCCCAGTAGTGGGAACTTTATAAGCTGATTATGCGTCTCAGACACGTGGCGCCATATATTATCATTATTGTTGTTTTCCTCAGGAACAGTATTTTTTTTTTCGGGATGAAAGTTACCCTATGTCCGTTTCTGTACGCCTGACAACCTTTATACAAAATTTCAGGATGATCGGTTCAGTAGTTAAGGCGTGACGAGGTAACAAACAAACCTACTTTCGCAGCTAGGATAGTAAGGATTAAGTAACAAATTAAAACTCACAAAATAGCCTAAATCACGTTAATTTTATTTACATCAATGTTTAGACTATACATACTCGTATATCATAAAATAAATAGATCTAAAAATGACTTTTATACATCGATCGACAAGTTACCCACTGACATTGATGTTACATGATATGAAAGATTTATAGAGACTAAAATCAATGTGATATTGGTTCTCAATCACGTTGATATACGCATTACAAACATCAAAAAAGTCTAAGCAACACGCAAACTTTTACAAATTATTTTAAAAGAATCTCGAAAAAATAAAATAAGTTGAAAGTACATTTAATACCGATTCAAAATTTAAAATTTGTAAAGTGTGTTTGATATATTGAAGGAAAATTAAGCTTGGTCGCAGTGTAGGGCATTTTGTGTTTATTTTTAAGTCCATCACTGTTCCATTGCGAAAAAGAGACGGTACTATACATCGTGTATAGCTTCATCTCTTTCTGACACGAGAATAATCATGGTTAAGCCAAAACGTGTAGTAAACAACACGTTTCCAGTTTACTAAGTCTAACGAAAGGTTACACCAAATCGTTTATGCGCCCAAGAAAACTGTGCATCCGAATCATACAATCCTGCAGAGTTCATAAAGAACTCCTTTGGAGGATGTTCATGTTTCTTAGGCTGCTTATATACCCTTAAGTGTTCGTCTACAGATATTGTGCAGAAGCAATGCCTCGTGTGAAGGCATCTCCAGCTCCATTTACTCCTTGGAGTCTTGGTGTAGCAGAAGCCCTGGTACCGCAGCAGGCGGCTGCCATTCACCGTGTATATTATCTCCGCTACAAATTTTAACACATGTTTAGAAGTCGTTTTTGGACTTAAAGTTATATTAGAAAACAGAGCACGGACCTGCGTAAGATAAAGTTAAGAGCGGCTCAATCGTCATAATTTTCATACAAACGCTCGTACGTGAGGGGTACATTATTTTGTAAAAATACCCTGCATGGTTCACTCTTTAGGTGAACCAAGGGTACAGAAAGTTAACCGTGGAACACCTAGGTGAACCACTTTGGTGTTCCACGGGTTCTAAAAAAATCAAAAAATAAATTCAGTATACCTAAGCCTCTAAAAATCAGCTGTTTTTCACAATTTTTACATGAACGTTGGCCATTCATTGTGTACTCATAAATTTTAAAAGTAAAGAAAACATCATGATAGAAGAAACCCACATGTCATGGAGATTCCAAATGACAAATATTTTTTTCACAAACTTAAATTTTCATGAACAAGTTCTATGAAATTTTCGAACACTATTTTTCGTTCAATGTTATCGCCTTCTCACTTCCTTGTTAGTCGACAAACATTGCGCTGGATGAAACAACTAGCTTTTCGACCATGCTCACGTCGACGATGGACGGACCAGGAAGGGCCCTCTTAACGGCCTAACGCGACGCATTTAACCAAGTAACCAATGAATATGTCGCGTGACCTTGCAACTTGCCAAGAGGAAAGCGGGCGCTGATAGGCGATCCGAACAAAGCGTGCGGTGAACATCATTGTTTACTTATAGAATTGATGGTCTAGCCAGTCGAAACTAGATGCTACCGGTTCCGTGCTCTGCGTTTTACATAATTATTGTTATTATACACCAAATATTAGTACAACTTGCCTAATTGATCAAATGTGATTTTTTGCTTTGGTACAGGAAAAACCCAGGCAAGAACAAAGAAAACATTTGCAGAGACGCAATTTCTATTATAATTTCTTTTATAAGACAACATCACGAAGGCGTAGGTAGTATCGGGCCACCAAACCTGCTAGCTCAGGGTTTTCGTTTAGGGATCCAAGTAAATTGTCCATCAGAGTCATATAGTCCAGAAGAAACCTTACGGAACTCTTTAGGTGGATGTGCATGCTCCTTAGGCTGCTTGAATACTGTTAAGTTCTGATCTACAGAAATTGTTGAGTAGCAATGTCCGGTGTGAATGCACCTCCAACTGGATTGACGCCTCGGGGTCTTGGTGTAGCAGTAGCCCTGGTACCGCAGCAGGGAGCTGCCACTCACCGTGTTTATTATCTCCCCTACAAAGTGTAAGATTGTATTAAAAAAGATTTCTACACCTAGATTGTGGAACTCATACGTGTTTTTTTGATATCGCATATCTCTAGGGTTTGAATAAGACCATATCAAAGAATCAACTGGCATTAACAAACCATAACTTTACTGGCATTTTTTGATGATTTTAATGTTTTTTTTTAATGATTTTGTTATTTTTAATGATACTTACACGATTTCTTTACTGTTCTTACTATTTTATTTGTCCTTAATTGTTGCAGATGGGTATTTTGCTTGAAATAAAACAGAATTTATTTTTATTTTATTTTTATTATTTCTCTTTTTGTTTGTTTTCGTTTTTCATAGAAAATAATTTGACAAAATTGCTATTATATAAGTAAAACTTGAAATATGAATAATTGGTTTGAATGGAAATGAATAACATAGATATTATCAATGAAACTTAGATACCTACACACATCGAGAGTCTAGTCTTAGATTGATGATATCTTCGAAACTGCATTTTTGGATCAGCTATTCTCGGACTTTTTGTATTATTTTATTTTAACTGACGTAATTATAACCCTAGAGTTATAGGATATAAAAAAAAAAACACTTAGTATAGGTAGATAACAACCCGGACTGGGCCCGCGTGGTGAATTACAGCCCACTCCCTAGAAAAAGCTAAAGCTTTTTTTTTTCAAGAATAGTGTATTTATTTCTTTGGAAATGTTGTAGAGGGGGTGACTTACCACTTAGAAGAAAGAAGGTGACTAGATCGCCACCCTGTTTCAGAATGTAATATCAGTTTTTTTTATTGCTATTAAAAAGTTGAGAATGATGTACCTACTTACTGATATGTAGTAGCCGTTTTATCGTCGGTGTTCCTTCCACCTCGTATTATCGATACCGAATCAATTTTTGAAAAGCCTTATCATTCAAAACTAAAGGCTCTTTCAAACAGGAGCGACACGACGCGGCGCGCCTTCGAATCGGATACTCGATCCTAACGTAACGTATTAGAATAGTCTCCAGGAGTACCGGTTTCTGAATCAAGCCCTTGATCCATCTGCCTAACGAGAGATTGAATATATTATTATACTTACCTACTTTGGCCTATAAAGGCCATGCTAATGTGTTGGTGTTGGTGACGATATCTGAAAATTGAGTTGTCTTATGGACTTAAATCTTTTTGGACACTCATTTTATGCCTTACTCTAACTTTCAAAATCAAAATAAATCAATACCTAGACAAATAAAAAGTCGATTTTCAAGTTACGTAATTATAATTATATACAAAACTAATTTCGAAATTTTCGATCGCTTTTCGTTCGGATCGAGTAATCAATTAACGAGCTGATGCCGCGGTAGGTAGGTAGATAGGTAGTAGCATTACAACGCATGCCGGATTCAGCTAGTAATTTTATAAACGAGAGAACTTTTGGAGTTTCTTTTCAATTGAGAATGCAACTACACACATCAAAAGTGTCTAGGGATCAACATATATTTTTGCAATAACTTTTCTCCTGATTGATATTAATTAAAATTTTCTTTAAGGATTCATCAAATAAAGTGTTTTCGTTTGTCACAGTAACGATAAACCAAGTCACCTTTGCATTAATAAAGAAATTTGCCATTTTCTAATAAAGGGATTTTTGACATTTGAACCACTAACATTAAAGTTCGAAAAAAAGACTGAAATAACAGTTTTCTTTAAAATTTTATTGGGTAACTTAAACAATTAATAATCCAAATCACGCTGTGGAATGGCCGCCCATGTTCGTTGCAACAACAAAAAAAGGTCTTCTTGCGACTGGATACCCTCCATATTCGGCAGAGCTCTTCTCTGTAGCATATCCCATGCATGCTCAATCGGGTTCAAGTCTGGCGACTGAGCAGGCCAGGGCAGGACATTGATGTTAGCTGCGGTGAGAGTCTGTCTTACAACTCTTGCGGTGTGCGGTCGTGCATTATCATGCATTAACTGAAATAAGGGACCGATTTGCACTTGTAGAGGAACGATGACGTCTGATACAATCGTCTCAGCATAAATTTGAGCGTTGAGGTTGCCTCTGATCCAAATCAACTCAGTTCTTCCGCCGATCCAAATACCCGCCCATACCATGATGGTTCCACCACTATAAGGATGGACTTCCTGGCAGGATTTTAATCGCTGTTGGCGTCCAGGGGTTCTCCAGTGTCGTATACGTCTTGTATCCGGTCTCATACCAAAACGAGACTCATCAGAAAAGCACACGAAACGCCATTGTTCTTCTGCCCAATTTCTGTGTTCAAGAGCCCATTGATATCGAATCCTACGATTGTGCATTGCTATAGGTGGTACCCGTAGCGGTCTTCGGGAATGAAGGTTCACTTCATGCAAGCGGTTTCTGACTGTTTGGTCGCTAATTAAGTTCCCTGAAGAGTGATGAAGCCTCACGGCTAACATCATGGCGGTTATTGTTGGAGCTCTTCGAGTTAAGATTTGAATGTATCGGTCTTGTCTCCGTGTGGTGCAGCGATACCGTCCTCCATGGCGCTCAGCCACGGTACCAGTGCTTCGGTAACGTGTCCAAAGTCGACTGATAACACTCTGACTTGTATTCAGAGCTAAAGCCACAGTACGTTGCCGGGAACCAGCTTCTATCATTCCCACGGCTCTGAGCATTTCTTCCCTGCTTAAATGACGTCGCCGCTCCATAATAACGTTGGTTTTAATCAGTAGTAGGGAAACAGTAGCACTAATAATGTCTTCAATGCGTTGTATGTTTTTATAGGGAAAATATTGACAGCTGATTTTCATCTTTTACTCGAATTTGATTCACAGTTCCTGATTCAAATTATGAAATGCACCAAAAAGGATCCATATAAATTTATAAAATCATAAATTTATTACAAAGCCACATCTCAATCTCAAGAAATCCGCATAAAAATGCTTGATCCCTAGACACTTTTGATGTGTGTATTTTGAGATTGTTTTTAAGAAAATAGATGATACAAATAATATTTATTTATATCTTTCCCTTTTTGTTATTAAAACAACAGTGTATAAGTGAAAAAAATATTTTATACTCGTATATATCTGCCATTGCGTTCAATATGTCGCTTCTTTTTATGATTATGTTCAATATAACCGTCGTGGATGTTGAAGTCACTGTCCAGTACTAGCAAAGACTTGCAGTTAGGTTGACTGGTGCAGTACCACTTGTCTAGCTTCTTCCTATCGTATCGCTTGTAGAACGTGTAGCCCTGGTACAAAACAAGTTGCTTGCCATTTACCATCGTTATAAGCTTGGCTGGAAAAAAGTATAGCACAAAATAAACAATTAAATCATCTCATTAAAACCGTATGCGAGTTGGTTTCGGCTCTTCGTACGACTCCCAAAGGAAACGAGGGTCACGAGAAAGATTCAAAAAATTACAAAACATTTATTTTGGACCAAACTTTGTCTTAAGATTAGTAAATTTTATACAATTTTCTCGAAACGATTTCTATGTCCAGAATTTTATTTAAGGCCTAAAACACGGCTTCAGGCGAAGCAACCTGACACGCGTATCTTGTGTCTTTTGTATGAGTATCGTCTATCGTCGCCCCGCAAGTCGCGTAGCGGCATGCTATTAACAACTTCTTTGATTTATTACCTCCGCTGTTGTTCGTGGCCAAAAGGTTAGACTCGAAAGAATCGACCATTCCGTTCAATAAGTTGTTTTTTCGTATGATTATGTTCAGTATTGCTGTCGTGAATGTTTATGTTCTTGTCCGTTACAAGGCAGGCCTTGCATTTCGGAAAACAGGTACAGTACCATCTGTCAAGCGTCTTCCTATCGTATCGCTTGTAGAACGTGTAGCCCTGGTACAAAACGAGTTGCTTGCCATTTATCATCGTTATAAGTTTGGCTGAAAATTTAAAGTATTGTACGAGATCAAAAATGAATAAAATCTGCATTTATTTAGTAAAAGAGGTGACCGGCACCACTATAATACTTGAAACAGGGACCAACTAGTTTAGCCAGGTTTCAGGCTAGCTAAAGAGTCGTTTTTCATGGGGTACCTACTGTTTAAAACGTTACAATAAAATAGTTCCCCCCATTCTACAACTGAATGAGACGAAATTTAAATCTTGCATAAAAGACGTAAGTAAATTTATTTACAATTTTCCCGCAACGATTTTGAAGTCTATAATTTTGTTTAAAATTACGGCCTCAGGTAAAGCAACATGATACGCATCTCTTGTATCCTATTCATGAGTATCATTTCACGCTCTTCTCAACTTTTATCATTTGTTTCCTCCTCAGTTGTTCGTGGCCAAGAGGTTAGACTGGAACGAATCGGCCATTACGTTCAATAAGTTGTTTTTTCGTATGATTATGTTCAGTATTGCTGTCGTGAATGTTTATGTTCTTGTCAGTTACAAGGCAGGCCTTGCATTTCGGAAAACAGGTACAGTACCATCTGTTAAGCGTCTTCCTATCGTATCGCTTGTACAACGTGTAGCCCTGGTACAAAACGAGTTGCTTGCCATTTATCATCGTTATAAGCTTGGCTGAAAATTTAAAGTATTGCACGAGATCAAAAATGAATAAAATCTGCATTTATTTAGTAAAAGAGGTGACCGGCACCACTATAATACTTGAAACAGGGACCAACTAGTTTAGCCAGGTTTCAGGCTAGCTAAAGACTCATTTTTCATGGGGTACCTACTGTTTAAAAACGTTACAATAAAATAATACCCCCCATTCTACAACTGAATGAGACGAAATTTAAATCTTGCATAAAAGGCTTAAGTAAATTTATTTACAATTTTCTCGCAACGATTTTGAAGTCTATAATTTTATTTAAAATTACGGCTTCAGGTAAAGCAACATGATACGCATCTCTTGTGTCCTATTCATGAGTATCATTTCACGCTTCTCAACTTTTATCATTTGTTTCCTCCTCAGTTGTTCGTGGTCACTCAAATATCTTGCTGATGGTGGCGGGTGTGTCGAGTCATTTAGTTCCCTTCAATATGGTTGAGTTGAATGGGGCTGATACATGCGTCATGTTCGTGAACGGGCGCTGTCAGTTGTGACTGGTAATTTTTTAGCTGCCACGGTTTATTTTAATTACTATATTTTTGAATTATTGATTTAATCTTTTACTCTGGGCGCTCTTACCTAGTACGTATTTCTATATCGTTCTCACATATTTGTATAATCTCAACATGAATGATGTAACCAAGATTTTGTAGAATATTTTGATTTAAAAGAGTGTCCACGGAGTTTCTTGCCCATTCTCCCCTTAAGAGATCTACGCTTTGGAATGGGCAACTAAATTACTTTCACAACTTATTATGCCTTGGGACTGGGTCTGTAGCTTCGCGTTATATTTTTATATTTTTTTTTATTAAAAAAGTGCCTGTAATGGTCTAATTGAAATAAATGGTTTGAGTTTGAAAATTATCTCATTGAAACCGTTCGGCCTCTGCAAGTCGATTTCGGCCACTCGTACGCCTTGCAAAGGTCCCGGACACGAGGGTCTAGAGAAAGACCGAAAAAAATTAAAAACATTTATTACTTATTGACAAAACTTTGTCTTACGATCTTTGAGTAAATTTATATACAATTTTTCCACAACGATTTTGATGTCCATTATTTTATTTAAGACCCAAATTACGGCCTCAGGTAAAGCAACATGATACGCATCTCTTGTATCCTATTCATGAGTATCATTTCACGCTCTTCTCAACTATTATCATTTGTTTCCTTCTCAGTTATTCGTGGCCAAGAGGTTAGACTCGAACGAATCGGCCATTACGTTCAATAAGTTGTTTTTTCGTATGATTATGTTCAGTATTGCTGTTGTGAACGTTTATGTTCTTGTCAGTTACAAGGAAGGCCTTGCATTTCGGAAAACAGGTACAGTACCATCTGTCAAGCGTCTTGCAATCGTACTGCTTGTAGAACGTGTAGCCCTGGTACAAAACGAGTTGCTTGCCATTTAACATCGTTATAAGCTTGGCTGAAAATTAAAAGTATTGCACAATATAAACAATAAAATCATTTCATCGAAACTGTCTATGGCGGCCCTCTGCGATTTGGTTTCGGGTACTATCCCTTCCAAAGGTCAGGGTCACGAGAAAGACTCCCACAAAAATTTTAAACTTTTATTTTGGCCAAATCTTTGTCCTAAGAGCGTTCACGCCTTACAAAATTTAATACAAACTTTCAAGTCCTTATTTTCCGAAATGACTGAACCAATTTTAATTAAACTTCATACGCATAAGCAAGATACATAGGTCTAAAACGTTACTAAAAAAATCGAAATAAATAAATAAAAGGGACTAGATTTTTTGTCACTAGTGTCAAAAATAGGTATGTAGGTACGCTTTGTTTATCTCTGAGTTTATTGTTATTCATATGCGTTGCTTATAGGCAAGTTACGAATGATTAATCATGTATTTTATTAAATGTTAACATCTGTTCACTTTAGCCAACGTTAAGAGCATTTATAACCTACGGCATTTAATACAAACTTTCAAGTCCTTATTTTCCGAAATGACTGAACCAATTTTAATTAAACTTCATACGCATAAGCAGGATACATAGGTCTAAAACGTTACTAAAAAAATCGAAAAATAGTGTTACAGCTAAACTAGACTAATTATAAATTAGCTATAGACACATTTTCCAATTATCTTTTTTTTAAAAGACATTTCGAAAATGCTTTTGGTAATTTTTTAGACTTACTATCTTACTTGTGCGTTTGAAGTTTCATTAAAATCGGTTCAGTCATTTCGGAAAATAAGGACTTGAATATTAGTATGAAATGTCGTAAGGTGTAAACGCTCTGAAGATCTATTTTAGTAATATACAATTTTTCAAGGATTTTCAAGTTCAAAATTTTATTTAAGGCCCATATCACGGCCCCAAGCGAAGCGACCTGAGACGCGTCTTCTGTATCTGCATGAGTATCGTCTATCGTCGCCCCACAAGTAGCGTCGCGGCACGCTCTTTTACTTTTAACTTTTAACATTTGTTTTCTCCACAGTTGTTCGTGGCCAAGAGGTTAGACTCGAACGAATCGGCCATTACGTTCAATAAGTTGTTTTTTCGTATGATTATGTTCAGTATTGCTGTCGTGAATGTTTATGTTCTTGTCCGTTACAAGGAAGGCCTTGCATCTCGGTTTACAGGTACATAACCAAAGCGTGCTGCCAAGTGTCTTCCTATCGTACTGCTTGAAGAACGTGTAACCCTGGTACAAAACGAGTTGCTTGCCATTCATCATCGTTATAAGCCTGGCTGGAACGATTACACAAGGTAATAAGTTAGAGGCACAGAAACGTGTCGCGTGTGGGGCGTATGGTTAAATCCCATAATTAAAAAGAAGTATAATGTCTTTAACTCGCTTTTTATTTAAAGATTTGCATTCCGAGTCCCAAAAATGTGTACCTCTCTACTTTATCACGGATGTTTACTTTTACCTAATTTCTCTAATTTTAAAGGATACGCTTTGACTTTAGTATAACACTTTTTACAAAGGTACATGCAATGCTCGTTGCACAGTAATGTTGAGCAACTATGACACACTTTTTTAGTGCGTCTGTTTTTCTTTGATGGGCATATACCACATTTGCCGTACTTCTTCGGTGGGGATACTTCAGAGTGGGCGATTCGGTTCCCTAAAATGAAACATTATTTGAATATGAAATTGTATTGAAATAGTATATTTCATTGCGAGTGCGGAATGCCTGTCATTGCAAAGAGTTCCGACAAATGTCTACCCGAGCCGAGGCGCAGCCGAAGGTGAGGGTTGACAGTCGGAACAAGTTGCAATGACGGTTCCGCACGTGTATTGAACAACTATTTTTAATACTGTTGCAAAAAAAAAGAAACAATTTAATAAAGAACGTTTTTGGAAAATGGCGCCAGCCGTAAAAGAATATAAACAGAGTTTTTTTTTGTTTTCTTCACCCATTCTGGGTAGGCAAAGGGAGCTATGCCCATACAGCCAAGTCATCAGTAGAATTTTTTTATTGATAAGAAATGAAAATGAAATGAAACCTAACCCAACTCATTGAATCAAATCATTAAATCTGATATTGAAACAAATTAGTAGCTTCTTTTTAGAAATATTTGCATGAATCATTAAAACTTCTATGATTTTTTTTTAGTAAAATCTCCGTGGTTGGTTTTTTTTCTTTTTAATAGACTATATTTTGACAGTTGGGAAAGAGAACGCACGAGTTCGGAAAAGGTAAAGAAAAAGCTCGAGTGTGTAATAGCCCACATCCCGAACGCTATACGTCCCTGCAATACGCCACTTTTTGAGCAACTGTATTAAAAAGTACTTTACGTCAATTTATTATGACGTCAATGATCTGTGGCTGTTCAGGCGATAGATCTCACAAGCCTGTCAACGTCAGGCCACAGGTCTATGGCGGCTGGAGATCGTTGCGCATCCTTCGGCACGCAGTGCGTCTTCTACAGATATCCTGGGAGTTGTCTCCTCCCGCTTCCTTTTCGACACCCCTTTGCGACTATTGCGTCTTCACAAAAGGTAGCAACGGTGTCCCACGCACTGTCACTCCCGACCATGCGGGAACTATGGCCGGAAGCAAGAAGTTATTCGCAGCCGCGACTGCCGCAATGTGACCACGACGCTGCACTGCCAAGGCTAAGCACTCCTTCAGAGTGTGTTGCGCCATGTCATACAAACACTTTCAAGAAAGGTTGCAACTGGGCGTCGATTTTCGGACTAAACAGCACAAATACTTTTCAAAGTACATATGTATGTCTGGAGAGTACCTGTGTCAGCCCGGCGCGATGCCAAACTCCTCAGCAACTCTTTCACGGGTCTTACCGCCGCTTCCACTGCGCCAACCATGCCGTCAAAAATGAAAATGGTACTGACACCACTAAAACCACACTAATTGTAAATATAACATTTATTTTAATCAGAGAAAATAACAGTTTCATTTAAAGATCTATGCAATTAATATTAGGTAGCCTACGTATTTTGGTTTTAATAAACCCCTATCAATATCGATGCACAGAATTCGATTTTAGATTTGAATGTAACTGCCGCTACTACTTCTTGTCCTTAACAAGGAAAGTTCTGCATTCCATTTGACTTACAGTGCCATATGTCTCTCTTTCTACCACACTTCTTATACAATATGAAGCCTTGGTACAAAACGACCTACTTGCCAATTATGGCAGTTTTAAGCTTGGCTTAAAATAAAGGGCAATACACAAAATCTGTTGCAGACAAAATAATTGTTGGCCTTCCCTCGACCGTGGCCACATCGACTGATCCCAGTTTTTGGCATAATGAAATGAAATAAATATTTTAAGATTATTGTATTGCTTTTTTGACAGTTGGCAATTCATAGACTTTCTTTATAAACGTGAATATGTGCCGCTAGGGTTTTGAAAAAGTTTTCTTTTGGCATGGCTATGGTATGTGGATCTGTTGCTGTCTTTTATCTTCAAATAATTGTCCATCACAACGTACGCTTGACAAATGTTAGAGTTGGTACAGTACCACCGGCTAAATGTCTTACTATTGTACTTTTTGTAGTAACAGTACCCTTCATATAAAATCAGCTTCTTGCCATTTGACATAGTTATTAGTTTGGCTGTAATGAAAAAAATAGAGTGAAACTAATGAAAAAAAATATTTTTGCAATAAGTGGGTATCACCTACCTGCTGAGTTACTAAAAGCTGTGAAATACCAAAATATTACTTCTCCAGAGGCCTTCCACCAGTAGAAAAATCTAGGCTGTGTATGCTATGATAATGCGATAAGGTTCTTGGTGAATAAAGATGCTGCAATTGAGATTTTAAGCGGTTCGTCAATATGGCAAAGAAAACCAAATGAAAAATTTAATATTTTAATTCATTGTAGACTAGGATAAAAATATGTGAATGATAATAACAAAGGAATTATTTTTTTGTCAGTAGGCGAATTCGCAGTGACATACAGATGAGAAGGCTTTAATTTCGCACTTTAACATGAATGTGGCCAGCTTTGCCTAGCTACGATGAACGTATTTTTTTAAAGTTACAATTATAAATCTCGAAATCAAAGCGAAGCGTTTGTGAATACGGAGTCTGATGGGCTTCGTTGGAACATTTATGTGTTTTGTTTTATGTGTTTTTAGGACCTTTTCTCTATAATAGACTTAACAAGATATTAAACTTCTATAGTTTTAGTTATAAAAAATGTAGTTATGTAATGTCGGATTATTTGGCGAAACTTAATTAAACAGATACAGAAAAACTTCTAGAAGTAGTAGTATGATTGTGTAGTATGATTATGTTATCCTCTCGTATATATTTGTACATATTTACTTAATTAGCTAGTTTTAGTGTTTTTCTTTTGTTCCAATTTGATTATACTTATAGTTGTTAATAGATTAATTTTATTTTATAATTTTAACGTTTTAATTAAATTGTGCTATGTAAAGTGATTGCCTGAAACACAGGTTTAAATAAACCTAGTTCGGGCAGGTCGCTACCAAACATCTGAATTGAAATAGGATTACTTGCAACTTTTTGAATATGTTTTAGTTATAATTTACTTATAAGTACTAACTATACCATTGGATGAGAAATAATACTACTGCGCCTAAATGTACACATTTTTGTAATACTTTTTAAATAAATTTATTTCTATTATTTAGCTCGCAGACAAGGTGTTAGATAGTTACAGCAACTTGGCAGGGGGAAACTAAACAGGTGTAAAATAAAACATATTGGTTCTTCCTGATAGTTGTTTTTTTTTTTTGGGAATGGCATCTCGCAGTTTTACCTAGGAGGTTGTCGTCTGCTTAACCGGACTACACTGTGGGTGCCTTAAGAGTAAGGCCTCCAGCCAGGGAATAAAAACTTACAAACTAAGCGACTTCACGCTAAGGGCACCCCCTGTGGGGTACGAGCCTCGGCTTAGGGCGTCGCTGGGGGAGGACTACATGGGGACAGGCTGGATCTGAATGAAATAGTTGTTATTATCGAAGTGAAACTTCTTATGCGACTTTTAACCAGGTTGCGTTAAACGTTTAACGATACCATGGAGGGGGTATGAAAGCACTCATTTCCACATTACGAAGTTTTACTCCGCGCGGAGGGACTCCACGCACTATTTTTTCTGTTACGTTACAAATGAAATAAGATATCGTAAATAATTTCTCACGAAATAAAAATATGGATAAGCTTCTGTTGAGAAAAAAGACACAAAAAGAATAGACACGAAAACGTGGTAAAAATATTTCGTCAGCATCATTTTCCTGCCCTTGTCCCATGTAACACATTTTTTTCTTCCATTCTCCCGTGTCAACGGTCATGCAATCATCTACACTTTTATCTTTCATATCATTCCTCACACCATCATTCATTTTGGTGACATTTTTTTTTTCTAGTGATACATTTAAAAGCTTCAATGTATGCACCAAAAAAGGGGTAACTTGGGACTGTTTGAATGCAATAACTATACAAGATGTTGTTTTGCATCCTCGTCAAAATTCAGGATGTTGTCACAAAAGACATAAATAATCAATATAAATTACGGTACCTAGTAAATTATTAAAAAACACTGCGTTTTTTTGTTGTTTAAATTTGTCAATATTTCGAAATAACCTCCTTAACGTGGTTTAGGGATTATAAAATTATCGAAAAAACGTTTGAGGTGTTTTGTTTGTGTGTTAGCGACGTTATAAGGCGGGAATCAGACGGCCCGTGTTTAAAACACGGGTTGTTCACAGTTACCGATTTCAGTAAATAAATAAAAAAAAAGAACATTACCTACTCATTTTATTATTGATTCGGGTCGAGAATCATTAGCATAGTTACCTCCTAGAATTTGACGAGGTTGCAAAACAACACCTTGTATAATGTAATATTCTTTAATAATAAAACTATAGCCTAACATAGGTTTTGTAATAAATAAAACAAACTGTATAAAACTCAGAAAGTTATTAATTTACTTTAACTCTCGTTGCAAAAACAATACATGAAATCGTGTTGTGTGTGGAATTCAGCTCAAGAAAGAAACTCTGTTTATTCTGCACACCGTACCAACACACGCACTTTAAATAGCAATTATATAACTTAACATAATTATAAAAGATAGTAAAAAAAAGTTTTACCGTCTTCATCGTATCGAAAACTTACGTGGACGTAAGTTTTGTACTGGAATTCAAAAATCACGTCTACCGTACGTACGAGGAACTAATTTTGACAGCCCTCAGTACACACGGCGGCCAATCAAGCTATACATTTCCACTACAACATGGCCTCGATTCGCATTAACGGGTTTTGTATAGCTTGATTGGTCCCCGTGCGTACAAAACCTCCGTCGAAGTCAGCGTTTACGATAAGATGCAGTACGGTAAAATCGTGCTAGAACTTCTGATATCAGGCCCATAGTTCCTATCTCTATGTAGTCTGTGGTACCAAAAACTGGTCACACCGTACCATAGACAGGTAATAATGTTCACAGCCGCATGTAGCTACCAAGGGCTGTTTTAAACAATGTCCTTCTTTCATGATTGTGGTCGACTTTACCTCCGACTACCCTATAGTGCTCGTCAGTCAATACGAAACATTTACACTGGCGAAAGCTGCTGCAATGCCATCTTTGAACATTTTTAGATGGACGTTGTCTATTGTATGTAAATCCGTCATGCAACAGTACTTCTGCGCCGTTGCTCATAGTAATTAAGTGAGCTGGAATTAAGAAATAAATGTAAACACTAATCAATGGTAACATTGTACTTTTTATGTAGTCTAATAGAATCGAATGAAAGCCGCGTGTATAATGCCGGGTTCACATTATTCCAGTCCAGCGGGTTGATCCAGCCCAGAGTTGAACTGAACGATATCGTCTACATTATTCCAGTAATATTATTTGAAATTAAAGCTGATTGGCCGTCTACACGATTGCACTGAGCTGGAATAAGCGCGCTGGATTGAAAAGTGGACCTAGACCACCAATCCAGTTACTTGGCAGAGTCTCTCACTGGATCCAGTACGTTCCAGTGGCGGTTTAGATTACTCAAGTTACAACAATTATAATAGCTTGGCTTGCGATTTCATGGTCAGTAAAAATTTACCATTTTGATGACTACTATAAGCCACTAAAGTATTGCCCACGTTTAAAAAATAACAGTATATTTTAACAGTCCAATAAAAACTCACCTCAATGAAGAAAAATAATAAATACCATCGTGTCTGTGTTGTATAGAGCCTTTTCTTAGTATGAAGCTGTACCCTATGCTGTTTCTTTATCTTAAATCATATTAGTATTCTGTGTACGTGGGCCCCAAAATTGTATACCATTAATATAGTGATAATTTAAGCAAAAAATATTTAAAAAATTTAATAGGAAATGACTAACAAAAAAAAATCTTGTTTAGTAGGTATTTTTAATAAATCAAAAATTTTGGGTTTGCAGTAAACCAGAGTCACAAAGAAATAAGCGCCACCTATTGTCTACACGAAAATAAAAAAAAAAAAACCTCCCTAAAAGTAAATAATTTTGCTAATCAGCTATATTGGAAGACTTAAAGCATTAAATTAAGATAATTTAATAAAAACTTATAGTCATGAGCGCAAGTCTGAAGAACTAAGCGCTGTTTTGTTTGAGATCAATTAAATAATGGTAAATCGAATTAATGAAGAATATTTAAATAATGCGATGAAACAAGTGCCTAATATGGGCCAATAAGCTAATCCTGTCCGTATTATTCACACACCACATCACAATATCTACCATTATTTATTTTATAAATGTCTTTATTCTTGTGCTTATGGCCCTTCAAAATTTCTATAACAACTATATCGCCGTTGAATACTGTGAATTTCACTTAAGCCTTGCATTGATTATTTGAACAATACCATCTGTTCTCATGATAACACTTAGAGTAGGTGTACTCATGGTAAATACAGCAATCTTGTGTTACCATTTATCATAATGATTAGCTGAAATTATAAAGAGAAAGAAAAAAAACTGAACGTCGTGACCCACGATTCCTGTCTGTCGAGAGGGAGAGGGCCATAATCCATCACTATACACAATAGGAGTAAATAAATACTTTAAAATGCATCTAAAACTACCCAATACGGTAGTTTTAGATGCATTTTAAAGTATTTATTTACTCCTATTGTGTATAGTGACCGATCTCGTTATCGTGAAAATATATATTTTCCGTTTTTTTTTTTTTTTTTTCATTCACAACATTGAATTTTAAATTTATTAAAAATTTCAAATAAGTAATAAGCTGTCTCATTTGGCTTGGGAACAGCAGTTTTTTTTGTTACTTTTTTGGGATTTCGGTCCCATACAGAAAGTTGTAAAGTTTGCTGGTAATTGGTTTGCTGATACATCATCATTCATCATCATTTCAGCCTTAAAGACGTCCACTGCTGGACATCGTCATCGTCATCAGCCTATAATGTTCCCACTGCTGGGACACAGGCCTCCTCTCAACGAGAGGGAGTGGGCTTTAATCCACCACGCGGGCCCAGTGCGGGTTGGTAGATGTCACATGTCTTCGAATTTTTAGTTCTAGTACATGCCGGTTTCCTCACGATGTTTTCCTTCACCGTTTTGAGAGCAGCGGTGAAGAAATAAATTACACAAAGTAATGCGCCTGCCTGGGTTTGAACCTACGACTTACTGTTCGTAAGTCGGGGCTGCCACCACTGGGCCACCGCTGCTCACTGCTGGACATAGGCCTCCCCCAAGTGTCACATTGACATTTTGGGGGGGTTTTGCCATAATCGGCACGCTTGGCAGGCGGGTTGCTGATACATGCTGTATTATAATTCTTTATGATACCCAATTTAAATTAAATAAGAAGATATAGATTGAATTAAATAATTTACTTAAGATATCGATTTATTGAAAACCACGATTTAGAATTTATGATCTACACAACAATCTTATATTAACGTACTCATAATCTTATATAAAATAATTCTCATTTGTATAATTAACGAAATTTTCAACGCACGGGGATACTACCGCCGTCCCGAAATCTTGTATCGAATTCATGGTAACATTTTGCGCGTTGATGTCCCTCTCACGCTGTACTTGATTTTTGTAAACGAGTAGATCTGATGCTTTTAAGCGAATGTATCTTCCGTCACTTGTTTGGTACAGTGTTTTCTTATGATGATTATGTTCCATCATTATTTCAGTATATACCAGACTATTTTCAATAAATTTTATGTAAGCCTTACAGCTAGGAAAGTTCGTACAAAACCATTTCTTTTTATTTCTTGGATTCTTCCTGTAAAAAGTGTAACCATCAAAAAGGACGAGTGTTTTTCCGTTCGCCATAGTTATCAATCGAGCTGAAAAAAAGAACAAAATCATTATACCTATTTTACATTTAATTTCAAGCTGCTAAAAGTTTTCAGTGGTAATAGGATTAATAAAAAGACTAATGTAATAATCAAAGATTTTTATTATTTTATAACAAGATAAATCTGTAATATTTTAACCAAAACTACAAACGTCTAGTTGTAAAACTAATATACAATAAAAAACACCATAATATCAATCTTATCCTACCTATTTATTAACTTACTGTTAATTCCATGATTGTGACACTTCAACAGAACCATAACTTTAACATTAAAGTCTATGATATATTTGCTGGTCAATGAATCTGAAAATGATTTTAATATTACCAGAACAACCCTTTGGTTCTCAACAATAACTATCATCTGCATTCCATTAAAACTATAAACTTAATTTAACGTGCTTTCCGAGACACGGAGGAAACTCGGCATGTAATTATGGTCACCCATCCACGGACCAACCTCGGCAAGCACGGCTTAACCTTAAAGATCGACCCGTGCGGCTATTATAACTTCGCCTCCTCAGTACATAATTCCACATATAACTATATTTTTCATCGGTACTTAACAAAATTAATCTGCTATTACATACATTTTTACCAAATAGGTTTTGCATTTTTATAGCAAACAGCTCTTTTCTCTGTGTGCGTCGATATATCTTGCCACCATTTTATTATATAAACAACTTGGGATTTTGGACAAGTTCTAGTTCATCTTTAGCTCGACCGTTCCCTGGATAACATTGCTTTATTTCTGTAGTTATGTTCACACTTATGTGTTGATTTGAAATGTTGATTTTAAGGCACAAAAATAAAGTCAACACACGAGGGTTGCACGAGATTAGATTACCTCGGCTTAGCACTCGTAAACTAGAGGTCCATCCAATATGACCACATTATGTGAGATCTAATTGTAACAGAGATACCGTATCCCGTTTCGTTTTTGTTTTTTTATTTGTATTCAGTCGCTGTAGCGCTTAGCGCATGCCTCACAAAAACAAAATCCTCACAGGATAAAGATGAAAGCATAACAGTGAACATTAGTTGGCTACTGCTTACACAAGCTTAGATTTTGTTTAACCTAAACCTCTAATGGGGTTATTGTACACACGGCGACACATCAAGCTTTACATTTCCAGTCTAAAATGACCTCGCTTTGTATAGATTTGCGGTACAACGAGAGATCTGCATAAACTGGTTTTGCATAGCTTCATTGGTCGCCGTGCGTACTCATCAGTATAAATAACTTTCGCTATAGTTGTGGTGTACATTTGTGTTTTTTTTTACAATGGACCATTAACAAGTTTAGGGTAATCAAAAACTATGGTTGTAAAGCAACATCCGATTTCTGTAGACATCAGTAAGTCTTGACGTATTTCCCGTCAGGACACCTATGGACTGGGCGCATCTCATGGGCATGCTCGAGTAAACATTTAATGATGTTGTTCTGGTCATCCAAGCACAGGTAAGACTTACACCGAGGGAAGTTCGTGCAGACCCATTTGTGTCCCACCTTCATTTTGTACCTATAGAAGAACGTGTACCCGCGATAGAGGACCCAGGTTTTGCCGTTCGCCATGTCGATTATACAAGCTGAAAAAGAGAATCAGAATGATAAATATGAAAAAAAAAAACAATGTATGGATTAAAGGAACGTATGCATTCTTATATGCTCTAACTTGTATTAAAGAATGAAACACAAATGACTTTGCTAATACTGAATTTAATAATCAACTTATTAGTAGTAGTAGTATATTATAATAGTAATCATCGACCTCACCCGTCGATAGTCCAGCCGATAGTGCGCTCTGTGGCAAGTTGTGTTTTTTTTAGTTCTGACAACCGGAAGTCAGTAGTTGGATATTGAATACATATAATATTTGAAATGTGTTAACAGGAAGTCAAAGCAGTGTTTGGTAGACTTTTTGATATTATTAAATGACAATACGTACACAGGAAGTCAATGCACTCTAACAGGATACTTATTCGGTATTGTATTGATAGAAATAACATCATTTGGAATCGAAATAAAACATTAAAGACGTTTAAGTTTCACGGAAAACTTGACCCAACATTTTTATTTTAGTAAGTCGCTAAAGTAGGAGCTCCTATAAACAGAATTAGTTGTTAATAGATATATTAAATGATTATGAAAATAACACGTTTTAATGTACTTACAGTGTACAACGTAAAGACGCCAGCAGATCAAGTGACAACTCTCTGTTAAATTTATTTAAAAGATTTTCAACTTTATCTTAAAAGAATACCAATATCCAAGGTTGATTGGGCAAATTTTACAGTTTCGGGTAGCTTGACCTGCTGGCGGTTGTACTTACAGTGGAAAAAAAATGTGACAGGTAACTCTGCTTAGCCTATACTAAATTCCAACAGCAGCTTTAAATTTGTATAGTAGCCGATTATGATATTCAATTTATTATTTTTGTTAACTTACTATACCTACAGATGACTTCATATTATACACAAAAAAAATAAACATCAAAAACGGTCAAGCGAGAAGGAGAATTACGAACACACGCAAACCGAAATTTTAAATACGAAGAACATAAAAACTTTTGCCCATTATATTTTTGATCTTTAAAATTCAAAGTTTGACATAGGTACCATCCCACATTTTAAATAATCTAAAAGGTTCATGATTGTGGTCTTCCAGGGCCTTGATGACGAAATTATCTTCTGACACCTGGAGGTAGGCGGTGCATTTATATTTTGTTGTTCTTGTACAACTCCATCTAGTGCCTGCTTTCCGAACTGAGTGTCTGTAGTAAGTGAAGCCGTTTTTCATCAATAGTGGCTTTTTAGCGCCTGACATTATTATGAGTTCCACTGTAAAGTAAAACGGTTGAATTTTATTTATTTATTTGTAATTAATTATATACATGACATCATAGCGAGCAACACAAACGAAGAGACAAACGACAACCATGCATAAAATGGCGCATAAGAAGAGCTGACTCTAAATAAATTGGGATACTAGTCAGGACAAAGAAGAAGACGGATTAATAATATATACTTACATAGCATACACATTGTGTGCGAGCACAATGTGTAGTAAAAAGAAAAAAGTTAATTAAAATAATCCAAGCGTCGCGTTGCATCGGGGGTCCGCTTTGTTTTGTGCTTTTGCTAAGCGGTCTACTTAGCGGTCCCCTGACGCTACGACGCTTGGATTAATTTATTTTAAGGTTTTAGAGGTTTTTTTTTAATTTTATTTAACCTTTTTTTTTCTTGGGGTCCTGACTTGAGGTCTTGCCTTTCTTGGCCCTAATAAGGAAGCTGTAAGTGAAACTGATGCATTTTAACAGTTGAGGACCACTGAATAGTTCTCTAATTTCACCTGGAATTTAAATAAAGATTAGTTTGAGGCTTCCGGAGTTTTTATTGCGCTACCGTCTTTCAGCATTTTTTCATGTTCCTATGCTTTTCTGTCGCTGAACCATCATTTGCTAGAGCGAGAAACAGAACGGGAGTGCTATAGCACGCGGCAGCACGCTCTGCCAGAAAAAGATTGGAGCTTGAAAAGATTGACTTGGTGTTAAACGATCTCTTTGAAATAGATTCTGTTAAACAAGAGAGACTTAAGGTAAACCGAGAACGTGAAAGGGCCAACGACAAAAGCTCGGATACTGCTTTTTTCTAGCTGATCTGGCGCCGGGGCGGTGCTGCCACGATTCTTACAAGTGTGCGTTGCAGTATGGTGTTTCATAGAAAGAATCCTGAATGATTCGAGTGTTCTTTCTGTTCTTTTGTCAAAAGTTTCGGTAAGTTGCAGTACTAACCTAATTTGTGTAAAAATACCGGCCAAGTGCGAGTCGGACTCGCGCACGAAGGGTTCCGTACCATTATTTATAAAAACGAAAAAAATATCACTTTTTTGTATGGGAGGCCCCCTTAAAAAAATATTTTATTCTGTTTTTAGTATTTGTTGTTATAGCATCAACAGAGATAAATAATCTGTAGAAATTTCAACTGGCTATCTATCACGTTTCATGAGATACAGCCTGGTGACAGACGGACGGACGGACGGACGGACAGCGAAGTCTCAGTAATAGGGTCCCGTTTGACCCTTTGGGTACGGAACCCTAAAAAAACAACATGAATGTTTCAATGTTATTTATAATAGGCACATTTTTTTAAAACCAAAGGATACATTGCTACCTTTCGGTATGTACGTTAGGGTGGGTCAAATTTTTTTTTTCTCGTTTTTCAAATATGCTCAGCATTAAAAAGGTGCCAAATGGTGTCGTTATTACATATGTAAAGTTTTATTAGATTATTTTAAAATTTATTGCCTCCGGACTGTCATAGAACTATTTAAAAAAAGTAGATTTTTTACATCACTTTACTAATACTTAATTCAAGATTTTGATATCTGATTTCATGCGTAATGCTTTTTAGTAAAGATAAATACGAAATTTTTTGGTTGAGTTCAAGGACAAAGAGGTAAGACGGGGAGAGGGGCGGGGAAAGTTGGGACAAGTGGCGCACGATTTACTTGTAAAACAATCATCACTCGAAATAGTTGGAAATGTCCCTTATTTGGTGATTTATGTGATTCAAAAGACAATCTATTGCCAACTTACGAAGATGTTTTGTAAGTATTATGAGTGGACCCGACACAGATTAAAATTTGAGAGGGAAATGAAAAGAAGAAAGAAATATTCAACTTTTTCTTGAAAGCTGATGTATCTATGGATGATTTGATTGCAATTGGTTGTGGTGGGATAAATGTAAATGTTGGCAAATACAGCGGTATTATACGGATGCTAGAAAAAAGATTGGATAGACCTTTACAGTGGATTATTTGTTTATTTCATATGAATGAACTGCCATTTAGACATATCTTTCAACACATCGATGGCAGTACGTCTGGGCCACAAACATTTTCAGAGACAATTGGCAAAGAACTTGAGAACTGTGAGACAAGACCTCTAACTCAGTTTCAACCTATTTCGGCGAACTTACCGGAGCTCTCTGCTAAAGATATTCGTACACACCAAAAATACTTGTACAGAATAGTTGAAGCAATTTCAACTGGCATATTTCCTAGCGATTTAGCTAACAAATCCCCAGGCAAAATGTCCCATGCCCGACGGCTAACTCGTGTCAATAGGATTCTCCGTCTGTATGTTTCAGTAGAGACTGCCTATAAAAATCGAATCTCTTGCAACGTAAATTGTCAAGGTCTACCCTCTGATATGGTTTTCTATAAAAACTCATTCTAGCTGTAAAGATGGATCGCGACACTTGTTGAAACTCATCGAGCTAAGCAGGTATTTACCAACAACTTTAAAAAACGTTATCGACCCAGTAATCCAAAGAAACAGCTACTTCGCACACCCGGAAAACTAATTGCAATGTTGACAGATCCCCAGCCGCACGTTCGTGAATAAGCTGCACGGCGAATTTTGAAAGCTAGATCAGAAACACAAAAAAATTGCGTATGTTTCAGTTACCAAAGATAAACTTTAACGCATCAACATATTATGACCTTTTGAATTGGCAACAAAATATCGCTGAGCCACCTTTATTAAAATATGTAAACGAAAAAAATCTCCGTTTATTTATTCAACAAAAAGGAGAAGGAGATTTGGATTTAAGACTTCCGTGTCACACACAAGCAGTAGAAAGAGCAGTTAAAGCTGTGACCGAAGCTTCAGCGACCTTAAGTAATAAAAAAATGACGGAAGGTTTTATGAAAGCTCAGATAGACTCGAGAAAAGCAATGCCCAAATTCGACAGCAAAAAGGATTTTGCCTCAATGTAAACCTTCATTCTAATAATTATTCTTATATATTTTTTAACAGACTTCCAAAACATGAGGAGGTCCTATTGTTGTAAAAATTGTTTGCTCATTAATATACCTTTATTTATTATCAATTAAAGACTTTTATTTATAAATAGTGTTCTTTGTATGCCACGCTGTGAGGAGTTTTTTAACAATATTTGTTGATAACTTCCACATGACTCCGGAGGCAGAAGATAAATTCTGATAGCAATGAAACTTCACAATCTTTTTACACTCATAATTTAGCACCGTTTTGTCGCTGTGCCCCTGTAAAAACCAAACTTTTTTTTTTCTCCATACATTAGTGACCCACCCTAATGTACGTACAGTTTCTCAAATACTAAAAAGACCTTGAAGTACTCTCATGTATTAATAATAACATGAACTTTAATCCTCTGCCTTAAACTATAATTTTTACATATATAACAGTCAGTTACATTAAAAACTACATAAACTTAACAAAAATTATAATATTTTAACACTTTAAGAACAGTCAGGACGGTCCCGTCATCGCCTAAGGACACGGCATTTCATTTGCAGGTCTGGCTTGAAACGGTTCACCATCATCATCATCAGCCTATAATGTTCCCACTGCTAGGACACAGGCCTCCTCTTAATGAGAGGGAGTGGGCTGTAATCCACCACGCGGGCCCAGTGCGGGTTGGTAGATGTCACATGTCTTCGAATTTTTAGTTCTAGCACATGCCGGTTTCCTCACGATGTTTTCCTTCACCGTTTTGAGAGCAGCGGTGATGTAATAAATTACACAAAGTAATGCGCCTGCCTGGGTTCGAACCTACGATTTACTGCTCGTAAGTCGGGGCTATCACCACTGGGCCACCGCTGCTCTACCTTGCTCTCTCTTGAAAGGGTTAGAGTTCTACAAAACAAGGATTATGTTATGCGATGGTTTAAATCATCGAGCCAGTTTTATGTGAAAATAACCTTATTTATATCGTGATGCAGTTCTTTATATAAAACGATCGGTCAAACCGGTACAGACAAAACGGACGTAAATCCGGACCAGCTGGCCTACCATGACCTCTTAAAGCAGTATTGCTTTACTCTTATTCCAGTGTGGGAAAGAGACGGAGCTATACAGGATGTCTAGCGCCATCTCTTTCCCACACTGGAAAAGGAGTAAAAGACGGAGCTATACAGAATGTCTGGCGCCATCTCTTTCCCACACTGGAAAAGGAGTAAAACAATGTTTAAAGACGTCATGGTACCAGGACACTGATACATACTTCAGTAAGTGTTTGTATGGGGGTGTCCATGTCCAGAGCCGCGTCTGCTAATTGTAAGTACCGGTTCGACTTATCCTTTAGTGTGGTATCAAGTTGTTAGTTTCGTATTAAGAACTTTACCGTGGTCGGAATTAGATTCAAAGTTCAAAAACTGGCTCACATCACATTTTGTACCGAGACGATTAAGGCTTAAGAATTTTGAACTTTATTCTATTGTTTGACCACGACGCAGTAGTCTCATGGTTATGATTCGTATATTCTTCCAATATTTGTTGAAAACTATTCATAAGTATGAAAGCAGAACAGTTTGAACTCATACACTTCCACTTGATCACATTTTCAGCTGTTTTATCTCTTTCTTCTTCGTAGACAAACTCCCTAAATATTAAAACCCTCTTGTCGTGGTTCACTAAAAATATTCCGCCGACTACTTTTTTACCTGAGGAAAATAAGAAGATTTTACCTTGACAGTTGTGTAAGGAAGCCCTCTACTGAAAACCTAACCCATAGAAATACTTTCTAATATCAATGGCTAGAAACTTTTGCACAAGTACTAACATACCTTATAATACTGGTACCTTACGAGCACGGTCGTTCCGTCGTAGATACCTTCCAATAAGACTATAAAGGCCAAGAGCAGACCAACCACTCAAAAACCGTATAACAAAAGGGGACATCGAACTTGACGAGATTCATCATCCTTTGAATACCGAAAAACCTGACCAGAGCGAAATAAAAATGTGTATAGATATTATCTGCAGGAATATTTATATTTATATTGAAGAAATTTTGAGCGCAAAAAATATTACTTAACTTCTCTTCTCTTCTTCTTCGTAATGCAATCTCAATGAAAAAAAATAAAAAAAATAAAACTTTATCTTTTTAATAAAACAATAATTATAAAAGACAAATCGCAATACAATAAGTATTTCATTCTTAACAATCTGCGTTAACATTAACTTGAAATATATAACAATCTTTATTATTACAACAATTTAAAATTACTTACAACAAACTGTCTAATGTCGAAACAAATCATATATTTTTTTAAATTTGTTTCTCTTCTTCTTCCTAGCTCTATCCAAGAAACTCAATCATATAGTTTAGGTGGGGTCGCTTAACCTTATTTTCTGGCGCCAAGACAATCTGTCCAGCTGGTCTACCATGACGTCTTAAAGCAGTATTGTTTTACTCTTATTCCAGTGTGGGAAAGAGACAGAGCTATACAGGATGTCTAGCGCCATCTCTTTCCCACACTGGAAAAGGAGTAAAACAATAATGAAATGAAACCCGACAACCCAGGGCCACCTGAGTTTTCGGGTTTCTTTCTATCTACTATTTCATTATACTTATTACTTACTACAATTCAGTTTGTTGCAATTTCAACAAAAAATAAACATGGGTAAATATGTTCAAACTTTAACGAGTAAAAACTTTAACATACCGCGTACCTCCAGCAGGGTTTTGAACGTTACTTAGAGTTTTTTGAAGCGAGTTGGTCCCTGGATAACCTAATAGACTCTTACTCTCACCACAGCCGAACATGTCGACGGCTTGTCAACTGAACAATTAATTACGAAGAATTGATACGGCGCCGCGTCACGTTATACAGGGTGTTACGGAAAGGGTATATACATACTTAAGGGTGTGCTACAGACCATCAAACTGAACATGTTTCTCCATCGTAATAGCGAAAAAATGATCTGCTGTCCCATACAAAATTTCAATACCTATTCGATCCAAATGTATGGGGCAGCTGATATTTTTGCGCTTTTACGATGTCTGTCCGATGGAGAAACATGTTCAGGTTGATGGTCTGTAGAACACCCTTAAGTATGTATATAGATATACCCTTTCCGTTATACCCTGTATAGTTGAAGTTCCACGGACCCGAAAAATGCACTTTGCTTCCACGTTTATTGCGCGAATTACCAGTTTGTGGAATTCACAGCCGGCTTCTCTGATCCCTAATCATTATAATCTCTTCAAAGTTCAAGTGAATCGGTTTCTTCTAGGCTAGCGTCGTCGCTTCACATCGGGTGAAATGCAGCCAAATGCAAGCCTATTTAGTATAAAAATATAGATACTTCTATATATAAAATTCTCGTGTCGCGGTGTTAGTTACCAAACTCCTCCGAAGCCTCTGAACCTGTTTGTATGAAATTTTGTGTGCATATCGGGTAGGTCTGAGAATCGGCCAAAATCTATTTTTCATACCCCTAAAACCCATCAAAATTTCCAAGCGAAGTCGCGGGCTGCAGCTAGTTTTTGTTTCCATAACTTATCGTACGATAATTGCCGACATGCCCGGCTCTGGTGGTATAGAGACCATAACAAAAAACATAATTGAGTCTCAAGAATAATAGCTTGACTGGTTAAACTTCGAGTATACTCCATTAGCGATCAGTTGAATGTTGGGCCGTTCGTGACCGTTGTGCTGTAACTTGGTCCTGAGAATGATGCTCTCATCGTCGCTAAGGACCACGATAGCTTTGCATCTCTTATGGTGTGATGAACAGCGCCATCTGTTATGCCTTATAGTCTTGAGTCCTGTTGCTTTGTGAAACGTGTACCCGTCAATCATAAGAAGAACTTTCCCTGATACTAAGGTGATGAATTTGGGATCTGCAGAAAATTTCGACATAATTATTAGGTTACGAGTGAGATTACAGTTTAGGAGTTAATAATCATAATTTTGTTAGAATATTGTTTATTCAGTTAATTTATCAATAACCGTACTTATAGCTAGAACAATAAATTACTAAAATTATTTTGGTTGTAATATTTACAGTTACTGATATCAATTATGTTTTACAAATTCATATAGAAGGTAGGAAGCTTTTAATCTAAGTGAGTTTATCAAAGTAGATTTGAGTATTATATTAGTTTTATAAATCTTACTCATAAGATGCATACTTTCAAGTTTTCAAGCGCTTTGCCACGATCAGTGCATCGTTTCTTATGAGAAATCGTTTTATATGTTAAAAGATTCAATGTGGAGACAGGTTAGGCGGCGGATCTCTTTAAAAAAAAACATAAAGGACAATGGGCGATTGCGGTACTTACGATAGAGCTATGTAACTGAGCAGCAAAAAAAAAAGATTAATAATATTTTAATCTAGACAAAATCTCGGGAATTCTAGATGGATTAGAATTTTTTATTCTTAAAGCACACTGCTTCTCAACCCTGGGGTATTAGTTTCAGCTTGAGTATCACCACATTCATAACACTGTATTTTAGAAATACATACGAAATTTTAGCCTAATTCTAAAAATATACAACGTATAACGTATATCAATAAAAAAAACCTCGATTGCATGAATTTCAGAAAGCCCGAGTAAGTATTGAATTCGAAGTATTGAGTTAGTATTGAAGTATTGAATTTTCCGTCAATTTTGATAAACCCCGACTTTAGTTACTGACCGTACCTTCAGCTAACGTAAAGCCACGAACGAGCCATTAGTATTTTACAGCATGCTAATTTTTTCCCGTGACTTCGCTCGCGTAAAAATAGAATTTGTCAAAAATCGTGTCGGACACGTGGCGCCATCATTATCATAAGAACGGTATTGTTGTTTTCCTCGGAATCCCTTACTTTTTAACTTACCCTATGGCCGTTTCTGTACACTTGACAACATGTATGCAAAATTTCAGGATGATCGGTCCAGTGGTTTGTTTTTTGTTACCTCTTCACGCCTATATGAGGTAACAAACAAACAAACTTACTTTTGCATTTATAATATTTTAGATTTTATTTAGCACTAGCTGTGCCCGCGACTTCGTTCGTGCGAATTTAACAAAAAAGTTGTTTAGTTTTTTTTATAATAATTTTATAGTTTATTCTAAAATAGAAGTAGTCTTAGTTACTCTTTATTTCATCAGGTATCTGCCAATGAAAGTCCCGTCAAAATCGGTCCAGCCGTTTCAGAGATTAGCCGGAACAAACAGACAGATAGACAGACAAAAAAATTAAAAAATGTTATTTTGGTATATGTACTGTATATACATTGATATGCATGTAGCAAAAAGCGGTTATTTTAATATTACAAACAGACACTTCAATTTTATTTATTTGTATAGATATTGTTTATTCATTATCATGGGCCTTTGAACAGCAGTGAGATGACATAGACTAACAGTGACAGTAATTTCATTATCATTAAGGAGATTTACGAAATATTACTAAAATTATTTTGGTATAAATATTGTTAAATTTACTACTAATTTACGTTTTTACGAATCCATAATCCTAAAGTCCTTTAAGGAGGCTTAAAATACAAGTAAGATCGTTTCAATGAGTATTACATAGTTTTTATAAATATTATTTTAAACATTAATTTACTGAAACGAAAATACTGCGCTACTTGGCTCAACGCGGTCATCATGTCATCAATTTCTATGGCGTTAGGAACTACTGTCGTGACACAAAATATTCATAGCGACCATCACCGAAAAGATTGTAAAATATCCTGCCACACTTAATCGTTTAAACTCCACTCCACTTTTGAATAGTGATTCAAATAATTTTAATTATCTACAAACAGCAACGGAAATTGGTTTACAGTTTGGTTTTTAAAACCATCCGGGTTTCTTAAACACTGTTATTTGAACAATAAAGATAAATCACAAATTCATGACTGAATTAAATTTTGAAAGCCCATGTAAGAATTGAATAATTTTCTGTGCTTAATTTTCTCAGAATTTTTATATTTTGAAGATGACGTGAGTTCCGGTCACAACGCAATAAATTACATTTATTCAGCAATTTTATCCAGTATTTGTAAGTGTAAATATACATATATATATATATATATATATAGATCAAATTTGCATAAATCCATACGTAAACACAAGCAAAGACAAAATAGTGAAGTACAATTTTCTCTTGTTTGTGGATCGTTTTTTTTTTTTTGTATCTTTTGTCGACGTTTAGTACTATCGATAAAAAAGTATAATAAATTACAGTCGAATTTCGACCACTAGTCCATAATAATATTCAGAGAAGACATATTGTTTCTGCCTACCCTCATTCGTGAAGGCTTTAGTTTACGTTTTAGGGAAGGGATATAATAGTACTTTTTGTCCCTACTGTGCCAATTGATTACATAGTAAAATTAGTTTCCATTCACATTACAGCATATCGTCCATTCAGCATATACTCTAACCTCGGTTTCTCATGTTCATTATGCCAGAGGTTGGAATGTACGATGTAAGTATGATCTAAGTTCAGCACTATGAATGCAGGGCAATCCGTCCTACCATAGGACGAACAGCGCCATCTTTTGTGCACTAATTTAGGATTGTGCGCTTTATAGAAAGTATAGCCGTTCAGCCTAAGAAGACGTCTGCCTGATAGCATAGTTATGAGCCTGCAGCCTTTATTGCCTGAAACTGAAAAAGGAGATTATAAATTCCTAGTCTTGATGGTGTCACGTGCATTGATACGGTTATTCATGTTATACTAGCTGTCCGGCACAACTTCGTTTGCGTCAAATTTTCCCCGTTTTCGCAACATTTTTCATTGCTGCTCCACTCCTATTGGTCGTAGCGTGATGATATATAGCCTATAGCCTTTCTCAATAAATGGGCTATCTAACACTGAAAGAATTTTTCAAACCGGACCAGAAGTTTCGGAGCCTATTCAATGCAAACAAACAATCAAATCTTTCCTCTTTATAATATTAGTTTAGATTGTGCATTATGCGTACATGATTGTGTGCTACATTGAATGTATAATAAATAGTTAGTAGGCAAACTCTGCGGCGTATTAGTAAGGTTTTTGAATATAGCTTTGATAGGGTAACTACTTAAAAAGGTTATAAAGTTAATTTTGCACGTTTTATACTCACCAGTCGGATTCTCGTTTTTCTGAATATTTGTGTCGGCTGAGATGACGAGGTATAGAGAAGTATGGAAGAAGAAGACATGTTGTGCCGACAACAAATGACTTTTAAGGCAGGAGCATGATGATGTACTGGCACTACCCATGTAAATTTGGTATAAACTGTCAAAGTACGCCATATAAAATCTCGGAAACAAATATTTTATTTAGTAACTTTATTGCAACAATGGTGCCGTATTAAAATATTAAACTAACTTACTTTTAACAATAACATTTAATATCATGTTACAAAATAGATCTCTGTTAAACTAAAGATAATTTTCTTTATAACCAAGTATCTAAAGGACTTAACACTAACACAATGTAAACATTTATTCGTTTCTTAACTAAATAAAGTAGTTATATTGACGAACAATACTTTTGTTTTTATTTTATTATATTAAATTTTACTTAATATTAAACTATGCTTTGTTTACGTATACTTTGAAAAACGTAGCGTAACAACACCAATACTGCCATTAAAGAATGTAATTATTTACAAAGGTAAAGTAAATATTTGTTAAACTTATATAATATTTAGGTCCCTTAACCATGTAGTTATTGCAGTTTCGTGACTTGTCTAACAATACCAGTACCTACAGCGAAAGTTAAATATAGCAAAAAATAAATATATATAATTGGAATAGCTAAAGAAAGTTCAGATGGTTCAGTAGATAATTACTAAAACATCTGAAGACTACACGCTCGTAGCAATGATAGCTATGCCGTAGCGGGGAGCGTAGCAAGAGCGCCTTTTCAGCTTCAGTGAACTAGGCAGGAATAATTATTTAACTGGACTAAAAGGTATAAGTACATCAGGTTATTTACCGAGCTTTGGGGAACTGTCTGGAAGTTCAAGATATATTATCGTAATATACCTTAGAAAAGATGAATAAATGTCTGGAAGGGTCGAGTATAAAAATTACTAAAGGCACTTTATCGGTACTATAGCAATAAAAAACATAAATATTTAAATGTAGCAACAATAATATAAAGATTTACATGTTTACTTTTCAGACTCATCATCTTTGCCCCGGCATTCATACGGTCAACATACGTGTTCATTTGTTCTATGTTTGAAAAATCTTTAATTGTATTCTATACCTATTTAATTCTAAAATAAAATACATCACAGTGACAATAGTATATCAGTGAAGTGAATTAATTAAAAAGAATACAAAATAAGTGCATAAACTGAAGTTATATCGTGTTAACAGTTAAACATTTTAAACCACAACTGATCAGCTGGTGAGTGAATGACAATACACTTTTTATGCAGTGCAGACAAATCTCACGGTTCGGTAGCGCGCAGAAGGAGCATTTTCGCTTGCTTCGCCGCGCGGTCACGCATACGACGGCCCGCACCAAAGAGTAAGCGACGCAGACTGGGCAACGTTTTGTGCCTTCATTGCTTTGACTCTAGGAAGAAGACTACTTAATATATATACTTTTTTTTAACACAATCATCATTGCAAAAATATGGATAATTTGGAAATGGAAAATATTACATTCCGTAAAACACCAAGGTCGAACTCAATGGACAGTATTTTCCATGTCAATTTAAGCTCAAATTCTACACAGCTCGATACAACAATGCTGAGTCTGCCTAACACATCACTAAATGACAGCGATGCTATATTAAATCTCAAAGAAACTATTAATAAGTTGACCATGGAACTAACAAGTGCACATCTTGAGATAGACAATTTGAACAGTGAAAATTTTCGACTTAAAATGGATATAGGCCAATACCAGAAAGCAATTGAAAGCTATAAGAAAGTGAATATATTGGAAACAAGAAGATTCACACCGAAGTCTGGACGCAAAAAAAATACCCTAAGAACGAGCTGCTTTTCTACTCCGACAAAGTTAACTCTGCCCTCTAATTTGACGCCTGATCATCCTGACAGCGACGTAGTGATACAGACACCCACAAGTGAGATGGGGGACGTCTCGTTCAACACAGCCGGATCAATATGTGGTGCTGGTGAAATACAGCAAACAAAGTCATCACCAAAAGTCATCACTCAAAATGTTAGCACCCAAAGAAATCCAAGCGATCACGAGTCTCGAAGAAAACAGTCCTTGGTAACTCGGGATACTATAACTAATACTAAGGAGCAATGCAAGCAAAACAAATTGTGTATTTTGAGTACCAATAAACATAATAAGGTACTTGCAATAGCGGAAGAGGCGATTGACAAGAAATTCAACTTTTGTCACTACGTAATACCAAGAGGAGCCATATACAATCTCATGAAGGGGATGCAAACTAAACTAGCAGACTACACGAAAAATGATTTCTGTGTGATTTTCATCGGCGAAGAGGACTTTAGAACTAGTAATAATTACTCTAAACTTATAACTGATATAAGAAATACCCTCAGTAGCATAACACATACCAACATTATTATATGTTTACCGACTTATAAATATGATAGTAATTCAAATCTGTATAATTGGCGTGTCATGAATTTCAATCAGTCTCTGTATCAAGATGTCAGAAATCACAAGTACGCATATGTCTTAGATACGAATGCAAATATAGAATACGACCACAATACATTCTTTAGGCAGTCTGGTCAAATAAATAATTATGGGTTCCAGACTATTTTTGCTAGTCTTCTCTCATTAATTATGGACATACAATCCTTTAAGACTCAAGATCAAAGGAGCCACTTGATAACATTAACAGCGCACGAACCAACCCATGTACTAGAAACTGAAAGACAGTTTTTTCGTTAATAATAACATATACGTGATGCATCAGAACATAGCAGGCCTTCTAAATAAAACAACTGCGCTGACTGTTTGTATGCAGGAATTGGAAGAAAAAAACACTAATGTTGATGCACTGTGTATAACGGAACATTTTATGATGTCAGGTTACGAAAATCACCTACAAATCCCTAATTTCAGTTTAGCTTCATTTTTTTGTAGGAAAGACAGCAAACGTGGTGGAACTTGTATCCTAATTAGAAACGGGCATCAATGGAAAGATGTGCCGCAAATAGCAAAGTCATCAATAACTGGTGTAGTTGAGTGTTGTGGTGTAGAACTCATACAATATAAAACAATTATTTTGTGTGTATACAGGGTACCAAAACTAAATAATATAAATATATTTTTTGAAGTAATTAGAAACATATTAAAAAATGTATGTAAAAAGAAATATGAGCATATTATAATGGCAGGAGATTTTAACATAGATATACTTAAAAGAAATAATATTGTATTAGAATTTGAATGTCTGTTACTAAATTTCAATCTAACATTAGCCTTAAATCAGCCAACCAGACTGCACAGCCAAACGTGCATAGACAATATCGCACATAACTTTAAAGCCAAATGTAAAACTGAAGTGATTGAATTTGCGCTTTCAGATCATACAGCTCAAATAATTAAATGCCCGGTAAAAAAAAACAATATCTTAAAATACTGGTATATAAAAAGGCGTGATTATAGTGCAGAGAACCTTCTTAAGTTTAAAGAATGTATAGGGCAATTGACATTCTCAGAAATTTATGAAACGGATAATCCCAATGACGCGTTTGACATATTCATTGATACTTTTAAACTTTTTTATGACCTCTATTTCCCATATAAATGGATAAAATTAAATGTGATAAAAAAACCTAAATGGATATCACACGGTATTAAAGTATGCAGCAAAAATAAACGAAAATTACTATGGCGTTACAGACTTAAACCAAACATGATAAACAAGTCAACTTTCCTAAAATACACTAAGAGGTTCAAAAAAATTATAACTTTAACTCGAAGAGCTCAAAATAATTACTCTATAAAAACGTCGACAAACAAAGCTAAAACCACATGGAATATAATAAATAAATCAAAATCGTCTTTTCCTAAAGAATCAGTAACACAGATTAAAGTAGATAATAAAATAATAAATGACCCCCAAGAAATAGCCAATGCATTTAATAATTTTTTCGTAGACAAAATTCAACCCATTCAAGACTCAGGAATTAATGTGACATCAAAAATTATACCGTGTCAAGATTCAATTTATATTTCCCCCAGCATACCTGGAGACATCAAAAACATTATAAAGTCACTAAAGTCCACAAATAGCACAGGATATGACGGAATTTCTACAAAGGTAATCAAATATGTATCTGACTTTATCTGTACCCACCTAAGCTATCTGATAAATCTAAGTATCTGTGCAGGTGTATTTCCAAATGCCCTTAAGGTATCAATAGTTAAACCATTATTTAAAAAGAACGATAATGAACAGATATCGAACTACAGACCAATTGCTCTCATTCCAGTCATATCTAAAATTTTTGAAAAATATATCTATAAAGAATTGTATTCGTATTTGGAAAAGAAACACATATTAGTAGATGAGCAGAAAGGATTTAGAAAAAATAGGACAACCAATATGGCCATCTATGACTTCCTTCATAAAGTAATAGTTAGTATGGACAAGAGGATTCCAGTGTGCGCTATTTATTGCGATATGACGCAAGCGTTTGACTACGTGGACCATAAGGTTCTCTTAAAAAAGCTAGAGGCATGTGGCATTAGGGGAAATATATTTAGTCTTATACAGTCTTACCTAACTGACAGAAAACAGTACACGGAAATAGCTAAAATTAATATTAAGACAAAGAAAGAGGAAATATTTGCATCTGATAAACGAACGCCAGTATACGGAGTTCCACAAGGCAGCGTAATGGGAGCATTATTTTTTATAGTATACATTAATGACCTGCCTAGTGCTATTGAACATCCCATGACCCTATTTGCAGATGACAGTACTGTGACCATAACATGTAACAATAAGGACATTTACGAAATTGACATTAATGAATCTCTGACATCGATAATATCATGGCTAAATCGGAACAATCTTAAAATTAACTTGGATAAGACTACTATTATGCATTTCACTCAACGAACACAGACTGATAACGCGATTGAAGCCCGACACAACGGCTCAGTACTAAAGAAAGTCGACAATGCCAAATTTCTCGGGGTAATAATTGATGCGAATTTGAACTGGAAAGCCCACATTGAACTCGTAAGTAAAAAGCTGAGCTCATCCGCGTATGCGCTTTTCAAACTGGCCCCAGAACTTAACCAAGACGCCTTGGTAACGGCCTATCATGGATTGGTAGCCTCAGTCCTGCGCTACGGTATAATTTTTTGGGGTAACTCCACAAACAAAGAAATTGCTTTCAAAGCGCAAAAGAGATGTTTAAGAGCTATGTTTAACTTAAAATCGACAGAAAGCTGCAAACCGGTATTTAAAAAATACAAATTATTAACCTTACCGTCTCTATACATTTTTGAAGTAGCATCTTTTGTAAAAAATAACCCCCATCTATTTCCACGACTATCAGACGCTTTTCCACGAAACAGACGGGACAATAGCCAACTTTGCTTACATTCAGCAAAAACTGCTCTAATGTCGAAAAGCTTTTTTGGTATGGCCCCTAAGATTTATAACAAAATACCTCAGTCTTACAAAGCACTGACTACAAATTTATTTAAAAAAGAGATTAGGAATTTATTAACAGACAAATGTTACTATAGTATAAATGACTTCTTAACGGATACCTTTTGACATATTATACCTTTTGACATATTATACCATTTGACATATTGTACCTTTTGACATTTTATACCTATTGACATATTGTACCTTTGATAATCTTACCTATACACATATTTTACCTTTTGGCATATTTCAATTCTATTTGCATGACAATTGGACAATATGTATTTTTGTATTTTTTATTTGTATAACGTTTCTAAAAGAAAATAATATGCACATCAGTTATTAATGTTATTATAAAATCATGTCAAATCAATCAATCATTAATCAATATGATCAAATCAATCAATCATTATGAATACACTCACAAAAACAATGGTTAAAATAAAAACTTTATAATCTGTATAATTGTAAAAAAAAACAAATTTGTACACCTCACCAGGTAAAAGCATGTACGGACCTACCCTACATAATAACATCTTGCATGCTCAATTTTGTGTGTAAACGCATGTTTTTAACAAATAAATTATCTTTATCTTTATCTTTAGACCTTTGACCTTCGCCCTGCCTAAAGATTCAGTCAAACCAATACGGATAAATTGTGAACGCGGCTCCAGATACTGAAATATACTGTATTGAAGTATCTGTCTATCCGATACCCACTGCCGCAATTCGTTTTTAACGATCCTATATGTACTTCTATCTTAAGATGGAAGCTAATGTAGCTTTACTAAGATATAATAATTACAATCATCAATACATTTTTTTCATCAACAGATTTTAATGACTACAATTGAATTAATACAAGTACAGTAAGTAAATTCGGGCTACCCTGGCACTTTCACCTTGGCAATTAGCTAGTTTTAACAAAATATCCTGTAGACGAAAATGTAAAAGAAGGTGGAGTATGGGTGTGGTTGTTACAGTACTTTAGCATTTCGTTGTTCTTCGACATATGGACGAAAGCTGGGCAGCGCTTCGAGAGTCGGTTCCCGCAAGCGAACCTGCTCCCACCATCCCGGATTCTCGCGTTCTTGCTGAAGACGAATCCGTCGACAAGCAGATAAACGGTCCCCACACTAGTTTCTACGAATCTCGCTGAAATGTCGAAGATTCGAGAAAAAAACGATTAGTTAAATGTTTTGTTACCATGACGACTGTTGATCTTAAAAAGGTGGCTGGGCGAAACTAGATGCGGAAGGCGGAAGATAAATCGTTGTGTGGTGGAACTTGGGAGAAGCCCGGGACTGGAGTTATTTGAAAAAGATTTATTTTGAGGAACGGAGGGGTGTGATTTGGTTTAATTTTTTTTTTCCTAATCAATGCACCTTCCACCACACGCGGAATAAAGAAAAGAAAAATCGTTTTTCGACTTAACAATATATTTTATTTACATTTATAAGTATTGTCCGAGGCTTCCTAAATCGACGGTTGTAGTAATCGTCAATTCTATTTCTTCTTTCTACCATTACTAACTCTCATATATGATCCGTCCGTCATCTTATAATACTGTGGGGGCTCATGGTTGTGTTCCGTGCTACTCTTGATGATGACGTCATCGGCACTGACATGGGCATACGCCTTGCATTCCCCGGATATATAGCTGGAACAGGCGTAACGACTTCCACCTTTAGAGATCCGACTGTTTTTAGAGAAGCTGTAACCGTTGATAAGTAAGAGCCTTGTCTTTCCATGCTCTAAAGTTATGTATTTTGCTGTGAATTGAATAAACAACATTATTTTAATTACTTAGTCACTTCTTGTAGGTCTACTAACTAGGAAATATATAGCCACGTCATCAGCTGTACTATCATCGATAGCACCTGCTGTTCTATAAAACAATAAATACTCCGTTATTAAAAAAAAATATCTACAAGTAAAATTTATAAAAAATGTAAATGTAGTGCGTGTTTTTCAAGCTCCGGATTGGAACCACGGAGCAGGGTAACAAGGGTGTATTGTTCTGTGGATCATAGGGCAAGATTTGATGATTTTTACTAGCAGATAGCCGGTGTTATAAGGAGTAGTTTGTACGAATCTCACTGAACCTCCAACAAGGTTTAAAAAAAAAAACGATTAGGTAAATTTTATGTAACCGCAACGACTGATGATGTTAAAAAGGTGGCTGGGCGAAACCGGATGCGGATGGAAAATATTTATTTGGAGGACATGGAGATGTATAATTTAGTCTCAATTTAAACAGTTTTTGTTCCAAATAAATATAAGGTATATTTATTACCACACGCGATTATAAGAAAAGAAAAACATTCTTCGACTAAAAAAATAATTTATTTAGACTTCGAATCGATATCTATAGTAATCTTCAACAATTTACACTAATGGAAAATTATTCATAGTAGTACATATATTGTTAGAACTTTTAGGCATACACCGCTATAGCCATACTAAAACGCAACGACCACTAGATTATTATTATCAAATCTTATCTATACTTACTAATAATAAAGCTAAAGAGTTTGTTTGTTTGCTTGAACGCGCTCATCTCAGGAAATGCGGGTCCGATTTGAAAAAATAGCCCATTTATCGAGGAAGTCTATAGGCTTCCTCGAAAGGAAATATCATCACGCTACGACCAATAGGAGCAGAGCAGCAATTAAAAATGTTTCGAAAACGGGGAAAATGTGACGCAGACGAAGTTGCGTGGGACCACTAGTTAAAAGATATGATGAAAAAATGTTTTCCAAACAATCTTTTTAGCAGCGAGTGTAGCGACCGTGAGCCAACCGCATATATCTAGGAGGTTCATGATTATGACTGGCATCATGCTTGATAATGTAATCATATTCGTTGACGAGGATGAATGCCCTGCATCGCTTCATCGTACAAGAGCGTTTGTAAAATGTACAACTTAACTGTTCACAGACCACACACGGTCTCGGTCTGTAGAGAGAGTTCCATACCAGTCCACAGACTGTTTGTGGTAAGTTCGCCCGTACAATGTCTGAGACATCTGACACTGTGGACTTTTCTTTTACGTCCACAGACGTAAGAAGAAAGTCTCATATTTAATGCGGACTTGGCAGGACACATCATAAGGATTACGAAAAGTGATTGGACATAGGGAAATACGCGTTTCTTTTTATACGTTAATATGAAATAAAAAAGTGAAAATGCTAGTTTTTTTCGAGGTGTTATTGTTTCATTACTTAGTATTAGCTAAACAACGCAACAATGTAAGTAAGTAAGTAACAAAAAACCAGTAACGAAAAGAACACTTATGATAAGAAAAAAAATTATACATGAGCATTTTGAAAACATCGCAAACAATAAGGTTTTTTGCAAATATTGCATATTTGCGAAACTCTTTTCGCCTTATTACTGGCCGCCTCTACTGTCTCGCCTGTCAATCTATGTCGTTCGTAGCAACCTGCACACCTTCGTCTTTGTAGTTTACCGTCTTCTTTCCTATCCAGCATTTGAAGAAAGTGTTGTGCTGGTGATGGCGGGACATTTTGACTTTGTTGTGACGAACCTGCAGTTGAATTTTGCTACACTATCCGATGAATCACTTTCATCCAATATTCTCCACAGCTGTTCGTCGGTAAACGCTTGTTTAAGGCTCATTTTACATAAAAAGAAGACAAAATTGTAACAACAGAACTCGACGAGTAAATGAGTGAATGATTTGAACTTCATCATCTGAAGTAAAAAAACCTTAAAATCTGTCAATGTCACTAGATATTTTTTGTTGCTAAACGGTAAAAAACGTAATAAAATGGATCACGTGTGGTAAAAAAAAATAGGGTATAAATATTTTATAACACAGAATTGTACCTGCCTATGTAATATATTACCTTCATAATAAACAATGTTCTATTATATTTGTAGATCTTTGACTGTCTTGGTACGAGTAGTCACTAGCCCATAAGTACCAGACTATCAGACTTACCAAGAGGTACCGTATCACGTGATACGGTACTGTAGAGGTCAGTCGCTTTACACAATAACAAAATGTTCAAACTTACTAACAAATGTTACTATTTTTCACCCATTTTGAAACCCTAATTTCTCACTAAATATGAGATTGACCAAACACATGCGGAAGGCTACTCTAATTAAATAGCTTGTCTGTTTTATCCAAAGATTGCAACGGGACTTTTCTACGGTTCACTATGTTTCACCAAAACTCCTTTTACAACAACCAACGTTTCATATACCTACTATTTATTTCACAAACTTACAACTTATTCCGCAAATGTTTTATTTTATAAACACTCACTTTACAAACATTCATTTGGCAAATACTTCACTTTACAAATGTTTTATGTGATAATTAATAACAATAATCATTCTTCATTTTGAGGTTGGTCTGTGGATGGGTGACCATAATTACAAATCGAGTTTCCTCCGTGCCTCGGAAAGCACGTTAAACCGTTGGTCCCGGCTGTCATTTGTAGATCTTTGACAGTCGTTACGAGTAGTCAGAAGCTAAAAGTCTGACATTCAGTCTTAGCACGGGGTATCGTATTACCCAGTTACTGGGTTGTGGAGGTCAGATAGGCAGTCGCTTCATGTAAAATATTGGTACTCAGCTGCATCCGGTTAGACTGGAAGCCGACCTCAAGATAGTTTGGGAAAAGGCTAGGCAGATGATGATGATGATGATGAATCATTTTTCATTTAAAATTTGATGCTTTTGGCAAAATCAGGTTAGATCTCTGACTTTCATTTTATAATAAATCTTCTAAACCAGTTACAAAGGGATCATGAGGGTACGTATAATATTATACGTAGAATACCTAGAATTAAAAGTTGACATACCTGACGGCGGACTTACTTATATTTAGGTTAAAAATTTAAAGTTATAATGTCAACGTGCAAAATGCCTACGATGACATGGTGCTGCAGGTTGATTACATAGAAGTGAAGCTATTGTGATAGCGTGTTCTGGTAGGTTTTTTTTTTGGGTAGATTCGATCCTTTTTAGTGTACGAGTTCCCCTAAAGTAATGGTAAATAATATCAATGTTTTGTAATAAAGCGTAGTCGACGTGGGCTCCTTTTTCTGACCTAACCTGTCCGATTCGGGGTGACCAAAATCGAAAAACAAGCTCGCTTCGCTCGCTCTTGAATCCTAAGTATTTGTTGTTTTATTAATTAAAATTACCCTATTGCCTAATTACTGTTGTTTTTTTTTACTTTTACTTTAGAAATGATGCATAACATTTTCATTTTTATTTTAAACGTTGGTTTACGAAATGACATGAATATAAAATAAATAAATTGTTTGTCAAATAATACGTTATCACATAAGTAAAGTTTTATCGGGTATTTTTTTTTATGAATTATTTGCTAAACTTGTTTTTGTAAAATGATGAAATGTCCCAACATGTTCTTGACAATCGTTGCTTGTTAAATGAAAATTTGCTAAATATTTTTTGGTGAAAAGGCAGGATACCTTATTCTACACAAACCTATGCAGTCTATCACAGGGATGTATCCTTAGCCCGCACTTAAAATCTAATTAAAGTAAACAATACATTGAACTATACCTACTTACAATGTTTTTGTAAAGAGTAAAAATTGTCCGTATCATTATTAAACATAACCTAACCTAACATTAACGATAATAATGGTTAAATCAGCGTCCGTAGGCTGGCTACGTTCCGGGGAACTCTTTGGAGAAACCGAAGGTTTTGTTTGTGCAATTATGGATGAAGTTATGATGACGAAGAACTACCGGAAATTTATTGTGAAGGATGGCACGGTTGACATATGTCGGGCATGCAACCGTCCGGGCGAATCAATCCATCACATTAACTCCGGGTGTTCTCGTCTAGCTAACGGATAATACTTGCATAGACACAACCTTGTAGCCTAGATTATCCATCAGCAACTTGCTCTGAAATACAGCCTTGTGGAATCGGAAGTGCCGTACTATAGGTATGTGCCCGACCCAGTTCTCGAAAATGGCAATATCACACTATATTGGGATCAACCCATCGTCACTGACAGAACTATTGTAGCCAATAAGCCCGATATAGTGGTGGTGGATCGATCAGAGCGGCGCGCAATGATTGTTGACATAACGGTTCCACATGACGAGAATCTCGTGAAGGCCAAGAAAGATAAACAAATCAAGTATATTGACTTGGCTCGCGAGGTTGTCGACATATGGCATGTTGACTCAGCGATCATTGTGCCGATAGTCGTATCAGCCAATGGCCTAATTGCCAAGAGCCTCGACCAATATCTGATGAGGCTCTCGTTAGGCAGTTGGATCAAGGGCTTGATTCAGAAAGTGGTACTCCTGGACACGGCTCGTATTGTTAGGAGGTTCCTTTCTCTGGACCCTGTTCCCGATACCGGTGGGCTACAATTTTTTATATTTTTAAATGTTTTTTTATTATTTATAAGAAATATTTAAAAAATCAAAATTATAAATATGAATAAAGGAGATAATGGTTATAAAAATTCACAAACCTAAAATTATCCTAATGATCTCTGACCACGCTTCTTAGGTTGACTTCCTCTGTACCGTTTGGTACCTTGTAGTACCGTCCATTAGTCAACCGCGTATATTTGAGAGGTTTGTGATCATGTCTGCTATCATATTTGATGATGAAGTCATTAGCATCAACAAAGACGTATGCCTTGCATCTTTGGCTGGTAGCACAGGAACACTTGTATCTGGTACCCACGGTGGTGGTAACGCCTCTAGAGAAAGTGTGGCCCTTAAACATGAGCAGCTGATTTCCACGCTCCAGGTTTATGTACTCTGCTGTAATTTTATAAACAAAGAATGTTAGGGGGAAGAAAACCAAAAAGTATTGACGACTTCAACAAAACACAATTTCTCAACAAAAAAAATTGCACGTGACATTTTTAGAGACCAAATCTATAAACATATCCATCTTAAGAAAAAAAATCCAGTCGCTTAGAATCATCATTCTCTTGCCCTTATTCCAATTCATGTTGGGGTCGGCGCAGCATATCTTCTTCTTCCATACTTCTCTATTACTCATCATCTCATCAGACACTTTCTTTCTTGCCATTTCATCTTTCACACAGTTCATCTATCGTCACTTTGAATGTCATGCCAAAAACAGTTGGCTTAGAAATAAAATGTAAACTGTAAAAATAAAACGCTGTTGCGCATTATTTTCTACATTTTATTCATCCACATCGATATCCTATTTTGTATACTAAAAGATACAAAGTAATCTTTTAATTACATTGGTTTTAATGATATACATCAGGATAATATAATTATAGATCGTCTGAATGTAATGTGTATGTAATGAATATGTAACTCCACGAATATCAAAAAGTATATTATGAATCCTACTTGTTAAATATTTTTCTAATTATCCTTCATTACAGAAATAAATAAGTTGTATTATTATTACATTACTAAGATAAGATCTGGGATTAGACTTAAGGGGGATGCGCCAGGGTCAACCGCGAACTTCAAATTTTCTTTTTCGAAGTATATTTGCAATTAGCAGATCAGTGACAAGTTGTTTGTTGACTAAAATAATAAATTCGCGGCCGTAATACTTCATCATCTGCCTAACGTTTTCCCAAACTATGTTGGGGTCGGCTTCCAGTCTAACCAGATGCAGCTGAGAACCAGTATTTTATATGAAGCGACTGCCTATCTGTACTGCACAACCCAATAACTGGGTAATACGATAACTCCTTGGTAAGACTGGATGTCAGACTTTTGGCTTCTGACTTCTCGTAACGTCTGTCAAAGATCTACAAATGACAGCCGGGACCAAATGCTTAACGTGCTTTCCGAGGCACGGAGGAAACTTTGTATGTAACTATGGACACCCATCCACGGAACAACCTAGGCAAGCACGGCTTAGCCTTAAATATCAGCCCGTGCGGCTGTAATTATTTAGCCACGAGCTCCTCGCGGCCGTATACGTATGTATGTATTTACAGAAATGTACTACTCTTTATAATTATGAATACAACCCCTTTAAGATTACTTAGTACCATTTGATGACTATTTCATGAAAAAGTCATTGAATGGATTAAATCAATTTAAGAAGATTTTATTGATGGTTATGACCCTGTAAAGTCATATTTGTTACGATCGCGAATCATAATCAACATACAACAAAACACTGACCAGGGCCTCAAGTCTGCTATTTTTATAAACATCGTCATTCCAACACGATCACTTTGTCATTTTTGCTAAAAGTTCGTAATCTGATAAATTCATTATGGTCTGTCAAATTCTATGCCATTTCTTTCAATGAAGTGTCAGTGGTTGACCATTGTCAAGTCATAATGACGCCATTATAATAGTAGATTACCAAACATGTCAAAATCAACAATTATGAAATCAATGATGGCCATTCTGACACTATTGTAATAGCAGACTTGAGGACCAGGTGGCCTACCATGACGTCCTAAACATTATTGTTTACTCCTTTTCCAGTGTGGGAAAGAGATGGCGCTAGACATCCTGTATAGCTCCGTCTCTTTCCCACACTGGAATACCGCGGGCTACCATGGCGCCTTCACCTTAATGTGGTTCAATATTGCTTAATATGACTAGTATATACTCTAATGAGTCGGAAGTATCTCCATCTAATAAAAATGACGTAGAAAAATGTTAATATCTGGAAAGAACAAGTACTAATAAGTTCCCGAAGAATATTACTAGTGTCGAAACACCATTCGTTTTTAGGTACTACCAGAACTAATCTTCTGGTACCTACCGTTACGCAACTTGGAATATTTAAGAGGTTCATGGTTATGGTTGGTGTTATATTTGACGATGTAGCCATTGGGTGTGATATGGGCGAAGGCCTTACAGTTCTTGGAGCTGGCACAAGAGCACTTGAACCTGGTGACACCGATAGAATTGGTATTATTCTTTGAGAAAGTATAGCCGTTAAACAGCAGCAACTTATTCCTCCAATAGTTTCCTCGGTCCAGAGTGATGAATTTTGCTGTAAATTGAATAAACACATATGTTAGTAAAGGTGGCACTAAACGGGCTTAATTTTTTCAATACTTAGCAAAATTTTTAATATGACGCAACCATAAACGTAGCCAAATATAAACGCTGTAAATAAAGAATATTGCAACACAAAGTTTTACCTGGGATTCATTTATATGATTTTAGGCACGCATCATTTAAGTTTCTCAAGGTTGTGTTTTAAAAAAAAACTGACAAAGGTTTAGGTAAAAGGGGGTCCATTATCTAAACTTTAGAAGTAAGAAGAATAAACAATTACCTACTGATTCGGGTTATTGCAAATAGTCTGAAAGAGAATAAATTTTTATTCAGCAAGATATACAGAATGTCTATTTTGTTCTATAAAGAGTACGAGAGTGATAGATAAATAAGTAGGTAAGTAACTAAAACACACACATTATATGAAATAATACAAACTACAAAACTTTAAAGCATGGTTGGCGCAGCGGCTGAGCGATCGTCTGCTGCGCTGCATGTCGCGGGTTCCATCCCCGTACGGAACAAATATTTGTATGACCTACAGATAGATGTTACTTTCCTAATTATTATTCTTCCTTCTAATAACTTTCACCCTTTTCCTTCTTTCACTTTTATTCTTTTCTTTTTTTATCTTATCTTTTTTTAAATGCGATCCGCGTCCTTCATGATACAAAACTGTGGTTTCATGGTTGTATTTCGTGCTACACTTGATGAAGACGTCATCAGCGCTGACATGGGCATAAGCCTTGAATTGCCCGGATATATAGCTGGAACAGGCGTAATGACTTCCACCTTTATACATCCGAGTGTTCTTAGAGAAGCTGTAGCCGTGGATGAGTAAGAGCTTTGTCTTTCCATGCTCAAAAGTTATGTTCTAGCTATGAATTGAATACACAACGTTATATTAATTACTTAGTTACCTCTAGTACGCCTACCAACTAGAAAATCTATTATAGCCACATCATATCATCAGTTATAGTTCCTCTATAGTCCACCTGCTATTGTATAAAACAAAAAATACATGTAATCAGAAAAATATCGACAAGTATCAACTAATATTTATAAAAGGAAAAAGAGTAACCGTTCAACAGCAGGAGCATAGAACCACGGAGCAGGAAAATGCAGTATGCCGTCAGTGCTGTGGACCAGACTTTTTTTAAAACAGAATATTTTGGTATTGTGACTAAAAAGTGATGAATATTAATGTTGATGGATGGTTCAGGATGGCCTAAGAAAAGATGGATGAAGTTAGTGAGGTAAAAGTAATGATAGCGAAGACGAAACAAGGATGGAACTAATTACGAAGAATAGAAGAAAAAGCTATTGCGCGAAACCAAGTAAAATTGGACAGGGACTAGAAGATATGAATTTTATCCAGCTCACAAGGATACACACCGTTACGATGATACTGAAGAAGCAGGCTTTATAATGTATTTATTAAAACTTTATGTACAAGTATAAAAAAAAACACTGTACAAAGGCGGACTTAACTTGCCTTGGGCATTTTCTACCAGTCTGCCTTAGGGTGACGCAGAGAGAAAACGTATAGTAGGTGCAGCATAACAATTGTATTATTATTTTTTAATATTTTGTCGATTGTATAGGTACAATAATTTACGTTAAAGTTCATCAAAATTAAGATGTTATGTTAGGCTGTTGTAGCTAAAAGTACAAAATACGTTTTTAATTTTATTAATACTGTAATAAAACAAAAACTTTCAAATAAAACTTTATATTTCAAAAAAACGAGATCATATGTCGGACGTATAATTTACATGCTAGCAATACCAGATTATTTTCATAGCATTTTGCACACTCACAGAGTAATTTATTTGTATCAAAATATAAGTACAGTCGACGAACTACATTACCTGACTTCTCTTACAAACACAAAGAGCGGGAGAGAGTCAAATAATACAGCACACTGACAAACTTTTGTTACAGGGGCCTACCTCCACCGCTTTTAACAGAATAAGTTTAAGGGCACCGGGGTAGCCCGCAATTTTAAAGGGCTCTGAATTATTTACCCTGCCTAAATTAAGCCATTTTAATATTTTTTCTAAGATGCGGCCACGCATGTAGACTATATTATGTAGTACTATTAGATAGCTAGTATCAATACAAACTAGTTTTGTATGAGACACAATCCTTTAAATTGTCACGTTTTCGAAATATGAGCTATCAAAGTTAAAATCCAATTACCGACGGCATCTTCAGTACAGCTTTAATTTTATTAGACACTCATAAAACCTATATTAATCGATAGCAGGCATCAATACAAACCAGAATCTAGTATGTGTAGTATGTGTTTTGTATAAGACACAATCCTCTAAGTCTGAAGTTTAGACTTGGTAACGTGACGCTTTAGACTAAAGTGTCACGTTTCCGAGATACTTATTACCTAGAATAGATTCTGACTTTCATAGCTTATATCACGAAAACGTGACGCTTTGGAAAAAATTGTCTCAAAAAAATAATTTGTATTGATGCCAACTATTGAATAATACAGTTTTTATGCGTGGCTAATAAAATTAAAGTTGCAAGTTGCAGATTACATCAGTGAATAGATTCTTACTTTGATAGCTTATAAATATCTCAAAAACGTGACGCTTTAGAAGATTTTATCACATACGAAACTAGTTTGTATTTATACCAGCTATTGATTAATAGAGGTCATATGATTCTGTATGGTGTCGGACGTAAAGAATGGCACCATCCCATATCTTCCTGTGGGTGTCGTAAGAGGCGACTAAGGGACTTACCAGAGAATGGGCAGCAGCGTTCTCTGTGCTTTTGTAACAACCGTACTGCGATCGCCAACCCGCCTGCCAAGCGTGGCGATTATGGCAAAACCCCCCTTCTTGGGGGAGGCGTATGTCCAGCAGTGGACGACTTTCGGCTGAAATGATGATGATGATGATATGCGTCGCCGCAACTTAGAGAAAATATTAAAATGGTGGAAATTGGCAGGCCACGCTTCATACAAAAATCTACCAACCTCTTTCTAACGTGTGTTTTACAATGTGAATCGCGACCGTAACAAATATGATTTTACAGAGTTATAATCATTAAGTTTATTTAATCCAACAGTGATTTTTTTAAAATGAAATAGTCATTGGATGGGATTAAATGAACTTAGAGAGTCGTATTATTGTAATGATCATAATTCTGTAAATACATACGTGTTACTGTTGCGATTCATATTTTGTTCAACAAACAGCACAAATTGCAAAAAAAAAAAATTTTTGCGATATCTGAATTCCGCGGGCTAGGCGGCGCTTTCATCTAAATCTTACATCAATGTGGGAATGAGATAGAGCTATTTATATATTTCTAGCTACACCTCTTTCGCAAATTTAAATAATACTTTCTACTAAAAGAGGTGACAATACAGTCCCTGAGCTTTAACAGAACCTGCAGGCTGAGTACATAATCATAACACACAATGGCAATGGCTTATCGTATCTGTAATTATTATATCGTTATTTCACTGACATTATAAGTTTCATTTAACACTTAAAACGGTATCTCAACACAAATGGGAAATATGAACTTATCAAACAATGGATTATTAATTTACTTCAAAATCCTGCGGATTGTGGTTGCAGACTTCCCAATTGCGGTTAAAACTGGTGTAATAAACCAATGTTTAAATAATAGAGCACCATAGCTTACAAATATATCTATTTCGAGATACTAATAAAACTTTTAAAATTCTCGTTGTATTAACACTAGGCGACACAATAGAAGCGCATTGCTGGATTTGCATCGCTCGGCTTAGCGCTGAGAGCTTAAATTACAACAGCGTATTTCTATTGAAAACGGACATATGTTTGTCATTAATGTCTTATGACTGAACTGTGCCTTTGGCAAAATTAAAGCAATTTTTTTTCTAGCGCTCTAAGACCAAAAGTGTTAAAAGTTTTCTCCTCGATAAAGGTGCAAAAGGAATTATTAATTGCAATTATAATCTACGAATATTTATCTAATTTTATTTGACTAGAATGATATTGACAAGGCTTTTCTATAATTTATTTCGACTAAGATATTGAGATCGTTAAGGTACAATTCTGAAATCGACCGCAACTGCAAACAGCAGCGGCAGACGCGGCAATGGCGCCGTATATGGAAACGTTTAAATACAAGGTGTAAAATAATAAACGCACGTCTCGTGTAGTGACTCAGACCATGATACCAAACAATCTTTGTTCTATGACTTTTGGAAATTAACTTTTTTTCGATTCTTACACATGTTAATCAGCTGATCACGTCAGTTTCTATAGAAAGTCAAATTTTTTGTTGCGAATTTCTAGAACTCTTAGAAAAAAAGTTGTTTAGTTTCATAGTCCGACTGACCACAGGAAAAGTTGTGCATATATTACTTATCACCATGTAAGTAAAGTGACATGAATACGACCGGGCTCGCCTTCAGAATTGTATTTTATTGAAACAGTTGCAATCAAACTGCCCAAAATTAACAAACGACGTAAAGAAAACTTTAATCCCAAGTGCTGAAGAGCTTGATTGCAACTGCCTATTATACTACCTAGGTATAAAACGTAATAAGCTCTATTATGTACGTATGCCGGTGACGAATACTTGTAGTACCCATGGCGATCAACCAAGTTATACAAAACCATTTTATGAGGATCTCTCATTGTTTGGAGAATCAGTAAGGACCAAAACTTGCCAGCTTCAACTATAAAATTAAGGATTAATATCCAAATAAAAATGGAGTGAAATAAAGTGAGAGACTAGTTCTGGGGAATCAGAAGTAGGATGGAGAGGGAGAAGGGATCAGAGACTAAACAAAAACATTCTCTTTTTACTGTAATTTACTGACATGATACACACATCAAAAGTGTCTAGGGATCAAGCATTTTTATGCGGATTTCTTGAGATTGAGATGTGGCTTTGTAATAAATTTATGATTTTATAAATTTATATGGATCCTTTTTGGTGCATTTCATAATTTGAATCAGGAACTGTGAATCAAATTCGAGTAAAAGATGAAAATCTGCTGTCAATATTTTCTCTATAAAAACATACAACGCATTGAAGACATTATTAGTGCTACTGTTTCCCTACTACTGATTAAAACCAACGTTATTATGGAGCGGCGACGTCATTTAAGCAGGGAAGAAATGCTCAGAGCCGTGGGAATGATAGAAGCTGGTTCCCGGCAACGTACTGTGGCTTTAGCTCTGAATACAAGTCAGAGTGTTATCAGTCGACTTTGGACACGTTACCGAAGCACTGGTACCGTGGCTGAGCGCCATGGAGGACGGTATCGCTGCACCACACGGAGACAAGACCGATACATTCAAATCTTAACTCGAAGAGCTCCAACAATAACCGCCATGATGTTAGCCGTGAGGCTTCATCACTCTTCAGGGAACTTAATTAGCGACCAAACAGTCAGAAACCGCTTGCATGAAGTGAACCTTCATTCCCGAAGACCGCTACGGGTACCACCTATAGCAATGCACAATCGTAGGATTCGATATCAATGGGCTCTTGAACACAGAAATTGGACAGAAGAACAATGGCGTTTCGTGTGCTTTTCTGATGAGTCTCGTTTTGGTATGAGACCGGATACAAGACGTATACGACACTGGAGAACCCCTGGACGCCAACAGCGATTAAAATCCTGCCAGGAAGTCCATCCTTATAGTGGTGGAACCATCATGGTATGGGCGGGTATTTGGATCGGCGGAAGAACTGAGTTGATTTGGATCAGAGGCAACCTCAACGCTCAAATTTATGCTGAGACGATTGTATCAGACGTCATCGTTCCTCTACAAGTGCAAATCGGTCCCTTATTTCAGTTAATGCATGATAATGCACGACCGCACACCGCAAGAGTTGTAAGACAGACTCTCGCCGCAGCTAACATCAATGTCCTGCCCTGGCCTGCTCAGTCGCCAGACTTGAACCCGATTGAGCATGCATGGGATATGCTACAGAGAAGAGCTCTGCCGAATATGGAGGGTATCCAGTCGCAAGAAGACCTTTTTTTGTTGTTGCAACGAACATGGGCGGCCATTCCACAGCGTGATTTGGATGAACTCATTTTGAGTATGCCAAACCGATGTTCTTGTGTTGTTAGTGTTCGCGGTAGAAACACGGATTATTAATTGTTTAAGTTACCCAATAAAATTTTAAAGAAAACTGTTATTTCAGTCTTTTTTTCGAACTTTAATGTTAGTGGTTCAAATGTCAAAAATCCCTTTATTAGAAAATGGCAAATTTCTTTATTAATGCAAAGGTGACTTGGTTTATCGTTACTGTGACAAACGAAAACACTTTATTTGATGAATCCTTAAAGAAAATTTTAATTAATATCAATCAGGAGAAAAGTTATTGCAAAAATATATGTTGATCCCTAGACACTTTTGATGTGTGTAGTTTTGTATCTCTGATTAATGTAATGTGTGCAAGCCGGAAACTTTTGGACCTTTCCAAGTATACAAAGCGAGGCCATTATATGTATACTGGGAATGTTTAGTTTAATGTGTCGCCATGTGTACTTGCCAACGTTCGGAGAAGTCGCGGTCATAAAAGGTGCGTGCGAGAAGACAAGAGACTCACCTGAAATTAAGTACTTAATCTTCACCGTCCTACTCTCACGTTTTATGACCGTGAATGCCACGAGTATTGGCGTGTAGTAAAACTATACATTAAACTCTTATAATCTAAAGATCACTTATTATTCAGCTTCAGTATAAACCGGATGACACTCTTAAAAAGAACTACTTTAATTACAGTTATCGACGATCAAAAGCAGTAAACTTAATTTTTTTCAACATTTTTTTTTTTAGTAAGCTCTAGCGATAGACGTTGACGTAAGGGACCAAACATTAAGATATATTGGTATGAATTATGACTAAGGTTTGATATTAACAACCTTTGCATTGTTAATGTATGCCAATAATATTAAAATATACCCATACCTATCAACTCCTAAAAGATAAAAAATTATAATAGACATTTTGTGGACGACAGAAACAATAGGATGTACAGGAGAAATAAGGCTTCAGATGAAGGAGGTGTGCGAAAGAGTTAATTCTGAGGACAGAATTAACTCTTTCATCACTTCTACGAGTGTTACTCCAAAACGATAGGCGACATACTTCGAGGATAACAAATTCTATCTTTTAGGGCTTCCGTAGACGGTCTACATTCAGACGGCAAGCTAGCGTTCAAAATAGTTTCCAGTTGACATTACTGCCGAGATAATTTGCAAACGTATAGTAGAACCCTCTCAGGCACCGACGATCTTGAGAGAATGGCTGGTAGCAGCTAAATAAAATTAGCCAGGATCGAGTTAAATAGCGAGACGACATAGTCAATAACTGTATGGTCTGTGTACAGTCGGTGTGCAGTTTTAATTAGGTTAGTGGACAACGTTACGTGAAATCTTAATTGTCCGTTGTCCCCGTTGCCCATATGTACATAACGGGGACAACGGTATGGAATCATATGACGTTCTGATGTCCCCGTGACGGGGACACAAATTACGGGGACAACGGGAATACAGGGTTTTATTTTTGTCAACTGCACAAAAACTATGATTTAGCAGACATCTTGCAATCCAAACACAGATCGCCTACATTCCATTTTTAAGAAACAGTTCCTTTACTTACTACAACTGCATGAACACAACTTAAATGTTTTCGTCAACTACAGCTTTTCGTTGTTTTCTTTTTACTGGAGTACAAAAAGGAGTGTGCGTGTGCTGCATATTACTTCTAACTATTGTCATATCGTCAGCCAAGTGCAGATAGGCCTTGCATTTATGCCATCGGTTCTTAGTGCAGCCCCATCGGAAGCCATTCTTCGTTTTCGCCTGCTTGTAATAAGTGTAGTCATGAAAGATCAGCCTCTCCTTCCCTCTGGTCGTCATGAATATGTTAACTGAAATTGTATTACATTAGCATTTGCTAGACGCCATTATAAATAAAATTAATAGAAAAAAAAAGCACAACTGCGGCTGTCTACTTCTATTTTTATTACAGAGCATATGGATCTGTCGTAGAAATAAAATGCTGAACTGAAAAAAGTTGCAATTACTTTTATTATCCTTTATGAATATGTTGATTTTACTAATTCAGTAAAGATAATTATTAACTTAAGTACATAGGTACGCCAAACAAGTGCTTTGGTAGTAGAGTTGTGCCAGCCTGATATGTACAATACAAAACTACTACTAAAATTAATTAATTAAATAAAAAACTTCACACGTGCTTTGGACTTTTTCTCCAATGAGATGTGGTCTTTAGAAAAAAAAAATAAAGACAAAATCATAGCCTACAATATAATCCCATTTTATTCTTATGGAGTGGTCTTGCAGGATGTAGATGTTCATGTTCAGAAATATAGATGACATTCATTTTACAATCCAGATGGATGTATGCCCTGCATTTTGAGGAGTTGGTACAGGACCACCTTCTGCTCTTCCCTTGGCCGACAGACCATCTCCTATAATACGTGTAGCCGTTGAAAATATACAGCTCCTTGCCGCCTACAAGCCTAACCAATTCACCTGTTGGATTTGAAGTTGGATTAGGTTTTGTTTTAACGTTATTGTTATGAGACTCGCAGACTAAGGAAGCATGGCACAAAGGTATGAGGCTTTCAATCAGTAGTGGTTGGAACTGGCTGCCAATCATGATGATGATGATAATCATGGTAATCATTTATTGGAGGTGAGCGCCATTTTTTCTTGATATTCCGACATACAAAGACAACACCAAAAAAACCATCTATAAGTACGACTTGGAGCCAGTTACTTATTGACACATGACATCTTATAATAGTTTTTAAATTAGGTAGGTATCTACATGTAATCGTTTATTTTGAACTTAATAAATGTGAACATCAAGTCATTTTATTCAATACATTGATATGAATATTTAATTCAAATAATATTCATCTTTGACATTTATCACATTGAGACGAGATCAAAACTAGACTACTCTAAAGAAGGGTTTACATCCTAACATATTTCCCAGAAGATGATTGATAGAACTTGGTAGGCGGATGATCATGTTCGTGGTTCCTGTATACAATTATATTATCTTGGTTGAGCAACAAGAAGACTTTGCAGTAAGCCTTGTTGCAGCACCAGCGGTCTCCCCATTTGGTAGGAGGTGGCTTCTTGTAGAAAGGGTACCCGTCTACGAGTAGTAATTTTCTACCATTCATTAATTCTATTAGCTGCAGATTTCCGCTCCCATCTGAAACAGCCGATTACCCAATTCCAGAAACAAATAACGGAAACTGCTCTTACTTCTTTACCTTGGTAATATTTTTGTACTTACCTATTTCAATGGTGGGTGAGACGAAATTACTTTTAGCTTATATTCCTTGTTTTATTTACTTCCTTGTCAGTTTCGAACATGTGTGTGTTTGTAATTATATTTTTAAGTAAAACTTAATGCTCTCTCTCTAAAAGCAAAATATTTTTCTACTATTTAGTAGGAATGGTAAGGTGATCTTGAAATATGAATTATGGTTTAACATAAGTAACTTGTAAGGTTCCAAAGTAATGATCGATTACTTTTGGTGGTAAAAGTTTTAATTCAATAATTAAGAAATCATACAAAAGTAGAACGATGTAAAATTACAGAGTAATTATTAGTAATACAGGTAATAAATTTGCGGGATTATTGTATGATTATTATGGTTAAGCATAGAAACAATTCGATATTGTTTAAAAAAAAAAACACAATTCCAGTTTCAGTACTGAGGCTTGACAAAAGACTCTTTTCTACAAAAATACTACTAGTAGTTATCTAATAATAGGTATAAAAAGATATAAAAAAAGAAAACAACTACAACTAACTTCGTATACAATCATTTTGGTTACAGTCTTGAATTCAGCGAATGTTTCAAATAATTAAAAATGAGATCCAAAAAAAAAGCCATATTATCACAAAAATCAAGCTTGCAGTCTTAGAGTACTAATAAATTTCTCCACTAGTTTACGACACGAATATTTAGGTAATTACTTACCACTATTTTTATTATAGGAATATGCTCTATTATATGGTTTTTAATATGATTATGTCTATCAAAAGTTAAGAGTGTTGAAAACTGTAGTCTTTTGAATTTTGTAAAGCATTTGATTTTGTATAGGCTATCGGTAACATTTACCCGAGTTGATGGGAAATATTACCCCCAGTTCACAGAAATATAAGCTCAAGTTTACTACGCAATATTATATACAAGGTGTTGTTTTGCATCCTCGTCAAAATTCAGGATGTTGTCACAAAAGACATAAATAATTAATATAAATTACGGTACCTAGTATATTATTAAAAAACACTGCGTTTTTTTGTTGTTTAAATTTGTCAATATTTCAGAATAACCCCCTTAACGTGGTTTAGGGCTTATAAAATTATCGAAAAAACGTATGAGGTTTTTTGTTTGTGTGTAAACGACGTTATAAGGAGGGGATCAGACGGCCCGTGTTTAAAACACGGGTGGTTCACAGTTACCGATTTCAGTAAATAAATAAAAAAAAGAAAATTACCTACTCATTTTATTATTGATTCGGGTCGAGAATCATTAGCATAGTTACCTCCTAGAATTTGACGAGGTTGCAAAACAACACCTTGTATAACCATTGGAAAAAAAAACAATACTCGTATCCCCGCGAGCAAAATAAAAATGGGAGTTTCACAGGGTATATTCTTTGCCCATGTTTATTTTGTTTTCAGTAGTATGGTAAGGTCGTATCATATTATCTTATCCGATAAATCATTTATGAAAGTTAAATATTGTTGAATGGTTTAGCATGAAAAGCAGTCTAAAGAAGTTATCTACTTATGATCTCAAACCACAGCTACATCGTAATAGTTACCTCTACAAGACAGCTTCATTTTTAAAAGGCTATGAAGCATGTATACTAATTTATTTTACATTGGAAAAATACGTTTTCTATGTCATTCAAACACGGCTTATCAAAATTACGGATATGTTTAGAAAAATAGACACAAATGTAAGATACGTATTTTCACAAATCTAGATATCTTAGTTGCTAAATGCAAGAATATATTCTACAACTAATCTACAAACTATAAAATGCTTGTTCGATCACAATTATAATACTGGATAACGTTATCGAAAGGTAAACAAAAATATCACACAAGTAATTACAAAAAATAAACTTAAACGTTGATGTTACTTCTAATTTTAAGGACACGTTAAGTAAAAGGCACTTATTCAATGAAAGATAACAATCTTAATTTCTACCGCGAAATAACCATGCGGGTTTACCTAGGTAAGATAATGGCTACATGATTAGGGCTGAGCTAAAACCTACGAGCAACGTAAGTAATTACTAACAATACATTTCATGTGGTTATATTTATCACAAGTATGAAATAGTTTGTTTTTCCCACTCGCTGGACAAACAGTGAGACGGCAAAAACATTAATTTTTCGTAAGAGTAGCGATCAGTGCAATAATGGTAGATCCTAGAACGAAGGCTAAAGCTTAATTTATAGGAACCAATCAATTTTAATAAAACAAAAGAGATCTTTAATTAGAACAAAAATAGCAATAATGCTGATATGCCAGTGAAGCACAAAGTATGGCGTCCCTAATTTAAACGGACTATTTTTCACATTCAAAAGTTTAAAAATCATGTAAGGATAACGCAGCGAATACACCATCAGCTAACTGAAAGAATGCGATACAAACATTGAAAACTAATTACATTTTACATTTCCATAAAACTAAACTACAAAAGATTGATCGCTTAATTGCTTTACGTGGTACATTTGTTCGTTGTCACTTTCGTGACTGATGATTATTTTAGCAGTTTCCAAAACTAGTTTATGACGTTCTAACAGATATACTCTACTGCCGAACAAACCAGCTCAAGGTTTAACCATCAATAGTGTCAGACACATTTGCCAAATCTGACATTAAACCTGTTTAAATACTCGGCAAGGTTTGACGTTTAATCTTTGACAAGGATCTTTTTAGGCGCGTTACCAAAACAACTCTCGCCATCCACGCCGACCCTTACTTTTCCCAATCTAATTTTGAGTAAATTTCTCTTTTTATTACCAACAGTACTTCCTGTCGATATTATTCAAGGCCTAAAGGATCCAGTAGATGTACTGGTAGAGAAGAATACTACTTAATGGTGGTGGACAATAGTGGACACTATTGCCACCTCATTTAGGCACTTTACACTAAGAGTCTAATAAGTGCCAAAGACACTATGAGCTGCCAAATAATTTTGAAACGGAGCCAAAGCACGGTAATCATTCATGTTAGTGCTAGTATTTTGTCCTGATATCGGAGTCTCTTGTATGGCATCTTTCTTCACAAGTTTGGGGACGGGTATCTTCATTTCTTTCCTCGAGCTCGGAGGATGGCTGTGGTAGATGTTGGCTTTCAGGACTTCAAGTCTGTCAGTGATGATGAGGTGTGCCTTGCATTTCCACTTGGAACCATAGGCTGTGCAGCTCCAGCGATGGGCGTTGGTTCTGGCTTTAAGATGCTTGTAGAAAGTAAAGTTGTTCAGACGAAGGTTGATCCTACCGCTTGGACGAAGGTAGAACTCGACTGTTGGAAAAACATTTTGGGTTAGTTACAAGGAGTTTTGAATAACAATAGTGTGACACGTAATAAGAATTGCTTTATTGTCAGATCGTGGATGATTTCGTTTTCGATGTCTAACTAGGCAATTGTTTTGGCAGTAGAGGGTTTAGACACACTTCTTGCACCTTAAGTTCCAAGTAATAAATAATACGTAATCTTTCTCACATAAGCATACAATTTAATTAAGGTTACAGATCTCGAAAGAAGATTAATAAAAAGAAGATAAAACGAAGTTACTTAAATTTGATTTTAATAAGCGATACTTTAAATACAAAACTGTATTTAATTTTAATACATTTCTCTATATTCTAAATTAGGTTAATCACATAAAGGCATTATTTAGTTACATGTTGTGTTTCTACATTCATTTAAGGGTGATCTCGACTTGTTCGCAAAGAATCGTGAACGACTGCCATTTGAGCTTGGTCTATAGCGAATACAGGCTGAAGAGCAAGCTTGGCCTATTTGAGCTTTCGCTCACTGCGACTTTTTACAGCGATGCAAAAGTACTGAACCTTCGCACTCCTCTCTTCGTTCCCCCGATGTCGCCAAACGAAAACGGTTTGCATCGCTTCCTGTCGTGTGTTGCATATGCGACTAACGCGCGATGCAGAAGCGTGTATACGAGACGCACAATGGCATCGGCATCGCTAGAAAAAGGCGCCGTGGGCAAAGAACCTTAAGGACTTTACAAAAGACAGCGCGTGAAAGTGTTGTTCAGCCTTAACACACCATGAGATAGATTTATTTTTAGATACTTCTAAACACGATTTCGTACATTGATCTAATGCTTAACATATTGCAACCACTACTTCTTCACCTACTTTTCTTAAAACGAATAAATTATTATCTTAATATTACTTTTCGTTGATGAAATGAATAACTTGATAATTCGAGGTTTTAAAATGTTTTTTTAAATAAACGGAACATTCTCATTTTTGTCTTTATGATAAAATGCTTATTGTTTGTGGTGTCTTTTTTTCTTTAAAATAGGAACTCTGTCTTCCAACTGTTAGCACTGTCAAATAAAAAAAAGTAAAATACTCGGCGAGATATCTCCTTAGATCAAATTTCACAAAGGAAACTGAACGAATCAGCAGATGTAAACCGAGTTCAAGACCTGCCATCAATGTTGTGGCATTATTGACAGCAATTGAACTAGGATGAGTTGATCACAGTCAGTTTCATTGGTGATATCCGCCCTTTACTATCTAACTTTACATTGCCAGGCCTCGCATGGAATGAAAAGTTACAGTAATTTTATATCTGAAATAAAAGCTGGATATCTTGATAAGCTACAATATGTTCTGCAAAACAATCCTTTAGGAACCGGTTTTAAGTCGGTTTCTGGATGAACATATAGATTAGGTAGTCAGCTATACAGGGTTATTGGAAAACACCATCAACCTCTTAAGAGGTCATTCTACTCATCATTATGAACAACTTTTGCTATGAGACCAAACCCGAAATCGGGAAAAAAAATCAGCTGTTCCCTACATTTTGACGAGTTATGTGAACATAAAGTACGGAACAGCTGATTTTAGATTTGGTCCCATAGTAAATGTTGTTCATAATGATGAGTAGAACGACCTCTTTAGAGGTTGTTGGTGTTTTATCAATAACCCTGTATATATTGTCAATAATGTCTAATGTCTTAGTTATATTTGTATGCTCACAAGTTATTCACTTCCATCTACAATTATTATTTAACACTTCAACATCCATCTTAACACAAATTATAGTTAATTTATTATTAATTAAAATTATCAAGCTGCAGTACTATTCTTATCAAATGAGTCGACTCGGGAACATAACTAGTGCGACAAAATTTTATCGTTACATTATTTCACAACTTAACAAGAAATAGACTATGTTAAACACGGATAAATCGATCGATCGATAGTCGACACGAGATATTGCAACGTCTATTCGTGCGTGCAGGGCAAAAAAAAACCGGCCAAGTGCGATTCGGAATCGCGCACGAAGGGTTCCGTACCATTATTTATAAAAACGAGCAAAAAAATCACTTTTTTGTATAGGAGCACCCTTAAATATTTATTTTATTCTGTTTTTAGTATTTGTTGTTATAGCGGCAACAGAAATACATAATCTGTAGAAATTTCAACTGTCTAACGGTCACGGTTCATGAGATACAGCCTGGTGACAGACAGACGCACGGATAGCGAAGTCCGGTACCGCCGTTTGACCCTTTGGGTACGGAACCCTAAAAACACATTTTACATTTCATTACATAGAATTCTGGCAAGATATTCATTTAGCTAGATAAAACATAACAGACAACATCACGCATTGTAATCTGCGAAGGGTTAGGCAGAGGTGTACCTAACTCTACACCCACATTTCGCCACTTATGTTTCATCATCATCATCATTTCAGCCCAAAAGACGTCCACTGCTGGACATAGGCCTCCCCCAAGTGTCGCCACGTTGACATTTTGAGGGGTTTTGCCATAGTCGCCACGCTTGGCAGGCGGGTTGGCGATCGCAGTACGGTTGTTACAAAAGCACAGAGAACGCTGCTGCCCATTCTCTGGCAAATCCCTTAGTCGCCTCTTACGACACCCACGGGAAGATATGGGATGGTGCTATTCTTAACGTCCGACACCATACAGACCAGTTATGTTTATGTCCCATATAATAGGGGGCGAGACTATTGCCTTCAGCCGGGCACAAATCCAGACTCCGTGGTACTGAGAAATTCCTGATAGAAAAACACAATAAAAATTTTCTTGTTCTAGGAATTGAACCCTTGGACCTCGTGCTCAGCTATCGCGTTTGCGACCACAGATCCAACGAGGCAGTCACCAGCAGTAGCTAGATAAAAACAGATATTCCTCTTTATACTCTTCAGTGAGTCCTGAAGGCGATTTTCCCTAAAAAAACCGAATTCAATCGTCACATTTAAAACCGTGTTCAAGAATAACACCGTCGTTCCACAACAATGATGACCAGTGATCGTAGTAAGTAGATTGAATTGGGGTCATTGATCCGAAACGTATATATTAATATGGACATTCCTCCGGAATTGGTTGATATAAGTGCAATTATTGATAAAAAGTTGTGGGCATAAAAAGGCTTTTGATACTTTCCTTTTAATTCTGTATGGTGTCGGACGTAAAGAATAGCACCATCCCATATCTACCCGTGGGTGTCGTAAGAGGCGACTAAGGGACTTGCCAGAGAATGGGCAGCAGCGTTCTCTGTGCTTTTGTAACAACCGTACTGCGATCGCCAACCCGCCTGCCAAGCGTGGCGATTATGGCAAAACCCCCCTTTTTGGGGGAGGCCTATGTCCAGCAGTGGACGTCTTTCGGCTGAAATGATAATGATGATGATGATGACCTTCCTTTAAAGTTTGAATTGAGTAGTACACTACCAACATTAACAATATTTAATTGAATCCGGAAATACTGGAATTACTTTCCGGAAAAATGGCTTATCCATGTTATTCTTTCTGTGTGCATTTATGATACAAGTACCATAAATCAATCTACATACTCCGATCACTAATGATGACATTGACAGATGTTGAACGTGGTTTAGATGTCCTGATCGTGGTCAGTTTCATTAGCGAAATACGCTCAAACTTTCCTATATTTCTTAAATCTCACCTTTACCTTTCTTAGCTTGACCGAAAACTTAAATAAGTAATACTATAAACTAAATAATTTCGTCTAATACTTTCTGCATTATATTGTTTCTTTAAAATAACATGCATTTTCTGTTTGAACTAAACCTAAGCGGAGTATTGAGATCGAATCAATTTTAAAATCTTGATGTAAATATTGCAAAAAAAAATTAAGTAAATAAAGATATATAATATAATCTTTAACTAGTAATAAAAAAGCATTACTTATTTGTAAATAATTAGTTACACGCGAATTCGAGACATCTGTTAATACAAAATAGGCTAACATCATCCCTAAACTATAGAATATATACTACACACAACTATATACTTATACAACATCTAATGTTGAACACTTTATTCGTGCATTGAAGGTTTTCTGTTTAAAATTAACCATAAAGAAACTTCTGGACCCTAAGATTGTCTAAGGCTTAAAGTCCTTGAAACCCAACTGTCGTCTTATTCAGGAGGCTGTTCAGGCCCCTTATTCACAAACCCTCGGTTTCGATTTCGATTCGGAAACTCATATATCTGTCTCGCTCGCTTTCGTAATGCCAAAACAAGATAGACATACGACTTATTGAATCGAAATCGAGCGTTTGTGGATACGGGGGCTGATGTAGACGACGAGGTTCGTACGTTTAGTACAATCGCGTCTTAAATTAAATCGTTATATTTCAATATATTGCTATCAACATGCTAATAACCCTAGATTCTAAAACACGATATAATATTCATAAGGACATACAATTCGGTTTAACTATGAAGCGGGCGAATGACGTAAGAGCAAAGACGCGTACGCACGGGGCGGCCAGACAAGAATACAAAACCAGTTAATACGGATCTCTCATTGTTCGGGAAATCTATACAAAGCAAGGCCACGTTAAACTGGAAATTTATAGCTTGATGTATGGGCCAGCAAGCTACACCCGAAACTGTAAAATTTTCCCAATCTTCCTTGAACCTAATTTTTTAACAATAAAGTTGAAAATTTGTTAAAGAAATTTGACAGATTGTTGTAGCTTGTGCTGCTGTGTCCTAGCGCCTGTACTTTAACTCGACGACCCTTTTGGCCCGCCCATGTTTCTCTCTAAAAGTTCGGGTACTTGGGGCGACATGGACAAAAAAAAGAGATCTTCAGTTCGGGTACTTGGTGCGATATGGACAAAAAAAAAGATCTTCGAGCTATAAGTACGCGTACTTGCCAGTCTTTCGCTCATTTTAGTTTGTATTCATGTTTATGATTATATAAAGGCATCCGAAAATCAGAAACCAGCACGCCCTTTGATGCTGGCAATTTTTAGTGCTAGTGGGTTAAGTGCTTCTTTATCCAAATTATTTCTTTTATTCTGAAACAATAACATGTGTTATACATTTTTTGCTTTAAATTTATAGATATCGTAGCAAATGCAAGAAGTTCTACACAAGGCCCGTTTGCACTACAAATCAATAAACGCATTTAACGCTTAACGTGTTTTCGCTAAAACATCTTTCTGTCTAGTGTTTGAAGATGAAAGATACCAAACGATGGTTTCAATTAGCTTAGCGTTACACATTTAGTGAGTGTGGTGCAAGCGGCCCTAACACCATCGTTTAGTTTTGTATGTTGCATTCAAAATCAAAGGTAATTCGGGAAAAAAGCCAGAGCGATGCGGCAGCAACTTTAAAAAAAATGCAGCAACTTACGACGTTGTTCCTCTTCTGATTCTTAGTACTCTTCCAAGAGTACGTCGAAGGAGGATGAGTGTGTTGCGTAAAAGCTCTAACCACGAACATATCATTAGTCACGTGCAAGAATCCTCGGCAAGACCTGGAACCCATCTGTGTGCAGCTCCAGCGGAAGCCATCCCTCAAGATCTTGTGCTGGTAGTAGGTATATCCTTCAAGCATCAGCAGGTCCTTCCCGTTCCGGCCTTTTACTAGGAGTACTGAAAACAGAGGATGTGTCAACTGCTGTAGAAAAACAAATGAAATTATTAGGCTAGATTTTATTTGGATACTGGATCGGCGAACTTCTGTAGCCCTTTGATTTTCATTACGAGAAATACAGGCATGGACATCGTGAGTAGGTCTGTTTTGGTGCAAATTAGGTACTTGGTTAGTTTTTTTTTTGGAAAAGTTCGTTCTAGAACGAAAGTAAGAACAGAAACTTACCTGACCATATTACGTTAGTTCTGTTAATATAGGGGTACGAAAAATAAAATATTTACGACAATTTCGACATTTTATTACTACACGACATTCCATCGGCCAATGGGCTTCGGACAAGAAAACTTTTACTATTTACCTAGGTTGAAGATCCCTATTTTATAATCTTTTTGGTTCTAATTACCTACTATGATTATATTTATATTATATTTATAAATATCGGGAACCCAAAACAAAAAAAAAACATGGTAAATATCCCATTACAAGTGTCATTGATATGATTATATTGTTAATCATTTTAAATGACACATTTTTTACTATAAGCTTTTAATCTGACATAGGTAGTCACTAACACTATCAATAACACTAGAAACGGGATATTTACCATGTTTACTATTTGTTTTGAGTTCCCGATATTACGGCGCCGTTGCAAACGCCATAGGGTTCCCTACTCGAAATCGAATGACGTTAAATGAAATAACACTTGCTCGAAAATGTTACCTCATGCTGAGGTGCTGCTTTCTATGTGAATCGCTTCTCGCCCGATGTGAAGCGTTGATGCAGATCTGATGAATTTCCTTTTCTAGTTTCATTAGGACATGAATTCTTTCACGAAGTCGTGTTTTGGTGCATATTTCTTCACCCTGCTTTTCAATGGTGCACACCATTTACAATTTCTCTTTTTTTACATTTTACGATTTCTCTGTAGCATTATGAGTGTTTTCTTTAAGATTATGCGACTCTCAGTTGCAGAATTACAAGAACAAGCACATTTTAAACAATGAAGGTATCTTTTGCCTTAACTTTAATCACTGACAAACAGACTACCCCCCAAAAATTCAAATTTAGAAACGTTTCCCATCCCTATCTATGACCTTAAAGTTAATATCTACATTCCCATATTGACATATTTCCCACTTTTGCTTGTCATGTACTTAGTGGGTGGGTGAGTATGACTCCCGTGTTGTTCAATGACTGTTCCTCGCTCATCCAAGACTAGGTAGGCTCCACATCTTCTCGACGAATGCTTGGGGCATTGCCATCGGGAGCGGCCCGACTTTTGAACATAATGCTTAAAGTAAGTAAATTGGTTGAACATTGCGAATGTTTTATCTGTTTCTGTTACGATGAATTTGGCTGCAAAAATGGTTATTTTTTGTTGTAAATAAAGTTACAAGTATTTATTCATAAACATCAATATTATTGTTACAACAAACATACAAAACTAAAAGTAAATATTTACATAAACTGACTTAAAAACAACAGGACGTTTAGGCGTAATAAATAATTAGGATTTTATTTCAAAATAATATCAACATGCAAACGCAGATCCAGACGATGTTTAAAACGTATGTTTTCTCATGGATGACAACTGATAAAAAGTCCATAAATCTGCACAGGAAAATAATCTTATAAAAAATTATTTGCACGACATGTAAACATTCTATTTTGTAGTCAGACTTTTTGCACAAATTCTGATGAGATTCTGCTTTCAATTGGTTCTAGTGACAATCCGTTTCGACCAACGATAAATCTGTCGGCCCATCATTATGAACTACCTTCGATTATAATATTAACTCGTTCTCGTCTAAGGCTTGATACAAGACCATTTTGTAGACCTGTGATATTTTCTTTTTTCTCCTTTTCTATTTGTAATCGGTCGTTAGACCATAAGCGAATTTGTTCCAGCTAATATAGCGTTGTGGTGGAGTAGCCAGAGTTGCGCCTCCCACTTATAGAAGGTGGTTCCTCTTCAGCCTGTTTACCACAGCTGTCGGGTTTAACAGTTCAGTTACTAGTGGGTTAGGTTACATGGTTTGGCGTGCCTTGTGTTGAAATTTGTACCACTCGATTTTAAAGTTTACTGGCGGCAGTTGTAGGTAGTTCTGGATTTCGTTATTTCTAGTAAACCAGGTGCATTTATTATTACTCTTAATATGCCATTTTGAATCCTTTGCAGGCAAAGAATGTTGGATTTGCTGGCTACGCCCCACAATTGGATTCCATATGTCCAGATTGGATTAAGTACCGAGTTGTAGATGAGTAGCTTGTTGTCCCTACAGAGAGTACCGAATTTCTTCCCATAAGCCAATAGCTAACGTGTGCAGTTGTGCACCGAACATTCCCAGCGAGCCCCAAACTTGGCTTTCTTTTGTCTGCTTTATGCAAATCGTTTTAAGTCATAAGATGGAAAAGTGGTCGACAGTCAGTGAACTCGGTAGTACACTACAGTTCAAAGGTTCTTAGGGCGAATAGTTTGTGATTGCTATTATGTTCTAGCATGAGTTGCAGGGAACAAAATACGATTTATTAGATATTATGGCTACTCAACGGTGATTTGAGTTATTTAAGGTTCAATTCTCGGCCCTTTCCTGTTTCTTGTTTATTTTAATGATCTCCCTGATATGATGACCAAATTTTCGGATAAAATTCTATTTGCTGATGACACTTCGCTAATTTTTACAATTGATAGAAAAGATACGGACGTCTTACATGTCAACGAAAGCCTAACTATTCTCTCAAAATCGTTCGCAGCCAACAATCTTTTACTGAATACGAACAAAACAAAATGTCTTAAGTTTTCTGTACTAAATGTACCACAACGTGACCTAAATTTAAATCTGGACGGCAAAAACCTTGATGTTATAGCGGAAACGGTATTCTTGGGGATTACTATACTTTCAAAGCTGCAGTGGGCGCGCACATTAGAAATCTTTCGGGAAGGTTAAGCTCAGCTGCCTATTCAGTTAGGAAAATAAGGCAGTTACCTAACTGATGTACATACTACGCTTATTTCCATAGTCTTATGTCCTATGGCATTCTGCTGTGGGGATCGGCAGCAGACGTTGTTTCAATTTTCATACCATAAAAGAGGGCAGTCCGCGCCACCTATAAAATGGGTCCTCGTGAGTCTCTCAGAGAAAAACTTTAAGAAATCGATATACAGACTGCCTTCACTTTATATTTTAGAATGTATTTTATTTGTCCGCAAAAACCGAGGGCTTTTCAAAATTAGAAGCAACTTCCATAATATAAACACAAGCAGTAAACACGAAATTGTAATACCCAAATTCAGATTAACTAAAACTAGCAAGTCATTTCTTACAAACAGTATACGGTTTTATATATCGGTTTTATAATAAGTTGCCGGAGTCAGTTACATGACTGACCGATGGAAAGTTTAAATTTTTTTTTTTTGCAAAAAGAAAAGCCGACTTCAAAAAACCCTAAACGCACTAAAAAGTTAAAAATAATACTATAACCTACCTATATTAATAAACCGAACCTAACCGACGATTAACCTATAATACAATTTAATAATTCTTTGGAGTCGGTGCCAAGCAATATAATTTGAATTAATTAAAGAATTAATATTTAGAAACTGTAAGATGTTTTGTTTTTCTGGCCTTAGTCTGTCTATATAGTCATTCAGGTATCGTATATTGCTTGGCACCGACTCCAAAGAATTATTAAATTTTATTATAGGTTAATCGTCGGTTAGGTTAGGTTTATTAATATAGGTAGGTTAGGTTAGGTTAGGTATCGTATATTGCTTGGCACCGACTCCAAAGAAGGTTAATCGTCGGTTAGGTTAGGTTTATTAATATAGGTAGGTTATAGTATTATTTTTAACTTTTTAGTGCGTTTAGGGTTTTTTGAAGTCGGTTTTTCTTTTTGCAAAAAAAAAATTATTTGTTAATTTTTAGTGACATATTTTAAATCTAATAATAAAATATGGGTAGGCCTAGTAAAGATGCTTCTCGTATGAGAAAACGGCGTCGAACTGAAATTGAGAAAAAGGAAAAAGGACAACGATTAAAAGAAATTAGGGAAAGAAATGATCAACGCATTTTGAATAAGAACCCTGATCATCGCGAAAACAGACTGTCAAAGCAGAGTACCTACATGTTACGTAGGTTGAATAAGGAAAGTCAAGTCTGTGGTACACCTGGAAAATGCATACCGTTACAATTCCAACAAGCCCAAACACAGCTAATATACATTGTCTTATTATGGAGTTACGGTGCCTGTCTCTTGGCTTCATCATCAGATCTGATGGTAGAATGGCTCTTATTGAACACAAATGCTTCACTTGTTGTAGAAAAAACTAAAATCGCTGTACGTTTTCCTATAAAATTTGAAGAGTTCCCTCGATTTCGCCAAGATTCCATCATCAGATCCCGACTTGGTGACTATGGGACCAAATGGAAAGCATAGGCTTCGGAATAAAAAAAATAATTTTCCAAATCGGTTCGTACATGACTGAGTTATGCGCGAACAAAAAACGCAATGCAGAGTAAACGAAAAGTTAGAATATTTAGATTTTTGTTGATTTTTTCAAAACCGCTTGTCTGATTTCGATAAAATTTTCATGGGACCATTCGGGAAGTATACGCTTTCCAACAAAAAAAGAATTTTTCAAATCGGTTGGTAAGCGACACAGATATGCCCGAACAAACATAAAAAAAAAAAATACAAACATCCGAATTGAGAACCTACTCCTTTTTTAGAAGTCGGTTAAAAAACCGGCCAAGAGCGAGTCGGACTCGCGCACGAAGGGTTCCGTGCTATTATTTATAAAAACGAGAAAAAAAATCACTTTGTTGTATGGGAGCCCCCCTTAAATATTTATTTTATTCTGTTTTTAGTATTTGTTGTTATAGCGGCAACAGAAATACATAATCTGTAGAAATTTCAACTAGCTAACTATCACGGTTCATGAGATACAGCCTGGTGACAGACAGACGGACGGACGGACGGACGGACGGACAGCGAAGTCTCAGTAATAAGGTCCCGTTTGACCCTTTGGGTACGGAACCCTAAAAATTATATTAAACGTGTCCTTATTAAAAAAAAACATATTACAAAATTAAGGACTACGTTGAAGATAGAGAATTTTGGCCTTGGCCTCTTCGCACATGCGGCTTCCCTGGTAACTCATACATAAACGGCACAAATGTGTGGAAGTCTCTAATGATTGTCAATCTTATTAATTAATTATTTTTTTATTTCCATTCTTTTTAATCAGATGTTTTACGATCGTTGTTAAATCATTACACTTTTTATTATAATAGTTACAGCACGGATGACAACATTTGTGTCACTTGTTTTAAGTTGTTTTATCTAGTTTATTTGTTCTTTTTTGTTTTTGTATAGACTCTTTTTCTTATTTACCGATTCTGTGTTAATGTGTGGACATTGTAGGCCTTATAGATTCCTAGATCCTTGGTAACTTTTTATCTCGGTCTACGTTTTGTAGTAAGCAATGACTTATCGTCGGGCGTACGATGTCCTCCCGTACTTAAGTACTAACTCTGTAACAGAAATATTGTAATACCAAATGATTTTAAAAGAGTAACCATGGAGTTTCATGCCGGTTCTTCTCCATAGGAAACAATCAACCGGAACCGTGCACCTTTTTGTCGACGTTTTATAAGTGCCCGTGCAGGCCTATGTAAAATAAAAATGATTTGATTTGGGCTCATCGTCCATGACCCTATTCAAACGTAACCCACGTTTGAATAGGGTCATGGACGATGAGCCCAACTCATCTTGACGTAAATAAATTATAAAAACTGCAATGTAATCGCAGATTAGAAAAAACGTGCAGCGCTATTTCTATGAATTTTCTACAATGATTCCCAAACAATAAACAACCCAGACCTCTGAAATAAACAATATTATTGTTTTACTGTGACCGATTGTACATAAATACAGTGGAACAAAACTTCAAATTATTATTTTATCAGCCGGATGAACACGTGCGCCTCCTTCCATTACCACCAAGCGACTGACTCGGCTTGAGCTAGACACAGAATATCTTTACCGGTAGTTCGCCGTAAAAACCTAACTCAGTACAATGAGATACTTCATATCAGACAACATAACCGCATTAAATTCTTTATTACTTTAAACTTTCTAATTATACATTGGTACATTTACATCTTTTGGCGTGTTAATAACATTGACAGATGGGTATCTGATGGGTAATTCGGGAGATATCTGTAAATATTTGAAAAATGTTTCTTGACATTTTATCGAAAAAAATGTTTGTTAAACAAATAATATGGTGGCATGCCAAAATATCCATGAACAACTCTACACGACACAACTGTCTCATGGACGGGCGCGAGCGTAGCGCCTCACAGTGGCACGATTGTAAAACTTCAGTTCAGCTCGCGACGTTGCCGCATGAACAGCTTCAAATAGCTGCTACGTTAATTACACGAGTTCTAAAATATTTGAACACCGAGAAGACAGTCTATATTTTTGAATAATTATTTAAATATTAATCTATAATTATATTAAAATAGTAGGTTGAGTTCTAAAATATTTGAACACCGAGAAGACAGTCTATATTTTTGAATAATTATTTAAATATTAATCTATAATTATATTAAAATAGTAGGTATAATAAATGTCACAGTAACGTGGAATATAATCACTAAAATCACATTATACTTGAAATATTTGATTAAATTATCTATCTTTGAATACATGACATATGTAATCACTATTTAAATCTTTTTTTTTATTTGACTGGTAACACTGAGACTCATCATTAACTAATATCTAATCCGATACATGTTGCTTGAATGTTTTTTTATTAATTAGCGTGCATATTAAGCTTAATTTCTCTACTGAATTCGTACCTGTTTAATATAGGCTAACCTATTACACATATATATACAATATCTTTTATAAATGAATTTGACTAGAATATTTGACTAAGACAAACTGCCGAGAACTACTGCGCAGATCGGCGAATGACTGATATAAAAAGATGTGTGTGTAAAAATACCCTATAATAAGTTATTTCATATATGCATACAGAAAAGTATGATAACATTGCAATGGCCGAGGGCTGCTGTCTGTTAATCTGGAGTGGAGTATACCACAATAGTCTACTCTACACAGTAAGATTCAAAACCCGTATTTCTTAGAAGCGTAATCCAATGGTCCAATGATTGATTAGGTCCAATGAATTGCGTTGTTCATTCATTAGCCAGAATGGATTACAAAATAGCTACAAGATCAGAATACTGCCTGAAAACAATAAGTTTACATTCGGCATCGAAAAAATCTACAACTTAATTTTTTTCAGAAGTTTTTGCCTACCCACATGGGAAAGAGGATTGAGTTTATTCATTTTTTTGTTGATTGTCTGTGGTTTTTCCGGAATCCTTACGTACAGCCCATTCATGTTACGAATGTACGTAGGAGGCGGATGAATGTGAAAATCATCAGCTCTCACAATATTTAAAGAGTAGTCGAGTACAAGATGGGCCAAGCAGCCAGTGCGCATGTACTGGTTGCACCGCCATCGGTCGCCATACTTCAACTTGCAGTGGGTAGTGTAAACGTAGCGCCTATATTTGATACACTGTCTGCCTCCCTCCAGACGCATCCAGGTTGCTGGAAATGGAAGAATTGAAAGCATTCATTTTATATCCATTTCCAGTGCTACAAAGATCTTTGGGCGCTTCAACAACTTTGACAGGACCCCTCTTGGGTGCTGTTGGTAAAAAATTGTAATTGTATTAGAAAAAAGATGGCTACGCTAATTCCGATTTGATCAATAGCGTCAGTTACTATGGGGAACAGGCATGAAAATCTATCTTAAAGTTTAGCTATGTTGATCAAATGTTGCCAAATAATAAAAATGTCATTGATACTTACTGAAGTGCTGGATGGTTCTGTTGGCACCTCAATGTCATTAACAGGAGGGAGGTGAAGTTGTCTATTGTAAATGTATTGAAAAACAAGATGGCTTCGTTAGTTCGCTCTATGTCAACGTGGCAAAAGCTCTACATCATGACATCTTATACTAAGAAGGTGCCCACAGGATGACATGCATACCGAACTCACTCTGCCACCATATCGTCATGAATGACTAGAGATACTACACACGTTCGGATCGGCGCGACCTGTACACACTGCGAGATATCAAGCTTTAGATTTCCAGTATAACATGGCCTAGCTTTGTAAAGATTTCCAATACAATGAGGGATCTGCATAAACTGGTTTTTTATAGTTTGATTGGTCGCCGTGCGTACCAGCAGTGTCGGGCACCAAAATCAAATGTGCGTATCAAATTATTATGCCGCCCGGCTATATCGAATTAGATCAACTCGGACAAGTGTTTAATACGTCATACCTAATAGCAAGGATCAACAGGCTTTAAAATGGCAACACAGTGTGATATTTTTGGCAACCAACTCTAATTAAATTGGTGGTAATTGCCGGTTTTGATCTTAACAATAAGGGTGAGGCCAAGCGAGCATAATTTTGTGACTTGTATGTCGACTTAGTCGCGTAATTAGCGGTTTCATATAGAAATCTGGACTATTGCTGCGTCGTGGAGGTCAGAGAGGCAGTAGTTTTTTAGTTTCGTGTAATATACTGGTATTCAGTTCAGGGTATATACTGGCACGAAGCTGCAAAGCGCTTTGCTTCCACATTTATTGTGCCAACCGCCAATCTGCGGAATTCACTGCCGGCTTCTCTGTTCCTTAATCATTATAATCTGGATCTCTTCGAAGTGAATCGGTTGCTTCTAGACAAGCGTGCTCCATCCTAGACTGCATTGCCTCACATAAGGCGAGTTGCGGCCAAACGCAAGCCGATTCAGTGTAAAAAAGCCGTTACCGAACCCCAAAATGCATAGCGGATTAAAAGGCAAGACGAAAGATCAAATACCTCATTTTTTTTTTTGCAAATTTGCTGCGGTGACTATACCACTTCGGTTCTATGCCATAATGGACATCTGTTAAATGATCCAAAATAAAAGAGCCATAGTAGCAATGCAAGGAAAAAGTAAAATATATAGGTGGAAATTTGAGAATGCTGCAACTTTTACAGAAATATTATTATCTCCTTTATTCATTTTCTTTACATGTCATTTACATTTTTAAATATTTTTACAAAACAACATATAAAAAAACATTTAAAAATATAAAAAATAGTAGCCCACCAGCATCGGGAACAGGGTCCGAACTACCGGTGGTCAGGGCTCTTGAGAGAGGAGCCTCCTAACAATACGTGCCGTGTCCAAATGTAATGCTTTCTGAATCAAGCGTTAGATCCAGCTGCCAAGCGAAACCCTACTCAGATGTTGGTCAAGGCTTTTGATAATTAAGCCATTGGCCGACACGACTATCGGCACAGTGACTGCTATACTCACATTCCACATATCGACAACCTCGCGAGCCAGATCTAAATATTTGAATTGCTTATCTTACAGAAATATTATTATCATTACATACTTTATAAAGTAAAAAATCAATAATCTCCATTACACAAAATAACGAAGTAAATTTGTTTTACTCAAAAATGCATGTAATGTGGTCATTATTTTGACAACCTTGTTTGAGCAAAGTCGACCTTGCCGTACTGTTTCAAGCAGCGGCCGGCAAAGTTTTGCTGGCCGCTCTAACAGGCCGGCAATGTTTTGCCGGCCGCTATTTTGACGTTTTAAAAAATCAAATCCAAAAAGATTTTATTTAGAACACAGCTGTTTGTATCTATAGAGATAGGTACAAAGAGATTTTATTCCATATTAGGCTGTATAGTTCCAATCACCATTGCTCGAAAAAAAAAACAAAGATGTAACAAAAGCGCGGTTCAGCGAAAATTTTAATTAATACGTTTTTTATTTAAATTACTTGCTGGTTTTATTTAGATTAGGTACTTGCATTTTTGAGTAAAGCACTATACAAACCTTGGCCCACAATGACTGCTTCGCTGGTCACGCTATGATTGCCTCGAGCTAGCCTAGCTACGCTCTAGGCCTTTCAGCTTGTCCATCATTGCAGCCCTTTCTGTCCTCGCTCTAAAGGCCTTGACCTACGGTCTCGGCCTTTATCTCAGCTCGTCCATCAAGTGCTGCACGCTGACCGCGCTGCGTCGGCCTGGAGCTGCGCTACGCTGCGCTGTCGGCCATAATCAGCGCGACCAGCAAAGTAGTCATTATAGACCGCGGCAGTAATGTACTATTACTTAAGTTTAAAAATAGTTAGTTTTTTTAGTTATTCAATCTGGACTAGTTTAAAAAATGTCTCATGATATTTTATTGAGTGATGTGTGAAGTTTCACAACAGCCAGATACAAGCCGGTACTTACTTACATAACGAACCTCCAAATATTGAGAACCCGTAGAATTAGCAAACAAAAATAAACTTTTCTAGTTTGAGTGAATCAACTTTAAAGCCAAAATGGCGCTTTTGTTGTTTACCCAGATCAAAATTACATCTTCTTGCACACAAATTATTATAAATGTTTTCCTTTTTATACCAATGACTGACCATATCTTATAATATGTCGCTTCCCTGGTTAAGCCAGTTAGGTCTAATTACATCGCCTTTCTGGCCTACGCTACAGAAATCTGAGGTAGATCGGTCTATACAATACAAAACACCTCCTTTACACCACGACTCTAAACCCTATAGAAAAGCCCGTTACTAAAATAATACTTCGCAGGTTCATGGTTGTGATCTTCCTTGACTCTTAGAACAACTCCATCCTTCGTGATGACGAAGGCACGGCACTTGATAGCTCTTCTCTTGGTGCATCTCCAGCGGTCTTCACCTCTAGAGGTCTTGTAAGTTTCTATGGCAAAGGTATGCTCGTTAAGCAGAAGCAAGGTTGCTCCTAAACTTGTGGTGATGAACTGGGCTGTGAATGGGAAACGAAAGAAAGGAGAGGGTTAAGTTGTTTAGTGTTTAAAGCTCTTACATAGTGCCAAATGTAGAGTAACCTTAAGCCCAAAACACTGGCTTACCATCAAATTTAGATGGTGTTGTCGTTTCTGCGCAATGTGGGAAGAGTGTTGATGCCAAGGATGTCAAGGTTGAAAAACACTATATCATCACTGTGTCGTTCGCTTCAAAAGCATATGGGTTTCATACACTATGTATGGTTAGAAACATATTTGCGCTGCGACATTACGCACTGTAATGATGTCTAACCATAATGGAAGAATCCGATCTGCTTCTTACGCCATATGACACAAGACTGTGTGTGTTTAACTACAGAAGGCGAATGACAAACCTCTCGCTACACGTCACCATACCACTCACGCACCGCGAACAAGCTCAAGCTATCCGACTCATTTAAGCGGTAGGTCAGCAGATGAACCCACGACTTGACAATAAGATGGGGGGGGGGGGGGGGGCAACTACAGCAGGCGACGAAAGGGTTTGTGGCGCGATTTGGGAAGAGTCGCTGCGGTTTTGATCGATGTGTTATTTAGCATTTAATATAAAGAGCCCGTCTAAATAGACGGACATGCGGTGTAAGGAACAGTATCGAGAACACTCGTGATTCTCTGTCATGTGGATTACACAAAGTAAGTCAATGCCATGTTAGTTGACCCATCTTTTGTTTTTGTGTTTTTTAAGATAATTTAGGTAATGCAGTGCACTGACTAGTATGCTGTTGTCTTAGTCATTTGCTTTATTGAGGGGGACTCTATCCTCTATTATGATAACCATAAAAGTAGAAATAAATTAAAACGAACAAACAGTGAATTAAGTTCATCAGCATATGTATTTTTATTTTATTCTTAATGTAACATAATATAAATGGTACACACGTAAAAAAGCCACAGGATGAAAAAAACAAAGTGTATATAAAATAAACAAAAAAATAATTAAAATGTACCATCACATTGGAATGATTGACGTCTTTCGAGTACCTTACCAGGGTTACATATAAATAAAATAATAATTGTTTTAAATATTAAGGAATACATAACTAAGTAAATAATTAAGTACCTACATCCAGTTAAATAAATATTCTAAGCTAACCACACAAGTGTTTGGAAGACAACATAATAAAAGACAGTTTATAACAATCACAATACAACCGATTTATGTATACATTTTTTATAACGATTTGGCACACAATTATTGAGAAGGAAAACACATTTATGACTAGTTAAGTTTAAGTAATATTTAGTTTCAAGTACTAGATACTAACGTACACGGATACCTATATGTTTTTCTTCATCTAACATGTAATATTTTGATAATTATTATAGCTGAATTCAAAATCTATAAAAACAAGCTCAGTTGAGCAATTTAACTTACACGCACAAATAGCTCCATCTCTATTTGCGTAAAACAACTAACGAATTACTTTATTGCGACTATTGGCCACTGGGTGGCGTTATTAACAAAAACAAAAAACAATACCTACCAATATTTTATATATTATGTGTTTATAAATTCTAGTAACTATAAACTATAAAAATGAGTTCTCACACCACACTATACTATAATAGGTTCTCAGTTCAAGATAAATACAACAATGATACCTGGAAATTCCAATATGTCTGCCTACGCAACTTTTTCGTTTTTTTTTTTTCAAAGTCACGGCATTAGGATAAACTTCAAATAGTGAACTCTATTCTTAGTATTTATCTATGAACAATTCCTTAAATAAATATTATCTAGGTACTTACTCGTCTTATTATGTACGATAAATGCAAAATTACATAATTATGCAACTACTGAGGCCAGTTAAAAATGGCGCCTGTCAAGTACTTTTACGCAGCCAAATATTGTAAGCAGGTAAAACATTTCTGTGATAAAATACAGTTGGAGTACGCGGTCAGTTTAATTAGGGAGATTAAAAAAGGAAAACTTCGGTTTTCAAAGTAACTTGGACAGTCTAATACAAATAGCTTTCTTTCACTTCGCGTAGTTGCAAATGGGCATCTCTTCGCAATTTACAATGAAAATCCCACACTCAAGATCTATCTTTCAGCACCAAAATAGAAGGAGAACACACTAACAAATGAGGCACTTTTAAGTGAGATCATCGTAAATTCATGTATCAAGCTCAAACAGGCGACCAACAGACGTAATAACTGGCCAAAGTAGTTCTTGACATCAATCGTTAAAATTATACTTCGTGTAGTTGTCGTCGTGGTTATGGAAACCTTTGTGCTTGACATACCTTCCTTCGATGGTGGTTTGCACGCAACTGTTGCACCCAAGCCGTTTGCGATCCCTGCAAGTCCAGTTGATCGTGTTCTGGTATCGATTGTTGATCCAATACTTGTTGTCGTTGTAGATCAAGACCATGCTGCCAGATCTGTGAGATGGGAGGTAGTAAATACCTGGAAAAAAAACCTTGATTCTTAATACCAGTACAAAATTATTGTAATTTTTTCTAAGATGTTTGGCTAGAGGTGGTGTAATCTAGAAGGGCTTTAGAAAAAAAAACTGCATGGGAATTAAAATATGTTTAGGGCTCTCTCAACACAGGTGTGAATATAGTTTAAATTTAGAATAAAATTGCAATAGCATCGCAAAGCAACATCGCGCCTGTGTGGGGAAGCCCTAAAGCAGGATAGTGTACAAAAATAATCGAAAACAGACTTAAAATTAATACTTTATCTATATTTACAATATTTTCTACAACAGATTCTAAAACATGAAATAAAAACGATTGCTTGAGTTTCATTACATCATTATTTTTCAGCTCAATAATTTATTGTTCTTTAAATTGTTGTCTTCGATTTAGAAATATGTCCTTTACGTTAAGTTTTCTATTTAACAATACTTATTGGTTTATTGGCAATTTCATCGGGTAAATATTTTTCTAAGCTAGTCACATACACAGATTAAGGCGGGTCAATAAAACCAACACGTTTACCAGAATACTGTATTTCCTAAAATATTCACAAACAACTGTCCATCTAGTTACTAGCAGGTCCCTACAATAGAAACATGCGTTAGAAGAACTCTTCATTACGATAAGTACATCATAATTTTTATAAAATAAAAAAAAAATATATAAAAAAAATACTTGTAAAAATAACAATAAAGATCACTGTAGTGATTGTCTATTAAAGAAATATTTTTCTCTTATAAATCTACCGTCGTGACACTGACGCAAACGGGGAGGATCATGGATATGTCTACCACGAAATATCGATATGTAATCTCTTCCGTCTAGGCCTTTGTATGTGATGACGTCAGCACGGCACCCATGGACGTCTCTCGAGGAACAGTACCATTGCTTCTTCCCATGTGCTTGATGGTTCTTCATGTAAAATGTGAACCCGTTGAGTATTAGCAGTCCAGCACCTGTCCTCCCCGGAATGAACTGCGCTGGCACTGTGAGCAAAACCATACCTTTTAATATTACCTCAAAACCAAATAAAACACCAAGTATATTTTTAAAAGTATTTAATTTTATTAGTGTAAGTGCATGCCTTCTCGCGGAAATTCCCTGAAATTCCATTTCAAGAAAACATGCACCTTGTAGAATTTTAAAATCTAAGTGACCAGGGCATGGAGAGGAGTAAGGATAGGTAAATAAGTACACCAACACTGTCCATCATCTTTATTTGTTTCTTTTTGCTTTTTTTATTTTTTTTTCCTTTATTAATTGTATTTATTCTTTATTTATTCAATTAAAACAGTTTACAAACATTTTCTTACAAACTAAGTAAATAAAAAAGGGATGTTTGAATAATTCGCGATATATCGTATAAATTAAACTAACACTGTCACATAAGGGATTATTCCCCTTGATTATTATTTATTGCGAGCTAAGCCCAAACAAAAAATATTAATCACCGAAGATATACCTTAAGTGACACTGAAAGTAAGCTTAAAACATTGTTCAGTAAGATTTAAATTTGTTGATGCTAAAATTCAATTTTTAAAGTTTTCAATGTAATGGCACCATGGTTATTAAAATAATAAAATTCTTCATAGAACTTTAAGAAGGTGAAGGAGATCTAAATGTTAATGCAGATGACTAAACAGTATGTACATGAAAATGGCTACTTAATATAATTGCCTTTTTACTAATATCCAAATACACATTTAAAGAAATTAAAAAAAAAACATTTGTTTTAACAATTGATTATGGTTGTTATGATTTTTGCTGGGAATCGAACCCATGTAGTACCTATAAACCATATAACCATACATCCCTCTAGTCTCTTGGGGTTTGCACTCAGGACAGCAGAGTTTTAACTCATTTTATTACACACACATTACCTTCCTTGACAAACAAAACAACCATACATACATGTTTCAGTAACCTATAAGCTTACCATATAGCTTTATCTACCAATTGCAGAATATGGTTGTCAAACCCATTTCAACATTTAAAGGCAACATGCCTCTAATAAATAATGGTACCTAGTTAAAAAAAATTGGGTATCAAACCCACTTTATACCTGCTTGGTAACAAATACTGATAATAAGTCTTTGTGCGGAGTTGAACCCACAACATTTTCTTTACATCTCATGAAACTTACTCCAAACACAAGTCTTGAACTTGGGAATTAAAACCACAAAGAAACTCCATCCAGATTGCAGACCATCACTGATAAGGGACTCGAACCCATGAGTAAATCATCACTTGCTCAGCCTTTTTACCACAATGTTGGCATTGGTTTCCATGAATAAACTGGCAATATAATTTATGGGATTCGAACCCAGACAAACTCACAAAATCATGATGAGTTCAACATGTTGAAATACTAACAAAATTAACTATGGGATTCTAACCCACAGACAGAGTAGTTTTGAAAACTAGAAGCGTCAATCACGGCAGACAAGAAACTAACTCAACTCAAATACTTTGGGAATTGAACCCAAGTACCAAGGGTTCTACCGCATTTAAGTAATAAAGAAGGGAGTTGAACCCAACAATTCAAATATAAAACCTCCAATAATTAAAAGTGTAAATAGCATGCCACATTGCCATATGGCAATAAGTAAAAAATCTCTGGGATTGAACCAAAGCATTATACAAACTTACATACATACTGTGTCCAATAATTGCTATTTGCAATATTAACAAAATAGGACATGTTTTATAATATCTTATAACCACACCTGGCTTTAATTAATGAACCATCACATGTGGGGTTCGAACCCACTAATACAGAATTATAGTAGTAGTACTCATTTAAACATTGTTTCGTTGTCATCGTGTCGTTTTGGGACTTGAACCCAATTTTTTATACAAAGTATCAAAGTTTTTATGGGAATCTAACCCAAATTGAGTATTCATAAGATAGTACTGTATGTATGTACTGTTTTTTGTGTTTTTTTAGGTATAATGCCTTCAATGGGATTTGAACCCATCTTTTATACCACAAACACCATAAAACTGTTGTGGTACCGATTGTCATTTGTAGATCTTTGACATCATCCTCATCATTCTCTTGCCCTTAGCCCAATTCATTTGGGGTTGGCGCAGCATGTCTTCTTCTTCCATACTTCTCTATTACTTGTCATCTCATTCTCAATTTGTAGATCTTCGACAATCATTACAAATAGTCAATGGCCCAAAAAGACTTATCACCAGTCTTGGTAAGGGGTATCTTATTACCCAATACTACTAGGTTGTGGAGGTCAGATACGCAGTCTGCCCATGTAAAATACTGGTATTCAGCTGAGTCCGGTAAGACTGAAAGCCGAACACGACATAGTTGGCAAAAGGCTAGGCATATGATGTTTTTTAAACGACAAACAACATTCCTTATTCCAAACAATGTTCAAGCAAATATTATATTGCTTGGATCAAATAAACTTTTTTTAGAAACATTTGTTCACTTACCTTTATTTTTTGCTTGAACTTCAAACAAAATGAGAGATTATAGCTATAAAAATAAATCAATTCTTAATCATTTTCATATTTCCACTACTTTCAAATCAATCAAATTAATAATTAGAGAATCTAGACTAAAGTGAAGACCTCTTTAATTTCTCTACATTTATGATTTAACTAACTTTGTGAGAATTTGTGTATTGATAAAAGTGAAATTGAAAAATGAGAAATTATTATGTTCCCGTTGAATCTGAGTTTTACAAAACGTGCATGTTTGAGTGGTATTATAATAACATAATAAGTAGATCGAAATCTTAATCGTCCTTCTATACTACATTTATCAGCCATTTTCATGCACATAAGTCTCATTAGAACTAAGTTATAGACATCTGCTATTATTTTGTAACCACAAAAAACTTCACATAACTTTGTAACTTAAAAGACGCCAGTGGTCGAATTTAACTACCAAATCCATTAGAAGTCCTTCCATAGAAAACTTACTTGCTATTACTCACCGAACCGCAGCCAGGATTTCAGAACAGGGACCTCATAATAGCGGGAAGAAAAACTAACCTCACCAAAACACTTCACATCACAATATTTCTAAATTAACACCATATTTAACACCAAGAGCCAATAAAATAATAACAAAGCACTCGTTAACACTACTAAACAATAGTTTTAAACGCGAATAGCAATGAAAATTCACACAAAACACTAAAAAACAATTTGACATTTTCAAGAGTTGGGACAATCTATTACAAACGCTTACGGTAAGCACGTTGCATGTTATTTTACATTTCGGAGCTTTTTAAACGCGATCGCGGATAACTCGATCTCGATGTATTTGAAGAAAATAAACGGAATAACATAGTAAAAACAATAATAATCACTTGGCATCGAGAGAGTTATTTTGACATTTATTTATGAAATACCGTCACAGTCGTCCTTATTCCGTATCTGAAGCTGGTTTTTCGAATCGAGATTGGAATTTCTGTCTCTTTTGTCTTGTACAATACGTACAGGTTGGAATGAGATAAAAAGCTGTCAGCTAAACACGTTACTGGTATGAAATAGTCGTTAAAACCAGATCATTTTTTTTTCTCGAGAGTTAATAGGCAAAGGAACTTACAAGAATTCAGCCTAACATGGTTACCACAAATCAATTTGTGTACAAACTAAAAAAATATTGTAACCGGTATTTGAAATTATATTAATTATATTGCTGTTATATAGGTAAAATGTTTTAAAATACTTTTAGGGGCGGACATTGGGAATATTGTGATACTACATTTGATCTCGAGTGTCAGTAGCGCTTTCGAGCGTTGAAAAAAAATAATATAATTCAGCCCCTTGTGGACCTGTTATATCAAGCGACGCTATTAGTTAACAACCTGTGACAGGGGTGCACTTTACGATAGCGTCAAATTATTATCGAAACATTATATCGAAAACGTTTCCTGAAATTAATTTATTAAAATTTAGTATTTTTGATTATTCAAACAAGGTAATAAAGAACTAGGGAAGCAATGACGTAGGTAAATTATACGGGTAGGTTCAATGTTTACAAGATATTTATTTTGAAATTTTATGCTGCACCTGGAAACTATACCCACGATGTACAGAATGAATAAGATAGGATGCATTAAACGCACTTGTCTATAAATTTCGATAGTATGGGACGCATTACTGTGACTACGGTCAGTCCTCAAAAAAATCTTTTGTACTTTATCGTGTATATTTTCTAACTTCTTCTGAACAACATTACAGAGGGTGTTTATTGCCATTTAAGATAATGCTAAAGACTATTGGAATACTAACTAAAATAAACTGAATTCAAGTCCAGTGGTTTTACTGTGACGCAAAGTGCAACAGGGCCTTAAATTTTATACAAAATATAATGTTGGTCAAAGCTATGTCACATGCATGCAACCTGACATGCGGACGTAACTCACTAGACTGATCGAAATATTATTAAGTTTTAATAAATATTGGATAGCTATTTTTTCTTGTCCCGTCTATAGCTTGTAATATTTGAATGTCTTTGACTGAAATATATGACAGTGTACTTATTTATTTAGAATTTATTTGTTTTATGTCTCAAGTACCCAAGTCTAATCGAAATCCTAAAGCTACATTATGATACATTCCTACCTAAAAGTTGCTGCTAATAATACTAGATATACGAATATGGTAGGTGCCCTGTTAGTACGTCATGTAGTTGGTACAGAATAATAGATTTCACCGCCATTCAATTTTAGCAATCAAATTATTGCGCGAGTCAGCCCTCATATCCCTTTGGTTTATGTGTACAATTTCACAATGATGTGTAACAAAAGCCCCTTCCTGTCAATGTCATTCAAATCCGAAAAAAACCGTGCATCACCTGTAAATCCTGTAATGCTGTATCTTTCCCGAACCTTTAAATCTATTTAAATTCCAGAATACCAACCTAAAACGTATGACTGAAGTATGTACGATAGCCGCAATGGATAAAACTAAGTATAACGGTTCGGTTATAGTCGTGCGGCACACTTGATTTCCGAGTCCCACTTGGCCAATTTTATCCTTGAACTTGGTGAATCGGTACAGCTTCTGCCATCTATCGTTGCTTAAACAAATATGTTAAGAAACGGTGTGGTTTAAGTTAGGTAAAAAAGTTATAGATGTCGCTGAATGAAATAATGTCTGTAGATAGCTAGATTTAATTTGACTACAAAAAAAACATTTCTATTCACTGTCATATTATATATATATATGTTTATTTTTTTATTGATTTTGTGTTTTATGTAATTGATTTCATAAAATAATTGTGTTTAATAAACGAATTTCAACCTAACGCGCAAACACATTTGCAATTTTAGTTTCGTAGTAATTTGATAGATGGCCCTAATTGAAACATTGCTTTTATACGGTTTTCTGCGAAAATTGGATTTACACTCGTATTGTACGTTTTTAATCATTAAGATTAAGAATCAAACGCATTACAAACTTTAGTTTTCTTCATGATAGATGGCGATTGGCGGTGCGTCATGTTGTGATAAATGAACATACAGGCTACATGACTGATTTATTACTGAAATCGGTAAGTTATTGTATTATAATGGGTGAGCGATTAACTAATTATCTCATCAAAAAAATAATCTAAGAGGGGAAATCCCTTCAGCTGCCTACAACTCGCTCGGCTTGACAGATGACTTGATCAAGTCATCTCATCATCGATGATAAATAAGGTAGGTTAGACTAGTAGTTACCTACTGGTACCTCAGTTACCTAAAAGTCGATGTCTGCAGTCTTTAATCACCATTTGTATGAAATACGCGAAAACCTAATGTTTAATACGCCCAGCCTAGTTTGCAATGTTTGTATGTACTACCTAAAAGCCGATTATGCAATCCAAAAAAAGGATTGTATCAACCAAATAATAGTGCACTCTAACTTTACGGCTTCCGCAAAAAAAGAATATCCATTAAATCCCGATGGAAACAAGTGCCCGGTTTAGCCGGACGGACACAGTTATTGGATTTTAATCGGATGAAAAAAATAAAAGTAAACTAGAGCGATGCTCGCACCCCCTGGCGAGCGCCACCGGAACGCCAAATATTCGATTGAACCGGTTCAATCAAATTCACTGTGTCCGTGTTTGTCTATTTCGGAAATAGAGATGCGCTAGATATGGTAGGTAATGTGGATAGTTTTGTTTTGGGCATATTTTATTTTGGTCGGATATTTATGATAACAGTGCTACAGCGATATTATGGTTTTTCAATGACATTGACAGTGGGTCGTTGGTCTGTAAATATTGTAATGAAAAACAAGATGGCGGCGTTAGTTCCGATTACAGCCACGCGGCAAAAGATCCATGAGATGGAGACATTATTTGTGTATTTCTTTTTGGAAAATGTAGTTATCGAAGTCGCCGTTAGTTTATATTTTAGCCATATTACATAATCGGTGTTGGTATTAAAGCCACTCGCCATAAGAAATAATCCGGTTAGAATTCCAAAGCTTGTAAAGCCCGAAGGTAAAAAAGGCAATCAAAGAGAATTTATTTACTTGATTAGGTACCGAACCACGGTATAAAAGGTTCAAGTATTTAACAAGGAACAAGAAACTTCAAGATTCTTTCGTGTGTGAAATAAAATCAAGGAGATAACTTTAGTCAAGCTTGAAAATAGAACAAAAGGCGTACTTTTTACTTCCAAAAATATGTATTTTTTTGGCATGGATGGTCTAGTGGTCCCATGTTCAAAGGCTGAGCACCTACGTCGGTTGTCCTACGTTCGATTTCCAGGTCGGCCAAAGTGTTGCGGATTTTTGGCTACTAATCAGCCGGGCATCCCAGGGACTTGATTTTGTTTATAGGCTTGCTTGCATGGGACTTAAATATAAGTGCAACCCATGTAAGTGTATGTCTACTGGCATTACCTACCTGTATCCCTGCTTAACTCTTTGAGACATAATGGCATGATGTAATATTATGCATTGCCAATAATTCCGATGTAGTAAAATGAGTTGTTTGTTATTATGAAATTGTATGAATTGCATAAACGAACAAATAAATTGAAGTCTGCAAAGTATTTTCGCTGAAACTGCAGTTTCAGTTATTCCTGTTTGTATTGGAAACTGTAAACAAACGAAACAAATGGATCTGTTGTGGTCTGTTGTCTCTCATACTTAAGTACTAGCGCTGTAACATCCAAATATTGTAGAACCAAATGATTTTAAAAGAGTAACCATGGAGTTTCTTGCCGGTTCTTCTCCATAGGAAACGACCAACCCGAACCGTGCCTCTTCTGTTGACGTTTTATAAGTGCCCATGTAGGCCTATGTAAAATAAAATATTTTGATTTTTTTTTTTTTTTTGATTTTGTTTGCAGAATATATATTTACAGAAATTTATTACATACTCAGTAAAATTGGCAATCGTTATAATTGTTATTGGGAATATTAAATTACTCAAATTAAATTACATTGGTTCATCGGTTGCTAGCCTTGTTGTTGAACAATGTAGCCGACCCGATGCTATCGGTACACAAACACGGGTCTTGCCGATCGGCAAACTCCGTTAGGTATCTAGTATCTACAGTAGTAGCTTAATACTCACCATTTGGTGACCTTCCTCAAAGAAGAGTTTTGGCCGAAAGGTGTTCTGTACCGGCGTTTCCGCGGCCAGCTACGTGACTCCTCGCAGCGTAACACGACGCCGTCACTTCGTGTGCAGTAGTTATTAAGTTATTTTTGTGTAAAGTATTTATTAGTTTATAGTTATTGTTTTTGTACTTACATATGTAATATTGTGATTTATAGGCCCTAGTTGCCTGAAATAAAGGATATTGTATTGTAAATCACCTTTCTTCCCACCAGTGGTACTAGTGGGAACTGCAAGGACTTAATCATGTTCATGTCGGTTCGGCGCAATTTAAGCGGAGCTACCTTTTAAGCCGAGTGATTTTCCCCGAACGTATTTTATATTAATTTTTATATCCGGCTATACAGTCATGCCGACCAGAATATGTGTGTAGCACACACTTATTCTGGTCGGCATGACATAGCTCTTTCTTACTGTGGCTTGTTTCTTTCTTACTTCTACCTACTTACTTACTTACTCATAACCAATTCGAGAGAATAACCGTACCTATTATTTAAGTATATTTACTTCAACAGTGTCTCTAAGTCATCAATATAGAAATACACTGGAAAAAGCACATAGCCGAAAGAAAAGCGAACAGTGAAAACCAAAATAAGCTGATCTTTTATTTTACGGGAATCTAATACAAAGCGAGGTCATGTTATACTGGATATTTGTAACATGATGTTCACTGGCTCCCCATACACACTGGCTACCTACGTACTTATTTTAACGCCAAAATTCACAAACCATACTTCTATTTTAGTTTGCCAAGTTTCATACGAAAAATCACCGTGTGTACCTATAAGTAGGTACTTTATCAAGTAGCCAAGGTATTCAAACTTTGTTACAAACCAATAAACAAATTTAGTCTCGTAACTGCCTCAGGTACACCGGAGACTAACACAACAGTGTCCAAACTTTCAGACCTAACGCAATTTCAATTTCTCTAGACAGAAAAGTTACAACTCCGAATTTGAGGTAACAACAGAAAATTCAATATATATATTCCCAGAATAACCTACGAGCGTATGAAATATAAAATAAAGTCTTCGAACGAACGTAGCTGTAGGTACCACGTATTCAGAAAGGAATTCAATACAATTTCCAGACCTGAATTTTTGATCGCTTGTATCGGATTTGTATCTGACGTTTCAGCTTTTCAGCTTCGCATGATATCACTTCAAAAGGTATGGACGGCACCATTCAATCCTTTCAACCTTCGCAGTCTAGATAGGTACCAACAAAAAACTATCAGCAATATAGTTTTTTTTTCTATTGAATTGCCATACAGCCCCCGTATTCACAAACGCTCGGATTTGCTTTCGATTCGGAAAGTCGTATGTCTATCTCGCTTGCTTCCGTTATGCCAAAACAAGATAGACATACGACTTATCGAATCGAAATCGAATCCGAGCGTTTGTGAATAGGGGCCCAGGTCGCCCTTTTTTGTTGGTAGAGAAGCGAAGTATTTTTATTGAATTCGCTTTCAGCACGAAGGTCTTAATACCTTCGCACAGGTATTTTTTAAGGTTTGTCAGGTTAGATAATATCATCTTTGGTGCCTCATAGGTCCCAGTAGCAACAATAGGTTTATCCTTGTCATTAAAGGATATATAAATAGCAGGCGTATACCGTCTTTTTTCGGTGCTTAGGTACTGGTAGATATTGTAAAATGCTATTTTGTGAAACGAAACCTTCAGAAATCGTCACCTATATGTGCAGCATGTATCAAAAAGGTGCGGTCATATTTTAAGGATGTGGTATAGATCATCGAATTCGGCTGTCCCTTACAACATTTCAATAGGTCCTACCCGACCCAAACCAATGTATACAAGTTGTTGTTTGGCATCCTCGTCAAAATTCAGGAGGTTGTCGCAAAAGTAAATAATCAATTTAAATTACGGTACCGGGTTAATTACTAATAAACGCAATTTTTTTGGTTATTTAAGTTTGTCAGACTATCAGAATAACCTTCATAACGAGGTTTAGAGAATAAGAAATTATTGAATAAACGTTTGAGTTTGTTTGTATGTGTAAAAGCGCGGTTATAGGGCGAGAATCAGACGGGCCGCGTTTAAAAACGGGTGGTTGAACCACCCGTGTTTTAAATCCTTACCGATTTCCGTAGATAAGAAAAAAAAAAATTATCTACCCATTTTATTATTGATTCGGGTCGGACATCAATAGCATAGTTACCTCCTTGAATTTGACAAGGATGCAAAACAACACCTTGTGTTTTTTATTTCGCGATTTTGGTTCCATGGAGAACATTTTAGTTTGATGTTCTGTTTCCTTTAATATATGTATAAGACAACACTTTTCTGAAACAAAGTATATAATGAACATTTTATTCTTCTTGTCTTTGACCCACGGTACTACGGGTCGTGTGGGTCTCACACTCTGCATTTTCTGTTCCTTTTAATTCTGTTTTAGATTTGTTTAAAATCCTTAGTTATTCCTAAGATTTGTTTCATCCAGTATCAAGCAATCTCGATCTGTGTAATTAGCTAGTCTCAGTAATTGGGCGGTCGGTATGTCTAGTAGCTCTAGTACAGTCACATACAAGAATATGTGTGCCCATAGCTGTGGAGAGGACAGATACTAGAGATAACGGCGTAAGGCAGAAGTGGGGTCCAGTGGTGTGGAGTGGGTCCTTTATGAGCTACTCTGCGGTCAAAGTGATTTCCTCGTCCTGTAATTTAATGCTGTTACGAATACACTGTTTTGGGACCGTTACTAAGTCATAAATCTCAATATCGAAGATATTCGACTTCCGAGAGTTTGCTTTCGAATATACATGTCTCTACATAAGTGTGCACATAACGGATGTCTTTTGAAGGCGGAGATCTTTAGATTGAAATAAAACACAGAAAAATGGTTACTTACGTTTGAAAGCGGCTTTATTTAACTGATAATTATATGCCATTTGTAGTAAATTAAGTTGTATTTTAGCAATAATGCGTTGAATGTTAACTTCCAACAACTCAATCGTTTCTGATCTATCCGCGTAGTTTTGCGGCTTTACATATCACCAGAGAATATAATCTAATGGCGTCAATGCGCTCGACCGAGTTAAAGATGTCAATTTCGTGAAATAGATCGCTCGTCAAAGTTTCTAAAAGTTGCTCGTGACTGTACTGGGCCCAGCTCGGGATTTCACGATTTTGATTAAGTATGGCCGCTGTTTTAACTAACCACTTACGTACTGTTGTGATTGAATCACAAACCGAGTCGGAATAATGAAACGAGCAAGTTTCGGAAGAAAGGGGAAACGAGGATTACAAATACACAGGGTTTTTTTAAAATTAATTGGGAAGAGATCTGTCCGGTTTTCTTTTCTTTCAATTGTTTTTTTTTTAATTCTTTGACGGAATGAGTTCTAGAATTGAATTGGATGGAATGGATGAATTGAAAAATTAAAAGTATTATTTTCAGACTTATTTTTAACCGATTTCTTTATATTTATTATATTTTATAAATACTATAACTTGATAGTTGTATTTTATATTTGCCGTGCCTAGGAAAGCACGTTAAGCCGTAGGTCCCGGCTGTCATTTGTAGATCTTTGACAGTCGTTACGAGTAGTCAGAAGCTAAAAGTCTGACATCCAGTCTTACCAAGGGGTATCGTATTACCCCTCTAATCTAGTTACTGGGTAATGGAGGTCAGATAGGCAGTCGCTTCATGTAAAATACTGGTACTCAGCTGCATCCGGTTAGACTGGAAGCCGACCCCAAGATAGTTTGGGAAAAGGCTAGGCAGATGATGATGATGATGGATGAATTGAGTTATGAATGGCCCTCCTAAAAACATTTAGACGTTACGTTATAGGTATCGCGTATTAAAACGGGCATTAGTTTATGACCCAGGTCATATGGCTTCTCGCCATCAAACTGTAAAGTTTGGCGAGTAAATATTGTCAAAATATTACTTGTATTTTATATATGAACTAATAAAAAAAAAGGTATGTCTTATTTATAATTATTCATCATCATAACATTCAAAATCAAGAATAAGAATTAAGCCGTTTTGTTTATAGTAATCTTATGTTAATTAAACGAAACGGCTTTATTTTAACATACTGGCTGCCAAAGCATTAGTATTGTATACTTAAACCCGTTAAAAACTTTTCTAAATCCCCATTTCATACATTTATCAAGGCAACCGAACAAGTTGAGCCCACTAAATTTACCCTTTACACTTGTTTTCAGGCATATTTGATCCTTCGCACATGAAGATTTATTGTTAATGTGTCCTTAGGCACCGACTTATTTACACAAACTGAAAAATAAAATGACTTTTGTTCAGCCTCTAATAAAGAAGTACCTAGTCACTTATCCTCTTTGGTAAATAAACGTGATGTGGTCATCTACTTCAATGACAATTTTGAGAAATAAAGACAAAGTGTACATTTTTTAATTTTAATTGGAAAAAATGTTAAGTTGGATTTAAGAGCGTTTACGCCTTACCGTATTAAATACAAACTTTCAAGTCCTTATTTTCCGAAATGACTGAACTGATTTCAATGAAACTTCATACTCATGAGCAGGATACATAGGTTTATAAAGTTACTCGAGGACTTTTTTTTTCGAAATTTCTTTAAAAAAAAAAAGATAATTGGAAATTTCTGTCTCTATGGATAATTTATAATCGGTCTAATTTAGCTGTAGCACTATTTTTCGAAAATCTTCTCTAGTTACTTTAGACCTATGTATCCTGCTTTTCCGAATGAAGTTTCATTAAAATCGGTTAAGTCATTTCGGAAAATAAGGACTTGAAAGTTTGTGTGAAATGCCAATGCGCATAAACGCTCTTAAGAAGTGTTCAAATGAATATCGAGAGAAGATGCGTACCATATTAGGTATGTTTTGGGACGCATTGGGCAAACGTGTTCTTGTGTGGCAAGCCCTCGGATTAGGTAAAGCGCAGATCTCCGCAGGGAGGCCGATAACAGCTGGATGACAGTTGCCGAGGTTTAAGGTGACTAGCGTGCATTGTAGAGGCCTGTGTGACCTGTGTGCAGCAATGAACTGCTGTGGGTATGTCATGGTGATCGTGAATGTTAGTGTACCTAATGATGACAAAAAAGTACATTTTGTATTAAGTAGGCCCCTTGTAGTTTTACAGCAACTGCAAAAGAAGCCCCCAGTCTTTCATAAACAATAGAGTTGCAGAGGTCTTCAACTTAATCAAGCGTCATCTAATTAATCTTAATTTATAAAGATTAATCGAGGTACTTCGCACCGGACGGGCTAGCAAAATCGTTGTCCAACTTAGGTGGCTCGACAAAAAATGTCTCGGCTCTCCCTTCGGCGGGTTGCCTACAAAACCTTATAGTATTGCCAATAAAAAGTTAGGGTCTTTACGGTACTATCTCACGAAAGTTTCCGCACAAAAATTACTACGTCTGATATTAAAACATTAGCCTTATTATTTCTGGCATTTTGCCTAGAATTTTGGCATTTACTGCCGAAGTATTCCGATATGATTTTGACCTAGATTTTTTTCTACCTTGTCTGCAGTTAGTTTGTGAAAGTAATATTATTATCTGCAAAATACCGCTAGCGCTCAGACATTCTAGATTTTTTTATTTTTATGAAGTTCAAACGAAGTTTTTCCATTAGATAAAAAGCTTTTCAAATTAAATGAAAACCTCTTTTTGTAAATGTGATAAACTGGCTCGTGAGTTTTTTTTGGAATAGTTTATGAAACACAGTAAATGCGAAAATTTTTTGAAAAGTAAAGTGAAACGAAGAGTACAAATTCATGGAAAACGGTTGCGAGACGATGTTTCTCTGTTTCTCTACAGGGGGTCTACATACACGTCTCAGTTAAACACTTTATGACGCTTTTCCACTGACATTCATCTTTCATTATATATTTATTTTCATAACAGTTGGACCTTCCGGCATGTCGTTCTTGCCCAGCGGCTTTGGTAAGTTTGTAGCCTCCATATACGGAGATTGAGATGCGCAGAAATGGAAAGGAAACCTTGAGGCTATAAGGACCGGTGAATTCCTGTGATGATATTGCCTTATGAATCAGTAACAGTTAGAGACTTATTTAGGGACCTCTTGGCTAAATAATAACAGCCGAATTGCTCGATTTTCAAGTTTAAGCTACGCTTGCTAAGGTCGACCCGTAGATGAGTGAACATCTACACGAATATACCAATATTATAAAGCTGAAGAGTTTGTTTGTTATCTTGAACGCGATAATCTCAGAAACTACTGGTCCGATTTGAAAAATTCTTTCAGTGTTAGATAGCCCATTTTTCGAGGAAGGCTATAGGCTATATACAATTACGTTACGACCAATAGGGGCGGAGCAGCAATGAAACATGTTGCGAAAACGGGGAAAATGTGACGCAGACCATCTTAGAACGGAGTTTCAATACAATAAGTAGAGTTTAATTATGTGGCATTTGGTACTATTGATATGCAACTGTCTGTACTTATACCCCAAGGAAGAAAAAGAGCCACGTCCGGTCATAAAATCTATTTTACTCACATAAAAAATAAATACCAAAAGTGATTATGCATCGGCCGGGAATCGAACCCGGGCCGCCCGCGTGGCAGGCGAGCATTCTACCACTGAACCACCGATGCTTATACCAATCGCATCTAAACACTGTTCTTTTAGAAGACATCTTTGAAGAAGCACGTTCGATGGTGCGTTCACTTTTGTGAAATCATCGTTTTTGGGTTCATTCGTACGCAATAGACACGTATAATCACTGCACCGGATCAGTATCGCCACAACATTAACCTTTCACCTATTCTTTCTATGCGACTCCATACTCCACATTTCATGTAGTAACGGCATCGCCTCGAATTGTGATCAGCTAGTAATCAAAATAAAAAACATGGTTTGGAGTGACGTCATTTTTATTTCTCGTATTCCTCTCAACAAATTCTTTAAACCCCCAATCATCTTTCTAGTGCCTAGCTTTTTCCTTAACTACACAATGGTAGGTACGGTTTAATGAATGTAGCTGAATACCAGCATTTTACGTGGAACTGTTATCTTTCCGATCAATAAAATAATAAAAAATATAAGAAGTAAAAGGTTTATTGCAGAAACTTGTACAACTTTTACAGTAAATCTTACATAGGGACCTACTTTTAAGTAAAATATATACTTGTGCTAGGAGGCCCGCTCTTCTTCAATTATAAGTATAAAAATTGGTAAAAGTGGTGTACAAAAAGAAAATTAAATTTAAACAAAAAATTATAAGTAACTAAAATAAAATTAAAAACTATAACAAAATAAAAGAATAGAAAAAATAAAAGAAGATTTTGAGATGTCTCCAAAAATAGTGTGTTGAGTGTGTGTATGTGTATGCGTGTGAGTGCGTGTGCGTATCTTTTCAACTCATATTGACGATGCTTGCCGCAATATTTCAATGTCATCATTGGTCTTTAGTTTTAGCCATTAAAACTAAAGCCTTTTTGCAGTCTTTAGTAGTCATGGAATAGTTGTTGATTATTTTATTATAGAGCGTGGCGGAATTTGTGTTGAATTGTCTTTTTGCATAACTAGTTTTGACGAATTCTATCTATATATCTATATCTGATCCCCAACACCCAGCTAGTCGGAAAAACGCTCCTGACTATCCGCAACGGCTATCAGAGATTTCAGAATGATAACCAACGGACTGACGGCGTCACGAGCTTTCGTTATGACTCTATTATGTGTTAACTGGCCACCTTATTCGATCCGTACGGCTTCCATTACTAAGTAAACTTTCGCGAGTGTACGGAGTGGTCTGTACTGGAGTCTCCAGAAGTCTTTTTAATAGAAAACTCGTCACACGCGCCCGCGCCTGTTAGTCATACTATTTTACAATGCAGATACTCGAGCGCGCACCAGCGCGAGCTTTAGCGCACACCCTAAGCCACGAGCCCACCATAAGTATGATACCCGTATCCCTGAATTACAATAAGTACCATGCCTACCATATTTTAACAAGTTTAGCGATAACAAAGTTCATGTGGTTTACTGCCTGCCGTATTCAACCAAAATCGTAAGTCAAACGTTTTTACGACAATCGTCCCTTCTGTTGTTGCGAATAAAATTCGTTTAGATTGAGTTTATTTCGCAAATGGTCGGTAAGGGCCGTTTGACTCGATTTCGAATTGAAAGTTCGCTTTTTATTGCCGTTAACCTGAATATTTTGTATTAGGTTCAAGAGGCTCTCTGTAAGGTTAATAGAAAATAACAATTCTATTGATCTATGGAACGAGTTTTTGTGCGCAAAAAGTTTGACAAATGGAGTAACCTTTGGGGTTTGGGTTTTCCACTTTTGCTTGAATATTTGAGGTCAAGGTAACGTATCTGCTCCATCTGCTGGCGAAAACCGGGTTAGTCCATCTAGTTATCCTACTATTAGTTACACAATATAATAGATTGGAAAAAAAAGTCTTATTTGTTATACTACCCTTGATAAAAAGGGGTGATTATCCCAATCTTCATGTGGATGGGAAAATCTTTTTTGTAATGGAATCTTTTTTTTTGTATGACCTGTAATAAAACTCACATCTAGTAGTAGTAGGGAAACGGTTTTTAGCCAGAAATAGACTGCTAAGGTGAACTACATACTTTAGAGAAAAACCTAATAACACTGCGCGATCTGAAGATCGACCTCGGCACCAAAACCGACCGCCAACCTTAAATTATTTCATTTTTGTAACACAAGATGACAAGACATATATACAGGAAATAACATACAGACATAGAACACAAATGTACAGCTAATTTCATTAAGAAATCTCTTCCAGCAGACCTGCGACAGGATTGATAGACAGGAAACGTAGACACAGAGCCCCTTGAAAACTAGAACATCACCACAATCCTACCTACCTAAATCCTAACACAAAAGCACCGATATACGCACATCAGATAGACAGCCGGCAACATTATGACGCTTGTCACGAACTTGGTGATAAAATTCACGCGACGTAACTTTCAAGTTAATTGGGCAACTTGACAACTGATAACTTTACTGATAAACATACGAACGTTAAAACTGAATTACTTTGAAGCTAGAACTTGTAGAGATATATTGTCCCTTTCGATGACGGATTTGTGAGGATTGAAATACATACAAGGAGGAGCTCGTGGCTAAATAATAACAGCTGCACGGGTCGATCTTTAGGGTTAAGCCGTGCTTGCCGAGGTTGGTCCGTGGACGGGTGACCATAATTACATACCACTCGGTATGTAATTATGGTTCCTCCGTGCCTCGGAAAGCACGTTAAGCCTTTGGTCCCGGCTGTCATTAGGAAATATTTAACAATCGTTAAGAGTCGTCAGAAGCCAAAAGCCTGACATCCAGTCTTACCAAGGGGTATCGTACTCGGTTACTGGGTTGTGGAGGTCAGATAGGCAGTCGCTTCATGTAAAATTTTGGTACTCAGCTGCATCGGGTTAGACTGGAAGCCGACCCCAAGACAGTTTGGGAAAAGGCTAGGCAGATGGTGAAGTGGGATGAATGAATATCATAATTTTTCATGGCGTTTACATACATTAAATTGGTTGACTAAATGTAAATCTCTGAAAATATAGTTATTTTTAGCTACTATTAGCTTCTTTTTATATATACCACAAACGCGCTAATAATTACACTAAAAACCATTTTCTCTCGGGGAGTTGTTCAGAAGATGAGTGCAAATAAGATTATAACTTTATATCGAGAGCATCTCGGAGGGAAACCCGACCACCCTGTGGACTTAATTGACTCCACGTTCGCGTTTATTAGCTGGATGCAATATTGTATAGAATGTCGTATCTTTTAATAGAATCTTTTGTATATAATAGCCTTCACGAGTGATTATCAGAGGTCGGAATTAGGTAGAGTTATTTTTGTACTTACACTGATTTCATACAGCGAAAGAATAAAGTGGAAATGCCTCAAATCCCGAGATTAATTTTAAAGAGCAGAAAAATCCCGTGATTTATTGAATACAAAAGTTATTTACTTTTACACAATTTAAACCATCCGACATCGGATGTCCGAAGTTGCAAATTTCCAATGCGCACACGCACAATGTTGCCACATTTGTAGTTCGCACAAAATAGCTTGTGAGAACAAAATAATAGCGGAAATGCGGAGCACTCCCCGACTAACGAAATGTACTGCCACACGGTTTTGTATTATAAATCCCGGGAAATCCCGGGAAGATCCACATTAATATCAACATTTCGATGCAAGTACATAAACAACTCTACCTAATTCCGACCTCTGGTGATTATACTTAAATGAGTTAAACGTACTGACTGAGACTGTCTCGTTGGTCGAGTGGTCGTAAGGGTGACTTCTGAGCATGAGATCCGGGTTCGATTCCTGGGTTGGGTAAAGTGTTATTGGGTTTTTCCATCAGGAATTTTCTTAGTAGCAGCCACGGAGTCTTGATTTGTGCCCGGTTGATGACAATGGGCATAATACATGGGACTTAAGAGCCTTTATACCCTACGGCATTTCATACAAACTTTCAAGACGTTATTTTCCGAAATGACTGAACAGATTTTAATGAAAATTCCTACGCATAAGCAGTATACATAAGTCTAAAAAGTTACTAAAAACGTTTTCTCGAGATTATGTATTTCTGTTGCCGCTATTACAACAAATACTAAAAACAGAATACAATCAATATTCAAAGAAGTGAATTTTTTGCCACATCACCAACGGGTTTGCTTTCAGTCGTTTTGCATTTTACGCGTTTACAAAGAAGGATTACGATTGGCGTTCTCTACCAACCTGCTGACTAGTGAATACCAAATTTTAGTTATTTTCTCGTTATCCGTTATCATACTGCGATCGCTAACCCGCCTGCCAAGCGTGGCGATTATGGCAAAACCCCCCCTTTGGGGGAGGCCTATGTCCAGCAGTGGACGTCTTTCGACTGAAATGATGATGATGATCATAACATTTCAATGTCCTGGATTTTTGCGAAATAACGCCTGGTTCTATAACTTACAAAGCTCCAGTCTTGAAAACAACAAGATTTTCGAAGCGCCCTCAACAAAAAGCCTCGCAGATTAAATTAAACTCCGTCCCAATAAGAACCGTTTTCTTGCATTATTAAACAGCAAACGAACTAATTGAACATTGCAGTCTTATTAAAAACGAAAAACAACGCGATTGCCATTTTAAAATCTTTATACAATTCTTGCTATCCAATATAGATTTTCTTTTATTGGGAATGGAGCTTTTCTGTTTCGTACGATTTCTTTATGAATCCTTTTGCGTCTCGTTCTCTTCGTAAATTGTATTTTTAAAGTCTTTAAATGGAATAATATTGTTTCTGCTCTTTCTTTGGGATAATGACTGTTTAAATAAAGCGTTTGTGGGACTCGCCAATTAGCAGTGTTCTATAATAATGTTGATGAGTGTGGAAATCGTTAGTTGATGAAAATTCCCACATTTGACCACAAATCACCGCATCATGACGGGTCGACCATTGTATACAATGGTCGCAATTCACGATTGTGGTCAGCTGTCATTAGCGTTTGACGACTTGTCGACAATTTACATAGTTCCACCACAGTAAACGCTCTTAATTTTAATGGTTAATTAAAGGAAAATGTCGTGAGGAAAGTTTTGAGTATGAATGTGGATGGGTATAAGGGTAGAGGAAGACCAAAGAAACGATGGATGGACTGTGTGAAGGATGATATGGCAAGAAAGGAGGTATCTCATGAGATGACAAGTAATAGAGAAAATGGAAGAAAAAGATATGCTGCGCCGACCCCAAATAAATTGGGATATAGGCAAGAGAATGATGAATTAACATATTTTTTTTTGTCAGGCTTTTAAAGTGCCCAATTGCTGGCAAAGGCCTCCGCTTTCTCCGTCCTAACCTCTCTATCTTGTGCGATCTCTTAAAAACTTAAAGGTAAGTAACTTAAAACTTTTTAAGTGGTATACTTTAACCTTACATCCCATTATGTTTTGCTAAAAACGTGTGGCACATTTGAAGAGTGCTTCTCCACAAATTGAATTTGTTAGATCCAGTTACACATAATCTACACACATAGCAGGATTGGCTCTACGGCTCAAAACACTTCGTCCCTTACTCGTTACTTAAATTAAAGTAGTGAACATCTCAATTTTCTAAACATACCTTCACCAATATTGTCTAACCCGTTCATAATAACGGGGTATTATTTATATCCACGGACATAAATCCACATTTACCGGGCATTCGTGACTAATAGTGATTGATCGCCCCATACGTTCACACGTTACAATCGCTTTTCGTCGCAAATAAAGATGGAGGACTTTTATACCAACGTGGGACGTTTTTATTGTAGTAGACAAGTTATCTAGGAAAGGGTTAAGAGATTGTAAACCTTTTTATTACAATTATTTTTTTGATTATTTTTAGAAAAATTAAAAGGGGTTCGGCAGTTTAGGTATGGACATGTGATGAAATTATGTGAATAAAAGAGTCTTGAATATGAATAATATGCCTGGAACGTTGATATGTGGAGAAGGAGAGCTAAAAACAAGATGGATGGATTTTGTGAGGAATGTCACAAGAAATATAAAAGAGTTATTGAAAATGTGGCCGACCGACAGGAGAGAGTGAAAGAAAAAAACGAAGTTGATGATGACTTTTATTTTCAGAATGTTCAAGGTTAAGAACCTAGTTTTTGATACTTTCTTCTGCCTGTTAATCTTTCTCTTCATACATATTTAGGGTTCCGTACCCAAAGGGTCAAACGGGACCCTATTACTGAGACTTCGCTGTCCGTCCGTCCGTCCGTCTGTCATCAGGCGGTATCTCATGAACTGTGATATAACAAGTAGTCTAGTCTATAAGTAACTATTTGTACAAACGAACAATACAGTGTCCCAATGACCGCAAGCTACAAGGGTTGGGCTTGACTGATTGCGTACGTGATGTTGGAACCACATGCCTGCAATTGTCTCTTCTAGTAATTATAGGTAGTAGTTATACTATCCATGTGTTAAGTCTTTGGCAGTCGTTACAGGTGGACCGAACCGAGTGGACCGAAAGTCTCACAACCAGTCTGACCAAGAGGTATCGCATTCATCATCATCATCATCAGCCTATAATGTTCCAACTGCTGGGACCAGGCTTCCTCTCAATGAGAGGGAGTGGGCGTTAATCCACCACGCGGGCCCAGTGCGGGTTGGTAGATGTCACATGTCTTCAAATTTTTAGTTATAGGACATGCCGGTTTCCTCACGATGTATTCCTTCACCGTTTTGAGAGCAGCGGTGATTAAATAAATTACACAAAGTAATGCTCCTGGGTTCGAACCTACGAGTTACTACTACTACTACTAACTCGGGGCTGCCACCACTGGGCCATCGCTGCTCCGCTGCGCTGGGTATCGCATTACCCAGTACTAACTGGTTTGTGGAGTTCAGATAGGCAGTCGCTCCATGTAAAATACTGGTATTTAGCTGCATCCGGTTAGATTGGAAGTCGACCACAACATACTTGGAAAAAGGCTAGGCAGATGATGATGATAAATTATTTATCCATCATCTATAATATTCGAGGAGAGCCAGAACATTTTTTTTACTTCTTCTTTGTCCTGTCGATGATTCCTTTTTCCTTTATTATTTAAGTCAAATTAGCTTCGACCAGAATTGTGCCGCATCGACGGCGTTGGCACTGGCTTCGGACAGTTCCAGGAGCAGGAGCTGGAGAGGATGGTGGAAGATGAGTCATGGCTTGGGATGACGCTCCGCAGTAGCTCCTTGCTTCATCGGAACAATCTCATTCCCATCATACCAAGTAGTACCTGCAGTGGTTCACCTGGCTCTGCAGTCTGTTCAGGGTTTTCCTTATTTGCTTAGCTATTTGATACAGATACTAACTGTGAAGTTTCAGTTTCCAACAGATAATTAAGAAAAAACTGCAGTTCAAATAATGAAAAAATCTTTATGTTAGAGTTCCAACAAAACACAAGTACAGTCTTCTTTTAGTGAAGTATCTAGTTTCCTAGGTCTCGCTTGGGAAGTTCCTGAATATTTGTTCAATGAATATTCTGGAACCAATTTGATTCGTACAGTGATTGCTTCTTGGTTTCCCAATAATTCATGGCGTATTCTGTTATTATAAATCGAACTACTTTTATATATAGGCAAAAGAGTTTTATTTTCCTTAAGTTACTGGCGAAAAAAGAACACGTCTATCCAATAGACGAAAGAAAGAAAATCTTTTTATTTTTATACAGTTCTGATTTTGTGGTCGGGGTCATTTTAATGAGATATTAGAGGTCCATGATAGCGAAAATACTATCTTTTGACTTTATGGACGTTATACAAATATAAATACAAAATATCTAAAAAAAAAAATTGCGAATTTCAATTAAAAGTGCAAAAATTAACATATGCATCGGCCGGGAATCGAACCCGGGCCGCCCGCGTGGCAGGCGAGCATTCTACCACTGAACCACCGATGCTTATACCAACTGCACTAAACACAGTTCTTGTAGTCCTTTCCTTAGATAATGCGCGTTCTACAAAATGATGAGACGTTCACTTATTTTGTGACATCATCGTTTTTATATCAGGTTTTTGTGCTCATTCATACATAATGCTTAATAGACGTGATTTCTTAAGAGGTTGGTGCAATGACTATACGAGCGTTTCCACCTTACGACTTTTCATACAAACTTTCAAATCCTTATTTTGTGAAATGACTGAACCGATATTAATTAAACTTCTACGCATAAGCAGGATACATAGGTATAAAAAGTAAAATTTCCAATTACCTTTTTTTTTAAGAAATTTTTTATCTCATAAACGATGATTTCACAAAATAAGTGAACGTACAGGTACACTCGGTATAGTATCAGACGTAAGGAATAGCACCATCCCATATCTTCCCGTGGGTGTCGTAAGAGGAGATTAAGGGACTTGCCAGAGAATGGGCAGCAGCGTTCTCTGTGCTTTTGTAACAATCGTACTGCGATCACCAACCCGCCTGCCAAGCGTGGCAATTATGGTAAAACCCCCATGGTATGTCAATGTGGCGACACTTGGGGGATCCTATGTCCAGCAGTGGACGTCTTTTGGGCTGAAATGATAATGATGATTATGAAAATCGGTTCAGTCATTTGGGAAAATAAGAACTTGAAAGTTTGCTAAATAATAACAGCCGCACGGGTCGATCTTTAAGGTTAAGCCGTGCTTGCCGAGGTTGGTCCGTGGATGGGTGACCATAATTACATACCGAGTTTTCTCCGTGCCTCGGAAAACACGTTAAGGACGGTGTCATTTGTAGATCTTTGACAGTCGACATCCAGTCTTACCAAGGAGATCCTATTACCCCGTTACTGGGTTGTGGAGGTCAGATAGGCAGTCGCTTCATATAAAATACTGGTACTCAGCTGCATCCGGTTAGACTGGAAGTCGATCCCAAGATAGTTTGAGAAAAGGCTAGGCAGATGATGAGTGTGACCACAGATGTTTGGTCGGCTGTATTTACACGGCCTTCACAGATGTATCCATAGGTTCCTCTAAATGGTCGACCGAAATCTAGGCAGTTGCAAAATGTAATTAGGGTTTTACATTAAGAATTTTTCAATAACAGCCGGGAGTTTGGAAGTTGCTCTTAGCTGCCACGGTTTATTTTAATGACTTTATTTTTGAATGATTGATTTAATCTTTTACTCTAGACACTCTTAACTTGCACGTATTTCTACATCGTTCTCACGTATTTGTAGTTCTCAGCATAAATGATGTTAACGAAGATTTTGTAACAATATTTTGATTTAAAAGAGTGTCCATGGAGTTTCTTGCCCATTCTTCTCCATAGAGATCTACGCTTTGGAATGGGTAACTACAGTATATACTTTCACAAGTTATTATGCCTTGTGTCTGGGACTGTAGCTTTGTGTTTTGTGTTTTTTTTGGCCTTTCAAAAGTGGTTTTTTCTATTAGAACATTACAATGTTCTAATAGAAAAAAATTGCTATGAGTTTGAGTTTGTTGGTGGTATGATACCCCGTGCCTCCAAAAGCGCGCTAAGCCGTTGGTCCTGCGCCTGATCTCCCGCCAGTCTTGTCGCATTGTCGTCCCATATCGGATTGTGAGAGAGACGGAAGAGATAGTGCACCTGTGTTTGCGCACACACCTAATGTGCACTTTATTAGACGATATTACATAAAATTCTGGTGTGCGATTCTTTTTCTCTTAACGCTTAACTTATTATTTTTATTTTTGTTTGTTTATCTGGGAACATAGAATGATCGTTCTTAGGTATAGTTGGAACCGGTAGGCAGCGCTGTTGTGGACATCCAGAACCTGGGTTCACTGGTAATTATAGGCAATACGAACTTACGAGCAATAAGCCGTGGGTTCGAACCCAGGCAGGAGCATTACTTTCTGTAATCTATTTCATCACCGCTGCTCTCAAAAACGGTGAAGGAAAACATCGTGAGGAAACCGGAATGTCCTAGAACTAAAAATTCGAAGACATGTGACATTTACCAACCCGCACTGGGCCCACTCATTCTCATGGAGAGGAGGCCTGTGTCCCAGCAGTGGGAACATTATAGGCTGATGATGATGATGACGTACTTTACAAAAGCATGAATCCTGCGCATGACAATTCAAATAGAATTTCTAGTAACATAATTATTTTTCTTCGCATTCTCTACAACTCTTGATAATATCATTATTGAACATCTAGCTAGTTTGAATAATATGAACATTACTTACCTAGAATCGTTGGAATATTGTGAAAGACATCGCGCAGCGTAAGCATTCTGCATTTAAGTAATATATTTGAATTGTAACGGATTTTTGCTGAAAAAGTATCAAGCATCGGTGGTTCAGTGGTAGAATGCTCGCCTGCCACGCGGGCGGCCCGGGTTCGATTCCCGGCCGATGCATGCAACTTTTTAGTTTTTTTTTTTCGTTGGTATATTCCTTTTAAACTTTTCTTTTTGACGTCCTCTTGCCATAAAATTCCAGTCATTTTCGAGAGATAATGACTATCATACACAATAGTTTTAAACGGATTATAATAACTGTAAAAGAGTGATTAACTTAATATTTTCCTATTAATGTTGGATTCGTTTTGCATGCAAATTTTTTTCTCTATTAAATTCTATTAACTTTATTTATGACTTCTCTATTCCCAATAGTTTGTTTTATATCGCCTCAGTTATAATTACAACATCACGATGTTATTTGCGGTGGGTTTGCTCTTGACTGTAGTCTAAGTCAGAGATGACAGAGACTAAGTTGACGATGGTGCAAGCTTACCCAGAAGAACCCTGTTCACTCTAGGTTTGAAGAGATTAGGGTTGTACGCGTTCGGAAATACAGACGCAGGCAGAGAGTTCCACTCCTTTGCTGTGCGCATTATGAAAGACGTTTGAAAACGCTGAGTGCGAATTGGTGGAATAGCAATAAGGTAGGGATGGTAACTTGCAGTAATACTCGTCATCTCATCCGACACCTCCATTCTTGCCATACCATTCTTCACACAGTCCATCCATCGTTTCTTTTGTCTTCCTCTACTCTTATACCCATCCACATTCATACTCAAAACTTTCCTCACCACATTTTCCTCATTCTTCTCAACATAACCGAACCCGCTAAACAATTTCTTTTCTAATAATTTTAACTTATCTAAGAAATTACAAATTATTTTAATAGGCAATTTCAAAATGTCTTTCCTGAAAGGCAGGAAGGCAGGCAAAAAATGTAAATGACTGCGGCGACCATTAAAATTATAATTTTAATTAATTTCTCCCTGCACCAATTTCTTATTTGGAGAGAAATATGGTAATAAGGGACTTTTACAGGGTCCATTAAATAAATTATACTATTTGTTTATATAAGGGGAGGTACTGGAGGCTTAAGATTGTTTATACTTCCTGTATAAAGGTTTCTTAAGTAGGTCCCATTCGCCCTTCTAGCGAAATGTGGTACACTTCTGCATAGCCTTTTGTGGATTACAGGCGAGGTGTTGTGTTATGAGATGCTGAGCTTTCTTAGTTCAGTTCTCAGTAGGCGTGTGTGTGTAACACGTTGTGCTCTTTGAGGATCACGCCTGGCGCTTTTTCTCTCAGAGGCTTGTGTCCCAGCAGTGGGACAGACATAGTACGGAACTAAAGTTACTGTAGAATTGCTTTGTTAGGGGTAAAATACTACAACAGGGCTAAGTATCTACATAGACCCAAAACGACTTGGTTAGTGAAGCCAATCAGTTGCCTTACAATACGTATTAGATAGATTTTCTTCTTCTCTTATCTGCTTTCTTCCTCTGACGACTCGGCTCTTAATTGGGACCTTAGTGTAATGGTGCAAAAAAATTAAAAAAGTCCAAAAAGAAACATGCATCGGCCGGGAATCGAACCCGGGCCGCCCGCGTGGCAGGCGAGCATTCTACCACTGAACCACCGATGCTTTTTAACACTCAGCCAACATACAAATCTGTTCAAATGATGCTATTGAAAGTAAAAGTAAAGATGTGCTTATGAAACACCTTTCACCTACATTTGACCTCGCTACATAAACACGTTTCACTGTGCACATTATCAAAGATGACTGCGTAAGAAAGATTTTGCTGATTGTAAATAAAATACAGGAGCAACTTTCGACGGATATCACACAAGCATCGGTGGTTCAGTGGTAGAATGCTCGCCTGCCACGCGGGCGGCCCGGGTTCGATTCCCGGCCGATGCATCTACTCTTTTGCACTTTTCGGTAATATCCGTCGGAATTTTTTTTTCTTTGTTTTTGTTGTTTAGACTGCTAATCGAGTAAAAATGGTTTGTACAACTCACTTAGTTGGTTTATGTGGAAACAGACCACGAATCAAACCTATTGTGCTATTGTTGTTTGTTGATCCCTAGAAAAGGCATCAACCAACTCGTAGTCGCGTGGTTTATTCCGCATAGAAGAGACCTGCATGACCTGTGCATCCCACCTGTGGAACGATCACGCTCTTGCCCTTATCCCAATTCATTTGGAGTCGGCGCAGCATGTCTTCTTCTTCCATACTTCTCTATTACTCGTCATCTCATCAGACACCTCCTTTCTTGACACCTCTTTTCTTTATACAGTCCATCCATCGTTTCTTTGGTCTTCCTGTACTCTTATACCAATCCACATTAATACTGAAAACTGTCCTCACGACGTAAATATAGGCTCAAGCTAAAAACAAGTAAGCATCACAGCTTAATTGTACCATAGCGAACCACAAAAATTCTTGCAATTGCAGAATATTGTGTTAAGCAATTCCTCTAGAGCTAGTGCATTCATTGTCATAACAGGTTCCAGAAATTCATCACGCATTATCCAACCCCAATTTTGGGGTTCTAAATCATGCCCTGACCAAAGGCCAAAGCGATTTAAAAGACTTATAGAGCGGACATTCTGAAAATTTTCATTGAAATTTGATCGCGAATATTTTCGATTTTGACACACGAATGCTAACTGACAAACGGGCGTATGACAATAGATGCACGAAAAGATGATGGACAGACCGATTTTTTACCAAGCAGTAACAAGTTAGACACATCATTGGGTTACAATGTTCCTCGTCTTGTCTATCGCTCGTCAATATTTGAATGTCTTTGGAAAAAACTAACGAAAATAAACTGAATTCAAAACCACTCGTTTTACCATATCGAGATATGCAATAACGCAAAGCGAAGCAGGGCATATATTTTTACAAAATATTATTATATTATAAAGAGGAAAAATTTGATTGTTTGTTTGTTACGATTTAACTCAAAAACTACGCGACCGATTTTTAAATAATGTTTCATCATTAGAATGCTACATCTTTACCGAGTAACTTAGGCTGTATTATATCACAATTTTCGCGGACGATGTCGCGGGCGAAGTGCTTGTACAAAAAAAAATTATGTTCGTCAAAGTAATGTCTCATGAAAGCAACCTGACAAGCGGATGTGTCACACCAGACTGATCAAAATATGTTTATGATGGTAATATGTACAGAAAAGCGATCTTCTTCGTCTTGACCCGCCTATAGCTCGTTATATTTGAATGTCTTTGCTATAGGCACATTTAGAAGATAATTCCGACCCTAGCTAGTTTATTACTACAAAACAACCTGTCAACGTTCCCGAGACGACTAGATTGTTGTCAGTGCTCATAGCCGGAGCTATTTATATCTTTGAGCAGAACGTGTACAAATAGTCGCCGGGTGAAACTCATTACTTTTTGCTAAAACTACGATTTATACTAACGAGATAGGTAGGAGGTACCACAATTTGTGTTTCACAATTTAATAGCATTGACTTATATTAATGAATTAACCAAACAATGTAAAATGAAAGATTCAGGAAGCAGTACTTCTGGAGGTTCCTCTCTCAAGAGCCCTGACCACCGGCAGCTCGGACCATGTTCCTGATACCGGTGGGCTAATATTTTTTATATGTTTTAAATGTTTTTTTTTTTAATCCAATTTTGTAAAAATATTTAAAAATGGAAATAATATGTACATCGTTATATACGTCGTTCACTATTTCGGGTTTGGTCTCACAGTAAAAGTTGTTCCTAATGATGTGTAGAATGACCTCTTAAGAGGTTGTTGGTGTTTTACCAATAACCCTGTATAGTTGAATAAACGAAATATTCAATTTACGAAAATTATTTATAATTTCTGGACTTTTTGTATGATATTGTAACCATTTTTAAGGACTTTCTCGGGGGTGTAGCGCTACTGCTAAAAAATTGATACTGGAATTTTTCATTACAAGCCCGGAGATAAGATCGGTGCCGGTTGATGGCAATTTTACGCTCGCCCCCCATAAAAATGTGGGGTACACTATTGGGTACACCTTTGCCACAGTTACTGTTAGACGACATCCTCCCACATCGGGCCTTAAATGCCTCTCCCCTGACCTCCACTTTTTTTGATACAGGTAGCCCTGTACATTAACAATTGTAATATTTTAACTCATCAATTTACATCTATTCTTTTTTTACTTTACTAGCTTTTTCCTGAGGCTTTACCCGCGTAGATGTCAGAAACTACGTTACGTAGGTACTGCCGGGATATTACAGTATTATTCTGTGTATGGATTTAGCTTACTAAGATTTTTTAGTCTGTATGTAGAATATGTACAGTCAACAAAATAGTTATATATTTTCTGACGTGTTGACGTGTTGACGTGTTGTCACGTGTTTCGTGTTACTAAAGACGAAATATTAGTGAATATAATAGTAGTGTCAACAACTGAACTGTTTGAACTGTGAACTGTTTTGTTGACTCTCCATATTTATTTACAGTAGCTCTAACACCAAATTAGTTGTTAGAGTTTCGACCAAATGGAATGCGGTGGTGGCCGGGTTAAGCAAGAGCCCTATATCTTGATAAAAACGGTTGTTTTCGACATAGTGTGCGGCAGTTTGGGTCAGAGGTCATGTTAGTTGACCATTCCCAGTTTCGAAAGTGGAATGTCAAGCTCGATGGCATAATACAAGAGGAGACCAATAATGGGCTATGACCGTAAGGTTATATGTGAAACTTTTCGAATATAGTTTTGGCGTTCTCTCGTCAAGCTCTACCTACCCATCGTGCTTGCTGAAAAACCCTCTGTCACCACTGTCATCATCATCATCATCAGCCTATAATGTTCCCACTGCTGGGACACAGGCCTCCTTTCTAAGAGAGGGAGTGGGCTGTAATCCACCACGCGGGCCCTGTGCGAGTTGGTAGATGTCACATATCTTTGAATTTTTAGTTCTAGGATATGCCGGTTTCCTCACGATGTTTTCCTTCACCGCTGTCACCACTGTACCATAATGGTTAACGCGTAACCATTCTGAGATAGGGGACCTTTTGGCCACGTACAAGAAGACGTTATTGGTCTTATTTTTTTTGTCAATTTTGTTTTTGATAATATTAAGTAACAATTTTTTTATCATGTGCAAAACTAATAAATACGTTTTCTTTATTTCTTTGTAACATAATATAAATCTTATTTCGATCACAATAAACAACAATTGACCTTAGAGTCCGAGACACACATTATACCAAGTACAAAGGCGACCTAAAGTCCAGTAGAAATAAATTTAAACGCTGCCCCAAGCTACAAATATAGCGAGCGTATTGATCCCTTTAATAAATAAAAATGTCCGCCGCGGCACGTTCCAGACGGCTTCAATATTGTCCAATGTTACGTCATTTTCTGCTTTTATTAACTTGTATAGACGGACATGACAATATTAAATTATTGTGTGAAAGAAGCAGTGATATAATGGAATATTTCCACTTTGTATGAAAGGTGTAAAGGATACCGGCGCGAATTTAGTTTCATTGAAATCAGTTCAGTCATTTCGGAAAATAAGGTCTTGAAAGTTTGTATGAAATGTCGTAAGGCATAAACGCTCTTAACAATGTCCTTCACCGTAGGCAGTGATATTTTCGACTGAGTTAACCAAGTTTTGGACCCAGTAATGCTGAAATGTATTGGTAAATAAAATATGGTACTTTCAAAAAATAAAAAAAATACGCTTCAGACTGACGTCATTTCGTTTCTCAAATTCTTCTCAGCAAAAAAGAAAACAGTTATTACTAGTCTGCCTTCTTTGGTCTTTGGGAGTCCGCCATATTGGATTTAAAATGTCGTCACTTTACTAACCGTACATACATACATTGTCATCCAAACTAAACATCTAAGCAAAATTTCAGTTCATAAAAAAACCGGGAAGTAGGTCAAAATGTAACTTCTAAGAATTTTCAGATAGTTGCAGGTGAAGCCAGCGTGTTAAAGCGCTTTGAAAGATTATCATTTAATCTGATTTTGAACCTCTTCCCAACAGTGTTAGTGTCGGCTTCCAGTCTAACCGGATGCAGCTGGATACCAGTATTTTACATGGGGCGACTGCCTATCCACCTCCACAACCCAGTCATTGACTCAATTCAAATTTAATGTAACCGTAACAAGTGTCCTTCTCTTTGTGACCATGCCAAGGTCTTAAATGACCCTCTGAGATCTTATTTGTGAACTTAAAGTGACGTCATAAATCTTACACAAAGGGAACCCGGGTAATCCTTACTGCTGTCCTATATTCTGTTTTGTTAAGTCGTTGCACTTAATCTTCCTCGGATTTGGGCCACGGTATTGAGGCACGATTGTTAAAAGTGAATTATTTTTGCTGCAAAAAACATAGAGGTGGTCATGAGTTAAATTGAGACATTTCTTAAAATAATGTTAATAATTATTTCCCAAAAAATCTTTTTTTTTGATGCTATTTGTATGTTTTGGAGATATAACATATATGTACTTTATGAAAAAAATATACTGCATCGGCCGGGAATCGAACCCGGGCCGCCCGCGTGGCAGGCGAGCATTCTACCACTGAACCACCGATGCTATACTACTTTCGCAGCAAATGCAACTATACAATAAAACAGACAGACAGCAAAAAACTTTTCACTTATTTGAGTCGTCAGTAAATTGAGTTTCGCAATGTAAGGTAAGTATATGTTGTTATGCACATGAAATCAGCAAAATTTTGTGAAAGACGTGATTAATGGATACATCATATACATGTAGAAGTTGCACAATATAATTATAATGTATTAATTATTCAGTTCTCGTACTTTACCGCCCAGACCGTAATTATCCCATAGGGCAAAAAGCCTTTTCTGAACAAGCATCAATCACCTTGTTTTCTCAGTGTGTGTGTGGTAATTTTGGAACATTAAGTATGCCTTCATACAACCAGAGGAGCTCGTGGTTAAATAATAACAGCCGCACGGGTCGATCTTTAAGGTTAAGCCGTGCTAGCCGAGGTTCGTCCATGGATGGGTGACCATAATTACATACCCGAGTTTCCTCCGTGCCTCGGAAAGAACGTTAAGCCATTGGTCCCGGCTGTCATTTGTAGATCTTTGATAGTCGTTACGAGTAGTCAGTAGCCAAAAGTCTGATATCCAGTCTTGACAAGGGGTATCATATTATCCAGTTACTGGGCTGTAGAGGTCAGATAGGCAGTCGCTTCATGTAAAATACTGGTACTCGGCTACATCCGGGTATACTGGAAGCCGACCCCAAGACAGTTTGGGAAAAAGGCTAGGCAGATGATGATGATACCTTCATACATCCAAGTTCCTTCTCATCATTTTATAAATACATAAACTCACGCCTCTTCCCAAGTGGGTAGGCAGAAACTAACATCACCTGCTAAGATGCTTTAACAATTCATAATTTAAAAAAAAAATACATTTACCAAAAAAGTTTTTATCTACCAAAAAAGTTACTGCATCGGCCGGGAATCGAACCCGGGCCGCCCGCGTGGCAGGCGAGCATTCTACCACTGAACCACCGATGCTTATACCAACACATAAAAAAATACCTATCAAAAGCGATGTGGTGTAGAAGTAAAAGTGAAGACGCATGCGCAAGACTTACCTTTCACCATCATTTGACCTAGGAACCTGCTGATAATGATGTTAGATGGTCTGTATGTATAACCATTTCTTAAGTAAAACTCCGTTAAAAAGGTTAGTAAGTAATACAAACATAAAAAACCGGCCAAGTGCGAGTCGGACTCGCGCACGAAAGGTTCCGTACCATTATTTATAAAAAACCAGCAAAAAAACCACTTTTTTGTATGGAGGGCTCCCCTTAAATATTTATTTTATTCTGTTTCTAGTATTTGTTGCTATAGTGGCAACAGAAATACATAATCTGTAGAAATTTCAACTGGCTAGCTATCACGGTTCATGAGATATAACCTGGTGACAGACGAACCGACGCGACGGGCGTACGGACGGACCGACGGACGGACAGCAAAGTCACAGTAATAGAGTTCCGTTTGACCCTTAGGGTACGGAACCCTAAAAATATTTTACTTAGGTATCTAGACGGAACAAGATAAATAGGGTATTTTATAGGTATTTTTAACCGACTCTTAAGAAGGAGGAGGTTAAACTTGACTCTAGTCTAGGTCAGAGATGACAGAGAAAAAGTCGACGATAGTACGAGCTTACCCAGAAGATGCCTGTTCACTCTAACTTTGAAGAGATTGTAAGCGTTCAGAAAACGCAGGCGCAGGCAGAGAGTTCCAGTCCTTATTATGTGTTTGGCGCGTATATAACTTTAAAGTGTTGATTAATCAAAACAGATTTTTTGTTATTAATATTGTATATACCTAAGTACAATTCATTTAAAATGTTATGTATAATAAATGTGTGAATAACCTGTTGTTAACAATGTATAAAACAATAATTCAATTAACAATGTCTGATAAGCGAGAACAAAATTTAATTAAGTATTTCATTCAAGAGCGATAAGAGATAAAAGACGAATTATGATTCGCGTTTTTATCTCTTATCTTAACGTTTCTGACATAACAAAATATGTTGTATTTTTAATAAATGCCGTTTTAAAAACACAATGGGCCGGACATATTAGCTGTAGAACTGATGACTGTTGGCGTAGACGTGTTCTTGAGTGGAGACCGTGAATCGGCAAGCGTAAGGTGGGACGGGACGCCCCCTCTAGCTAGGTGAAGCGATGACCTCGACTGATGCCCAGAATCGAACGAGGTGGCGTGCAATTGTCACTAGTCACTTGGGACCTATCGGAGTATGATCAGCGTTGTGGCATTTTTAGGGTTCCGTAACCAAAGGGTCAAACGGACCCTATTACTGAGACTTCGCTGTCCGTCAGTCCGTCCGTCTGTCACCAGGCTGTATCTCATGAACCGTGATAGTTAGCCAGTTGAAATTTCTACAGATAATGTATTTCTGTTGCCGCTATAACAACAAATACCTAAACAGAAGAAAATAAATATTGAAGGGGGGCTCCCATACAAAAAAGTGATTTTTCTGCTCGTTTTTTTAATTAATAGTACGGAACCCTTCGTGCACGAGTCCGACTCGTACTTGGCCGGTTTTTAAATGCTACAACACCATGTTGAGATAGGGCCTTTTGGTCAATAACCAATTTAGTGTAGTTTACTGTATTTCTTAAGTAAGTTTGTTTTTTTTTTAACCGACTTCTAAAAAAGGAGGAGGTTCTCAATTCGGATGTTTGTATTTTTTTTTTTTTTATGTTTGTTCGGGCATAACTCTGTCGCTTACCAACCGATTTGAAAAATTCTTTTTTTGTTGGAAAGCGTATACTTCCCAAATGGTCCCATGAAAATTTTATCGAAATCAGACAAGCGGTTTTGAAAAAATCAACAAAAATCTAATTTTTCTAACTTTTCGTTTACTCTGCATTGAGTTTTTTGTTCGCGCATAACTCAGTCATGTACGAACCGATTTGGAAAATTATTTTTTTATTCCGAAGCCTATGCTTTCCATTTGGTCCCATAGTCACCAAGTTGGGATCTGATGATGGAATCTTGGCGAAATCGAGGGAACTCTTCAAATTTTATAGGAAAACGTACAGCGATTTTAGTTTTTTCCACAACAAGTGAAGCATTTGTGTTCAATAAGAGCCATTCTACCATCAGATCTGATGATGAAGCCAAGAGACAGGCACCGTAACTCCATAATAAGACAAAGTATATTAGCTGTGTTTGGGCTTGTTGGAATTGTAACGGTATGAATTTTCCAGGTGTACCACAGACTTGACTTTCCTTATTCAACCTACGTAACATGTAGGTCCTCTGCTTTGACAGTCTGTTTTCGCGATGATCAGGGTTCTTATTCAAAATGCGTTGATCATTTCTTTCCCTAATTTCTTTTAATCGTTGTCCTTTTTCCTTTTTCTCAATTTCAGTTCGACGCCGTTTTCTCATACGAGAAGCATCTTTACTAGGCCTACCCATATTTTATTATTAGATTTAAAATATGTCACTAAAAATTAACAAATAAAAATTTTTTTTGCAAAAAAAGGTACCGACTTCAAAAAACCCTAAACGCACTAAAAAGTTAAAAATAATACTATAACCTACCTATATTTATAAACCTAACCTAACCGACGATTAACCTATAAAAAAAATTAATAATTCTTTGGAGTCGGTGCCAAGCAATATACGTACCTGAATGACTGTATAGACAGACTAAGGCCAAAAAAACAAAACATCTTACAGTTTATAAATATTAATTCTTTAATTAATTCAAATTATATTGCTTGGCACCGACTCCAAAGAATTATTAATTTTTTTTATAGGTTAATCGTCGGTTAGGTTAGGTTTATAAATATAGGTAGGTTATAGTATTATTTTTAACTTTTTAGTGCGTTTAGGGTTTTTTGAAGTCGGTACCTTTTTTTGCAAAAAAAATTTTTCATGATATTTTGTGTTCTCTTTTTATTCAATATTGTTTTATTGTTTTGTCCTGTGCGTTTCTAATAACTAAGTTTTTAGATCTTTTTTTAGGGTTCCGTACCCAAAGGGTCAAACGGGACCCTATTACTGAGACTTCGCTGTCCATCCGTCCGTCCGTCCGTCTGTCACCAGGCTGTATCTCATGAACCGTGATAGTTAGCCAGTTGAAATTTTTTATGCATTTCTGTTGACGCTATAACAAAAAATAATATTTAAAAAAAATTTAAGACTCCCATACAAAAAAGTTTTTCTTTTTTATAAATAATGGTACGGAACCCTTCGTGCGCGAGTCTGACTCGCAATTGGCCGGTTTTTTCTTCTGATTGAAGAGGCCTATGTCTGGACATATTCACCATCATCAGAGTTCAGCAGTCCACTGCTGGCATTGGACTGCTAAACTCTGATGATGATGAATAAATGCTTCTATTGCTAAAGTTGCAGATAAACCTAAAAACAATACTGTTGCAAGAAGTAAGATGCATACCGAGACAATGCCAATATAAATGGCGCAGACGAAAAGCTAAGACAATTGTGAAACAGTTTAACATTTTCCATTCAACTTTAATCGGGTTTAGAAACCTGATAAAAGTTAAAAGCCACGGTTAAAAATGATTGTAAGATTTTCTATTCCAAAATAATATGATTTCACTGAGAATAAAAGTTAGTGATTGTAAAGTGGTGAAGATTTTTGTTCCTCAATCACAAAATAAACGTAGAAGTTTGATCAAATCTAGTGCCAAGTGCCAGGTACCAATCAGTGTAAAATATACCACATAGGATATCGTTTCTTTAAGAGCATGGTATCTTTGGTAACACTAATAATATAATAAAGACGTAAAAGGAGACAATTTTTTTTCGGCCCCCAAGTAATGTTACGTTTGTTATTGATATTACACCTAAAAAAAGTGACCAATTTAGTATAGTAAACAAACGAAAGATTACATAAAATGCAACCGGAATCAAAAAAACATATTCATAAATATACAGTGACGGTAAAGTTAATATTTTAAGTTCATGAAAATGTGGCTTGCATGATTCTTTTTGTTTTATTTTACAAATAGCGCGGATACATTTTTTCTGGGCTATAAGTACCTCTTGAATCTTAGGGGCATTACCCCAGAATATGAGGCCATACCGCAAAGTCGAGGCGACATAACCATGATATGCTGCTAGTAGGGCGGTCTTATTCGCAATTTTACCCAGCATATAAAGAGCATATGAGAATCTACTAAGCTTTCCACAAACACTTTCAATTTGAGTCCTCCATGTCATGTCATTGTCAATATGTAGTCCAATAAATTTTGTTTCACTAGCTTCAAGTATATTATTCCCTTTATATTGTATTTGAAATTGTAATTGTTCTTTGTGTCTAATTTTAAAATTCATTACTTTAGTTTTGGTTAGATTTATTTTTAGGTTATTAGCATTTAACCAGTCAATAATATTAATAAGGCTATTGTTTACATGCTCTTCTATTTCATTTGTAGTGCCAGAATCATCATAAATAACCGTGCTGTCGTCGGCAAATAGTGACATTTGATGTTCAATTACTTGGGGAAAGTCATTAATATAGCAAATAAAAAGTAATGGCCCCAATACAGAACCCTGCGGCACACCACATGTCAGTATTCTAGAGCTAGAGGAGTAAACCTCCTCAGTTTTGGTCTTTATATTTACTCTATTAATTTGTGTAATTTGACTTCTATTCTCCAAATAAAATTTTATAAGACTATAAGCACGTTTCCTCTGATCCCATATCTTTCCAACTTAGTTAATAGTATTTTATGGTCTACATAGTCAAATGCCCTGGTCAGATCCATAAACATCGCCATCACTGGTTTACCGTTATCCATGTTATGGTGTATTTTTTTCAGAAAGTTATAAATAGCCATATTAATGGTCCTATGTTTCCTAAAGCCCATCTGTTCTTTGCAAAAAATATTATTTTTTTCCAAATAACTGTTAATGCTGTTTTATAGAACCTTCTCAAAAATTTTAGAAAAAATTGGTATTAGTGCAACTGGCCTATAATTGGTTACTTTTGTTTTGTCGTCTTTCTTGTGTAAACGCTATAGTATTGAAATCTTTAACTTATCGAGAAAAGTGCCTTTCTGAATACTTTTGTTTATAATTTCACTTAATATGGGCGCTATAATATGAGCAACCGATTTGACTACGCCGGTGTTAATATCATCATAGCCTGTACTGTTGGTATTTTTAAGAGTATTTATTATTGTAATTATGTCTTTCGGTACGGTTGGTGACATAAACATGGATTTATGCGATCCTGGTGTGGTATTAATATTTGACTTCGGATAGTTAGTATTCGATTCAACTGAGGATACGAAATAGTCGTTAAATTGTTGTGCTATCTCTTTGGGTTTTGTTATATAATTGCCATTTATATTAATCGCATTTATATTAGTTTTAGGAATGTTAGGTTTTATAGATTTGATAACTTTCAAATCAAATCATTTATTGCATCCATAATGTACATTTAACAGGTGGTCGAATAAAAAATAATAGACACAATTATGGACCCTGTCGGGCACAGCAAGTTTTAAATAACTAGAGAGAGGAAGACTTCTTCTATAATTTTCCTTGTCAAAAAAAAAAGAGTAATTATACAATTATTACAATAATAATTATTATAATTTCGAAATATTTTATATCCTGTTTCTTATTTTATATTTCCGTTTACTTATTATATTCATATTATGTATTCAAGTCTATCTATTCATTCATTATTTATTTTAATATATTAAGTATTATAATTTATTATATTTATTGTTATTTTACATATTAAATGTCTGTTATATAAATGTCTGATAATCATATTTATGTATTTTTACTAAATTTATCCGTAAAATATTCGTTTAATGAGTAATAGCTTTTTTTTATTAAGTATTGCTTTAATTTATTTAAAAATATACTGGTTTTATTTTGTTGTTTTATTTCTTCTGGCAATTTGTTATATATTTTTATTGACATTGCATAAGGACTAGATGATTGTAATTTAAGGCGGGAGGGGGGCAAATTTAGTCTGTTTTTATGGCGAAAAGAATAATTTTTTTGCATGTCTCCCCGTGTGCTATTAGAATCTGGATATTTGCGGACTAGTTTACATAATTCTAAAATATAAATACCAATTAAGGTGAGAATCTTATGTTTCTGGAAGTAGGGTTTGCAGCTATCTGTTGGTTCAATATTGGTAATTATTCTAATAAGCTTTTTTTGGAGGGTAAATAAGGAGGGAGCGTCTGTGCTATTTCCCCATAAGACGATGCCATAGTTAAACCAAGCGTGGGCATATGCGTAGTATGTGACTAGTGCCGTTTGTAGGTTTGTAGTCTTTTTAAGTTCACGGAGAGCATATGAAAACTTTGAAATTTTAGATTTTACTGTCTGTATATGTGTTTTCCAGTTTATATTTGTGTCTATTGTTAAACCTAAGAGATTGAAATTGTTTACTGTTTCTATTTTATGTTGGTTAAACGTGAAATCTATTTTTATTTGTTTTTTCTGCCAGGGGTGAAACGCTATTAATTTAGTTTTTGTAAAATTTATTTCGCTATTATGATCGCACATCCAGTTTAAAATTGTTCCAAGAATTGTCGTGAGTTTGTCATTTAAATTGGCATTTGTTTGGCATGAGGTCAGGATCGAGATATCATCCGCAAAAAGTACACATGGCCCGTCTATGGTTTTTGGGAGGTCGTTTATATATATGAGGAAAAGGAGACAGCCTATAGCACTTCCCTGGGGAATTGAAGCATGTATAGGTTTAACATCTGATCTTATAAGCTTTACTTCTTTTGTTTGTTGATCGTAGTTTTCAATCTCAACCAATTGCTCTCTATCCTTCAAATATGACGCCAAATTCCAAATTGCCTTCGACTTGTTGGTGCTTGTTCCAATAAAATATGTATTCTGTGCTTTCTGTGTTAGTTTGATAACACTTTGATATCTTTTCGAAAAAGTTTTGAATGCCATTTTCGAATCACTGTCTTTAGTTAGTCTATATTTCCACAATAAAGATCGAGACAAGGCTTAGCCAATATTACCATTGTAATCTAGACATTACAAGGAAGAAATCAACATGTGTTTCATGATTAAATGCTACAATTTATGGGGTGGCCTATTCTTCAAAGAAAAAAATTGTCTCCTTTGTTCCGTGTAGTATGTAGTGAATAATATTCGGAACTACTGATCAGATTCCGAAAATCATTTCACTAACGAGACGCTACATTATTCCCGAGAATCATAGGCTACATTTAAAATATTCACGTGGGTTAATGAGCAAAACTATCCCCCAGCCATCTATATACCTACTGGTTGTCTTTAGCGGTGGTCGTAAATAAATTTTGTTGTCGCTAGAAAAATTATTAAGTAACTATAAGTCAGAGTTTCAGCAGAGATAAACACAAATCATAACAGTTAGGTATTGTAAAGGATTTAATAATACTTGTTTAGGATGCGAGTAAAGCTGCAAGTAACGGCTTGTGCTAACGAGCCATTTCCTAAGGTCCACCCAATCCAGTTTCCTGCATAGAAAAGGCACTGATGCGTTCCGGCGGAGAGCTTTAATAGCCCTCACGTACTGAAGAGAGCAACTGAGTGGTTTAAATCGGGAGGAGTCAGAAGTTCTCTTCCACATTCCTCAAAAAAAAATCTAGTAAGTTTTTAACGTGGAAAAGTCATCTTTTGGAATATGAGAGAATGAAGGAGGACCGCTGTTAAACTAGGACAATATATTTAACATTTTTTTACGATATAAAACAAATGTTACCAACAACGAAATATATTATTTTCAGTTGGTGGAGACGGGTGAAATTAGGCTGTGATTAATGGTGTTGATGAGTATAATAGATAATATTTATTTGCTTAAAAACATGATATAAAAAGATGGGTAAATACAAAAAATAACAAGAGTATATATTATATGTTTTTGCTTAATGAGCTAAATGAGCGTATAAATTTTCACAAGCATATTTAACACTGCCAAAGGCAGCTTAAGTAAAGCCTGGTTTTCACAGGCCCAGTAGCTGGCGGACAGTGAAGGACAGTTACTGTCTGACAGGTACTGGGTCCGTGAAAACAAAGTTGAGCCAGTACTGACCGGTCAGTTGCTGTCGGTCAGCAACTTCAAAATATTTTGTTTCTACTGTCCACTGACCTTCCCCTACTCCCACAAGGACAGCTACTGGGTCGTCACTGGCTCCATACGAACGCAACAAGACAGTGGCCGGTCAGTGCCGAAGGACAGTAAACGCCTGCACAGTCAGAATTTTTCTAGATTTTTCCTCTGTAAACAAAACCTTGTCCATATTTTTTTCATTTTTGTTTTCTGACTATTGAGAATTTCCAACAAATGATCACCAAGGAGTAATGCCACGATTCAAGATTCAAGATTCTTTATTCGCATGAAATATGGTACATTATGGTCTTATAAATAAAAAGGTTTCACATATTTCGCCGACTTTTTTCAGCATGCAAACTTAAAATTAAATTAAAATACCTAACAAAATGAAATCGTAATTTAGGTATCAAACTTCTAGACCTTCAGTTACAAAAAAAACATTAATTTTATCCTTGATGATAATATTCTTTTAGAATTTAAAATAATTGTGTTTAGGTTACAGGATAAAGTAATAAAATTAGAAAAACGATATAGCAAGGAACAAATATAACATCAATAAAAAAATATATATGTAGGAATGTGAAAAGGAACAATAGTTTTTAAAAATGGGAAGTTATGCTACTTAACGATTACAAATGGGTTTATAAGTAAAAAACTCATTTATTGTGTAAAACACATTATTAAAGAGTCACTTCTTCAGTTTCTTTTTGAAATGGTTAATGGGCTGTTCTCTGATTTGTTTCGGAATTTTATTGTAGATTTTGACCGACATGCTATAGCAATTGTTTTGCAAGAGAGCGCTTCTACATCTTGTTATAGCCAGTTTGGTGGGATCTCTAGAGAGAAACTTTTTATTTTCGGTTGCTTTAGTAAATAGGTTTGGGTGCTTTTTAACAAACATGCCTACTTCTAAAATGTACAAGCTAGTTAGAGTAAGTAAGCCCAGCTTTTTGAATAGAGGCCTACATGAATCGAGCGGTCCAACGCCGCAAATGGCTCTGACACATTTTTTTTGGGTTATAAATACTTTTTTTATGAAAGTAGAGTTACCCCATACAAGTAAACCGTATCTGAGTATTGAGCTAACTGTTGATATTTAGGTGGAAATAAATAAACGATTATAAGAAAATGCAACGAACGTATATTGGTAAAAAACAAAAGACAAAAGCACACGTTGGAGCTGGACAGAGACAACACAAAAAAAAACTAACTTATAATAAATAGGTTGCGTTCTTATTTACCAACACTCCCCGCAGAACGCAAACCCATTTTATTGATACAGAACAAATGTTTTTCCAAAGTGGTACCTTTAGTTAAGTTATTAGCTACCATATAGCAACCATTTACAAATTTAAATTTAACTTTAGACTTAACAATGTTTTCTTTAAGAAAATGTAAACGAATATCTATATGTTTAGTTTTTGGTTTGTAACAGTCTGTTGATGCCAGCTTAATTGCACTTTGGTTGTCACAGTGGATAAGTAGCGCGCTATCTTCGCCTTGACTGAGCTCGGCCTGCAGTTGCTGCAGCCACAGGGCCTCCTGGGTCGCCGCTGCCATCGCCATGTATTCGGCCTCCGCCGTAGAGAGCGCCACAGTTTGCTGTTTACACGAATTCCAAGATAAACAGGCATTCTGAAACAGAAAAATATAACCCGTGCACGATCGTCTATCCACTGGGTCGCTCGCCCAGTCTGCATCACAATATCCAGTAATTTCCTTTGAGTCATCTTTGACATAACACAGCTTTAGGTTCTTGGTTCCTTGAAGATACCTCATAATCCTTTTTATGCCAAGCCAGTGTTGATTTCCTGGATTGTTGCAGTACTGACTCAACTTGTTAACTGCATAAGTGATATCAGGTCTTGTGACATGTGCCAGATAAATCAGACATCCCACTGCTTCCCTGTATGGGATATTTATGTTTCCATCTTCAGGATTTTTCTCAAATTTGGCATTCACCTCTATCGGGGTACAAACTGGTTTGCATTCAGACATATTAAAGCGGTCCAATACAAGGTTTATGTATTTTTCTTGATCTAACATAATCATACCTGCCTCTCGGTTCCTATTTATGTTTATGCCGATACAATTCTTCATTTCACCTAGGTCTTTCATACTGCATTTTGTTTTATCCTTATTATTTGTGAATATCAAAAGATCATCCACCCACACTGCAATGAATATAGTGGTAGACTCATTTACTAAATAATAAATACAGGGATCCACACGTGATCTTTGTAAACCAATTTTTAATAAAATATTGTTCAATTTAAGATTCCACTGCCGGCTCGCTTGTTTGAGTCCATAAATTGATTTATGTAAAATACATACTTGATCATTTTCTTTGTAGTATTCTGGTTGTAACATATATATCTCAGTATCTATGTCACCCTGTAGAAAAACGCTTATGGCATCCATCTGACAAATCTCTAGATCATACTTCGCAGCCAGTGAAAATAAGAATCGAACAGAAGTATATCTTACCACAGGAGCAAATGTCTCATCATAGTCACTTCCTTTTCTCTGAGCATACCCTTTGATGACCAATCTTGCTTTAAAACGGATAATCTCACCTTTTTCATTTGTTTTAGTTTTATAGACCCATTTACAGGGTAAGACTCTTTTCCCAGATGGTGCATCAACCAGTGACCAAGTTTTGTTTTTGATCAGAGAATCATACTCCTCTTGCATAGCCTTTTTCCATTGGTCAGCATGAGATGATGATAATGCTTCGTCTGTTGTTTGTGGGTCATTTAAATTAAGTATTGGACAGAAGTAACTTACATCATTGTCTTCTGTTTCTGCATACTGTACAGCCTTCCGTGGACGTAGGTTTATTTTTCTAGTTGGTGACTCGATATCAATTGATTGCTCTGGTATGTAGGATGAATCGTCATTCTCACCAGACTGGTAGTCCTCACTTAACTCACCAGTAGAACTGTCTGTGCTTTTCTCTAATTCTTCCTCACAGGTTTCTTTTAGTGGCTGTATCTCTGGACTGCTGTTGTTGGATGTACAAGGTAAGTATATATTATTATCATATTTTAGCACATTTTCTAAAAATACTACATCTCTACTTTTTATGATCTTATTGGTATCTGGATCAAGTATTCGATATCCTTTGGTAGATTCACAATACCCAACAAATAATAAATTTCTGGATTTAGAGTCCCATTTTTGGCGTTTTTCTTTTGGAACTTGTGTCATTACTTTGCAGCCAAATATTTTTAAATTAGACAAGTTGGGTTTCTTACCAGTCCACATCTCCATGGGAGTTTTACCATTAACCGATTTTGTAGGTGATCTGTTAATGATGTATGCTGCCGTTGCAAGGGCCTCTGCCCAGAACCCTTTTTTTAACTGAGCATCAAACAACATACATTTAGCTCTTTCCACCAGAGTCCTGTTCATCCTTTCTGCAAGACCATTCTGCTGGGGTGAGTACGGAGCACTTGTTTGATGTTCAATCCCATGTTTTTTTAAGAAGTTTTCAAAATCTCTATTGCAGTATTCTTTTCCATTATCAGAACGAATTACTTTTATTTTTCTCTCATGTTCATTCTCAACTTTGTTTTTGTAATCTTTGAAAACTTCCAGAATATTCATTTTATTTTTCAAAAAATAGACATGAACTCGTCTCGTGTAATCATCTATGAAAGTAATACAATATTTCATACCTCCCAAAGATTCTTGCTCCATTGGTCCACATAAATCAGTGTGGACCAGCTGCAGTGGTTGTGAAGATCTTGAACCAATGTTATTAAAGGGCAGTCTAGTTTGTTTCCCTGAGAGACAGGTAGTACATGTAATAGAACCTTTATTTTTGTCTGAGAATGGCTGAACTCCCTCGGCACACTCTGGCAGCTTGTTAAGATCTGAAAAATTCAGGTGTCCCATGCGTCTATGCCACAGGACAAAATCATTTAAGTTATCTGAACAAGACAAGTTAGAAAATACCTCTCTGTGTGTGTTTAATAAATATAAATTGTTTACTAGTGTGGCTGAACACAGGAGCTTGCCATTTTTATCATAGATATCACAACCTTTATCTCTAAAATTTACAATACAGCCATTTTTCACCATAGCACTGACTGACAGGAGGTTTGCAGCAAGTTTAGGTATGTATAAAACTTGTTTTACCTGAATTTTACTTTCTTTATTACCATTTAGCAATAAATTGACCTTTCCCATACTTTCCACAGGTAGCGGTGTCTTACTGGCAACAGTAATTGTGGGTATCGGTGGACTTGTAACATCATACATCCAGTCACATCTATTTGTCATATGCATGGAGGCACCCGAGTCCACATACCACAGGTCCGGATTCATTGTCTGAGGAGTTGCTGAAAAAGCTGCAACAAAACCTTTATTTCCTTCTGTATTTTCTGCACTCTTCTTTTTCGGAGCACGACAATTCTTAGCAAAATGTCCATGCTTGTTACAATTGTAACATCGGGGTCCTTTGTTGGCCTTTGTTGAATCATGTTGAGTTCTTTGAATGACCTTTTTCCTTGTGAAGAATGCTGAACTATCGGAGCATTGAACTTCCTGCAGGAGTTTAGATTTTATAGAATCAGCACTTATCTTGATGCCAGAGCTCTCCAGCCCCATTATCATGGGCTTATAAACTTCAGGGAGGCCGGCTAACATAAGTGTACCAAGCCATTCATCATCAATGTCAAACTTAATATTCCTGAGCTTGTGGGCGGTTGACATAATTTTATTCACATAATCATCTACGCTTTGAGAAGATTCCAATGTAGTTGTAATAAGGTCTCTCAACAAAGCTACTCTCCTGTATAACCCGCTGTCATCAAAAGCCTGTTCCAAACTCTCCCAGACTTCTTTGCAAGTAGTTGCATTCTGGACGTGTACGTAAATGATTGGGTCCAGTAATAAAATCAACTTAGATTTCGCTTTGGTTTCCTTGTTTCGATCTGTATTGGTACCGGTGACACAACTCCATATATCGTCGAGTTCAAAATATGCTTGGACTGCAAACTTCCAACTGGCATAGTTATCTCTTCCAACTAGTCTGTCGATATGAAATGGATTGTAGCTTGAATTCGACATATTCTATGCGTATTTATGATTTTACAAGATTTCTGACCGAGAGCGCCGGCTCGGTTAACCTCAAAAAATATGACAGACAAAACACGCCGGCCGGTTTTCTTATATATCACTGCGTTTACTTTTCTTATATTTCCACAAGTAGCAATCAACCACGCTCTGCTACCATGTTGATATTTAGGTGGAAATAAATAAACGATTATAAGAAAATGCAACGAACGTATATTGGTAAAAAACAAAAGACAAAAGCACACGTTGGAGCTGGACAGAGACAACACAAAAAAAAAACTAACTTATAATAAATAGGTTGCGTTCTTATTTACCAACACTAACGTATCCATGGTACGCAGCCATAGCAGTTTTCAAACTTGACAATTTTCTAAGCCTTCTTAGTGCAAAGACAAATTTGTTTAGATTAGAGCATATGCGATTTGTGTGAGCTTTCCAATTACAGTATCTATCTAATGTAATACCTAAGAACTTTGTGTCAAGGACGTCTTCGATTTTAACGTTATTATAATGTAAGTCTAAAGTTTGTATTTGGGTGTTGTTATAGTTCGAGAATTGTAGAATTTTGGTTTTAGAAACATTAGCTGTTAGGTTGTTGTCCTTTAGCCAGCTCATTATTGAATCAATGGTGTTATTTAATGAAATTTTGTATTATTTAATATCTGATTGGTCTGGTACAATAACCGAAATGTCATCTGCAAAGAGGATACATTCATGTGTTGTTACTTGAGGAACGTCATTGATGTATATTAAGAAAAGGAGTGGTCCTAGTACGCTACCCTGGGGTACGCCAAATTTATTTGTTTCAAAAGTTGATCGGAATGGGGTAGACATAAGTTTATCATTTAAGTGGTTAATTTCAACGCATTGCTTTATACTAATATATACCAATACTCGTATATTTGTTCTAATTATATCACACTGATCAGCCATTTTGCTGGCCTCGTGAAAACGCAATGGGTCAGAAGAACCTGGCCAGTAATGTGTACACAGTAGCTGTTTACTGCTGTCTCCTATGCAGACCCAGTAGTGAGAACACGCCGTGGCCCTGGTACACAAAGGGCTAAGATGGAACATGGGTGGGTTTTAGTCAGTACTAGTCTGACACTCCCTTTCGCTCCACCCAGAGCGGGAAAAGTCATTTGATGACCTCCCATATTAAAAAAAGGTTTAGAATTGATCATTCTACGCATGCTACAGTGGGATCATACAACATAACAGGCCCAATACTAGTACACGCACATTTCGTTAGCTATGTTGAAGTCTCATGTAATAGGAGGCGAGCCTATTGCCATCAACCGGGCACAAACAAAAAAAAATTACAAGTCTAACCACCCCTTACTACGGTCACACTCGGTCTAAGTGCAACTTTTAACGACGTACTCCGATTTTTCCAAATTGTCAGATCCACAGCAGAGTTACTACGACGTTTCCGCGCAATTTTGCCTTACCACACAAATAATTTCACCGAAGAAAATAAGAATAATAATAATTTATTTGCTTAGAGTAGTCTCCACTCCCTTCCACCATATTTTTTTTTTGCATATAGTATTATAGAATCTATATAGTATTCTAGAATAATTTATTTACTTATAGTAAGTAGTCTCCAGTACTAAACTGGCTGGCTAAATTGACAATAATAAAAAAAATACGGATGGATGGATGGACAGCGTGAAGGATGATACGGCAAGAAAGGAGGGGTCTGATGAGATGAAAAGTAATAGAGAAAGAAGTATGGAAGAAGAAGACATGTTGCTCCGCCCCAAGGGATAAGGCAGGAGAATGTAAGGGAAAAAGTAAAACAAATATTAACTCTCCATGGGGACCCAGCATTATTGTCCTAGAAATATTTATTTTTAGGGTTCCGTACCCAAAGAGTCAAACGGGACCCTATAACTGAGACTTCGCTGTCCGTCCGTCCGTCTGTCACCAGGCTGTATCTCATGAACCGTAATAATAAGCCAGTTGAAATTTCTACAGATTATGTATTTCTGTTGCCGCTATCACGAAAAATACTAAAAACAATAAAATAAATATTTAAGTGGGCTCCCAAACAAAAAAGTTTTTTTTTTGGATCGTTTTTATAAATAATGGTACGGAACCCTTCGTGCACGAGACCGACTCGCACTTGGCCGGTTTTTATATGGCAAATACGTAATATTTTTATGTAATATAATATTAAATTGGTGTTTTGATTGCGTAAAATTGTCATTTTACGCAATCAAAACAAAGGCAGGATAAACCACTAATTCAAACGCACCATAACATTATATTTAGGTATCTATTAAAATGGGTTAAATACCGAATAATTGGTATCAGATGGTTTACCTAATCATAATTACTACAATACAATTTCATTTCCTGGTTATTTTTACCTAAATTATAAACGTGTTTCCTTGTACTATTTAGTTTATGTCGTTCATTTGAAATGCTAGTAAAGAGTTGTAGACCTATGGAATGTTATTATGAAGTCCTTAATTTTTTTTGTCCTGTTAATAGTGACGTTTTTCGTCGTCCTGTCTGTGGAAAATGGTGAGTTTAATTATATTACCAACTGTCTGATGAAGGTGTAGGCAAAACCAGGGTTAAATTGTCTCGCAATCTTCTGTTGCGCAATAGAGTGGGGATAGCCGTATTAAAATTCGGTTGCAAGATTTGATCTAAACAAACAAATAAACGTACAAACATTGCAAGTTAAATAAAACTTGACGGCACGGTTAGCGCCGTGGTTGAGCGATTGACTGCTGCGCTGCGTGTCGCGGGTTCGATAACCGCCCGGATCAAATATTTGAATGACCTACAGATAGTTGTTCCGGGTCTGGCTGTTTGTGTATGTGAGTTTAAATGTTTGTAAACGCACCCACGATAGAGGAGAAATTCCTAGTAACGGGCAAGGTTTAAAAAAAAGGAATTAAGGCTTGTAAAAACAATATTGAAAAGGAAAATTGAGATTTAGGTTTTTGGTATTCAAATCATAAAAGTCTAATTGTTGAAGTACTACAGATTATCTGTGCAATTTAAATTTCAAGTCTATTAAGTCACATAATTTTGTTGTTTGTTTTTGTCTGTGCCGAGTTTTACAAAGTTGTCATTTCTATTAAAAACGTGCGTTTATAAACATTAAAACTCACATACACAAACAGCCAGACCCGGAACTATCTGTAGGCCATACAAATATTTGTTCCGTGCGGGGATCGTACCCGCGTCACGCAGCGCATCTGTCAATCGCTCAACCACTGCGCCAACCGTGCCGTCAATGAACAATGTGTTTTGCAATTCTAATAAAACATTTAAGGCATCGGCATATCATCAAAGATAATTCCAACACTAGTCACTCAATATAGAACAAGGCCAGGGAGATGATGATGACTAATCACTTTGACCTATTCCTTTAAAATACCATATTATTTTTTGGACCAGATTACCGCATTACAGAATTAGTGATGGAACTAGACTTGACACAATAAATTTTTAAACTCCATTCCCCAGCTTCGCCTGCTGTATGCTACGAGTGTGAAGGTTTTGGCACTAACTCAGCCTGCAGGAACAGGCTAGACTCCAGCATGATCAGAGTATGCCCAGGCCCAGAGTCCTCTTGCGGCTTTGTGACATTGGATCGTGAGTATCAAATGATCTATGAATTAGCAAATAGCGACCTTAGGCGCGTTCGCATTAAGAGCTATTATTATATAACTAGCAGATATGAGCCGTTTTTAGGATTCCGTACCACGAAAGACAAAAAACGGAACCCTTATAGGATCACTTTGTTGTCCGTCCGTCTGTTCGTCTGTCTGTCTGTCAAGACCCTTTTTCTCAGAAACGCGTGGAGGTATCAGGCTGGAATTTATATCAAATGCTCAAGTCTACTGTCCCTTGGAGCTGTGAAAAAATCAAACTTCTAAGCCAACGCAATCAAAAGATACAGCCGTTTATGCCGCAAATTTCCGCAATTTAACGACACTCGCAAGGGAATCCAAACCTACAGGGTACTTTCTGTGAACTCAGTCTTGACATTTGGTATGAAGCAACGTCTTGTAGCACAGATAAAGGAAAAATTGAGAAAACCGTAAATTAGTTAAATCATATAATAAAAATATAATAAAAAAATTGTACGGAACCCTCGGAACGCGAGTCCAACTCGCACTTGGCTGGTTTAGAAGACAAGCAAGGGTGCAAAACTTCATCATCATCATCATTTCAGCCCAAAAGACGTCCACTGCTGGACATAGGCCTCCCCTAAGTGTCGCTACATTGACATTTTGGGGGGTTTTACCATAATCGCCACGCTTGGCAGGCGGGTTGGCGATCGCAGTATGGTTGGTATAAAAGGAGAGAAAATGCTGCTGCCCATTCTCTGGCAAAACCCTTAGTCGCCTCTTACGACACCCACGGGAAGAAATGGGATGGTGCTATTCTTTACGTCCGACACCATACAGAACAAAACTTACTAGCTCTTAATGTGAAATATACGGGGTGTAAATCACCTCATCACGAAGCCGTCAACCAAGCATTCTGTACATGAAACTAAGTAACTTTACGCAAAAATTATTGCTGGGAAACGACTTTTTTTTGGGGGGTGCAAAATCATGTTTTGTAGAACGAAAGGTAGAACGCAATGTAACGCACTCAAAACATTGTGCTGATGGACGGATTGACTAGTACGAGGGTCGTGGAGGTGTTTAAAGTAAAAATCTTCCATTAAAAACTTGTATCTAAAAAAATACTTTAAAAAAGTTGGAACTTTGACCCCTAATATCTCCGTAACTAGAAGGTTCCCAGGTATGGTGTAGAACAAAAAAATGATCGCAATGACAAGGAGAACCAGTGCCTTTGGCTTCATTAAGAGGTGTTTTACACTCTTTATACTACCTACATGGTTGGCTGGCTCATCTGTTAATCTGACCTAGTAAAAGTTTCCTGCAAAGAACTTGTTTTACCATTTTGCTGCTCAAACTGAAATCTATCAAAATAATATGGTATAAGAGTAGGAATCCTTGATTCTTTGATATCAAATAATGGATTGACGACCTGTGTGACGGATGATATAGCTAGAGCAGATGTGACTGATGAGTAATAGAAAAGTATGAAAAAAAGAAGAGATGCTGCACCGACCCCAAATAAATTAGGAAAAGGGCAGGAGAATAAGTATTTCTGAATTCAATCAAAAAACTATTTATCTATTTTTCTTTTCATACAGATTTTTGGTTCTTCTACACAAAACGCGCATGCGGGAAGAAGTTTGACGAAAAAGATGATATTCTTGAAGATTATACGAGACAAACTGGAATTCGCGTTTCCGCCACAATGTGTTACACGAATCTATGCAACAGAAACGTTGATATATCTACAAGAATGATAGTTTTTATAGTAGCAATGTTGGTTTCATCTTTCTTATTTACGTGTTTGCTCGTGTTGATGAAAAAATCAAGGTGTTGCTGATTGATGACATCATATCGGTTCAAAAGGATTCAGTTTTATTGTAGGACACTAAGTTATATTTAGTAAACACTAAAAAATTGTTGATGAATAAAGTTTTATTTATTTATTTAGTTAGAACCACGTCCTAACCAAAAAGGTCAGTATGGGATGATAGCGTGAATATGCCTTCGTGGGGTCCATATGTTACTCATTTAAACTTGGATCAAGGTTTGAATTGAAGGGATAACCTTCGAAACACCTAATCTGAGGCCGAAAACACATTCATATTCATCATCATCATCATTTCAGCTGAACATAGGCCATACTGCTGGACATCGGCCTCCCCAAAGTGTCGCCACATTGACTGGTCCCGTACGACTTATATCCAGCGGATCCCCATATTCAAAATCATATTCATATCTTTATTTAATTATGTAAATATCTCACAGTGGGTTTAAAGCTATGGTACAAATACGGATCCTGTAGGGATTAAAAGCGCTTGGAAAAGCTTGTTTATAAAATCGGAAGGCACTCTCTTTTGGGACAATCACGCGGAGTTGAATCCGCGATCGGTGAACTTAACGTGGTAGCCCGTTTGTAACTCTTTGATTATGCCGCGGCCTAAAGGTGCAAAAGCCCAGTGAAATAAGTGCCAATTGGCAATATGGGTTTCTAGATACAGGGAATATTTCTACTCGTGGCATCAAGCTTTAGAAAGGGACAGCCACACAGGTGGAATTTTATAAAAATCGAACTTCTTCTTACACTCGGGGTGACGTGTTCATTGCCCGGTACTATTTGCCCTATGAACACTTGGTCCGACTGCTCAGTCCGATCAATCGGACCACGTTAACATTTTTTCCTTTTGGTCCCATTCATCGGACAAATAGGAATTACGAATCGTTCTAGTCCGATCAAATTGAAAACCTATCCTACATCTGCATCTCTAAAACATCATATAAAGTAAAAGTAGATGGCGCCACTACTAAACCTGTTAGTGAGTTGTAGAACGCTCGTTTGCCATCTAAATGTCTTTAATGTAATGTAAGGCACGTTCGCGCATACTTATCTCGGCGCCTCGACTCGCAGATAAAGGGGGGTTCTGATGAACGAGTTAGGAGGAAACGCTTTGCATATCGAGGAATATTTTTAGAGATTTCGGATGACTTATGTTTTTTTTTCTAATCTTGGCTGAGAAAAATGAAGCTTTCGCGAATAGACCACGAGTACTGCTGAGCTGTTCCATCTTGCAAAGGAAAAGGAGAAATATTCAGGCACCAAAAGAAGAAGAATATTTTGGATATGTTTGGCAATATGGTTGTGTTTTTTTAATTTTAAATTGTGTCTAATTAAGTATGTAAGTATGTGTAGTTTCCTTACCTCGAGGCTAAATAAAACCATCCGCTTGGTTCGATTTTCAGGTTAAGCCGCGCCCATTCCCAGTGGTGGATTTACAAATATTCAAGGTATATAATAGGCTGTAAAGTTTTTCCCGCTTATGCCTATACAATTGTCATGTCCTAGATTATTTTTACAGTCCAACAATTTCGTTGAAATTGCACCTAAAATAGTTTTGGGTTTAGTTTTGAGCTAATCAAAGCTCAATCATGTACGATTTCCTGTAATTTCGCTCTTTTCAATCATACAAAGTGTGGGCTGAGGGCGCAGAGGCCGATTACAGACAGCGGGGCGGCGAACTAGCTGTTTTACTCTAGGATATGGAAGTTTGCTACACCGAATGGACAATGGCAAGTGAGAGGCTAAAGTCATCCGCAAAATTTGTTGCAGACTTTAATCTGTAAAACATCAGAAGACCGCCATGTTGAAATCTTTTTGATTTCTACTAACTTACTCACTATGAAATTCGGTCCCCAAATTTGCCGCCCCAAAAATCTGCCACCCTAGGCTCCAGCCTACTCAGCCTGCTGGTAAATCCGCCACAGCCCATTCCATACCGAGTTTCCTCCGTGCCTCGGAAAACACGGTAAACCGTTGGTTCCGGCTGTCATTTGTAGATCTTTGATAGTCGTTACAGGTAGTCAGTGGAAAATCTGAAAACCAGTCTTACCATGGGGTATCGTACTAACTGGTTTGTGGAGTTCAGATATGTAATCGCTCCATGTAAAATACTGGTAAAATACTGCTCTGTATGGTGTTGGACGTAGAAAATAGCACAATTCCATATCTTCCCGTGGGTGTCGTAAGAGGCGACTAAGGGATTTGCCAGAGAATGGGCAGCAGCGTTCTCTGTGCTTTTGTAACAACCGTACTGCGATCGCCAAACCGCCTGCCCAGCGTGGCGATAATGGCAAAACCCCCCAAAATGTCAATGTGGCTACATTTGGGGGGGCCTATGTCCAGCAGTGGACGTCTTTTGGGCTGAAATGATGCTGATGAAAATACTGGTATTAAGCAGTAATACTGCATCTGTTAAGTAAGACTGGATGTCGACCCCAACTTGGTTGGGAAAAGGCTAGGCAGATGATGATGTGTGGTTTCCTTAGTTTTGCCAAAGATTATAAAAAAACATTGATTGTCGTTTTAGTCATGAATTTGCAAGCATCTAACAGCTGTGTAGCAAATTTTTGCAACATTTCCTACTTTCAGTCAGCAGGAACAAAATGCTGAATCAATACACATATTGCCCTCTCATAAACAAACGGATAGGAGAAAGCTTTTTTTCCATCTGAAGTCCGTTTATAAAATCAGCTCACGAAATAAATCTTTATCAAACTGCCCGTCACGTGTGAACACGCACTAAACGTGCGGATTTAGATACAGGGGGAGCTTCTTTGAAATACGTTTCGAAAATGGGACGCCTTTCGTTTGAGACTTTTGTTTATGTTTCCTTTTGTCTTCCCCCTTCTAAATGTTTCATTTTTTTAAGTAAATGTTTTCTTTTAAAACCCTTTGCCTTTATTCCAAGTGTTTTTGACTGTCATCCCTAACTAAAGGTATGAATTTCCATAAATCCTTCTTGACAGATACTTGAGACGAAAGCTGAATATTTTTGGAGTATATTTGGGCGGTTGTGTCAGAAACATGTGCCGTCTTATTTATGTTGTTGACGAAGCCTAAACTATTTTGGATTAGGGTGCCACTCGGGGTGATGGAGTTAGGTCCTCTGAATTTAAATTCAAATTGAAGCTGCTCTGCAAAGGCATCTCTTGAGATGTTTCTAAAGTAAAATCGATATGATAGAAAGACGAAACTCTCTTTATATTCATAGCAGCTTCATAAGTGGTCGTATTTTAAAGATTGCCAAGCAATATCTTGATTTATGTCTTAAAATATATTGTGTTGATTTATGTTTACGTAACTTATGTCTAAACTAATATTATAAAGAGGAAAGATTTGATTGTATGTATGTTTGCATTGAATAGGCTCCGAAACTAATGGTCCGATTTGAAAAATTCTTTCAGTGTTAGATAGCCCATTTATCGAGGAAGGCTATAGGCTATATTTCATCACGCTACGATCAATAGGAGTGGAGCAGCAATGCAAAATGTTGCGAAAACGGGAAAAATGTGACGCAAACGAAGTTGCGCCGGAGAGCTAGTTACTTATAAAATTTTTCTCAGCTCGAGTTCTAACCAAAGAAAGTGACCACCGCGTAAACACGCGATTGTCTCCGTTATTTGTTCAGAAAACCAGATTTTTTTGTTGCGACCATGTGCACGCTATCAGATGAATGACACACAAGATGAAAGGGATGCCGACAGACAAATGCGTAGCCGTTTGTGCGTCGGTGTTCCTTCCAGGTGGTGTATAAGCGCGACGAACACGTATTCGCGCGACATCGCATTTGTTAGGACACGTCGTCATCGATATGTTTTTTCCATTAAAAGGTCTCTGCCATCGTATATGCCAACTTTCAATCTGAGTCCAATACTTACATTTCAATCTTTTTAGCCAAATGTCAGGATCCATTCTTTACCTTTCCATCAGTACTTTTGTATTTTTTCCTCCTACATCCTATCAATCTTTTTAATCAAAGTCCCCCACGTTCTATACATTAGTAGTACGTGTTTGTAAGGCTAATAGAAATCTGAGTCAGCCATTACTGGAACTAGTTCGCCTCAGCTAAATTGGAATGCCTATTCACCGTACTATTGGTCGGGCTTGGGCCAAAAGTTGGAGCTTCCTAGCTACCTTTTGAAATTGGGGCCATGAAAACAGCGGCGTGGATTATCGTCTACAGTTTTGCTACCGGCCGCATGAGGACAGTCATCACCCCTCCCGCATCACGCAGCTCGCCTCAGGCACCGTCTCATTTAAGATCCTGGAATTTTATTGGTTGTTTTTCTTAGAGTTGCAATATACCATATAAGCATAGCAATGAACCATCCAAATATACAAAGACATCTGTCGTGTCTGTACCTATCCGTCCAAACTCGACGTGATTTATTTATGGCGGGGTGCTGTGTTCAGCATTTAATACGACACTATTGAGTTTAAGCCAGTCGCTCCATGTAAAATACTGATATTCAATGTGCATCCGGTTAGACTGGAAGCCGACCCCAACTAGTTTGGAAAAAGGCTATGTAGGCTTTCTATAAATATTGATATGTGATATCATATTTACGGCCATAGGTTTGTGCAGTGCCAGTTGGCATTTTGTCTATTAGTGTCATGTCATGAAATATGTCATCATCATCATCATTTCAGCCGAAAGACGTCCACTGCTGGACATAGGCTTCCCCCAAGTTTCGCCACATTGACATAACATGGGGGTTTTGCCATAATCACTTAATAACTACGCTTGGCTGGCGGATTGGCGATTGCAGTACCGTTGTCACAAAAGCACAGAGAACGCTGCTGCCCATTCTCTGGCAAATCCCTTAGTCGCCTCTTACGACACCCACGGGATGATATGGGATGGTGCTATTGTTTACGTCCGACACCATGCAGAGCCATGAAATATGTATATAAAGTAAAAGCTGAAGCCATGTCTCTCGTTTCGGGGCCCTACCACGCGAGGACTTATTGAATAATATATGCTGTATATCGGCGACCACGGGAACTTCCCTTCGCTGCTTTTGTGGCTGCACTCCGATAAAATTTGGTCTCGTCCTAATATCTTTTAGATTTTCCATGTTTTTCTTAGCAAAAGAGTATTGTAAGGTAAATATGGCTGAATAGATAATACAAGGTTATTTATGTAAGTGAGTATTTGTGTAGAAACTCAAAGCAATTATTTCAATTAATCCCTTACGTACACTTTTGAAATTCCAAAAACAAAAAGATACAGCTACAGTCCAGTAACAAAGCAACCGTGAATGGACTGAAGTTGCCCATTCCAAAGCATTTTTCACAATGGAGAAGTATTCTTCTCTATGACATGAAATTCCATAGACACTCTTTTAAGTCAGAGAGTTCATTACTGTTGTTAATACCAACCAAGTCTTAATAAACAGCAAGAATTCTTTATGGATGGTCTGTGCAAACTCAAACTCAAACTCAAAGCATTTATTTCAATTAGACCATTACAGGCACTTTTGAAAGTCAAATAACAAAAAAGAAGAACGCGAAGATACAGTCCCAGTCACAAGACATAATAACTTGTGAAAGTACTGTAGTTGCCCATTCCAAAGCGTAGATCTCTATGGAGAAGAATGGGCAAGAAACTCCATGGACACTCTTTTAAATCAAAATATGTTACAAAATCTTGGTTACATCAATCGTGTTGAGAATTACTAGAATGTGAGAACGATGTAGAAATACGGGCAAGTTAAGAGCGTCCAGAGTAAAAGACGAAATCAATCATTCGAAAATAAATTTAAAAATAAAATAATTAAAATAAACCGTGGCAGCTGAGAGATGACCAGGCACAACTGACAGCGCCCATTCAAGAGTGCAAGTTTCATATTAAATTATCATACAATTATGTAGGTATACAAACAAATCTCGATGTTTTGTCGTAGGTCGCCAGCAAAGAACGACTTATTTTAATAAAAAAAAAATACCTATAGACCTTTTAATCCATCGCCAAACCCATGATGGACCACTAAGTAAGCAGCCAACCATTCTAATGCCAACAAAAAATACCGTCACGATTTCAGAGAGAGTACCTTCCAAATTAATGATCGTATTAAAGTAAATAAATCGACGACGCAATCCCCTGCCACCTTGCTAAATACGGGCTGAAAGGGATACGGTCACAGTGGTAGGTGTGCGAGAAATGAGCTTAGAGATGAGCGAGGTTGAGAAAGCAAGTGTAGGTATTATGCCACGCAGGTATTCAGATCCGATTAGACTGGAAACTGATCTCAATTTATTTTGATAAAGGCTAGGCAGACGATGATGATGACTTTTGGCATTATTGGAAACAGTGTTCATGTGGACACTTGCAACACTGTCTTCAACCTTTTTTCATACTCCTAGTTCATTTAGATAGCTACTCGTACACAGATAAACCTAGTAGTCAGTCTATAAACCAATATTCTCCAGACATTGAAACATTGCTATACGTAGTACACCACAAATATAGTTTTATTCCCAAAATTTAATTTATTTAAATTCAGTTTCACAAATGCGGCACACCAATACCCAAAATCCTTCATACACATAGATCTACATACATAACATTCGGCACGTTTATATGGTAATGCACGCGGTGTTATGAAACCTTATTAAAATTCCACTTCCTGGTTGAAACGTGTCCCCTTTTCCCCAAATCCTCAGCTTTTTGGTGAGAAAAGCCTCCTGTTATTATTCTCTGCGATTTGAACGAGATTTAAATTCATATTGGATGTATGTTTGTGCTAAAAAATGCTCATTTAAATGCATAAGCTGATCTTCCACAATCTAGATTGTCATCTTTCTATCCTGGTCCCATGTGGTCTTCTTCTTGCATTGTCTCCTATCAACCGTACTGTTTCTAATGTATCATTCCTCGTAAAGCATGTATACCTACTTAGCATTTTAATTAACAGTGTGACCCACGCCTTATAGGATTAGTATTATTAATTGACACGCACCGATCAAATTGTTTGAAAGATCAAAACGTTTTGTGAACTAATATAATATAAAGATAAGCTATATTGTAATTACATGGGCTGGCCATATATAAGCTGTAGAACCGATTTCTTTGGGGTAGACATATTCTGAACTGAAGACAGCGAATAGAGTCGAAATACTGTCGCACAATCACTTGGTCGCACTAGCGTGATGTCGAGCTTCAGCTTGTCGCACAAGCGTGCATTAGAACTATGGAGAGTCGCAGTACAGTTTTGTCGCACAAACGTTAATCGCGCTTACGTTTATCGACCTCACGTAATACAGTCCGAATCGGCAAGCGTTATGAGGCTCGTCCTCAGGCCCGGTGGAGCGACGAGCTTCCCAGGGTAACTGGTAGCTGCTGGATGTGAGTTGCCAAAAATCGAGTTATATAACGTTCGTTTGGAGAGGCTCATGTCCAGCAGTGTACTATTGAGGGATGATGACGCTGTTGATGATACTGTAAAAGTACCTACATGCTCATCATCATCATCAACCGATATTGTTCCCACTGCTAGGACACAGGCCTCCTCTCTATGAGAGAGAGTGGGCTGTAATCCGCCACGCGGGCCCAGTGCGCGTTGTTAGATGTCACATGTTTCAAATTTTTAGTTCTAGAACATGCCGGTTTGCGTATTGCCAAACTGTATACTGACCCAGACCAGGGTTGCACTGAGTATGATCGCAGTTTGCCTATGTAGTTGAAGAGCAAACTGTATACCTATTCAGAGAGTGTCTGAATCAATATACATTTTGCTTTAAAATACTAGAGCAAAATACATACGAGTCCAGACGTCCATACTTTCCAGTGTCTGGTGTAGTATGTAACATGGCATCGTTAATTTAGAGCAAAATGCATGCGAGTGCAGACATGTTTTATCTCTTTTATTCCCACGCGGCGCGCTATCATGCCTGCCTTGTCTTCTTAAACTTGCGCCGCTTGTAACCTTGACTCCTTTTTTTCGCCAGTGGCCGTGACTTCATTTGCAATTACGCACATGTCAAGGTTATTCTTTCACAAATAAAACAATTATTTGCCAATCGAATATAAACCGAAATTACAAATAGATACAATTTACTGTGTGTCAGTACATCTTTCTTATGAAAATTGTATAAATACTGGAATTGGAAACACTTCTAGTTTTTTTAACACCCTGTATAGTTGTTACAGTTCAAATTTATTTTTAGTCATACTTACAACGGGTTTTCTTTAGTTAAAACTTAAATTAATTCACAATAGGTATGTTCTTAAGAAAATTTGTTCAGCTTCACGAATAGGCATAACAGCATAACAAAAAAAAATACGGGAAATTATGAAACACGTTTTAAAGTTAGTTACAGATATTCGCGTGTCACAGTTTTCTCAGATTGCTCTGAGCTCGTATGTACTATGCTCCAATTTGTTGCAAGCAAAATGCATACCTACTCAGATTGCTCTGAGCTCGTATGCACTTTGCTCCAATTTATTTGTGATTTTAATGAGCACGATGTAGTTCAGTACAGACTACGGGTGTCTGGGTCAGTATACAGTTTGGCAATACGCTGCCGGTTTCCTCACGATGCTTTCCTTCACCGTTTATGAAGGCAGCGGTAATGAAATAAATTACACAAATGCGCCTGCCTGGGTTAGAACTCACGGCTTACTACTCATCATCATTATTATACCATCGATTGTGTAATTTATGTTTTGCAGAAGTTAAAATAACCGTTCAGTGGAAAATGATTTAATGTATTGTTTATTTACGCTGTTTTGTTTATTAAGGGGCTTTCATTATTTATTAGAAGTTTGATTACTTATTTAAATCCATTTTAAACACGAAAGCGTATCAGTCTGTCTGTTAGCGCCGTTTTCATGGGACACCGGACACTGAGACTGAATCTCAGAGTCCTGTGTCCGGAGCCGTGTCCGCAATTTTTCCGTATCGGTTTGAACGAATTCGATAGTTTTTTGTTTATAGAACCCAAAGGAATGAGATATTATGCATACTTTTATTAAAGGATGAAACCCGAAAGAAATATTGAAGTGTGTATAGGATAATAAGGGCGATCGGAAATCCATCATGAAGAAAATTTTGCAAAACGAACCAAAAAATAAATCGTTGGTAGTTACCGCCCCCTGTCGCTCGTTGGTATCGTGTTGGCAAGCGCTACTGGTCATCATGAGGTCTTGGGTTCCATTTCCATATCTTGCAAAACGATTTGATTTTTCCATCTTGTTGTTTTTTTTTGTAGCAATCTAGATTGATTTGTTTTACTTACTTACGTTTCACATTTTCGATTTTTTTTCGTTTGATGGCAAAAATCTCGCTCTGTACCATGGGACGTAACTACAACTAGCGAACTGGTAAATAATACGGGTTATGAATGGTTCTGATACACCCCCAAACCCTCTAACCGTTCAAGGAGAGAAAGAAAGCATTTATTTGGCACATGCCACAAATGCACACAACAAAAAATTTAAACTTAGAACTAAACAGAAAAAGATAATATTGTGTGTCTTACGACTGTGCCAAATAGGCCCAATTCAGCAAACTGCCGAGCAGCTAGTGCCCGACGCTGGAGGCAACAAGACAACAGACGCGATGTGTGCAATGATCAGAGGTAGGAATTAAGTAGAGTTAATTTTGTACTTGCATCGAAATGTTGATATTAAACGTGCGTGTGCGCATTGGAACATTGCAACTTCAGACATCCGATGTCGCATGGTTTAAATTGTGTAAAAGTAAATGATTTTTTATTTAATAAATCACGGGATTTTTCTGTTCTTTAAGGTTAATCTCGGGATTTGAGGTATATCCACTTTATTCTTTCGCAGTATGAAATCAGTGTAAGTACACAAATAACTCTACCAAATCCGAACTCTGGGAATGTTTCAAATTCAGGAAACAATCGAAAAGTAACATTGCACTCACTTTAACAAACTTATGTTACAACTTGAAACTTGAAATTTCTCAAGATTGCAGTAGTGTGATAAATACGTATTATTTGGCAACGGTTGTAAAGAAATACATTTATTTAGAGGATAAGCAGAGAGGTACGTTGCCGCGTCAGCGTAGTATTATCAATTCATCTTGTTTCTTAAGTTGGAATAGTGCCAAGACACGGATTTAAGATGAATATTTCATGTTATTCAATTTTGGGCACTTATTACAGCCATTTTGGGGTGTTAAGGCTGTTTAGTTGGGCTATTTGCAGAATTACAGTTTTAATAAATAAATATTAGCTTTTGGCCGTAGTTTCGATCGCTTGAATGCTGGAGATTGTCCTACGGGAACTTACTAAAGGTTCCTATTCTAAGCCTGTATTAAAGCACCCATTCTAAGCATGGTAGCTATAGCCAAGTTAAAGTAATTAACTTCAGCTTAAGTATTTACTTATGCAACCATTTGTATACAAAAGACAAGAATTTTAATGAAACGAAGTATTATTACTTCGTTTCGTTAAAATTCTATCTATAAAATTCTGTCAAAGAAAGCAATGCTAAATTCTAACTTTGGGAAGTTCTCATCATCATCATCCTATAATGTTTCCACTGCTAGGACACAGGCCTCCTCTCTACGAGAGGGATTGGGCTGTAATCCACCACCCGGGCTCAGTGCGGGTTGGTAAATGTCACATCATGTATTCGAATTTTTAGTTCCAGGACATGCCGGTTTCTTCACGATGTTTTCCTTCACCTTTTATGAAGGCAGCGGTGATGAAATAAATAACGCAAAGTAATGCAGTTGCCTGGGTTTGAACCCACGGCTTACTGCTCGCAAGTCGGGGCTGCCACCACTGGGCCACCGCTGCTCTCAACAGCAGATTGGTATTTCTCAACTTCATGGAATTACTAATCTATAGAATAAAAATGATATCTTAACGTATTAGTTTTCTCTGTATGGTGTCGGACATAAAGAATAGCACCATCCCTTATCTTCCCGTGGGTGTCGTAAGAGGCGACTAAGGGACTTGCCAGAGAATGGGCAGCAGCGTTCTCAGTGCTTTTGTAACAACCGTACTGCGATCGCCAACCCGCCTGCCAAGCGTGGCGATTATGGCAAAACCCCCCAAAAAGGTCAATGTGGCGACACTTGGGGGAGGCCTATGTCCAGCAGTGGACGTCTTTTGGGCTGAAATGATGATGATGATGATGATTAGTTTTACTCAAGGAATCACATTGACTTGTTTTTCGATATTAGTGTTAATTTGGTTCATGGAATACGTGTCCACATCGAAATCCTTGTAATATTAGTATATGTATAGTAGCAGCTATACGTGTCCCGCTTGTACCACTCTACGAAGGCTGAGGACATCGTAGTGTACACACGGGTGAAGACAAACTGGACCTTGAGGGTGAAGAAGCTGGAGGCGCGCCATAAGACCAATTTCAAGTCGTTTGTGGTGCGCCTTCCGACTCACCATTTAGTGACCTTCCTCAAGGATAAGTTTTGACCAGAAGGCGTGCTGTATCGGCGTTTCCGCAGCCTGCTGCGCAATACGTCACAGTGTAACACGACGCCGTCACTTTGTGTGCAGTAGTTTTTTAGTTTTATAAAGTATGTATTAGTTTATAGTTAGTATTTTTATGCTTATATAATGTAATGTGTTTTATGGGCCTAGTTGCCTGAAATAAAGGACTGTATTGTATTACTATACCTACATGATGAATGATCACAAACAAAATCTTCATAATAATCTGCAATAAAAACTTACGTTGGAGTATTTCAAAACTATAACGTAAATTAAGTCGTCCGTCAGTTGCAACGTAGCTATAGTTCAAAAAGTCCCCTACAATCTATGTTCTTGATTACATATATGCAGCGAGGCGCTCTTTCGTTTCCACATGGTAACTAATTACTAGCTCTAGAGTTCCCCCAACTAATTCTACATAACAAATCCTAAACAAGGTTGCTCTGAACCGTAACTTATTGTACCCAGCGTTGCATAAATCTTAGTAACCCGGTTATGCCCTAGCATGAACGCGAGACGAAACCGTAACGAAAATTGGAAAAAAAATTCTATTGTTAGCAAACGCGACTGCTGAGCATAGAGCACCTTTTTTTTTGGATCGGACGTCATCAAATAATCCCTCCCGCTCTGGGCGGAGCGGAAGGGAGTGTCAGACTTGTACTGACTAAAACCCATCCATGTTCCTTCTTAGCCCTTTGTGTTCCAGGGCCTCGGTATATCATTCGAACAGTCCCGCAGCCCTGGCAGACATCGGCACTCTCGGACCCCTTCCGATTTGCTAACATCTCCTTGAGGCGCGCGTGGAACACGAACGCGCCGTCGGCACGGCCTGTCGTCATAAGACGGACGGACGGTGAGCCCATCACCGTCCACCATTACTCACCATCCAGAGCATGGTGCCCTGGGCTCGATTCCTAGGTCGGGCCAAGTATTTTTATTTTTTTTACCATCAGGATTGATAGACTGAAAGCCGATCCCAATTTATTTTGGTAAAGGCTAGGCTAGGATGATGAGGAGTTTTGGCATTATTTAAAACAGTGTTGATGTGGACACTTGCAAGCTCTCTTCCGCATTTTGCATTTTCCTAGTTAATTTAGATAGGAATCAGATATACTTGGTACTCTATAAACCATTGCCTCGTTGGTCTTGTCCCATTGAATGGAATTTCTCAGTAGCAGCCACTAAGTACGGATATGTGCCCGGTTGATGGCAATAGCCTCGCTCCCTATTACATGGGACTTAAAAAAACACATCTGCCGTAATTATGGGTGTACACACATATGGGTGTACCGTTAGGTTCCTACACCTCTGCTTAACCCTTCGGAAATTACATGCGGGATATTATGTGTTATGTTTATTTGTATCATTTTCGTAAATAGACTAGTGCTACAAGCAGCCTTCACTTATAATATGTTTTTTTTTTTTTTTTTTATGAATGGCATCTCGCAGTTCAACCTAGGAGGTTGTCGTCTGCTTAACCGGACTATCCTGTGGGTGCCTTAAGAGTAAGGCCTCCAGCCAGGGCATAAAAACTTACAAACTAAGCGACTATACGCTGAGGGCACCCCCTGTGGGGTACGAGCCTCGGCTCAGGGCGTCGCTGGGGGGGGACTGCATGGGGACAGGCTGGATCTGAGTGATATCATTATTTAGGGGCTGATTTAAAACTACTGGCACAGCATCGCGGGCTGGCTCGAGCGAGGGTCGGGGAGGGCATGGACCGGGACGTCGCGACGGACCTCGGCGACCTTCCTCCGTCCTTCCGACGGCGAGGTCGGAAAGACGGTGGTTTGTGTCTGAACTTTTTAAGAGTGCTAGTCTCTTTGCTACTCTCCTGGAGGAGGGTGATAGCATCATCGGGAGTGACGAGAGTATGCCGAGGACGGCGTACTGTACTAATGCGCGAGGGTTCGTAACGGGCGGCCGCTGCGATCAGGGGATTACGGTGTTTACTGGCGTTATCGAAGAAACGCTTCGAAAGACGTTTCATAAACTGAAGGACGGTGGGCATTCTAAGGTCTACGTGTAGACGGTCGTTACGGACATAAAAAGGGGCTCCCGTGACTCTACGTAAGAACCGGTTCTGCAAGGTTTGCATCCTATGGATGTATTTAGGCTTGGTGTGAGCGTACACGACGCAAGCGTACGTCATAATGGGGCGGATCACCGCGGTATAAAGGCGCAACTTGCACTTGAGTGACAATTTGCTTTTTGCCGAGATCATGAAATGAAGCCTACCCATAGCAAAGGCAGCTCGGTCGCGAGCTGCTTTGATGTGCGCCGCGAAAGACAGGTGGTTGTCAAGTAAGACTCCTAAGTATTTGGCTTGCTTCTCCCAAGGGATAGGCTTACCATACATAGTGATCGGGCTGAGCGCGAGTGGCTTATTTTTACGCGGTTTAAAGAAAAGAACTGCCTGACTCTTGTCGGGGTTCACCTCGATTCTCCATTTCCGGAACCAAGCGCCTAGGACGTTGGCTGAGGTTTGGAGGGTGCTGTAAATAGCGTCGTGACTATAGCCAGTGTAATAGATGGCCGTGTCGTCCGCGAACAGGGCTAGCTGTGCCTTCTTGCTCTTGGGGATGTCACTGGTGAACAGCGTAAAGATAAGGGGAGAGAGCGGGGAGCCCTGAGGGACTCCGGCTCTAATGGGGTGGGGGGAAGACAGTGCCTTCCCGATGCGATAGCGGAAGGTGCGATCCGACAAACAGTCTCGTAAGATGAGCACGAGACGGTCCGGCACTCCCATTTTGTACAGCTTATATAATAAGCCGTTGTGCCAGACTTTGTCGAATGCCTTTGCTATGTCGAAAAACAACACACCCGTCATCGCTCCACGCTGGAAGCCAGCGCTTAAGTGTTCTACGATGCGGTGGGCCTGTTGAATGCAAGAGTGTCCGGTCCTGAAGCCGAACTGTTCGTTGGGGATGAGACTCTTAGCCTCGGCGAAGTCTTTGAGTCGCTTATACATAAGTCTCTCGTAGATTTTACCGAGTGCATTCAGGAGACTGATAGGTCTGTAGCTCGAAGGCTCAGACTTGGGTTTGCCTGGCTTGGCGAAACCGATGACAGTGGCCTCTTTCCATATTTGGGGAAACGCGTTGTTGCTCAGGGCGCCATTGAAGATGGCCGCCATTAACACGACGAGCTGAGCGGGGAGGAGTTTGAACACCCTATTGGTGATTCCGTCGGAGCCGGGTGCTTTCCGCGGTTGAAGTTTGTTAATGATGTCTTGCACTTCGTCAGCTGTGACCGGAGGCAGAGGATCATCAGGGTCTTCTTCGGGGGGCAGGGCGGCTTTACGTTCGACGAATGCGTTCACCTCATCGAGATGTCGCTTGTCTACTGGTTGCAAGCTGGGGGAGCACTGGGATTCCAGGCTGTCGGCTAGGCATTCGGCCTTCTCAGAGTCGTCAAATGCGACGCTCTTATCGGGACGGGTGAGGGGAGGCATCGAAGCCTCTTCGGTGGAGCGCATCTTGCGTTGCAGCTGCCAGAAGGCTAGGTGGGTAGGCTCGAGTTCGCTTAGCGTTTTTTCCCATTGATTATTACGAAACTCACTGGTGCGATCCTTTACAGCACGCTGTAAATTACGCATGTGGGCTTTGTTTGCCTCGCAGGGAAAGCTGCTGTAGGCACGGATGGCCGCGTTCTTTTCGTTTATCAGTTCACGTATGTTAGCGGGTAGTATCCAGCGTTGATCGCTCATTGCTGGGACTTCCCGTGAGCAGTCCTTCAGTACGGATTGCACGTGTTCTGTAAACGAGTTGATGGCGGCCGTCGCGTCTGCGACTGAGACTATGTGGTCGGGGATGGCCTCTAGGTGAGGCGACGTGGTGGATTTCAGCTTTTCGCTGACTTTCCTCCAGTCGGTTATCACTTGGGTCGGCGGGGGCTGGCTGGGGTCAGAAGGACCCGAGCGAGGAACTAAGTGCATGAGCACTGGTCGATGATCTGAGTTAAGCTCATGTAAAGTCTCGATGGAATGCAACTTAAGGTTGACATTCTTGAGAAGCGCTATGTCGAGAACGTCCGAACGTTGGTCGACTTATAATATGAATAAAGTCTTCAAACTTATTCAAATTATAGTCCCCGTAACGAGTTTTTTTAAATGAACATTATCAGTTACGGGACATCTTCAGTGATTATTGAAAATTATATATTTTTTAATATTTGTTTATTAAAAATATACAAGGTGTTGTTTTGCATCCTCGTCAAATTCAAGGAGGTAACTATGCAAATGATTCTCGACCCGAATTAATAATAAAATGGGTAGGTTTTTTTTTTCTTATTTACGGAAATCGGTATGTGTGAACCACCCGAGTTTTAAACGCGACCCGTCTGATTCTCGCTTTATAACCGCGCACACATAAAAACAATCACAAACGTATATTCTATAATTTATTATTCCTTATATCACGTTAAGGGGGTTATTCTGAAATGTTGACAAACTTCAACTACTACAAAAATCAGCGTTTATTAATAATTAACTAAGTATCGTAATTTTAATTCATTATTCATGTATTTTGTGACAACCTCCTGGATTTTGACGAGGATGCAAAACAACATTTTGTATAAAAAATATAATAAGAAATATCCCAACATTTCAACTTAGTTGCAAACGTCATGATCGCGGGATGACAGTGAAGTATTAATCCGTGAAGGCTTAAAAGACTATTTTTAATTTTAAAATCGTTACAATTTACTTATGTTTACTCCACGCGTTCGTACTAAGCCCGTAGTACACAAATAAAGTTCTTACAATACCTAAATATGCAAGTGATTTCTCAGGAAATGGAATGTTTAAGAAAATATTTTCATTGTGAACTTACCTGAAGCGATGTACGATACAAATTGAAAATGTTTTCTTACGAGAACGCTCGTGAGTTGTGCTCCGTTCGGAATGTTGAATTGTATTTTTCAATCTCGATTTAGAAGTCGAGGATGGAAATGGACGTTGTTTGTTGTGGGTACATTTGGCTTATCATAAGTCTAGCTTATGCGTTGGCTTTGCCTGCGTTTTGTTCGGTAATTACCCCACGGGATCGCTGGTAATACTGGGATAAAAAAAAAACTGAATAGACTCGGTTGGACTTTGTATAATAAAAGAAGTGGACTGTATTAAAAATAGGTATAATACCATAAGTAACATATATCAACGTGTGAAGACCGTTCAAAGAAATGCTCGGAGTGGGAGTGGGAGTGGGTGCGTCTGTGAGCTGAGTGATGGCAAGGCGCACAGCGACGCTAGGGCAGCCGGGGTTCAGTACCCGCGCCCCGCGCCGTCTCCGCGGTCGTCATCGCGTATGTGAGGATACGCCGACAGTACCCTATGTGCTATTCCAGACTATTATCTATACCTGTGCCAATTTACATACAGGTCCATGCAGCAGTTTCTGCGTGAAAGAGTAACAAACATGTACTAAGTATAGTTCTTGATGTAGGTACTATCCTCACAAACTTTCATCATCATCAGCCCATAATGTTCGCACTGCTGGGACACAGACCTCCTCTCAATGAGAGGGAGTGGGCTGTAATCCACCACGCGGGCCCAGTGCGGGTTGGTAGATTTCACGTCTTCGAATTTTTAGTTCTAGGACATGGCGGTTTGATTACGATGTTTTCGTTCACCATTTTTGAGGGCAGCGGTGATGAAATAAATTACATAAAGTAATGCGCCTGCCTGGGCTCGACCCCACGGCTTCAAACGGCCACAAACTTTCGCATACATAATATTAGTAGGATGAGTATGATAGCAAGAGAAATATGATGATTTTTAATCTTCATGTTATCAGCCTTCTTAACACTGTGAAGTCTGATGTGGTCCTTCCTTTTGAGATCGGTCTATAAGAGAACCGCAACTTTCCATTCATCAACACATCAAGTCCAAATCAGGGTTGGTCGTAAAGAGCCCATTAACCATCTTCATACACGGTGTAGGGGAGGTGGACCAAGCTACGGCCCGACAAAATAGGAAATGTTTTTTTTTTAAACTTTGCCCCACGCTAAGAATTTCACCTGTATCGTGGGTACATTTACAAACATTTAACCTCACATACACAATCAGCCAGACCCGGAACAACTATCTATAGGCCATACAAATATTTGTTCCGTGCGGGGATCGAACCCGCGACACGCAGCGCAGCAGTCAATCGCTTAGCCACTGCGCCGACCGTGTCGTTAATAATTTGTGTTTTCTAGAACAATTTAAAATAAATAGGTTCTAGAGATAAAAATGGGTACAGCTCCGCTACTTATCCAACGCAATAGTATAACCAATTATGCCTAACGTTTACAGGTAATATTCTGGCCATCTATGTATAAATTTAATTAAGTACCTACAACTAAATATAGGCATAACACAGCCATGTTCCCATCGAAAACCTACGTTTAGTTTTATACCTACATCCCATCTGATAACAATTCCGTAAACAAATTGTATGACATCCTCTTAATTTTCCTTTAACATGCACACAACTGAATACAAACCATATCATTAATACCGGTTTGTTTTCGCTGTACGCTGCTCATTCAGCCGATAGCCAATCAAAACGGAGCGTTTGTCGTTCGTGTTGTTTCAGGACATACATTGCAGCAAATTGTGGTATTCATGCTGTATTTATTAAGCCGTGAAATTATATGGCAACATAAAAAAATCGGTGAGCTGTGTATGTTTTCCAGTATTACCAATTCGCTATCTTATGGCAACTATCATAACGAAACATCACGTCCGAAAACTTCATAGGGTTCGAAACCAAGACCTCTGAGTTTTTGGGTTCATGTGCCTATCGTGTAATTATCACTTGCTTCGGTGAAAGAAAACATCGTGAGGAAACCAGCGTGCGTGAGAGATATTTCTCGACGGCATTTTAAGCCAAGTGATGGCAAAAAACTCTGACACCGGTAGGCTAACCACACGACGAAAAAACACAGGTCTTATAAATTAATAACATGTGTTTTCTGCCTTGCTAGTCACTAACTGTCCGATTTAAAGAAAGAAAGAAAGAAAAAATATTTATTTGCCACATGCCACAAGTAAGTACACAAAATACAAAATGAAAAACTTACAAATATAACGAAACAAAAGAAAAAATATAAAAAAATAAAATTTAAAAAATATCAAGATATAATCGTGTGTCTCACGGCTGCGCCTGCGGCTGGATTTATATGTTTAGTCTATTCCATATCTCTGAATTCCCGAGAGAACAAAAAGAAAGTACTCAAGTTCACAACAAAGCCAAACACGATTGTACTTGTATCCCAAAACGACCGTTTCCAACTACCGTAGCCGGTAACAGTTAGTACTATCCACACTTTAGATCTCACCTTTGTTCTGCATATTGCCGCTGCACCGGCGAGCCACACTATAATCTTTATTGTAAAAGCGACCGTAACTCCGTAGTCGTGAATACATTGCAGCCTCCCGGTGTTCTTGTTAGGAACAGCTTACTAACCTACCTCCTTTTGTCTGAATAAACTTGTTTTTTGGGACGAGTTTTTCTCAAAGTTGGTCTATTCTGAAGAAATAGTAGACAGCTACAGTGTTACGAACAAAGATGTTTAAGGATGGTATGATTGAGATTCACTACATATTCAGCTTATAATGTTCCCACTACTGGGACACAGGCCTGCGCTCTATGAGAGGAAGAGGGCTGTAATCCACCACGCGGTGAGCCCGCGTGTGCGGGTTGGTAGATGTCACATGTCTTCGAATTTGCAGTTCTAGGACATGCCGGTGTCCTCACGTTGTTTTTCTTCACGGTTTTTAAAGGAATCAGCGGTGATGAAATAAATTACATAAATTAATGCGCCTGTCTGGGTTCGAACCCACGGCTTACTGCTCGTAAGTTCGTATCCCCTATAATTATCAGTGAAGGTGGATGTTCACAACAGCGCTGACTGCCTACCGGTTCCAACTATAGCTAAGAATGATCTATGTTCCCAGATAAAGTAAACAAAATAAAAATAATAAGTTAAGCGAGGAGAAGAATCGCACACGAGAATTTTATGTAACATCGTCTATTATAGTGCACATTTATGGTGTATGCGCAAACACAGGTGCACTGTCTCTTCCCACTCTCGTAAGTCGAGGCTGCCACCATTGGGCCACCGCTGCTATCAGATTCTCTACGGTTGCAAATAAATACGATAGACCATTTGAACCACTCTGGACTATAGCTGCCTATCGATCATCGCCCTGAGCCTGTAGGACCCTAGGTGAATACTGCTAAACATAGTCCTCGATTCTACTTACATTAATTACTATTTTTCACACTAGAATTTGCCCAGCTGTTGGATGATACAGTTCCATAGTTACCAATGTTAGTAAAGCCAGCAACCAGGCTCATTGCAAAAGAAAGTTTGGTTTATTTTTTTAAAACGTTGCTCCACACTGGTTTTTTTCCTGTATCGTTGTTGCGTTTACAAACATTTAACTTACATTCACAAACACCCAGACTCGAACAATTACCTCTAAACTATACTAATCTTTGTACCGTGTGGGAATCGAACCCGTGACACGCAGCGCAGCAGCCACCCGCTAAGCCAGCCGTTTCTTGTATTTCATCGTTTTTATTAAAAGCGTAAACTTTATCCTAACTTGCTGTTTCATCATGTCATAAAAGTTGCCAGTACCGGCAAGAACCATCCTAATAGCAAAGCAAGAATTCATCTTTATAAATCGAAAACCTTTATCAAGAATGTCGTTTCTAGGCTATACGAGAGAAACTCATTCCAGAATTAAAACATTTACCTACCAATTAGCAAAGTTAAAAACGAGGAAACTATCCCTGAAAAAACTTTTATCCCTCATCTGAATGCAAGCCAAAATTCATGCCATACTTTCTAAATCGTAGCATTTTCGTACAAAAAAACCGGCCAAGTGCGAGTCATTCTCGCACACACAGGGTTCCGTAGCACCAAACGATATAATAACAATATTTTTAACGGTACACTCAAAAGCAAAATTATATTTGTTTTTCATAGTATGTTTATTAAAAACAAAGGTGCTGCTGCAGTTTGCAGAAAACTCTAATAATAGGTCTTTACCTATGAAATTGCCGTATTGCAGTACAGACTTTTTCAAACAAAAAAAAGGTTTGATTGGCTATGAGTTCTAAATTCAAATTAATTTTGTTTTAAAAATATGACATTCTATTTACAAAATCAGTCTTTTGTTTATTGATTAGCGTTGTATTTTCATTACATTTCAACATTTTTCCTCATAATGGATACTTTGAAATTTCGTGTAATTATGGAATATGAGTTCCGTCGTGGCACCAACGCGGCACAAACGACCCGTAACATCAACGACGTTTACGGAGAGAACTGTACAAACGAACGCACAACCCGTTATTGGTTTGCTCGGTTCCGTTCTGGGAATTTTGACTTGAAAAATGAACCTCGCGGTCGTCCGGAAACTTTGGTCAACAATGATGAATTAAAGGTGATTGTTGAAGCTGATGAAACTCAATCTACAGCTGAGTTGGCAGCAGCTTTTGATGTTAGCATTAAAACAATATTGGTCCATTTGCGACAGATTGGCAAGATAAAAAAGCTTGATAGATGGGTGCCCCACGAACTTAACGATCGCCAGCGCAACGTACGCGTCGAGACTTGCCTTGCGCTGCTTAACAGGCACAGAAATGAAGGAATTTTGAACCGAATTGTTACGTGCGACGAAAAATGGATTCTTTTTGACAATCGAAAGCGCTCAGCAAGTTGGTTAGATCCTGGTTCGGTACCAAAGCAATGTGCAAAACGAAATTTACCCCTAGAAAGGTGATGGTCACAGTTTGGTGGTCTAGTGCTGGTGTGATTCATCATAGCTTTTTACAAAACGGCGAGAGCATTACTGCAGATGTGTACATTGAAGAACTGACCACAATGATGGCGAAACTCGCACGTCTGCAACCAGCTTTGGTCAATCGGTCGTCTCCACTGCTACTTCACGACAACGCGCGGCCCCATACTGCACAACAGACCGTCTCTAAGCTGCATGAGTTGGGTTTGGAAGCTCTCCCTCATCCGCCATACTCACCAGATCTTGCGCCTTCCGATTACTTTTTTCCAAAATTTGGACAACTTTTTAGCGGGAAAAAAATTCAATTCCCGAGAGGCAGTACAAAACGCCTTTGAAGAGTTTGTTGTCTCCCGTCCAGCTGATTTTTTCAAGAAGGGCATCCATAAACTGCCACAGCGTTGGCAAAGATGTATTGATTGCAGGGGTGATTACTTTGAATAAAAGAAATAAATAAGTTCGAAAAAAAAAATACTTTAACTTTTTTCAAACAAAACGGCAATTTCATAGGTAAAGACCTAATATTTAGATCTTTTTTTCAACACTCAGTTAGGTAATAACCATCAGTTAGTATGGAGGGCCTATATTTTTATTTTTTCGTTATTTCACATCACAATTATGTAGCGGTTTATACAAGATGTTGTTTTGCATTCTCGTCAAATTCAAGGCGGTAATGATTCTCGACCCGACCCTATGCTAATGATTCTCGACCTGAATCAATAATAAAATGAGTAGGTAATTTATACATATAATATTTTTTTTTCTTATTTACGGAAATCGGTAAGTGTAAAACACCCGTGTTTTAAAGGCGGTCCGTCTGATTCTCGCCTTATAACCACGCTTTCACACGTACATACAATCTCAAACGTTTATTTGATAATTTCTTATTCCCTTAACCACGTTAAGGGGGTTATTCTGATAGACTGACAAACTTAAAGAACCAAAATAATTAGTGTTTATTAATATTTAACTAGGTAACGTAATTTAAAATGATTAATTGTGTCTTTTCTGACAACCTCCTGAATTTTGACGAGGATTATAGGCAAAACAACTGTGTGTGTCTCCAACAGCTGTGTGTTGCCAATAGTTTCGGAGTAAAAAATCAGTGTTACACTGACGGACAGATAAATAGATAGACGGACGGACCGGACGAATCTATAAGGGTTCCGTTTTTTTTCAATTGGCAATGGAACCCTAAAAACAAACGAACTCTCTCACTGCACGACAGATTCAGTGCACCTAGCTATTACCCCGTTTGCTTATTCATTGCCGGTACACGGTAACTTCATTTGTGACTTTACTAAGTGCTTCCGTCGAATCAGGAGTCAGAAAGTAAAGTTGGAAGCAGGGATGGTAAACATACGGGATGCGACTGTTTGGGAATGCATTTTGTAAAGTAACATGCAAATAGGACTTGAAGGTATGTAAACTTGTTTATAAAGCGAATAAGCTTTTGAAATAAATACATGACAACTCGCTCGTATATTCCTTAGAGGTTACCTGGCGTGTGAAGGTACTAAAACCCCATATTTCGCAGTTAAGCATGTTGCAAGTTGTATGTAGTAGAGGCGAGACTAGAACAAAAGGTGCAAAAATAAAATTTAGTTTCAAATCTCTATACATCTGTCATCTACTGACTTTATTACAGGTGTTTGCGTTAACCTCACATAAGATACACTGGTAGTAAATGCCTTATTAAATCCGCCTTTGTGCAGTTTCTTACTTGGGCTTATGCATAAAAGAGCCCAAGTTGCCAGCTGCTGCTGTACCTGCTGTGTCGCAAACAAAACGACAAGCAGAAAAAACCAAAAGGAAAAGCAGAGTCGCTCAGCAACGAGTGCCACAAGAGCGCAGTGATGGACCACGAACAGCAGGTCCCACCGAAGACCACATGCGATGGGGACGGATTCATCAAGGGGAGAAAGAAGAGGAAGCCTTCGTATCTCAACCAGTGTGGGATGGCGCCAGCAGGATTTAAGATACTGCTACGTCCTGCAGTACCGACGACGCAGCTGTACGTCTCGTTTGCACCACTCTAAGAAGACTGAGGACATCGTAGAGTACATACGGGTGAAGACCAACGGGACCTTGAGGGTAGAGAAGCGGGATGCATGCCATAACACCAATTTCAAGTCGTTTGTGGTGCGTGTTCAGACGAAAGAGTTTTGACCAAAAGGTGTGCTGTATCGGCGTTTCCGCGGCCAGCTATGTGACACCTCGCAGCGAAACACGACGCCGTCATTTCGTCTGCAGTAGTTATTAAGGTATTTTTGTATTAAGTATTTATTAGTTTATAGTTTACTTTTATACGTATTGTAAATTATGGGCCTTAGTTGCCTGAAATTAAAGGATATTGTATAAAAAAAGTATATCTTTCTGGCTCTATATTGTGGTCTAATGCGGGACCAGGTAGAAGGTAAACGAAAGATTTTTTTAGACAGCCTGTACAGTGTGGTTCACACACCAGAAGACCGCATGGCTTGGAGACGTGTCATATGTGATCGCGATCCTTAGCAGTGTGGTTACGACAAAGAAGAGAAGATATCTTGGAATCAGACCCGTTTGACACCAATCTCATAATACTTACATTTAGGGCTAAGCAAGTTTCAAACATCGCTCTGTTTCTGTGAATTGACGGCATGGTGGGCGCAGTGTCTGAGCGATTGGCTGTTGTGCTGCGTGTCGCGGGTGACATTCCCACACGGAACAAATATTTTTGTGGCCTATAGGTAATTGGTCCGGGTCTGGCTATTTGTGTATGCGAGTTAAAATGTTTGTAAACGCACCCACGATACAGGAGAACTACTAGTGTGGGCCAAAATAAAAAAAAGGAAACGGTTATTCCCCGCGACTTTGACGATATCGTTGACCCAAATATATCAAATGTGGTAGTAGCACCAAACTAAAGTATATGCATTTCAAGATTTGTGGTTGTTGTGATCTTTTTTGCAGTGATATCATTTTCGCCGACCTACCCTAGACTGTCTAACTGGGACAGTCTTTGGACATTTGCCAATCTCTTTTATACAAGCAAGCCTTATACACGTAGACGTCATCAAATTCGCTCCAACATCTCATTTAAAACGTTCCGATAAAATCGAAAATTCGATCTAATAGCTTTCCAAACTTTGGCACAAAAATGCTAGTTTAATTTTGTGTCGCGTACGTCGACGTTAGCTAATGGTGTTACTGAATTTACGCCCCCATTCTAGTTTTACCGAAGTTCCGAACTCCAACCGCCACTAACTTGTTCAAACTACACGCGTGCTGGTATACCGTATATAATATATTTATCTGGTTGTACAGTCGGCAAAGGAGATAAATCTGCAAGCAGCTGAATCAGAACTAACAGTGGTAGGCTTTGGTACTTGATACCTTTGACGGTGAAATATAGTATTTTTGTTTAAGTACTTCCACAACAAACACAAACTTACTAACACCAACTAACTTACTTCCATATTTCGTCCTTTGTCACAGTTACTTGATTCCTGTCGTTCTCCAACCAAGCGTTTAGGAATATGACCTTTGACCAGACGGGTGTTTTGTGTCTGGTGGGCTTCTACCCGACAGATGTTGTCGGGTTTTTCTATTATGCTCTTAAGTCGCTGATAACTTTGGGTATTGTCATTTAGGATTTTGATTTTAGTACATCATATGTGCCATAGATGGCGCAGTAGTATTGTTTGTACGATGTCACTGTTGTGCCGCTAAAGGCGCATTGAGTGTTCTTCTGAGGAGTGGTTTATTGTGGATGCTTCTGTTTGTATATTTCTTGATATTGCTGGGGTAGTCTGCTTCTTAGCTCGACAATGCCAATCTAAACTGTGTAGACTCTGAATTATGAGTTTATAGAGGCGTCGATTTTGACCTGCAATCAGGAAAGAAATCAAATCAAATTTATTCGTAAATGTAGGTAACAATAACAAGAGACTATACAACTTATGTTTTCATGCCTGTATATTTAACTATTTTGTTAACTGTACTTTAGCTACTATGGTTACGTACATAAGTTTGGTTTTGATAACGGTTCGAAGTTTTATAGTGGCTGTTTAAGATAAAAATCATAGATAAGTTTGTTTTGGAAAACGTATTAAGTGTTGGAATAGAGTTATAGGTACATACGTGGTTTGTATGGTTTTGTGGATTCGAAAAGTGTAAAAAAGACCTAATACTAACCCTACAGAGCCGCCATTTGTCTTATTGCACAGTACCTAGGCGGAACCGGGTCCATAGACTATTTCTACGCTACCGTTCTGTCTGTTTCTCACTGTGTCTGCCTGTCTGTCACAGGGCTGTATCTTTTAACAGTTAAAATAGATTGTTTTTTCAATACAGAGTCATGTTACACTGGCCTCTAAAAATTCACATTTCAGAATGCAATATCATCATCTCATTTGCTTAGCCTTTTCCCAACTATGTTGGGGTCGGCTTCCTGTGTAACCGGATGCAGCTGAATACCAGTGATTAACATGGAGCGACTGCTGCCTATATAAACTCCACAACCCATTTAGTACTGGTAAGTATAATTCAGCTGGTTAATAATCTAATTACAAGCCATAAACCTCGTAAATAAACCATAATTTAGCATACAGTACAGTCATGCATCAGCCCATACTGAAAAGGAAAAAGTTATTTTTACCGCGTCATTTACGAGCTATTTGTTCTCATAAAGCTCGTGCCACCACGACAGAATATGAGTCATGTCTGGGTACGCACAACGCGCGACACCCAATCAAGCTTAGATACAAGGTGTTGTTTTGCATCCTCGTCCAAATTCAGGAGGTTGTCACAAAAGATATAAATAATTAATATAAATTACGGTACCTACTTCATTATTCTGCTGCATTTAATGCTGCTTTTTTGTTATTTACATTTGGCAGTATTTCAGAATAACCCCCCTTTACGTGGTTTCGGGAATAAGAAATGATCAAATAATGGTTAGAGATTGTTTGTATGTGTGAAAGCGCGTTTATGGGGCGAGGATCAGATGGGACGCGCTTAAAACACGGGAGGTTCACACTGACTGATTTCCGTAAATCTAAACTAATATTATAAAGAGGAAAGATTTGATTGTTTGTTTGTTTGCATTGAATAGGCTCCGAAATTACTGGTCCGATTTGAAAAATTATTTCAGTGTTAGATAGCCCATTTATCGAGGAAGGCTATAGACTATATATCATCATGCTACGACCAATAGTAGTGGAGCAGCAATGAAAAATGTTGCGAAAACGGGGAAAGTGTGACGCAAAAGAAGTTGCGCCGGACAGCTAGTATGGAAATAAAATGAAAATCCTTCTTATTTTATTATTGATACCGGTCGAGAATCAGTAAAATAGTTATCTCCTTGAATTTGACGAGTATGCAAAACAACAGCTTGTCAGTTAAGTTTATGCGGATATATGCTAATGAGGAGTCCCAGATGGAAAAATCCAATGACACTTTGCCAAACATGGGAATCGAACCGATGACCTCATGCTTATCAGACTAGATAGACTGAAGTAAACAAATATTAAATGAAAACACAAATCACAAAGAATTAAAAACACAAGTCACGTCTTAGATAAAGCGAGAAATATCACGGAAACCAACGAAATACAGAAGTCGGGGCAAAGAATACATAATTAGCACCGACAGTACACTACATATTCGTCCGACTACCACAGAACACAGAATCACTGGCAGCGTCTAGAGGCGGCAGAATAAAGTTTGTGACGTCGAGAGTGCGTAGACCGCATAATTTCTTTACGAACAGCATCAATACCATCAGTCGGTTCGGCTTGGGCAGACTACCGCTAGCAGAACGTTTAAACTTACAACTTTTGGTAGCTTACATAACGAACTGGACATTCCAGGACTTGAAAATCCTGGAGTGTGTGGTGTGCAGTTCGTTATCATATTCATGTGGCAGTTACGGCAGAGCTGTCTAGGTCGCTACGTACTGGTTTGACGACATCTAAAAGCTGCCGCAGACAGGCGCACCACGACAACGAGACGCGACCTTATTTGAACAATTTCTATGAAAACTTCCTGGAAATTGTTCTACCAGAATCACGTCACACCATCCGTTGCGTCGTCTCGCCGCGCCTGTCTGCGGTTAGCATTAAGTCATCGATTCGAAAGGAAAATGATGAATACGTTTTTGAATTTTCATCTTCATTATGGCTTATACAATTGCTAACAAAAAATCACTTTGAGGTATATATAAAAAGCGCTGTCAATGCCACCTCTAGCAATGGTCGGCGTCGCCGAGGCCTGTCCATGCTTTCTGTCTGACAACGAATTTGATTCAATTTACACGATTGCCTGTAGCTGCCTTGGAAATATTACTTACAAGATTTGTTCAAATACAGAAATTTGGCTTATTAGGTTTGAAAAGTAATGCTGTTAGACTGCTGGTTTGAGCTTTGAGATGAGTGGGGAAGGTAAATAATGATGAATGTCCTTAACATAGAAACAGGCAGAGATTTTTCTTGAAATATACTTTAAAGTTCTAAAGCGTTTTTTAGCACATAAGACATGACATCAGGGTGTAATCCCAGTACGGTTAAGTAGAGGTTACTTCCATATGTCGCCAGGTAATAAGGCACGAGCCTATTGCTATTCACTGGGCACAAATCCATAGACCTTATTTCTAGTTTTTAGAAGTATAAATATAGGAAAGAGGTATTTCTTATGCACTTATTTTTACTATCTGTTAAGAAAATGCAGGTAAAGGTACCTACCTAAATCACGCTCGACAGAATAGAAAGGTGAAGCATATAAAATAATGTTCAAAATTTCTTCCACGAGTCACTGTTCCACGCATCGGCGCCTCTCCAACACTGAGCTTAACGTAGCTGGACGCAGTTGTGTTCAGTATTCTGCAGTGCACTGTAATACACTGTAGTGCAAGATGAAGTGTAATTACTTTGTGCACTGGAGTGTTCGGAAATAGATTGGATAAGTGATGTGATTTATTTGCTCGTCACTGTAGATTGTGCATCATAACTTGAGTACAGTATAATTTGTGTACTAATTTTTTAAAGTGATATGGTAGAAAACTACTGTCAGATACCAAAAGCAAAATGCAGGGTTTATCAAAAAAATCATATTTAAAAATTCTGTACCAACATCGTCACTTGTAGACAAAAGACAATCACTTTGCAGAACAATTCGAATTTTTCATTAGAATTTCAGATTGAAGTGCAGTTCAACATTTGTATCTTTTATTTTATTGGAACTGTTTCAATTGTTTAAGTTTTTATGAGAATCCTTGCGTATTTCCTGTGCAGTCAGCTCCACTAGACATCAAATAGTTTGTAAGAAAATCGGGGATGTACACATGAAGAGTTTCTAAAAGTAGTTCCACCACCACTTTTATTGTAAGGCAACAAAGTCATAAGTAAAATCTGAGCATGAGAAAATATTTGAAGTATGTATTGGTGAGTGGGTGGTAAGCTTCGTAATACAATCTCCAGTAAGCTGGTAAATCCTTCGCTTTCGGTTGTAGGGATACTATTGGAACTCGATGGATAATAAATAAACGTGACTTTTGAACTTACAATCATCATCATCATTTTAGTTCTTCATTCTGCCTTCCTAAACAAAAGGGGCGCATCTGTGGAAAAAGAAAACTAAGCTTATTTAACAAAAAAAAGTTTTATACAAAAAAAATTGCTTCGGTATTCGTGTTTTATTGTTCTTTACACTTATGAAAGGTAAACAAGTGTTTAGAAATTCACAACCTAATGAGATTACAAGAATTTTACATAAATACTGTCAAATTGACAACCCCTTTTTATAAGTCGGTTAAAAAAGACGCAACTAGAAAAGCTCGTATTTTCCCATTCCCTTTCTTCAGATACGCATCCTTCACTTTTAGAGACAGTATTGCTGAGCATAAGCCTCCCCAATCGTCGCTACATGGACTTGTTCTATATTTCTTGTATTCAGTGGTTGCACGTTCTGTAAGTTTGTCACACACAATCATGTCGCATTGCCCGAGGCCGTAATTGGAGCGATTTCTGCTCGAGTTTCAATAGTATATCTCTAAGTTAAGTTTGAAGTCTCCCAGAGAGTGTTACATCTATCTTCAAAATTGTCTATGTGTTAGCTCAACGATGTTTCGTTACGGCTTCAACTTCACGCTGCGGTGGGGAACATTGCTTGTTTATTATTATTAACCATACGCAACTGTGTAGGTATTTTACGTATAAAAATAAATGCAGATATTTTATTTTGCAGCTGAGCATATGGCAACACTAGGATTTTGAAGAAATTTGGAACACCAATAGACCTGAGAGAGACTACGAGAGGAAGTCTGAAAGTGACGTCGGTGACTAAAAAGTTGTGTGGTAATCAGTAGTCGTGGTATCGGCATGAGATGCGGAGGAATGAATGTGGATTGGTTTAAGACAAAAATAAATCTATTCTATTCTATAAGACTAGAGGAAGACCAAAGAAACGATGGATGAACTGTGTGAAGAAAAATATGGTAAAAAGGTGATGAGATAATAAGTAATGGAGAAGTATGGAAGAAGAAGACATGCTGCGATATGAAATATTTTACATCCCGGTTGCAGGCGAAGCTACGGGCAAAATAATGATGCTGCCCGCTACTTCGTTCGCTTAGTAATTTTGATGGGTTTTAGGGGTATGAACAACACAAACACCGCGGCACGAGAGTTTTAAGTATTAGAAAATAAATCGTACGATTTATATAACGATGGAACACTGTGAAAATCCGGATCCCCAATGGAATCAATTGATTACTTATCTATTGTTTGCTATGGAATAATGTTAAGGATACTTATTGGTCTCAAGAAATAAATGTGACGAGGGAATTGTGATTGAATTCTGAATTGAGACAAATCTCTCAACATTATCTTTGTCCTGGCCTTATTCCAATTTGTCCAATCTTCTTAAATTAGCGTCTTAACAATGAATGTCATCGCATTAATACCTACGTACATTTTAGACTTGTCCGCCATGAATGTTTCTGCAGCTATTCCTTCTTACTCGAAACTAATCACAAATTAGCAAATTTTGTTTTACTGTTGATCTTACAGGGCTCAGCGATAAAGTCTTCTAAATTAAGGGGAAAAAATCTCTTCGCATCTTGAACTGTATAAATAAAAACAACCAATTAAATGAAGTACAAACCTGGAAACCTTTCAGCTTTCAATAACCTCTACCATCGCTCTACGTCTGAATTAATACCAGAAAAACTTTTGTATTGCAATCATAACTCGAGCAAAATAAATATTGAGGCAGTGCTAATGATGCAAACGATACCTTTGAGTCTTCAATTTCATTAGCGAATGCCAATCTTTGCTTTAAAAGCATTGCAATACTGTCTAGATTTAAATGCCGATGCGCTAGTTCTTTGCAAAAGGTTTTCGCTGAAACTACTAATCGAATTTAAAAAAAAACTTTCACGGGAAGATACTCTATTGCCAAGTGCCAAAGACTACACTATGTTTTTCATGCTTATCTAAACTAATATTATGAAGAGGAAAGATTTGATTGTTTGTTTGTTTGTATTAAATAGGCTCCGAAACTACTGGTCCGATTTGAAAAATTCTTTCAGTGGTATAAAGCCCATTTATTAAGGAAGGCTATAGGCTATATATCATCGCTACGACCAATAGGAGTAGAGCAGCAATGAAAAATGTTGCGAAAACGGGGAAAATGTGACGCAAACGAAGTAGCGCCGGACAGCTAGTTGTAAATAAAGTACACCAACAATCTTTACAACAAATATGGGTTATATTTAAAACGATATCGATCGCAGGTAATCAGGCATGCACGAATCACGACAGACGGTTTACTGAAACTATTTCTCAAATTCGAGATAGTATCGATAGACTATTTATTTTCGATCGCAATGCAGAACTCGATCAACCATTACTCGAGCTAGGAGTCGAAATGCACCACAAAATACTTTATTGATATAGGTACGGGGCGAAGAATTGAACTGGAGAATGAAAGAGAAAGATTTATGTGATGAAGTAGGGAAGCTTGATCAATAGGTGGGTAAAAAGTACAAGATTTAGAAGTAAGTAAGAACAAACGATCATCATTCTCTTGCCCTTATTATTTATTTGGGGTCGGTGCAGCATGTCTTCTTTTTCCATACTTCTCTATTACTTGTCATCTCATCAGATACCTCCTTTCTTGCCATACCATCCTTCGCACAGCCATCCATCGTTTCTTTGGTCTTCTTCTACTCTTATACCCTCTTACTCTTATACTATATTCATACTAAAGTACGAATAAATGATGTTAACGTTAAACGTTAATGTTTGTTGACTAAGGAGTTTACACAAAAGAGTAAAACAATGGCTTGAACAAACGATAATTGTACTCGTGCTGCAAAAGATAAGCCTCAAAATTGACTAGCAAAAATACAGGTAAGAGCATTCACATAGCATTATAAATTGCGTCTACATAACAATGAAACGATTCCTACTGGATTAGTAGCATTTGCTCTGTATGGTGTCGGACGTAAAGAATAGCACCATCCGATAGCTTTCCGTGGGTGTCATAAGAGGCGACTAAGGGACTTGCCAGAGAATGGGCAGCAGCGTTCTCTGTGCTTTTGTAACAACCGTACTGCTATCGCCAACCCTGCCTACCTAGCGTTGCGATTATGGCAAAACCCCTCTTATGTCAATGTGGCGACACTTGGAGGAGGCCTATGTCCAGCAGTGTCTTTAGGCTGAAATGATGATGATGATGAGTAGCATTTTGTATTATGTTCGCTACACTTCTTAGGCATACAATACCATTTCTTAAGCAGTTGGTCGAGCACAGACGATTTTTTCTAAACGAAAATGCAGAAACCGCACACACTGGTCACCAGAACATTCAGAATTATATCATAGTTAACTACACTTACTTGTAACACTTGTTACAAGTCAGTAACAAGACAACTACCGGCAGTGCACAACCTAATCCTTGAACACTAATTAAAGCGGAGTCTACACTCCATATATAATTCCGACGTGTTTGCTCTGAAACAGTACGATGCAATACACAAACTTGTGATTGTGACAGACTGTCTCTGAGGTCACATGGCTCCTACATGGTAAAGGATATTGTGAAATTATACATAGTTAATATAGATCATCATCTGCTTAGCCTTTTCCCAAACTATCTTGGGGTCGGCTGCCAGTCTAACCGGATGCAGTTGAGTACCAGTATTTTACATGAAGCGACTGCCTATCTGACCTCCACAACCCAGTAATTGGGTAATACGATACCCCTTGGTAAGACTAGACGTCAGACTTTTGGCTTCTGACTACTCGTAACGACTGCAGTCAAAGATCTACAAATGACAGCCGGGACCAACGGCTTAACGTGCTTTTCGAGGCACGGAGGAAACTCGATATGTAATTATGGTCACCCATCCACGGACCAACCTTGGCAAGCACGGCTTAACCGTAAAGATCGACTCGTGCGGCTGTTATTAATTAGCCACGAGCTCCTCACATAGCACATAGTTACGTTAAATACACCGAAGAAAAATGTCGATGTGAGGGAGTTCAGAATAATGTTCTGAGTACGTAGAAACCGTTTTCGCGTCGGCGTCCCTTTCAACATGAAACCTTCTGACCTGCTGTAAGAGTGTATTTTAACTTGGTCAATAACAAAACATGAGGCTAACCACGTAACTGATTACGACTTACGTAATATCTCAAACGTGACTCTGATGTTTGACCTCAACAGACTTTGCCGGACAAATATTGTCTATAGGCCGCAGGGCAGAGGGCAGAGGGCAGAGGGCAGGATCTTTTATTACTTACGCAAAATATTCCTGTTGTTAATTATTATATTGCGTCGACCCTTACCTATGGAGGGATGTGCTTGTTCTTATCTCATGTTCGCATGAGCTATAATTTTATTATGAGCATAATTCATGTCAAGGTTTTAAGATTGATAGTTCAGCAAAGTTGGTAAAGATACTGATTTCACTTTGGCAGGCGCATTACTTCATGTAATTTCATCACCGCTGCCCTCAAAAACGGTGAAGGAAAACAGCGTGAGGAAACCGGCATGTCCTAGAACTAAAAAATCAAAGACATGTGACGTCTACCAACCCGCACTATGCCCGCGTGGTGGATTACAGCCCACTCCCTCTCGTAGAGAGAGTGGAGAAAATTATAGGCTAATGATGATACATCACAGAGAAAATACATCGTCATCATCTGCCTACCTTTTTCCCAACTATAGTGAGTTCCATTTCCAGTCTAACTGAATGCAGCTGAATACCAGTATCTTTCATGAAGCGACTGCATAGCTTACCTTCATTACCCAGTTAGTACTAGGTAATAAGACTTCAGTATCTTCAGAAAACTCTTGCTTCACTCAGTACAAGATACGAACTCACTTAACAAGAATCAGCAAGCAGAAATACACGGTTATTTAAAAAAAAACACAGAAGATAAAAATTCGTATTAAAAATGATTACTTCAAAAAAGAGTAAACAAACGTGTTTATCAAACTTCTCGTCCAACTATCGTCTAATTTTATTATTATTATCTTTAAATCACTGGCAGCGAGGTCACGTCTAGGTGAAAGGTGCTCTCGCGCACGTATCTTCACTTTTACTTTCTATAGCCGATTATACGGATTGGTATTTTAAAACAGTAGGTATCAAGCATCGATGGTTCAGTGGTAGAATGCTCGCCTGCCACGCGGGCGGCCCGGGTTCGATTCCCGGTCGATGCAGTAATTTTTTTCTCGTTTTATTTTTTATCAGGTGGTTTTTTTAATGTAATTCGATAACAAATACCTACAAGAACGAGAGAACAACTGTTTTAATTACTAATCCAAAGTAATAAATATTTCGCATAAAGATATATTCGACATATATAAAAACAATTGATTAGATTCCATAGTATTGTTACAACAAATCTTTAATAACATAAAAAGCTAATGAAAAATATGTACTTGAAACTAATTATCAACCTAATTTTATCGGAAATGAAAAAGTTGCGTCTATTTTATTTCTGTATGTGGGTTATATCTTTTTTCTACTTATTTTAAACAAATTCGATTTTAATGGTTTCTTCAATATTAAGTTGGTCTACCTAAAGAGTAGAGGAAGAATGAATGAACTGTGTGAAGGATGAAAGGAGCAAGAAAGGAGGTGTCTGCTGGGACGACGAGGAATAGACAGGTATGGAGGAAGAAAGCATGCTGCGCCAACCCCAAATAAATTAGGACAAAGGCAGGAAAATACTGATGATACTTACCTGAAAAGCCGCAAAACCTACTTATTTATTTAAAAACCTACTACTTTCTTTATTTAACACACATTTCCTAAAGGAATTGACAAACTTTCACCCTCTTCAAACAAACCAAATTCTCCAAAAAGTAAGTTTAATAACGCCCATCTTAAATCTTTCGAAAGGGGTCCTATTACCATATCGCGCATCATATCTCGAACACTGATCTTTTTATGCAAACCTCTCGACTTACATGAATATCGATCGACATATGAATTATACATTGTACATAAATCTAACTACACCCACTTGTTAGTAAACTTTATCGTTTTCGATTTTTCTTCAGGGAATTGTCGAATGAAGTATGTTTGCTAAGGACAATTGCTGTTTATTTTTATGAGTTTGTGTTCTGATGTTAAAGTAGGTTGTAGCTGGTCGGGAACAATATGTCCCCCAAAATAAACAATATTTTCCCCTTAAACTCAAGGGGAGGATTTATAAAACCTTGTTTATACCTGCTGTCTTGTATGTATCAGAATGTTGGACCACAAAATAGATGAAGGAAAGGCATGTGGCTGAGATGAGAATGCTAAGGGCACATCCCCCTTAGCATTCTCATATCAGCCACATGCCTTGCGGGTCCCGCTAAGCGGAGCGGAAGGGAGTGTCAGACTTGTACTGACTAAAACCCATCCACGTTCTTTCTTAGCCCTTTGTGGTCCAGGGCCACGGTGTCTGTTTCGAACAGTCCAGCAGCCCCGGCAGGCATCGGCCCTCTCGGACCCCTGGAAATTTTTCCTGACATCTCCTTGAGGCGCGCGTGGAACACGGACGCGCCGTCGACACGGCCTGTCGTCATAAGATGGACGGACCCTGAGCCTGCCCATTACTTATCGTCCACACGATCATAACTTTTTAAGATTTTCGTTTCCAAAACACACATCATTATTTACATACTGAAGAAGAACACAGGTACAATAAAACAATCACAATGCATGTAACATTTTATGGTAAACCAACACGACATGTCCTGGCACTTGGAACTCTGCCCATTCCCCAAACCCGGAAGGAGTCGTATGTCACCGTGCTGTCAACGTAAAACGAAACGCATTGTTACCAACATGACATTTTTATTTGAATTTGGAATACCTTCTTGGTAGCCATGTTTTATGCTTTTGAATATAGAATTCGGAATATTTGGTATGGAAGTACTATAATTTACCACGGTTATTGGTTACAAAGGCAGAGTACACAAGTTCACAACATCAATACAAAATGTTCACAGTAAATAAATATAGAAATGTTATAAGCTATTGTTTTCATAAGCAAGGATGTAGAAAAAATAAAGTAATTGTAAATAAGTTGACTAACAAATAATAGAAAAACTTTGTGGGTGATCAAACTATTTCATTATGATAAATCCTTTAGGTTAGCAAAACATGAAAGCCAAACATGAAGCCGGCTTCATCAGGTTGACTGATGACGGGAGCGAGCCTGCTAAGCTTTCTATTTAAAGCCTTCAAAAGGTCCTCCACAATATTCATATACGTTCACTCACTGAAAAAACATTCATTTAAATCCTTTATATTCGCGAAATATGAAGCCGTGCCACGTTTCGTTGGTGAATATTTTTTACATCAGCCAGACATAATGAGGTCGCGTCGGATCGCAGTTAGCATTCCGAATACAAATAAAATGACGTTGTGAATTTTGCATTAATTGTAATTTTTTTTTGGAAATTCGGTTTAAATTGTATTTTGAAACTTTAACATATTTAGAAATAAAAGCGTATACTTATTATGCTCTTGTACCGTATTTACATTTCCAGTACAACATAGCTTAGCACTTGTGTAGTTTAGCCGTACAATGAGAGATCCGCTTATACTTATTGGTTTGCTTAGCGCACGACCACCAATAAGGTGGTCGTGCGTACGGTCAGCAAAGAAAGTAAGTTAACACTCTTATTTACAAACTTTAACTAACACAAAGTTTAAGAGGGAGATATGCTACTTTACCTACAGCATCATTTTTATTAGTTCCTTGTGTAAGTATAAAAAAAGAACTTAATTTATCTGCTATTTAATCTGTCTGATAAGCTGGCAACAGAAATAGAGAATACCCACAAAACATAAATCCGAGTAGGTAATTGTATTCAATTTAGTTTCAATTGTGCTATAAAATAATAAGCAGAAACAATATAACAGTAAAATAATAGAATTTAATAAAGCTTTGTTTTGTTATAACGGTATTATTCCGTTATGACTTTAGTCTGACATTGTTGTTTTATTTTATAGCGGATAGTTCAATTGTTTTCGAATAAAATATTCTATTGTGCCTGAAAATAACGTTATGAATAAATAACTGGTCGTTATTGTAAAGTTTTAATTGTATGTAGGTACTGTTTGTTCAGCATAACAGGAATTTCATTTTGTTTCAGTTAGAAATTTTCTGAACTTCATTTTAATCTTAGTGTCTACATGCGGGACCGAAACGTGGTCGCTCACAATGGGCCTCATCAGAAGGCTTAAGGTCACTCAAAGCAATGGAGAGGGCTATGCTCGGAGTTTCCTTGCGTGATCGAATCAGAAATGAGGACATCCGCAAGAGAACCAAGATTACCGACGTAGCCCGAAGAATTGCCAAGCTTAAGTGGCAATGGGCAGGGCACATTGCTCGCAGAACGGATGGCCGATGGGGCCGAAGAGTTTTGGAATGGCGACCGCGTACCGGATGACGATGCGTTGGAAGGCCCAACACTAGGTGGATCGATGACCTGGTGAAGGATGCGGGGAACCGCTGGATGCGAGGCGCACTGGGCCGGTCAATGTGGCGTCACTTGGGGGAGGCCTATGTCCAGCAGTGGACGTCTTTCGGCTGAAATGATGATGATGATGATTATCATCTTCATCATTCTTCCAAATTTCAGTACCTATCACGATTTCTGGTTGTGCCCGGGTACCCTCTTTTAGGGGTTAAAACATCTAGCAAAAAATGGGGTGTACCTACTATTAAAAACTACACATCTGCCTAACCCCTCGGAGAATATACACGTGATGTCAGTTTGCACTATGTCTAATAAACAAATTTGTTTCTTTCATCAAAATTCAATATTACCTTAAAATGAAAACTACTGCAGACACCTACAAAGTAATATTTTCCACTCGTGTTCACAAACTTAAGATATAACTTACTGAAACATCCGCACGAATGAATCTTTAGATTTTTCATCTCCGAAGTGTGAGTCAGTAAATTGCTTTTTAAATTGCTGAAAAGTCCGCAGGCGACAGATACTTAACTCTATTTTTATTATTGGTTTTATATCAATTAAAAATACTTTGATCTTCTAGTAAGAGTGAGTCTGGCTCGATTTTATTCCTTTGAGACACGATTACGGCTTGCCGCACTCGTATCGAAACTGTTACTTGTATAAACAGTTTATTTTATTCTTAGCGCAAGTACTGAAGTCAATTAGCGATCTGATGTTGTAATATAAAAGAGACGCTATTAAGCAAGCCTCGATTTTAAGACACGTTTAACAAAAACTTTCGATAAATTGATAACTTCACTGACGATGAAACTATCTAGCTGTCACATTGGCTCTGAAACAAAAATGTACAGTCAACCCGCACATTATGTGGTAAGACATGCACTATGCAAACGGTCTTTACTTCTAAGATATAAAGTTGGTGTCACTGTCGAATTTTTGCCACTGATAGGCGGCTTATCGCTCGCAGAACGGATGGCCGATGGGGCCGTAAAGTTCTGGAGTGGCGACTGTGAACCGGAAGACGTTACGTTGGAAGGCCTCCCACTAGGTGGACCGATGACCTGGTGAAGGTTGCGGGGATACGCTGGATGCGATTCGCACGGGACCGGTCAATGTGGCGACACTTGGGGGAGGCCTATGTCCAGCAGTGGACGTCTTTCGGCTGAAATTATGATGATGATGATGCGGCTCGTTTCGCCTGCAGATGATATTCAATCAAGAGTGGTGAATCAAGTAATTACGAGGTCGAATATTCCAAGCCGGACTTCACAGGGTGTCGGACATAAGAGCGATGTTTAATGAGGTATCATCACTCTTGTTAGATTTTAAACGAAGCTTAGAACTGACATTTACAAAATAACACATTATACGAATAAACACATTTTATAATTATGTCATATATTTTTCGGAAAACATTTTCATAACGTGTTACAAGATTTATACTGAACACGTATTCATAATATTACTAAGTAATACAACCACCTTTTAGGAGTATAAGGAACATGCTGTAAAGTTCCTCATCCCCCGTGGTAAAGGGAAGGGTCCTCCGACCAGACAGGTGTTAATTCTGGTGGGCAACTGCCCGACAGTTATTGTCGGGTTTTCCTATATACCTAGTTTTAAGTCGATGTAAACTTTGCTTGCGTCTTGTAGGAAATTGATGTTAGTTCTTTCGTCGTGTCATAGATGGCGCTGTAGTACTTTTTGTTGTAAGTTGCTTTTTTGTAAGTCGCTACACACCTCATTCGGTAATATTATGAATTTAAGTTTAACTTAAGCGGGGGGAAGAGATACCTCTGAATTAACATTAAAGTAATGTATCCTATCCAGTAGTAGTAACATCCATGAGAGAAGGATCTAGGCGACCGGAAAAATAACACAAAACGGTTACTTTCAAATTAAGTTTTCAACAAAAACTTGTATCTTTTGTAAAACAAAACGACAAAGTCCAATACGTACCTCTCACAAAAGTCCAAAGTATTCTGCTGATATTCTTGTAAAGTTTTTGCCGTCATCTGGTCGTCGAGTGCTGCGTCAGTGAAACGCAAGTTACGACAAAAACTTGCGACATAATGTCTTCTGCGTCGGACAAGAGTGTCCACAATGCGCTTATATGATCGCTTTTTGATTTATTTAACTTTGAAATTGATGATGTTAATTTGTGTAAATAAATGTAAGTATTTTTCGCGTGTAGTACGCAGTGTTGGTTTAGTGGTTTCCTGGGTTCGATGCACGGGTCGGGCAAAGTGTAATTGGGTTTTTCCTTTCCAGGATTCTAGATTCATGGCAATTGGTGAAGGTAGGAGTAGGTATAATGTATAACACTAACTACAGATTTTTAACACGCTTTTATTAGCTTCATCAAGTCCAGCCTTACCAAGGGGTATCGTATTACCCAGTTACTGAGGTTGTGGAGGTCAGATAGGCAGTCGCTTCATGTAAAATACAGGTACTCAGCTGCATCCAGTTAGACTGGAAGCTGGCCCCAAGATAGTTTGAGAAAAGGCTAGGCAGATGATGATTACCTGTAACAGACTATGTAAAAAATCATAGAATATAAATTTAATCCACTTCCTGGTTTCCGATTAATCTCAAATTACGCATACATTTTTAGTTTGGATGACAATACTTGTTTAGCTAAGTGACGTCACTCTCCTTTCCAATATGGTCGACTCCCAAAGGTGGCGCAGTATTTTTTATGCGTTCCCATGATATAGGTACGGTATCAAATGAAAGGGTTTGGGAGAAATAAATTAAGGGTATGATTTTATCAATACCCTAATAAATGCATTTTCATTGACCTAATAAATAATATTTGTTCCCAAAATAGTAGATCTGTCACCTAAATTGAATCATCAAATAATATCAAAACGCTTACGTAAATATTAATTAAGAATTACTTGGAAATAATATCAATCATCAAGTAATTTTATTACGTTTAAAAATAATAAAAGTGTCACGAAAATTGAATCATCAAACAATGTAAAAATGTTTACATAAAAACTCCAAACCACAGGTCCAAACTAAGGCGTTGTCGACGTAGCCCCGCTATGCGGGGCTCCTATTTCTGTCTGCAGGGTTTACAGTAACCTAACACGAAGGGGATGTCGGGGTCTTAGTTCGCTCGCTCCGCTCGCTCACTAGACCCCGCCATCCTCTTCGAACCTAACCTGTCCGAGTCGGTGTGCCCAATGTCTCGTATAAAGCATTTCTTCATAGAAATAGGGAGTGATCTATTTATTTGGTGACAGATCTACCATTCCGAGCACAAAGCTATTATTTAAGTAATAAAACTATTATTCTATGAACGAAGTTTATATTCATCTAATGCACTACAATTTTATTGGTAATCCATCTCTTATTTTACACATGTATCAACATTTATTTGATAATTCATACCTGGGAACACTTTTTGTTTATCTGAGAACGAAAATATTTCGTGGCGATAGATCTATTTACTAGGTGATACAACTTTGATGACAAATATAAATTTTGGTGACAAGAAATATAGTTCCCATAAATTAATACATGAATAAAAATTAAGTCACTCTTAAACGTGTTTCCCAGATTTTTGAAACTATTCATCATCAGCCTATAATATTCCCACTGCTGAAACACAGGCCTCCTCTCAATGAAAGGGAGTGGGCTGTAATCCACCACGCGGGCCCAGTGCGGGTTGGTAGATGTCACATGTCTTCGAATTTTTAGTTCTAGAACATGCCGGTTTCCTCACGATGTTTTGTTTTGAAACTATTACTACATAAGAAATTATGAAAGATAAAGATATATTTATTGCTTAACTGTGTACATTAAGTTCAAAAAACTATAAACAATGAAGCGGGTTTCTCGAAGGCTGAAAATATTATCTTCCACATTATAGGATTTACCCACTTTTAACCCTACAGTTTTACAACCCTCTAACGACCCTAACTAAAATTCCCATAAACCAGCCAACAGGTAACAGCCAATGATCGTACCCTAATATTTTACGGCGTAAACTATAATGCTGGCTAAACAAGTGGGAACTCATAAAAACACCCCAGATGGCGCCACTTTATTCCCCCTGAGTTTTTACCATAAATTACCCTGGAGGCTGTATAGGTATCGGTTTAGCTGTTCGCGTGGAGTTCAGTTTTCATTATTGGTATGGGAATTGAGTTTATTTTGTGAGTGTACTTGAGAAAATACAAATAAAAAACTAAACTAAACAAATATTAATACATCAACCAATTTTATTTGCGATTTACAATGGGACAAGGTTAGGTTAGCGGGGCTGTTTCCGCACTCAGCCTCATTATTGGGCCATTGTACGTATGAAAAATCCTCTGGTTACTACAGCCATCCCAGGTCCTCCCAGAAAGCTAGCAGCCTTTTCAGGCTGCTTCAGGCCTCCGGGAGCGATGCTGGCGATTGAAGAGTTGATCCGTTGATCTGCCACGCTTCTGCACTCCATGAGCACGTGCTGTTGTGTTTCTTCCACCTCCATGCATCCTCTGCCTGCACAGAGGGCTATCCATCACACCTGTGGTAAATAGGTGTTTGTTCAGGGGACAATGGCCGGTTATAATACCTATAATCTTGCGAATTTTGTCCCGTTTCAGTCTAGTGATGCAACGGGCATGGAACAAGGGTAGGAAGATGATGATGATTTGCGATAATAGAGGAGCTTGTAGCCAAATAATAACAGCCGCACGGGTTGATCTTCAAGTTAAGCCGCGCTTGGCTAGGTTGGTCTGTGGAAGGGTGTAACCCATTGCATGCTGAGTTTCCTCCGTGCCTCTGAAACCACGTTAATACACACATTTACACACACATCTATATTTGTAGATCTTCGTCAGTTAATACAGGTACTCAGTGACCCGAACCCGAGTCACCCAAGTGACTAGGTTGTGGCAGTCACACCATTTAAATACTGGTATCCAACTACATCCGGTAAGACTGGAAGCCAACCCCAAAATACTTGGGACAAGGCTAGGCAGATGATGATTTGCTGATTTGGTAAATATATATATATATATTTATACATACTTTTTGTATAGTAGGTAGAATAACAAAATATAAAATAATGTATTTAGGGTTTCCATTACCAACTTTTTCAGGAAGAAATATTTTAATGCCCCCTGGAAGCAAAGTAGAGTACTTTCCTTCCCAAGTATGGCAAGCTAATTTTCGGAAATCTTTGAATGCAGATATGTTTCTTTATAAAAAGAAAAGAAATGTTTCCTTTGAGTAAAATTTGCTGTCTCCAGTATTTAGAGTATTTTCCCTCCAGGTGGCATTGAAAAATTCCACTCTGTATATTTAGGTCTAGTAAGTTTCGTCTTCCTTATGTCATTAGAAATTTTCCGTGGCATACTACTAGCCCATAATGTTTTCGAATGCTTCTTTCAGTAATTAATGAATGAAACACCGACAGCAGCGGTGGCCCAGTGGTGGCAGTCCCGATTTACGACCAGTAAGCCGTGGGTTCGAACCTAGGCAGGCGCATTACTTTGTGTAATTTATTTCATCACCGCTGCTCTCAAAAACGGTGAAGGAAAACATCGTTAAGAAACCGGAATGCCCTAGAACTAAAAATTCGAAGACATGTGACATCTACCAACCGGCACTGGGCCCACGTGGTGGATTACAGCCCACTCCTTCTCATAAAAACCGGCCAAGTGCGAGTCTTACTCGCACACAGGGTTCCATAGCTCCAAAAAATATAATAACAATATTTTGAACTGTCATTCATTAGTTAGTAATATTAGTTAGTAAACTTCCACACAACCGCAAAACTAAATTTGTTTTTCATAGTATATTTATGAAAAACAAAGTTACTGCTGCAGTTTGATGAAAAAGTCCCATATCTCAAAAACTAAACATCATATCTTATTGAAACCAATTTTCGTTGATAGTTTTTTTTACGTCCTACAATCCTAAATATTTTCAGAATTTTCCTCCTCTTACTTTAGAAATTAGAGGGGGGGGGACACACATTTTACCACTTTGGAAGTGGCTCTAGCGCAAACTATTCAGTTTAGAAAAAAATGATTTTAGAAACATCAATATCATTTTTGAAGACCTATCCATAGATAGCCCACACGTATGGGTTTGATGAAAAATGTTTTTTTGGTTTTTAGTTCTAAGTATGGGGACCCCCTTAATTTATTATTTTTTTTCTATTTTTGTGTGAAAATCCTAATGCGGTTTACAGAATACATCTACTTACCAAGTTCCAACAGTATAGTTCTTATAGTTTCGGAAATAAGTGGCTGTGACATACAGACGGACAGACAGACAGACAGACATGACGAATCTATAAGGGTTCCGTTTTTTGCCATTCGGCTACGGAACCCTAAAAAGAGGGTTCTGTCCCAGCAGTAGTAACATTATAGGCTGATGATGATGATTATGATGATGATGAAAAATGAATGAAAAAAAATTGTTTTTCAGAAACTATAGATCCATAAATTAATTGTTCGGAGTGTGAGATTGTACTTGAAGGATGATCTCGATTTATTTCGTTAGACTCGGACAGTATGTGGGCCGAAGATAGGTTTCGTGCAATGAAAACACACGGGTACACTGCTTTTATTTTACTAAACTAACTGAAATTACGATCCAACACAATAACACTGGGCACAATGAATGGGGCACAGTTCCAGGGCTCTTCTGCTGCGATGAGATACTGCCTGTCCTTGCTGCGAGCTCAAAACATCTGTCACGCTGCAGGTGTGGGTAAACTGGTAAGTAGGTCTTGCGATGTCACCACTCTGGGATGCCTGCGAAACATTGTCTGTACTAATGACCGGATCCAACATACTTATCTGGTTGAATGCTATGGACTATCCCCTATTCCACTAGATGTCAACAGAACTAGCGAAATGCGAGTACCTATCCACCACCACCACCACCTCTACCTATCTTTTTCAGTAAACAGGCGTGATGTTAGGTAAACTTCATAAATATCAATGATTTTGTTTCGTTTATATTAGATTACGACATGATTGCGTAAACATGAATATGATGAGTCGACTACCTTGTTTGTTTATATTTGGTCGAGTCTAAAATGAGAACAAAGCGAGGCGAAAAAACATCCTACTATAAATGTATGTATGTTTGGTGGTTTTTTACTCATCATCATCATTTTAGCCCAAAAGACGTCCACTGCTGGACATAGGCCTCCCCAAAGTGTCGCCACATTGACATTTTGGAGGGTTTTGCCATAATCGCCACGCTTGGCAGGCGGGTTGGCGATCGCAGTACGGTTGTTACAAAAGCACAGAGAACGCTGCTGCCCATTCTCTGACAAGTCCCTTAGTCGCCTCTTACGACACCCACGGGAAGATATGGTTTTTTACTCAATCACGCAAAAACAGCTGGATGGATTTGGATGAAATTTTGTACATTCATAGTTTGTAACCCGGAGCAGTATTGTACATTGAAACAATACTGATTTAAGACGTCATTATAGGCCACCACGCTTAGCAAATAGGATCTTTTTGTATCCCGCTAAATAAAACAATTCTGAAGTCCACGTAGACGAAGTCGCGGGTAAAGCTAGTAGTTAATAAAAACATGTTTTGACTTAGTTTATATTTTCATTATATTCATAGGAAGCATTATTAAAAAAGTTTATCATTTTGTAGGTACAATGAAAATTTTTAATATCATACAATCTGTTGCAGAATGTTTAATTAAAATACAAAGGGACGGGATAATTATAATATTTGTTTTGATTTTGTAATCTTCTGTTCTTCAGAAGGTATCTTTAATTTAAAATATTTGATATCGTTCTTCAGGGGTAACACAGCACTAGTGGCCTACCATGACGTCATAAAGCAGTATTGTTTTAATCTTATTCCAGAGTGGGAGAGAGATGGCGCTAGTCCTCTATAGCTCCGTCTCTTTTTCACACTGGAATGACAACTGCTGTAAGATGTCCTATTAACCCCCCAAGTGACAGGACCCATCTTTGGTGGTTTCAATGGAGGGAGAATTATAAAGGGTGCTAAAATACCAACGAAGACAAAGGTCCTTGTTCTCCCCGACATTACAGTATTATTTTTGTATTCTAGACCATACTTACGAACCTTCTAGTTACAAAAATATTGGGGGTCAAAGGTCCAACTTTTTTTTTTTTTTTCTAAATACATTAGAATCTTATACTTACTAATAATAAAGCTGAAGATTTTGTTTGTTAGTTTGCTTGAACGCGCTAATCTCAGGAACTATGAATCCGATTTGAAAAATTCTTTCAGTGTTAGATAGTCCATTTATCGAGAAAGACTAGAATATATCATCACGCTACGAACAATAGGAGCGGAGCAGCAATGAAAAATGTTGCGAATACGGGGAAAATGTAACATGGACGAAGTTGCTCGGGACAGCTAGTAATATTATAAGTTTACTTTAAATACCTCTACGAACCGGTACAACTCAATCCATCCATTACCACAATGTTTTGAGTGCGTTACATTGAGTCCTACCGAGAATTTTCACCCAAAAAAGTCCCTTCTTATTTAAAAAAAATCTTGTGGAAAAAAATAATATTTGACCTCCAATATCTCCGTAACTAAAAGGTTCCCAGGTATGGTCTAAAACAAAAAAAAATATCGCAATGATGGGGAAAACACGTGCCTTTCGGCTTCTTTAAGGCTCTATTTACACCCTTTATGTTCTGCCTTCATCATCATCATCAGCCTATAATGTTCCCACTGCTGGGACACAGGCCTCCTCTCTATGAGAGGGAGTGGTCAATAATCCACCACCCGGGCCCAGTGCGGGTTGGTAGATGTCACACGTCTTCGAATTTTTAGTTCTAAGACATGCCGGTTTCCTCGCGATGTTTTCCATCACCGTTTTTGAGGGCAGCGGTGATGTAATAAATTACACAAAGTAATGCGCCTGCCTGGGTTCGAACCCACGGCTTACTGCTCGTAAGTCGGGGCTGCCACCACTGGGCCAGCGCTACTCACGGGAAAAGGTGTTAGTAGTAAGCGAACCAATAAGTACGTATGTTTAATATACTCCTTCCCTCCTTTGTCCAATTTCATCATCTGCCTAGTCTTTTCTCAAACTATGTTGGGGTCGGATTCCAGTCTCACCAGATGCAGCTGAGTACCAGTATTTTACATGAAGCGACTGCTTATCTGACCTCCACAACCCAGTAACTGGGTAATACGATACTCTTTAGGAAGACTGGATGTCAGACTTTTGGCTTCTGACTACTCGTAACGACTGTCAAAGATCTACAAAAGACAGTCGGGACTAATGGCTTAACGTGCTTTCCGAGGCATGGAGAAAACTCGGTATGTAATTATGGTCACCCATCGACGGACCAACCTCGGCAAGCACGGCTCCACCTTAAAGATCGACCCGTGCGGCTGTTATTATTTAGCCACGAGCTCCTCCCTCCTCTAACTAATTTATGTTCTCTATAATTTATAATTTCTCAATACATAAATATCTACAGCTGCATTGGTAATGGCGCAATCATGTTGATCGTAGTGAAAGGTGTGTTCTTGCGCAATCCGTGCATCTTCATCCTACTTAAGCACACGTACTAACAGCTATATTTGTGTTCTATGTATAAGCATCGGTGGTTCAGTGGTAGAATGCTCGCCTGCCACGCGGGCGGCCCGGGTTCGATTCCCGGCCGATGCATCACTTTTTGCTTGAAAAAAAAAACCTATTCTAGAAATCCTCGGATGGAAACTTGTATATATAACCTTTGTTTTGGTAATCTGGTTAAAAAAAAAAAACAATTATTTTTTTTGTTTGTGCTTCCATTTTGGATGGTCGGTAAAAATACTTAATAATTTCCATGTGGCTTGTACGCTCAAGCCTCCGATTTGTTTTTCTTTATTTATGATCACATTACGCTGTCCCCTATACCCCTTTGAAAAAAGGTAATCGCGATAAGAACCTTTTTGAAAAATCCTTTGGAAAAATACGGAAGACTGCCCAACATTTTGTAGCAAAGTCCGGTTCTTGGTAAGACTTACAATACGGGTCGAAATCGCATCCCTACGTCCCAATTTCATCCCATAAAGAACTCGCGAAGTTCCAAAAGGTTTGATGAAAGACGTTAGATATGGGGATGAGATGGGACGTCCTATTATATGGAAAGAGGGACATTAGAATAAAAGGATTAATATAAATTTGTTGGATATCCGATTCTATTCGGATCATTATGTTACAGTCAAAACTGTTAATCGGGCAAAACCACTTTAGACCAGTGTCAGTCAAAACCTTTATTTAAACTAATATTATAAATGCGAAAGTCACTCTGTTTGTTTGTTTGTTACCTTTTTACGACTAAACGGTTGATCGGATTTTAATGAAATTTGGCAGAAAGAAGATAGATTTCAACCTGGGGAAGGACATAGGCTATATATCATCACGCTACGACCAATAGGAGCGGAGCAGCAATGAAAAATGTTGAAAAACGGGGAAAATGTGACGCAGACGAAGTTGCGCGGGACAGCTAGTAAGTTATATGGCGTTTACTCTATTAAAAATATTTTGTTTGAGAAGGCCTCAGTTGTAATTAAGTAAGTACCTAGAATTACTACAACACTATGTTTTTCAAAGGGTCACAAAAATACCAAATAAACTAGTAAGTTTTGAAGTAAAGGTTTGTTATTGTTAAAATTATTTTGAGTAACTAACAATTTTGACTGTGACATATACATTTGTCCCAATACAAAATACTTGGGACAAGGCTAGGCAGATGATGATCTGCTGATTTGGTAAATATATATATATATATTTATACATACTTTTTGTATATTAAGTAGAATAACAAAATATAAATGTATTTAGGGTTTCCATTACCAACTTTTTCAGGAAGAAATATTTCAATGCCACCTGGAAGCAAAGTAGAGTACTTTCCTTCCCAAGTATGGCAAGCTAATTTTCGGAAATCTTTGAATGCAGATATGTTTCTTTATAAAAAGAAAAGAAATGTTTCCTTTGAGTAAAATTTGCTGTCTTCAGTATTTAGAGTATTTTCCCTCCAGGTGGCATTGAAAAATTCCACTCTGTATATTTAGGTCTAGTAAGTTTCGTCTTCCTTATGTCATTAGAAATTTTCCGTGGCATACTACTAGCCCATAATGTTTTCGAATGCTAACTTTTTAGGAAAAGTAGCTATAACTTTTCAGTAATTAATGAATGAAACACCGAGAGCAGCGGTGGCCCAGTGGTGGCAGTCCCGATTTACGACCAGTAAACCGTGGGTTCGAACCTAGGCAGGCACATTACTTTGTGTAATTTATTTCATAACCGCTGCTCTCAAAAACGGTGAAGGAAATCATCGTGAGGAAACCGGCATGCCCTAGAACTAAAAATACGAAGACATGTGACATCTACCAACCGGCACTGGGCCCGCGTGGTGGATTACAGCCCACACCTTCTCATAGAAAGGAGGCCTGTGTCCCAGCAGTGGTAACATTATAGGCTCATGATGATGATTATGATGATGATGATGAATGAATGAATGAATTTTATTTCAGAAACTATAGATCCATAAAGTAATTGTTCGGAGTGTGAGTTTGTACTTGAAGGATGGTCTGGATTTATTCCGTTAGACTCGGACTGACTTGGACATCATGTGGGCCGAAGATGGGTTTCGTGCAATGAAAACACACGGGTACACTGCTTTTATTTTACAAAACTAACTGAAATTACAATCCAACACAATAACACTGGGCACAATGAATGGGGCACAGTTCCAGGGCTCTTCTGCTGCGATGAGATACTGCCTGTCCTTGCTGCGAGCTCAAAACATCTGTCACGCTGCAGGTGTGCGTAAACTGGTAAGTAGGTCTCGCGCTGCTACCAGTCTGGGGCGCCTGCGATACTTTGTCTGAACTAATGACCGGATCCAACATACTTATCTGGTTGAATGCTATGGACTCTCCCCTGTTCCACGACATGCCAACAGAACTAGCGAAATGCGAGTTCCACCTCTGCCTGTCTTGTTCAGTAAACAGGCCTCAAGTCTGCTATTACAATAGTGTCAGAATGGCCTATCATTGATTTCATAATTGTTGATTTTGACAAGTTTGGTAATCTACTAATATAATGGCGTCATTATGACTTCACAATGGTCAACCACTGACACGCTCAGGGGCAAAATGTCCATTTCTCAAAATGTCCAACGGTGTCAAAATTTCCAAATCCCAAAATATCCAATTCCCAAAATATCCAATTCTCAAAATGTCCAATTCCCAACACTCCATGGAAAGAAATGGCATAGAATTTGACAGACCAATGATCGATCATTATGAATTTAGCAGATAACGAACTTTTAGCAAAATAACAATGGGATCGTGTTGGAATGACGATGTTTATAAAAATAGCAGACAGGACTTGAAGCCCCGGCGTGATGTTAGATAAACTTCATAAATATCAATAAATTTATTTCGTTTGTTTTAGATTACGGTATGATTGAGTAAACATGAATATGATGAGTCGACTACCTTGTTTGTTAATATTTTGTCGAGTCTAAAATGAGAACAGCGAGGCGAAAAAATATCCTACTATAAATGTGAATGTATGTATATTTGGTTGTTTTTTAACAATCACGCAAAAACGGCTTACTGGATTTGGATGAAATTTGATACACACTGATAGTTCGTAACCTGAAGCAGTATTGTACATTGAAACAATACTAATTTCGGACGTCATTATAGGCCACCACGCTAACAAATAGGATCTTTTTGTATCCCGATAAATAAAACAATTCTGAAGTCCACGTAGACGAAGTCGCGGGTAAAGCTAGTAGTTAATAAAAACAAAAAACATGTTTTGAATTAGTTTATATTTTCATTATATTCATAGGAAGCATTATTAAAAAAGTTTATCATTTTGTAGAGTACAATGAAAATTTTTAATATCATACAATCTGTTGCAGAATGTTTAATTAAAATACAAAGGGGCGGGAAAATTATAATATTTGTTTTGATTTAGTAATCTTCTGTTCTTTAGAAGGTATCTTTAATTTAAAATATTTGATATCGTTCTTCAGGGGTAACACAGCACTAGTGGCCTACCATGACGTCATAAAGCACTATTGTTTTAATCTTATTCCGGAGTGGGAGAGAGATGGCGCTAGTCCTCTATAGCTCCGTCTCTTTCTCACACTGGAATGACAACTGCTGTAAGATGTCCTATTAACCCCCCAAGTGACAGGACCCATCTTTGGTGGTTTTAATGGAGGGAGAATTATAAAGGGTGCTAAAATACCCTAAACGAAGACAAAGGTCCTTGTTCTCCCCGACATTACAGTATTATTTTTGTATTCTGGACCATACCTACGAACCTTCTAGTTACAAAAATATTGGGGGTCAAAGGTCCAACTTTTTTTTTTTTTTTTTAAATACATTAAAATCTTATACTTACTAATAATAAAGCTGAAGAGTTTGTTTATTTTTTTTTTTGCTTAAACGCGCTAAACTCAGGAACTATGAATCCGATTTGAAATATTCTTTCAGTGTTAGATAGTCCATTTATCGAGGAAGACTATAAATCATCACGCTACGAACAATAGGAGCGGAGCAGCAATGACAAATGTTGCGTAAATGGAGAAAATGTAACACAGACGAAATTGAGCGGGACAGCTAGTTAGTAAATAAGTTTACTTTAAATACCTCTACGAACCGGTACAACTCAAGCCATCCATTACCACAGTATTTTGAGTGCGTTAAATTGAGTCCTACCGAGAATTTTCACCCAAATAAGTCCCTTCTTATTTTTCTCGTGGAAAAATTTAATTTAATAAATTTTAGCGCCAATATCTCCGTCACTAAAAGGTTCCCAGGTATGGTCTAAAACAAAAAAAAAATCGCAATGATGGGGAAAACACGCGCCTTTTGGCTTCTTTAAGGCTCTATTTACACCCTTTATGTTCTGCCTTCATCATCATCATCATCAGCCTATAATGTTCCCACTGCTGGGACACAGACCTCCTCGCTATGAAAGGGAGTGGTCAATAATCCACCACCCGGGCCCAGTGCGGATTGGTAGATGTCACACGTCTTCGAATTTTTAGTTCTAAGACATGCCGGTTTCCTCACGATGTTTTCCATCACTGTTTTTGAGGGCAGCGGTGATGTAATAAATTACACAAAGTAATGCGCCTGCCTGGGATCGAACCCACGGCTTACTGCTCATAAGTCGGGGCTGCCACCTTTGGGCCACCGCTACTCACGGGAAAAGGTGTTAGTTCAATTATATACTTATAGGAGAACCAATAAGTACGTATGTTTAATATACTCCTTCCCTCCTTTTTCCAACTTCATCATTTGCCTAGCCTTTTCTCAAACTATGTTGGGGTCGGCTTCCAGTCTCACCAGATGCAGCTGAGTACCAGTATATTACATGAAGCGACTGCTTATCTGACCTCCACAACCCAGTAACTGGGTAATACGATACTCCTTAGGAAGACTGGATGTCAGACTTTTGGCTTCTGACTACTCGTAACAACTGTCAAAGATCTACAAATGACAGCCGGGACCAATGGCTTAACGTGCTTTCCGAGGCACGGGGGAAACTCGGAATGTAATCATGGTCACCTATCCACGGACTAACCTCGGCAAGCACGGCTTCACCTTAAAGATCGACCCGTGCGGCTGTTATTATTTAGCCACGAGCTCCTCCCTCCTTTGTCTAATTTATGTTCTCTATAATTTATAATTTCTCAATACATAAATATCTACAGCTGCATTGGTAATGGTGCAATCATGTTGATCGTAGTGAAAGGTGTGTTCTTGCGCAATCCGTGCATCTTCATCCTACTTTAGCACACGTACGAACAGCTATATTTGTGATCTAAGTATAAGCATCGGTGGTTCAGTGGTAGAATGCTCGCCTGCCACGCGGGCGGCCCGGGTTCGATTCCCGGCCGATGCATCTCTTTTTGCTTTTTCACAAAATTCTATTATAACAATCCTCGTATGGAAACATGTGTATGTAACCTTTGTTTAGGTATTCTGGTTACAAAAAAAAAAACATTTTGTTTTGTTTGTGTTTCCATTTTGGATGGTCGGTAAAAATACTTAATAATTTCCGTGTGGCTTGTACAGTCACGCTTCCGATTTGTTTTTCTTTATTTATGATCACATTACGCAGTCCCCTATACCCCTTTGAAAAAAGGTAATCGCGATAAGAACCTTTTTGAAAAATCCCTTGGAAAAATACGGAAGACTGCCCAACATTTTTATCAAAGTCCGGTTCTTGGTAAGACATACAATACGGGTCGAAATCGCATCCCTACGTCCCAATTTCGTCCCATAAAGAACTCGCGAAGTTCAAAAGGTTTGATGAAAGACGTTAGATATGGGGATGAGATGGGACGTCCTGTTATATGGAAAGAGGGACATTAGAATAAAAGGATTATATAAATTTGTTGGATATCCGATTCTATTCGGATCATTATGTTACAGTCAAAACTGTTAATCGGGCAAAACCACTTTAGACCGGTGTCAGTCAATCTAATATTATAAATGCGAAAGTCACTGTTTGTTTGTATTTTTGTTTGTTTGTTTGTTCCCTTTTCACGACTAAACGGTTGATCGGATTTTAATGAAATTTGGCAGAAAGAAGATAGATTTCAACCTGGGGAAGGACATAGGCTATATATCATCACGCTACGACCAATAGGAGCGGAGCAGCAATGAAAAATGTTGCGAAAACGGGGAAAATGTGACGCAGATGTAGTTGCGCGGGACAGCTAGTAAGTTATATGGCGTTTACTCTATTAAAAATATTTTGTTTGAGAAGGCCTCAGTTGTAATTAAGTAAGTACCTAGAATTACTAAATTACTACAACACTATGTTTTTCAAAGGGTCACAAAAATACCTAATAAACTAGTAAGTTTTGAAGTAAAGGTTTGTTATTGTTAAAATTATTTTGAGTAACTAACAGTTTTGACTGTGATATTACATCTGACCCATCATAAAATGATGATTTTTCTATTTTTGTCATCCTGTCGACTTACATGATTCATTTCTATTTTATTTCTATTTTGCCTCTCATGCCTGCCAGATCATCATCTGCCTAGCTCTTTCCCAACAGTGTTGGCGACAACAGCTAATGCTGTCTTTCTTTGGTGTCAAGAATCACTATTTTTAGGGTTCCCTACCTCGAAAGGAAAATACGGAACGTTTATAGGATCACTTTGTTGTCCGTCCCTCTGTCCGTCTGTCTTTCCGGCAAGACCCGTTTTCTCAGGAATTTATATCAAATACGCAGGTCTACTGTCCCTTGGAGCTGTGAAAAAATCAAACTTCTAAGCCAACGCAATCAAAAGATACAGCCGTTTATGCCGCAAATTTTCGACACTCCCTAGGGAATCAAAACCTACAGAGTACTTCCCGTAAACTCAGAATCTTGAAATTGGGTACAAAGCAACGTCTTGTAGCACAGATAAAGGAAAAATTTCGAAAACCGTACATTTTTAGTTACATCATATAATAAAAATATTTATCTACTTCAGTTTCGTTATATTCGAATTACAAAATTAACAGCGGTTTCATTATGATACCCATAACGATACAAGTGGCATTATGCGAATCGTCATAAATTCTAAAACACAAGCATAGACATTCTGAACATACAGCCAAACCTATAATAAAGACCTATAATATTACTTCGAAATCGAGACAATGTAAATGATGTTTTTAAAAATGGAACAAGTTTAGAACAAAAGTATTGTATACTATTTGACTGTTGCGGCTACAAGATCTTTGTCTTATACCTAATAAAGACTAAATAAAAAAAAAAGTTGACGCGGGAATTTCTGAGTGAAGTTTTATTAAAAATGTCTTCAACATCAAGTGATATTGAAAATACTCCACCAGATATAACAAATAGAGCAGTTGCGGCTACAAATAATTTACTACCAGAAAAATCAAGACATGTATATGAGAAATGTTATGAAACCGAAGTAGATAAAAAGACTTATTTGTCTATATCTGTGTTTTATTCCTTCCTTCGTAGATAAAATCTTGTATGCAACTATACGTTATTGGTCTTTTAATAACTCGTGCCCACCTATTTCGGTACGCGCTACGCTTGTACCGAAAAATGGCACTCGTATTAAAAGACCGTCCATAACGTAACAGTTGCATAAATAGCTATTTTAATATTTTTTGTACGGAACCCCCGGTGCGCGAGTGCGACTCGTACTTGGCCGGTTTCTTTCTTACGAACCGGCTGTAAGTATGAAATCACAACGGCCACATAACAATTACGCCTGTAATGCACGAAATTATTATGCCGAGGTATACCCCTATTTCGCCTGTTATTTTTAAGTCCATGTAACAGGGGCGACCTTATTACCTTCAATCGAGCACAAATCCAGACTCCGTGGATGCTACTGAAAAAAATCCGACGGGAAAACCCAATTACATTTTACTCAACCTGGGAATCGTATCCGCTATTGGTTAGTTGTTGGTTTGTCTAGACCAACGACGTGTAATTCGAAACGTCATGTAATATACGACTAGATATATATATATAGAATCTACATTTTTGGTCCGTTTTCGTATAAAAAAAGAAAATATAGTTTTAGTGGTTATACATCTGGCACACGGGTCCTATCTTCCTTGATTTACATAAGTGCTTTGTTTCAGTAAATATATTTAGGTACGACTGTTGTTTGTTGGTACTTGCGCCTATAATGCAGACATTATGGTGAGGAGGTATTTTACGTAATGTTGCTGTGGGATGTAGATAGCAGTTTTCTTTAGCTTGCGTTTTTTATAAACCACTGAACGTTTTTCTCAGTGTGTAGCCAAAGATCTTTATATTTTTTGTTATTTTATATACTACCACTTAGTAAGTAGGTTCTTGCGTTTAGTATTAAAGAAATGGGTAATTAAAGTCGCTTTGGCAGAATCATAATAGGATAATAATTTAAATTATATTACAATTCGTCAAATGTAACAGTTCAATTCTCGAACTTGTAGTATAGAAGCGTCATAAAGTAGTTACCCCCTGGCTTACTCGGCCGGACTGTAGAGGGGTTGGCACATACTGACGATGTCTGTACCTACCCCTCGATTAAAATTCGGCCTGTACCTACCACAAATTAGAAGTGATTGACGCTTAAATCGTTCTATAATTAACCGACTTCTAAAAAAGGAGGAGTTAATAGTTGATAATCGTTTGAAAACGTTGAAATCGTGTTTAGCGACATGTGTTTAAGTACGACACTAGGGATTTTTGTTGCAATATGATCTTTTAATATTCTTGTTTGGCAAAGACTCTCTACAAAAATGTTTACACAACCATAGAGAATCCTTTCCCAGCGAAGCAAAGTGCACATTCTAATAACATTTCTTAAAGTAATATAACTGTATGTACTTCACACTAAGTATGATTACATATGAAGTTGGTCCGGTTTAAAGCAATTTTCACGCTGCCTTCCCTAACGTTCGTGTAAGAGCATAGAATAAACTTGTGAAGAAGCGAAACTCGGGAATCCATCGGTCTCTGCGCTTATAGTTTCGGGGGCAAAGAAACGTTCAACTACATAAAAATATACAGCATCGACCGGGTATCAACCAGGGCCGCCCGCGTGGCAGGCGAGCATTCTACCACTGAACCATCGATGCTTGATACCTACTTCTCTAAATTACCTTTAAGTTTATGCGGCTATAGCAAGTAAACGTGAAGATGTGTGCGCAAGAGTACCTTTAATCTAGACGAGACGTGGCTGACCGTGATTTGAAGATAAAAAATATTAAATTAGACGATAGTGATGAATGCTGGACGAGAAATTAGATAAAAACGTTTGTCTAGTAATTTCTGGATGAAGTAATAATTTTTAATACGAAATCTAACCGTCTGGTTTTTTAACCGACTTCTAAGCAGGAAGTTATGTATTTCAACAGCATGTTTTTTCTGAACGTTCTACACATCGACGCCGTGTCGGAGACTTACGTAAGCCCTCGGGAGTGGAGCGACGATCTCTGCAGGTGGCTTCAGCTGGATGCAGGAGAGACCCATGTCCAGCAGTAAAATGACGTAGACTTATGATGATGATGTCGATTTCTGCTATGTTGCTCGATATCGCCTTGCCATCTTGACGTTGCCTTTTCTCTCCTCCTCGTTCCTTGTGGGCCGGCCCATTTAGCAGCAATGTGCAATATGTCCTGCAAGAAAGCAGTTGTCTAATGAGATAACGAGTTATAGAGAAGTATGGAAGAAGAGAAGCGAAGTATGACAGCAGCGGTTGCCCAGTGATGGCAGCCTTGACTTACGATTAGTAAGTCGTGGGTTCGAACCCAGGCAGGCGCATTACTTTGTGTAATTTATTTCATCACCGCCGCCCCCAAAAACGGTGAAAGAAAACATCGTGAGGAAACATGTTTTAGAACTAATTATTCAAAGACATGTCACATCTATTAACCCGCACTGGGCCCGCGTGATGGATTACTGCCCACTCCCTCTCATAATGAGGAGGCCTGTGTCCCAGCAGTGGGAATATTATAGGCTCATGATTATGGAAGAAGAAGACATACTGCGCCGAACCCAAATAAATTGGGATAATGGCAGGAGAATGACGATCCAATATTGTTGGCCACCTCCATTTTAAGCTCTGTGGAAGTCTACAGAATTGAATAGCTTTTGTTTTGCCTCTTACATTTATTTATTATATATTTGAGTTTAGTGACAGGCTCGCCCCCTAAACATCCCCCCTATAACATGGGACGTAAACATAACTGGCGAAATGTGGATGTACTACTACGTACACCTCTGCCTAAGCATGCGGGGATTACTGGCGTGATGTGTGTGTGTGTGTTGTGTGTGTGTGTGTGTGTGTGTGTGTGTGTTTAGTTTAGTTTCATATTAAGAAGGCTTCTCTCTTAGGCGCGTGACATTTTTTTTTGTGTATATTCGCTTCTATTTAATTTTCCTATTCTATGACAAGAGCGTTCCTCAGAGTTTTAACGCCACCACATTAAGCTGACTTGTACTACATTTGAACATGTAGACTTATCATAGTTTTTTAGATTCTGTTTATTTTGATTGGTGAGCTAAATATGATTTAAAGAGACATCACAAATAATTGGTTATTGTAAAGTGTAAATGGTAACAGGCGGTCTTACGAAGAGTGAAAGGGATAGAGGTCTTGTTTGCCTGATGAATTTTTCTAAATTGATGTTTTTTTCTTAAAAACTTTGAATAATACCAATAACTTGCTTAAGAAGGTTCAGACTGCTGAAGTCTGAAAATTTAACTGAGAAAAGTTGACTTTATTTGAATAATAATAAAGAAACAACATTTATTTGCAACAGAACATGTGAGTCGAAAGAAAATATAACACAAAAAAAGTTAACAGAAAATATGCACCACATCCATGCTCAACCATCGCTCAGCATAATGCTGTGTCACCATATGAAACGAAGATACAACGCAGGTTTTCAGCTACCAGCGTTGACGTGATGGCGTCAACAGGGATTCAATTTGTTACAAGGAAACTCCACAAGACTCTTTAAAAACAGCAGAAAAGAAAACCTCAAACTTTAGATAAAAAAAGACCAACGAAGCAGTTTCATCAATCTTCCTGTAGATCTTCAAGAATGACTGTTCAAAAAGTTTTTTGAACTTAAAATACAAGTTCTTTGGAATTTCCTACAGTTCCTCTATCGTTGGACCATTACCAAGATGTCTAAACTCGAGAGTTGTTAGCAAACAGTGTCGGACGCAAGTTGCACTTTCAAAACGTCTAGTCGACAGATAACTCCTTTTACCATTTGGAAGTACAATATACACTACTCTCTTTAAGTAAATATTGATAGGACATCAACCATAGATAATGCAAGACCACTTACTTCGCGTGCCCATCATCCTCATCATCATCAGCTTATAATGTTCCCACTGCTGGGACACAGGCCTCCTATCTATGAGAGGGAGTGGGCTGTAATCCACCATGCGGGCCCAGTGCGGGTTGGTAGATGTCACATGTCTTCGATTTTTAGTTCTATGTCTCCTCACGACGTTTTCCTTCAACCTTTTTGAGGGCAGCGGTGATGAAATAAATTACACAAAGTAATGCGCCTGCCTGAGTTCGAACCCACGGCTTACTACTCGTAAGTCGGGGCTGCCACCACTGGGCCACCGCTGCTCCCCGGTAGCGCGTGCGTCCTTCGCGTGCCGGGCTTATGCATTTTGTGCTGAACGTGGCTATTGTCGCAGCAAGCTAATTTGTTTAAAACAACAACTCAAAAATTTGATTTATAGAACAAAAAATGTAGTCTATTTTGTATAGTAACTTGTTTGTATGTTAGCTAAATAGTACTTATGACGTCATGGTAGGTAGTCAAAAATGCCACGCTTGGTTTTCATAAGAATCGTGATACTTGTGTTATCTAGGTAGGTTTATATATAGCTGTGAAATCAAACAAAATAAAGTGCAACCATCATATCTTGGCTATTATGTTTTTCTTCGTCGTCGAAGGATCGACTCACCGTTCGATTGATCATTGTCGATTCATAATTCCCTCGGGATAATGGTCAAGAAAATGATGCATCTGCCAACATAGCTTCGCAGGGTGTCTGGCAGCTGCTGATAGGCGTTGCCGAGGATCGATTTTAATATCATGGTGCCAGTAAATTCACACTGAAAAGGCCGGTCATAAATATTGGACAGCTAAAGTCTGACGATGTTGCGGTCGAACTACATATTTGACTTACTTGACTTAAAACCCCTTGTCCGCTGAATGGGGCAAAGGATGTCCACAGAAGTCCTTCATCGCGAAAGGTCTTGAGCTTCACGCTTCATTTTACTCCATGTCATCTCGATGCTGGTTGCTCTACCAGTACGGTGCGACGCTAGGATAGGACAGTTCTTTTTCGCATGAGGATTCTAATCCTTCGTTCGTGAACTTTTTCTTCTTTTTCTTCGATCGATCCCTCATTACTTAGGATCGTGGTCACTGGACGCTTTTAAACGGACAGTCTGCCAACATCTACTCCGGTCCAAAGTTGCTATAATCAGCTGCCAGTTGCTCGAGGATGTAGTTTCTTTTACTTGGTCGAACCATCGTGTTGGCGACGACCTCGTCCTCTCTTTCCTTTAGAAAGTTACAAACCAGAAAATCCTACGTAATAATTTGATAACTTAACAAAGATCAAAATCGAAGCTGTAACGTAAATACTGTTAAGGGAATATACCAGAGTTTCAACGTCATAATATTCAAATTTTAGTGCGAAAATAATCGGTTGAACAGAGTTAATGCGGCTGCAACTGGACTGCACACAATCCAACCAGCTTTGCGGAACTTCATCGAACACACTCCTTATATTTAAATACACATAGAACGTTAGGTACGTTCTATGTGTATTACACTAGGTACATATACACGCATTAAGCTAAAGTGTACTGTATCGGCTTACCATAATAGCTTGATCGTGGCTATGAATGCAATTCATTCCTACATTATGGACTATATTATTGGCTTGCAAGTTGGATGAAATGGCGGCATGTCACGGCGAGAACAATCTGTGACTTCCGCATTCCCCTTAAATTTAAGGGGAAGATTTATAAAACAAAGGTTAGACCTGGTGTCTTGTATGGATCATAATGTTAGGGCCACAAAAGAGATGAATGAAAGGCATTTGCATGCAGCTGAGATGAGACTGCTAATGGGGATGTGTGGTGTTACGCAAATGGATAAAATAAGAAATGTTTACTATGACTAAGAGGAAGTCTGAAAGTCGCACTGTTGATGGTAAAGTTAAGTATTGGCAGACGTATTTATTAGCAGATATCGCCATTCTATGCCTTAAGGCTACAGCAGAGACAACTCAATATGTTTTTCATTAGAGACCAAAATATACCACCTTATATAAATATACAAATGATGTTTTTATTAAAAGGTTTAATTTCTGATCAGCCACAAAAACTTCCTCGGAGAACTCAATCACAATCAGTAAAAAAAAAACTTCTTTTTTCCGAGCGAAGCCCAAGTTCCCTCTCAAGGCAGCTCGATCCATTCATTCCCTGGCTGTTCAAAAAAGAGCGTCCCCAACTAACTTTAATTAAATTCAAAGCAAAAGTTCCGTTATTAGGCGGAAGGGAACCACAAGAATTGATTATTTCGGAATACTTCTGCAACACAATTAGGAGCATTTATTTTGTGAGGACGCTTTAAGGGTTAAGAATGAAATGGTGGTTGTTTTGAGGAAAACCTGAACCTTGTTAAGTTGACGTCTTGAGGAAGATCTCCCCTGGGCGTAATTCAGTCATAAGTATCGATTTCTTCTGCAAAAATTGCTACTTTGAGATAGAATTTGGGTTAGACTTTGCTCGTAAGAACACTTAATTTCTCTCAACAATTATTTATATATTATTTTTAAAAATAATCAATATTCCTTATTTTGATATTAGGGCTCGTGACTGTACCCAAAGTCGCATCATCGCTACACATCAAGCGATTTTCGGCCAAACGCAAGCTTACTAAGTATAATTATGTAAAAAAAAAACATTGATATGGCTCGTCGTGTTTTATTGGCTTTGCACTTTTTTGTTGTCCTAATCAGAATCAATTTTGTCAGTTGCAGAGTGATTGTAAATACAAGGTGACAAACAAACCCTTCACGAAGCCGTCAATCAAGCATTCTGTACATCAAACTAAGTAACCCTACGCAAAAAAAAAATGCTGGGAAACGACTTTTTTGTTGGGAGGGGTTATCACGTTTCACGGAAAAACTCAATGTATATGACACACTCAAACATTGTGCTGATGGATACATTGAATAGTAAACGGGTCATCATTTCAGCCCAAAAGACGTCCACTGCTGGACATAGGCCTCCCGCAAGTGTCACCACATTGGCGTTTTGGGGGGTTTTGCCATAATCGCCACGCTTGGCAGGCGGGTTGGCGATCGCAGTACGGTTGTTACAAAAGCACAGAGAACGCTGCAACGCTGAAACGGGTCATGGAGGTATTTAAAGTACAGTTATAAGAACTAAACGTTAAAAAAAACCTGGAACTTGGAACTTTGACGTTGAACTTGGATCATCATCATCTGCATAACCTTTTCCCAAACTATCTTAGGATCGGCTTACAGTCTAACTGGATGCAGCTGAGTAGGTACCAATATTTAAAATGAAGTGACTGCTTATCTGACCTCCACAACCCAGTAACTACTCCTTAGGAAGACTGGATGTCAGATTTTTGGCTTCTGACTACTCGTAACGACTATCAAAGATCTACAAATGACAGCCGGGACCAACCGCTTAACGTGCTTTCCAAGGCACGGAGTAAACTCGGTATGTAATTATGGTCACCCATCCACGGACCAACCTCGGCAAGCACGGCTTAACCTTCAATATCGTGCGGCTGCTATTATTTGGCCACGAGCTCGACTTTGACGGCCAGTATCTCAGTAACTATAAAGTTCCCAGGTAAGGTCCAGAATAAAAAAAAAATATCGCAATGACGGGGAGAACAAGTGCCTTTCGGCTTCGTTAAAGGTCTATTTACACACTTTGGTGAAATAACGTAAAAGGTCTTGTCTTATGACCAGTGATCGGAGTAGGTAGATTGATTTTTGGTACTTGTATCATAAATGCACACAGAAAGAATAACATGGATAAGCCATTTTTCCGGTAAGTAATTCCGGTATTTCCGGATTCAATTAAATATTGTCGATGTTGGTAGTGATAATATTACTACTCACATCAAAATTTAAAGGAAGGTATCAAAAATAAATTTTCTTCCAACTACGCAGTAATGTTATCATTAATCACTACAAAACCGATCACAAAGGATATCTTTTTTGCTTAGAACCAAAACAGTGCAAAAAAGTTGTATGAAATCTCATTATTGCACTGTTTTTCATTACTGCACTGTTTTAAATTTTAAATTTAGAATTAAATTTACCACAGAAGTTTAGTGCCTCCTACTAAGTTTAATAAAATGTATGCATTAGATCAAAAAGATACTGGCTGAAAGTAAAAATCGGCTGAATAAAACAGACGTCGTGAAAAAAAAAATGGCGCGCATTTTGTACCATTGTAAAACTTTGATACTTTTAGCAAAAAAAAACATGAAAATGGACAGCGATAGCGATATGAATTCAACTCCATTCCATACGACCATAATACCATATCCCATATTCCCATATTTCCATATTCCATATTTCTTCTTTTTTCCATTTATGTAACAAACCAATTTTGACAATACACAGTTTAGAACTTATTTGACCGCTAATAATTGTTGTGAAGTAATGCATGTATGATTAAATAGCATTGTGATGATCTAGACTTAATCAATTATATTTTGTACGCCATTAAGGCAAAACATGACAGTGCCTCAATTGAACATTATTTAACATCTTGCATCTAAGTGTGTATACTCATGTTTTAACAAAACAAATATCTTGTATCTTGTATCTCCAGAAAGTATAAAACACCTGCAAATGAAGTTGTTTATAACCTTTAATAACTGCACTTTTAATAATTGTATGTTAAAAGGGAAGATGAATTTTAAACTTTGTTTCATTAATTTGAGTTTTTATTTTAAGTAGGTATATTTTGTCACGGTAGTTGAAAGAAAAGTAGATTACGCACCTTGCTAAAGTGAGTTATTAATGCACTCGTGTTAATTTAGTGCCCTCGCATGCGCTCGGGCACCAACATAACACTCGTGCATTAATAACTCACTTTGCGCTCGATGCAACAATCTACTATAATTTAATATTTATCTGTTGAATAATAGAAACAATCGAATTCCGATCGAAGCATTAATATTTTTTTTTCCACACCCGCCACAACTTTTTATAAATTGTTGCACTTAAATTTCAATCAAGTCAACCTCATTATTTCAGCCCAAAAAAAAATTAAAAAAAACCGGCCAAGTGCGAGTCGGACTCGCGCACGAAGGGTTCCGTACCATTATTTATAAAAACGAAAAAAAAACTTAATTTTTTTTTTTCAGTTTTTATTATTTGTTGTTATAGCGTCAATAGAAATACATAATCTGTAGAAATTTCAACTCACTAACTATCACGGTTCATGCGATACAGCCTGGTGACAGACGGGCGGACGGACGGACGGACGGACAGCGAAGTCTCAGTAATAGGATCCCGTTTGAACCTTTGGGTACGGAACCCTAAAAACCAACCTATTCCGGAGGAATGTCCATATTAATATATACGTTTCGGATCAATGACCCCAATTAAATCTACCTACTCCGATCTATGCTTATGAGACATTTCAGTACAGTACACTTACTTGCACCTTTTCAATTATAACAAGGTGCGTAGTACTCACAACCGGCGGCGCGTGTGTGTGTGACCTGATGTATGACCGTGGATGAGGCAAAAGGAGTATGTATGGATCGTAGCAGGTGGCGTTCTGTGGTTTCTGCCTACCCTCTTTGGAAAAAGGCGTAAGTTTATGTAAAACATACAAAAGCAGTCAGTATCTACTACCTTGGTTTATAAAGATAAGGTTTTGCTTTTTTATGTTCATGTGAGTAATTGGCCTATTAGCCTAGGTGCATTAAATAGCCTCCACTAGTAGGTACTTACCGATACTTCAGTGCGTCCGGTGCACGCTAGCTCAGCCCCACCTATCTTGGTTAATCTTTTTGAAATGGAGATTGGCTATTGCAATTAAATATCCGCTGTTTCTAAAATGTAATACATACACGGTCAAAAAATGAAATAAAAAAACCGGCCAAGTGCTAGTCTTACTCGCACACAGGGTTCCATAGCCCCAAATAATATTTTGAACTGTCATTCATTATTTAGTAGTATTAGTTGGTAAACTTCCACTCAACCGCAAAACTAAATTGGTTTTTCATAGTATGTTTATGAAAAACAAAGTTGCAGTAACTTTGTTTTTCATAAACATGCAGTTTGATGAAAAAGTCCCATATCTCAAAAACTGAAAATCATATCTTACTGAAACCAATTTTCGTTGGTAGTTTTTTTACGTTCTACAATCCTAAATATTTTCAGAATTTTCCTCCTCTTACTTTAGAAATTAGAGGGGGGGGGGACACACATTTTACCACTTTGGAAGTGGCTCTAGCACAAACTATTAAGTTTAGAAAAAAATGATATTAGAAACCTCAATATCATTTTTGAAGACCTATCCATAGATACCCTAAAAGCATGGGTTTGATGAAAAAAAAAATTTGGTTTTCAGTTTTAAGTATGGGGAACCCCCAAAATTTATTGCTTTTTCTATTTTTGTGTGAAAATCTTAATGCGGTTTAAAGAATACATCTACTTACCAAGTTTCAACAGTATAGTTCTTATAGTTTCGGAAATAAGTGGCTGTGACATACGGACGGACAGACAGACAGACAGACATGACGAATCTATAAGGGTTCCGTTTTTTGCCATCTGGCTACGGAACCCTAAAAACGAAAAATTTCTTCACTGGTTGTCTACAATCATGTACTGAATTCATGGTAATAATAATAATTCATCGTTGCATACTGGAATAGCAAATGTCTTGATATATATTTTTAATTACGTCATCACTAAGGTCAATGTATTTTATTACTTACGACAATACTAATATCGTAAAACTTTGTCACAAAACAAATCAATTGATATTAAAAAAAGTTATACTAGTTACAACTCATCGACTATTCGATGTAATAACTCTTTCATCATCATCATCAGCCTATAATGTTCCCACTGCTGGGACACAGGCCTCCTCTCTATGAGAGGGAGTGGGTTGTAATCCACAACGCGGGCCTAGTGCGGGTTGGTAGATGTCACATGTCTTCGAATTTTTTGTTCTAGGACATGCCCGTTTCCTCACGATGTTTTCCTTCACCGTTTTTGAGAGCAGCAGTGATGAAATAAATTGCACAAATTATTGCGCCTAGGTCCGAACGCACGGCTTACTGCTCGTTAGTCGGGGCTGCCACCACCGAGCCACCGCTGCTCCCGCTCAAGCTCTATTATTATTGTAGAGCAGGAACATTCATTGGAGTATTATAGAAAGTTCTAGACTTTGTGAATTCCTATCTAATGTAAAGTATGTACTAGGTGTAGTTGAAATTGCTTCCGAATCCTGCTATAAATAAACTACACTAAAAGTAGTTGAAGTAGTTTGGTTTTTAGGGTTCCGTAGCCGAATGGCAAAAAACGAAACTCTTGTGGATTTGTCATGTCTCTCCGTCTGTCTGTCTGTCCGTTTACGTCACAGCCACTTTATTCCGAAACTATTAGGACTACACAGTTGAAACTTGGTAGGTAGACATATTCTGTAAACCGCTTTACGAATTTTATACAAAAATCAAAAGATTACTCCGCATACGTGGAACTGAAAAATGTCATTGAGGTTCTAAAAACCATTTTTCTCAAAGGCAATCGTTTGAAAGATAGATACTTACAAAGAGGTAAAATGTTTCCCTCTAATTTCTGCACGGCTGTGCAGTGAAGAAATCTCTAATAAAACATATAACCGAGCTACACTCCACCTCGTGCTACAAAATGTTCAGACTAAGCGCCATTTTGTTTCACCTCTTGAAGTAGCCGACGTAGTTACTTTTGTTCTGGCAGACAAAGGCTACACTTCAGTGCGTCAATAAGATGTCTTCAAAGTTTTGTTCTCTTTCCTCGTGTAGTTTTTGTAGTACTTTCGAGAACATAACATCACGCCTGTAATCCCTGAAGGGTTAGTCAGAGATGTCCGTTAGTAGAACACTTATGTCCACATTTACCCGTTATGCTGATCATCATCCTAGCCTTGCCAACTATGTTGGGGTCGGCTTCCAGTCTCACCGGATGCAGCTGAATACCAGTATTTTACTTGGAGTGACTGCCTATATGACCACCACAACCCAATTAGCACTGGGTAAAACAATACCATTTGGTAAGACTGGTTAGAATTTCGGGTCTTTTGGTTATGCATAGGTCCCATTTAAAAGACTTTTATAGTTTATTATTACGGTAAATTAATTAGGTATTTTGTCATCACACTTGCCTTGTAAACGAAAATTTGAGAGAGGTAAGATGAACTTTATCATCAGTCTATAATGTTCCCACTGCTGGGATACAGGCCTCCTCTCAATGAGAGGGAGTGGGCTTTAATCCACCACGCGGGCCCAGTGCGGGTTGGTAGATGTCACATGTCTTCGAATATTTAGCTCTAGGACATGCCGGTTTTCTCACGATGTTTTCCTTCGCCGTTTTGGGAGCAGCGGTGATGAAATAAATTACACAAAGTAATGCGCCTGCCTGGGTTGGAACCTACGACCGCCCTACCTACGCTCGTAAGTCGGGGCTGGCACAACTGAGCCACCGCTGCTCTCAGGTCAGGTCTGACAGTATAACAATTAGCGCCTCTATTCCCCAAGGGAGTGTAGTTGGATGCCTCCTATTTCTTATTTATATAAATGACCTTCCGAAAACTATAGAAGGGCCTTGCGTCTTGTTTGCCGACGATATTTCGCTTCTTACTTCATGCCGTAACAATGTTGGCTTGAGCGAGGACCTGACCACTATATTAAATAAAACCGTATCCTGGATGAATAACCATAACCTCGAAATCAATTTCTCTAAAAATAAAATAATGTCCTTCCACCCGCGACAAAAAACTCCACTAGAAATAAACTTCAGCTACAACGGCACTACAATAGAAGTCGTTCAAGAATTTACCCTACTTGGCCTTTCCATAGATAATAATATTAATTGGAAATCTCACATTAAAAATATCAGATCTAAACTATCGAAATTCGCATACGCCCTTCGTGAAGTAAAAAAGACTACCAGTCTTAAAACCGCACTTGTTACCTATTATGCCTATGCATATGCGTGGCTCAGTTACGGCGTGATATTGTGGGGAAACAGCACAGACGCACCGACACTTTTCACACTGCAAAAAAGACTTATAAGAATATTAGTAAATATAGAAGACACCGACAGCTGTAAACCTCATTTTCAAGAACATAAAATATTAACCCTCCCCTGCATATACATTCTAGAAATTTGCAAGTTTGTTCGAAAGTACCCACACTTTTACACTACACGAGAAAATATACAGTCAAGATACACATTACGTCATAAAAATAGACTAAACCTACCGAGCTCTAAGCTAAAAATGCACTCAACAAGTGCCCTAGCCATGTCAATGAAAGTTTATAATTTCTTTATGATCTGTCTTAATTATTAAAATACTAATTTCTAAATCTAAATTATTACTAAACATAAAACTAGATAATTAAAACTAAAATAACAACAAATTATAAAAGGGCGTCAAAAAAAGTTTATAATAAATTCCCTGAAATTATTAAAAATGAACAAAAATTTAATTCATTCATAAATAAATTACAACAATTTTTATTATATAAATGCTATTATACTATCAATGAATACCTAAATGACAAATTTTAAATTAATATGGTTTTACTAAATAGTTTGTTATTATTATTTTTTTATTTTATTTTTAAATATTGTTGTCTTTGTATACCAACGAATTAATAAAAATAAAGCCCTCTCCTAGTCTCCTAGTAACTTTGCTGTTCCCTTACAGGGTCGATATTTATGTACCTAGCTTTAAGCCCCTTGTAACATCTTTTTTACAATATGGAATGCAAAATAAATGAATATGAATATGAAGCCCAGGTGAACTTGTCACTAAGTAAAGACTGGAACTTCTTAAAACCAGGCACATGCAAATTCCCCAAGGATAAAACTTTAGCCACAAACTTATGTTAACCGAATAAGTCAAAACAAGCAAGAACTGACTGAAAACGTTTACAAGGCAAGTTTTAAACATATTTCCTGCTTTGTTTGCCCTATTTAGCCGTCTGTGGATTCGCAAGTCATAAATATTCGTTAAGAAGGAACTAACTTCTCAAGTCTTGGATGGTGGGTCGAGGGAGTTTTAAGAAAACGTTTAAACTCTGACTATACTGCAATGCGTTGAAAAAGTTTTAGGTAGGTATTTGCATGTTTTTTTGCTTTTCAGACGCTTAGTCAGCATTTCATCATCATCTGCCTAGCCTTTTCCCAAACTATCTTGGGGTCGGCTTCCAGTCTAACCGGATGCAGCTGAGTATCAGTATTTTACATGAAGCGACTGCCTATCTGACCTCCACAACCCAGCAACTGGGTAATACGAAACTCATTGGTAAGACTGGATGTCAGACTTTCGGCTTCTGACTACTTGTAACGACTGTCAAAGATCTACACATGACAGCCGGGACCACCAGCTTAACGTGCTTTCCGAGGCACGGAGGAAACTCGGTATGTAATTATGGTCACCCATCCACGGACCGACCTCGGCAAGCGCAGCTTAAACTTAAGATCGACCCGTGCGGCTGTTATTATTTAGCCACGAGCTCCTTATTTTTTATCCTTAGTCAGCATTTATTTAAGGATAAAAAATAGGATAAATGAATTGGGGTTTTTCTTTAGTTATTTGTGTGTGCTACATACAATTTGGACTAAGAACTTTGTATACCCGTTGAAGGAAAAGCCGTGATGTTACGCCAATTGTACTTTAGTACCTACATTGATTAACATTACGTATATCAGCGACCTGCACTTGTTTACTGAAATCACTTCTTGTATTATTTATTTAAACTTCATGTACAATTAGTGGTACATAGGCGGACTTAATGCCACATGGCATTCTCTACCAGTCAACCTTTGGGTTAAATATGACAACATTTTGATAGAGTACAAAAAAAATGTACAAATTACTACTAGTTTAATTTTCATGGCGGAAGAGTCAAAAGATGGGATTGACATGAACTATCGATTTTTTATGACAAGCCTATGGAATGGAACATTTTTGTAAAAATATGAACAGCTTTCTAAAGCGAGCTTTTCGTCTTGCACAGCCCTAGGCCATTCAATTTTACATTGATTTAAAATAAAATAATCTAAACTAATATTATAAAGAGGAAAGATTTGATTGTTTGTTTGTTTGTTTGCATTGAATAGGCTCCGAAACTACTGATCCGATTTGAAAAATTCTTTCAGTAGTATATAGCCCTTTTGGCTATATATCATCACGCTACGACCAATAGGGGTGGAGCAGCAATGAAAAATGTTACGAAAACGGGGAAAATGTGACGCAAACGAAGTTGCGCCGGACCGCTAGTAATATTATAAATTGCCTTACAGAACCCTAGAAAAGCTGAACAAATATCTTTCAGATTGCTGAAAAAACATGGTACCTAATTGAAAAACTTACTTTCCAATTTGCCAGATGTTTAATAAGTTTTGGCCAGCAAAACTCATCACTCAAGTTCAACTTAAATTAGGATAGTTGATTCAAATTGCTATGTCCAAGTAATTTGGCTACCGACATAGTTTCAGTCCAAATTATACAACGCCATTATCATTTCACAGATGATAATGATGATTATGGTCGTTTTACTGACTGAGTTACATTTGCATTTTATTTATGAACGTTTCTGTTTTTGTTACAAGATCTAGGTGGGAGATAAAAATTCTGCTTTTATTTTTAAACTTCATGCTGTGGTTTTTTTTGAAAATATTCGTTTAGCATCACTGCAACCATGTTTTAGTACAGCCGGGCAGACAAGAATAAAATAATTATGTCCTTATATTACTTCTACTACTATTACTATTTGTACTGGGCATGTTAGGGTATAGTGAGCTCAGGGTACACCGGGCATTTACTCTCGCCGCGTATGAAGTAAAACTACTGTGTGCAGCTCATAACCCAGGAGTGCTGCGGCACATGGGGGTCTACTCTCTAAGCACGAAATCCGTAGTTTCGGCCGAAGTTTAATCGTTTCCTACTCCGTATCACTTACGGACATAACATTCATTTGGGGCCCGAACCAAAAATTAATGACAACACGATTGGACAGTTGTCCTTACTTTCGATGGTGTTTTCAAAAATCATGAATCCGAAAAAAATTGGGAGTAGGGCTCATTTCGAAATATAAAGATAGTTACGAACGGACCCGTATTTTCGTTGACGGACTTAGGGAGTAGACCTCCTGAAACGGCCGGCCCCAATTAACACTGTCAAAACAATACAAGAGTGCAAAACCTTCATGCATACGGTGCAACTATTAAGTTGATCTTTTGAAAGAGATGAACGCCTGCAGAGACAACCTTTTTTCCAATACGAAGTACCTTTTAATTAAAGCAACTGCGTAAGATGATCTACCTACTTTGGTAGATACTGGGAATCAGTGAAAATAATCCCGAGATTAAACTGGTGTGGAATCAACCTTACGGTCTCTCGCTATGACAAAAATCTTGGCAGCTGCTTGATATTGATTCCCCTAAGCGCCTTTCATCTCGTTAGTCAAATGATCGTAATAATAACTATAATAAGCATCGAATGAGCCAACATTATCGTTATTGCTCGTGCCAATTCGTATTTTCTTCAAGCTTATTTTATTTTGGTCAAAGAAATGTTAGAAAAAGTCAATTAGAACTAAGTTTTCTTTTGTTATTGGATGTATTGTATGAAGTAAGGAATGATACGAAAAAAGGAGTAAGTGAAAACGTGACGGCTGGAAGGGAAGAAAACATTGTGTTGCTCACGACTACCTAATAAGCGGCAGAAACTGTAGCTGCAGCTGGCAGGCTCATAGGCGGTGGCCACTAAATAAAGTCGCCACCGCCGGTTATGAACTATTGCGATTCCACAAATATAAAAATGTTTATAAAATAAAAATATGTATTTTCATTGATTGTCGTACTGTCAGAGCCACCTTGTATAGGTATACATATATATTCCGATATACACCAAAGTGTTGAAGGGTCGATCGCATCTTAAGCCAAGGTTGAAGATATTAAGACACTTCAAACACTGTTTTAAATTTTCACGGTTTTTAACTAAACTTATACTAAAACAAAACAACCTAACTACAACACAACACAACCTAACACAACCTACCGAAATATATCCTGTAAGTGATAGTATATTTCATAAACATACTTGTACTTAAGTAATACATAGCTAACTAGGTAACCCTGCTTCTGATTCTGGAGAGGTCTTGAAAGTCATATTTTCATGGTCCCATAGTTGGATGTTGTTTTTTTTCAAGAAGGCTATTATTTGTTTTGTTATGAACTCTTTTGTTCTTTAATAGACCTAGACATATATCATTAACTTGTTTTTATTCAATAGAAAAAATACAGGTATCCAGTTAAACTGAGCTCGCATTGCATTGTATAGATTTTCCATTTTACGAGTTCGGTTTTCATTGGACGTTATGGTCTCCTATTGTCCGTAAAAAGTCTCCCTATTTTGTCAAGAGAAATGGTTTTAAACATTCCACGTTGCATTCAATTTCATTTTGTATATTGTACCAAGGCAATATTCTTGAAGTCATTGCAAAATATTCTCTGTGGAATTAAAATATGTTTGAATCGAAGAGAACGGAGTTAAGACAGACCGAGTAGAACTGCATTCATCAGTGATAGTCTTACTGAAACACTAACACTGCTTAGTGTCAGGGATAGGCAAATATACCTAGACGGATATTTCGGCGGGTGTTCCGCCATATTGTTTTTTTTCATAGCAATTTCCCGAAACAATTTTACCAATGATAAAAAACAATGCTCCTCTGACATTCATGCGCCTAAAGATCCATTTAGCAGTGTGGGTACGGTGGTAGACTTCTCCAGTCGAGCTTGAATTCAAAAAAGTTTGCTACTACATCATCATTCTACTTAACTTTTTATTTTCCGGATAATTACTAAAAGACACGTATCTACCCCATATGATCCAGGTAAACTTCAAAATAGGCGAACAACACCAAACGTAATTGAATCTGTTAAATGTCGCACGGCTTTTGCAAGACGACAAAATATTTTTCTCTCTGTATATTTATACAACAAAATTAATAGAATCTTAAATTTTTATCCGTTAACACTACACGAATGTAAATCTATAGTAAAAAACTGGCTCTTTACTCTTGATTATGAGGATGTAGAGAAGATAATAAATAATTAATCTCATTCTAAAAGTAACACATACATAGAACAACTTTTCATTCATACACCTACTCATACACCATCACGAACGGGAATCTCACCCACACGCACATGTACACACCTCCCACACACACACACATACACACACACACACTAACACACACACAGCGCGATATATGTGTATAATTATGTTTAAACTAAATAATAAATTTATATTTTTGATGTTTAATTTTTTCATACTTCTCAGTTCTGTTTTTGTTTTATATTTTTTTTTTTTTTACTTCTATTCCTATGTTGACATTAGTATTTAGGCCAAATAAAACGGGAGAGGGCGCTGACTCCTGACATACAGGTACACCTAGTTCAGAAGTCAGAGGCTTCAAACAAGTTTCTGTAACCTATTATGTCAATAAAGAATTTGAATTTGAAGAATTTGAATTCTCTTGCCCTTATTCCAATTCAATTGGGGTCGGCTCAGCATGTCTAGTTCTTCCATACTTCTCTATTACTCGTCATATCGTCAGTCATCTCCTTTATTGCCATATCATTCTTTACACGATCCATCCATCGTTTCTTTGATCTTCTGCTACTCTTATAGCCACCACATTCATACTCAGAACATTCCTCACAACATTTTCCTCATTCCTCCGCATCACATGTCCATACCACGTCACCGGCGCCACTATCAAACTTTCTCTTATGTACTCATTACTTATTTTATCCATTCGCATTACACCACACATACCCTGTAGCATTCTCATCTCAGCCACATTTTTTGCTACTACAAAGATATTTTTAGTAAGTATTACTAAAAATATCTTTCACAATAACAAAAGTGATTGCATCAAAAGTTTAAAAGGCAAAAACAATGTATATTGCAAAACATACATCACCTTGTCCAACCACAAGTATTACTCAACTTATGCAACTTCCGACGTCCATTTCTCAGCAAATCTTTAATATTCATACCCGCCATTGTACGGAAAAAGTTTAAGAAGTACTTCTTCAACAGATGACTCGGTCTTCCAACGGGAGATCAAATGTTCTACTATAATAACATGATGATAAATGTAAAAGTTTGTATGTTTGTTACAATGTTACGGTTTAGCCACAATCTACACGGTCAAGCGACACGCGCCTCGCGAGTGCGACTTCGGAGAAAACAAATTAAAGACGTTGTTTAGAGGGCATGACACAAGTCACCAATACGAAGCTTGCTAAGCGACACTATTCACGTAAAGGACAGAAGAAGAGGAAAGGAAATAAAAATTAAAGTTAAAAAAAAAACACCTTTTCATATTCTTCTCAGCAAACCCTTTCATTCGATACTCGTATCATGGGAATGCATTAAAATAACTAGTCAGCCAACTTTGGGAGTCTAAAACTAAACTTGTATTGCAAAATTTCAGCTCAATCAGATACGAATATAATTATCATATCGGGAAGTTGGTCAAATTTAACTTTTAAGATTTTTTACATAGCTAATAAAAGCGTGTTGAAAAGATACGCGTATTACATGCGTTTTGCTAGTATAACTGAGGTCGTGTATGGGGCCGTGGACCCGTATACACAGAGTAGACTAGGGTTAGATTATGTTTCTTGTAATACCTTGTTATCTTACATCCATTAGAAAACTAGCGACCTGGGTGGCATCGTCCGAGGTCGTGAATTAGTCCTACCGGCTCAATTGTTTTTGACAAAATCTGGCACACCGGTGGAATATAACCTGAACTAAAACATAGAATTCTTTTTATCCTATTAATAATTCACCAGGGATAACAGAATCCTAGCAAACGGGGACAAAGTCCCGGGAAAAAGTTATTATTTAATAAATATCTTCATTCTTCAGTAGAAATGGTGAATGAGAAAAGTTTTCAAATAATGAGCAACATGGTCGAAGCTCAGTCGCTAGTGATGGGAAAATATTGCGCGGGATATTAGTTTGTGCCGGATTACGGGGATTAGCGTTGTTTCTTGTTTATTTGTAGATTATCTGGGACTGTGGAAGAAGCGGATGAAAGTTTTATATCGTCATGAATGTTATGTTGTGTGTTCATTTGATGAATTTATGTACCTACATGCGAATGAGGTGGTAATTTTTTCTTAATTTTGTTTTCAAGAAGTTTCATTCTCAAGAATTTTCCATTCTTCATTTTAAATTGTATTACTATACAGTTAATAAATTTCTTTTTAGTCTGACACTTATCTGCTATTTGGCTCTGTTTGGTGTCGGACGTAAAGAATAGCACCATCCCATGTCTTCCCGTGGGTGTCGTAAGAGGCGACTAAGGAACTTGCCAGAGAATGGGCAGCAGCGTTCTCTGTGCTTTTGTAACAACCGTACTGCGATCGCCAACCCCCTGCCAAGCGTGGCGATTATGGCAAAACCCCCCCTTCTTGGGGGAGGCCTATGTCCAGCAGTGGATGTCTTTCGGCTGAAATTATATCAGCTATTTTAGATTCTTTGTCGCTCAGAATTTAGATTTAGGTATCTCAGGATAGTGTAACGTGAATATTTTTGGAGTAAAGTTGAGCGTTTACGCCTTACGGCATTTCATACAAACTTTCAAGTCCTTATTTTCCGAAATGACTGAACCGAATTTAACGAAACTTCATACCCAGGATACATAGATTTAAAAAGATACTAAAAACATTTTCAAAATGTCTTTAAATAAAGATAGTTGGAAATTTCTGTTTCTATGGATAATTTATAATCAGTCTAATTTAGATGTAACACTATTTTTCGAAAATCTTTTTAGTAAATTTTTAGACATATGTATCCTGCTTATGCGTATGAAGATTCATTAAAATCGGTTCAGTCATTTCGGAAAATAAGGACTTGAAAGTTTTTTTGAAGTGCAGCCGTAAGGCATAAACGCTCTCAACTTTACTAACTTTACTACAGACGTGACCTTGTCCCATTCTACTTGAGGTCGGTGCAACACGTTTTCTTTTTCCATGCTCCCCTTTCTCTTTCAAATCATTCCTCACACAATCCATTTATTTGGCCTTCCTGTTCCTCTCCATCCATAGACATTCATATCCATTCCTCTTTTAGTCACATGAGTTTCATCCCTCCTCATCACATGTCCATACCAACACAGACGACTCCCTCAAAATTTTTCTGTTACAGGTGCCACTGTCAAACTAATTCCTTACTGGTAACTTACATGATAATGAGAAGAGCAGCGGTGGCCCTGTGGTGGCAGCCCCGACTTACGAGCTATAAGTTGTAGGTTCGAACCCAGGCAGGCGCATTACTTTGTGTAATTTATTTCATCACCGCTGCTCTCGAAACGGTGAAGAAAAACATCGTGAGGAAACCGGCATGTCCTAGAACTAAAAAAAATCGAAGACATGTGACATCTACCAACCCGCACTGGGCCCGCGTGGTGGATTAAAGCCCATTCCTTCTCATTGAGAGGAGGCCTGTGCCCCAGCAGTGGGAACATTATAGGCTGATGATGACATGATAAACTACATAAAAATTTAACGCCTTGAATAATACCACAAAAGTACCAAATCCATATTAGCGCCGTAATAGCTACGTGTAAGTCATTTGTGCCGTAACATGTGGGCTTTAAACCGCAGTAGTGCAGTTTTCACATAATGAATTACGCCGACGCGGCGCCGACTCAGCCAAGTACGAGTAGCAGTTAGTAGTGCTGGGATATTATTGGTATAACTCACGTAGTTTTAAATTATTGCTGTTGTTTTATGTGATATTTGTGTGGGTTATTGACGAATATAAGTTTTCCTGACACATTAAAAATATAATTACATAATTATAATTTACTAGCTGTCCGGCGCAACTTCGTTTGCGTCACATTTTCCCAGTTTTCGCAACATTTTTGATTGCTGCTCCACTCCTATTGGTCGTAGCGTGATGATATATAGCCTATAGCCTTCCTCGATAAATGGGCTATCTAACACTGAAAGAATTTTTCAAATCGGACCAGTAGTTTCGGAGCCTATTCAATGCAAACAAATAAACAAACAATCAAATCTTTCCTCTTTATAATATTAGTTTAGAAGTTTAGATAATTATAATTTATGACAGTCATATCTGACGTTGACTCTAATGGTCGCAGTCGTGACTGTTGAGCATTGTTATTGGGTATTTCCATCAGGAATTCTCAGTAGCAACAACAGAGTCTGGATGTGCGCCCCGTTTGATGGCAATAGGCTCGCCACATAGGGACTTGAACATAACTGTAGAAATGTGGTTGTACTATTATGTACACCTCTGCCTAACCTTTTGTTGATTTGAGGGTCTCAGCGATAAAAAACGTATCTAAAGTAAGTAGCTATGTAAATTAATAATTGTTAACCACTATTTGTTCTTTTATATGTTTATTCTTTAACTTTGGCTAAAGTAAACAGATGTTAAGGGGGCGTCCACTAATTACGTGAGGCGTTTAGGGGGGGAGGGTGTCGAGACAAATCTCACGAGGGAGAGAGGGGAGGTCTCGGCAAATATCACGTAATTTTTTTGCTGTATGAAATATTGTAAATATGCTTACATGTTGTAATGAATAATAAATGATCAATAAAAATTATTAAGCAAATTATGTTTTTTAAATCAATCCAACGCAATCAATCACAGGTTAACGTATTTACACTTAACTACGAATTTTGATACATCTCACGTGAGATTAAAGGGGGGGGGGGGGTGAGGGGGTCAAGTCAAGTCTCACGATATCACACCAAAGGGGGAGAGGGGGTCGAAAAATCGACAAAATTACCTCACGTTATTCGCCCCCTAACATTTAATAAAATACATGATTAATCATTCATAACTTGCCTTTAAGCAACGCATATGAATAACAATAAACTATGAGATAAACAAAGCGTACCTACATACTTTTGACACTAGTGAAAAAAAAACTAGTCTCTTTAAAAATCAGTTCACTTCCCTACCCAAGCACTAGTACCTCACTGAAAGAATCGTTTCAGGTTAATTAGCGGCGACTAGCGAGTAGCGCGCGGCCTGCCCTGACGGTTTTAATGAGTCTCGATCTATCAGGCTTCCCTTTGTTTTCCTACTAATTACCCACGATTGCGATCGGTCAGCGAGAGGCGAGCTCAATAAAACTTTATTGCTTTACTACCGATGCTTTTTTGAAGGTCTTGTGAGGTTTTTATACCGATTTGTTTGAGTGTTAACTGTGCTTCGTTTTTTTTTGTTGGTTATGTTAATTTATTGAAGTGAAAGGGTTTTTATTGCACAAGCAATAAAAACCCTTTCCGTTAAGCCGAGTTAGTGGACATTAGTGAAAAGCATGGAATCAGATTAAACGCGCAATTTCAATCAAATAACAAAATGTCGTTTTTGTCACGGCAATGTTTGTAAACTGATTAAAATTGGTTTATATCATTAATACCTTTTATTAGCTTCACCTGTAAAAAGACTTCGAATGAAAGGGTTTGCTGAGAAGAATACGAGAAATAAACTGACGTAACTCTAACGCGGGTTTTAAGTCATATTTTTATTAGATTACTACCCGTTGAAGCGGTCCGGGCGTACTTATACGCCTAAAAATTTTTCCCGTCAAACGTCCAGCACTCAAAGTACGCCCAAAAATTTTTCCCGTCAAACGTCCGGGCGTACTTATACGCCTCGAAGAGTTGTACCAAAAAACTTACTAAAACTTTTAAAATCTCTATGAATTTACCATCTATGGTCCCTCTTATGGATACAGTATTAAATTCCGCGTCTATGGCATAAAGAACGACAATATCAGCCGTCAAAATTAAATGTCAAAAAAGTTTTAAAAGTCAGTTGTCTAATTTTACCGTAATGCCGTGTTGTGATTTATGTTCTCTGGTTTTAAAACGTGAGTATTCTTTTATTTTAACCCAATATATATAGTGTTATAAATCAAAATAAACCTCGTTAATCGAGCTTTACGAATATCTAAAAACATTGTAGGTTAAAAGTCTGTTGAAACGATAATATCGAAATGTAAAAGTGGTGCCATGTCGATCGTGGTATGTTAATAATGTTTTTTTAGAAATTATTGAAAAAATAGTTAAAATAGTGCTCGTATTACAAAAATTAGTTCAATTAAGTAATTATTAGTGTCTCCGCAATATAAAACAGTAAAAAAAAACGAAATCTTAGCGAATTTTTTACGAAAACACGACAAAATCAGTAGGTATCGAATCGATCAGAGCAGGGGATGATTTGTTTGGTTAATTTAGCTACTAAGAAAGTGCCAAAGTAAGGACATATGCGTATTAAAACAAAGCTTATATAGTCTAGTTTAATTATAAATAGGTTTTATTGATACCAATTACAATTCTAATTGGTAAAACTTTTATTCTTATTGGAGAAACTGACATTCAACATATATTCTCAAGTTCACATTTTTTTCCAAATACTTCTATCTAATTGTTGTAATTAGTTTTAACATAGTTATATTCTGCATTGTTTCAGCTCGTATTTTTTTTTTGTGTAGCTGCAGTAGTTTACGAGATAATAAGCTTTAAGTGCGCCGTGTTTCGCGCCAAAAATTCACGCATGCGCATTTTTGCGAATGAACGTTGAAATTTGATATGTTTTGTGACCTTGACGAAAATTATTAGGCGTATTTTGAGGTCCGGACGTTTGAGCGGTTTGACATAAAACATGTTAATATTCAGTAAATAAACAAACTAGTATCAAACATCAGTGTGCTTCCCTACCCTTCCTTTAGTTTTCCACTGAAATAATCGTTTTAGATTTCAATGAGTCTCGCTCTATCAGATTTCCTTTTGTTTTCCTACTAATTACCCTTGATTGCGATCGGTCAGCGAGAGGCGAGCTCAATAAAACTTTATTAACTACCGATGTTTTATAAAAGGTATCATGTATTTTTCACCCGATTGCGGAGAGAAAGTTAATTGTTTTTTTACTGATTTGTTTGAGTGCTATGTACCATTAACTGTGCATGGTTTTTTTTTTGTGGCATAGGTAATTCATTATAGTGAAAGGGTTTGGTTTAATGCTTGTACTTAAATCCTGTTAGTGGTCTTGAAGAAATTACTTACAGTTTTAGTTTATTAACTCCCTACATTAGTATGGCGTATCTGTTATTCGTTACAGGTAGTCCAGTGGCTTGGAAGTCTGAAAACCAAAACCAGTCTTACCAAGGGGTACATTTTACCCAGTACTAACTGGCTTGTGGAGGTCACATATGCAGTCTCTCCATGTAAAATACTGGTATTGAGCTGCACCCGGTTAGACTGCAAGCCGACCCCAACATGGTTGAGAAAAAGCTAGGGAGATGATGAAATGGGTATAGATTAAATTAGAAAAATGGCGGACAGTAAAGTAAAGTGGCTATATTTGGCAGTGATTTGATAAACGAAGTCAAAACCAAACAAACTTGATACGGTTATGTAAAATTATTGGCAGCTGGCCAAAATGCCATTCGATAGCGTAAGCGGTAATAACGATAGGAAATAACTTTTATAGTTATTTACCACATTAAATCTTTTACAAGGACTTTTACTTCTATCAAAGCAAATTGTATACTTTTCCGAATATTTACTAAGACGATAACGTATCAAAGGCGAGGACCATTCTATCTAAACAGGGACCGTTTAGATGAGAATAACAAGCCCAAAAATACCCGATAAAAAGAGAAAATATAATAACTTGCAAGATAATACATAGTTGACAGCTACTTACACATACTCCTAAGAAGAATACCCAATTTCTTTCAGACTAGTCGCAGTATATTCTTATAATATGGACGTGCCTTCATGAAGATAAAGGCGAATCTCCACTGCTGCGTAGGACACATCCTACGCAGCAGTGGAGATTCGCCTTTCTGACATCTAAGCACACATGCTTAGATGTCAGAAGGTTCACGGACTAGGGTGATGCGTCTTGCGTCACTTGCATCTCTTTTTTCTGCCTCGAAGTATGCGTGACGCGCAATTTCTTTCATTTGTTTTTTTCGCTATTGGAAAATGCGTCTCACTTTCAGTGTGTAGCTCGTGGGAAAAAGGTGATTATGATGATACGTGTCGATTTTGGCTGGATTGATTGATTGATTTGGCATCCGTATATCGTGGATAGCAAGACATTTTATACACAAAATGAAGCTGGATGTAGTAGTAACCAGTTTCTCATACTAGTAGTATGAGAATCTAGTTGCTTATCTCCTTTGGAGACTGTACGTATTGTTTAACTATTCTCTCGTTCTTATGCAAAAATCCCGATATTTTACTTCTAAATTTTTCCTTTTCAGTATTCATTCCACTTTTAAGTCCAAAAGAAATCCCTACTTTAGTAAAACTCCGGACAGATGTCAAGGCCGGGCAAAGCCCGGACGGAGAACCAAAAAACTGGACATTTCAAACATTTCAACAAAGCAGGATTTCCAGACAAATCTGGACGGTAATCCTACTACGTGTGTGCGTAGCTTGGCCGGAGCGGCAATGGAACTGTGCCTTAAAACGGGATGTGTTCACAACAATACTGAAAAATGAATATTTATGGCCTCATTTGGTCGTACCGACGTTGCCTGATGCTTTATGTTAGGTATTCTTATTGTCTGTGATCACGCACTCTTTATATTCGTCTTCAATAAGAATAAATTGTGACTACATTTTAGTATTCCTTGAATTATGATATTCCGTGGGATTTGATGGGTTACTCGTATTTTATGTATTTGATTAAAGACGTATTTTAATACTTCAATACGTATTTTGCATGACTTGATTTTTATCAGAAAGTCTTCAAGTAAGTCTTCTTCAGTCTTACCAAGGTGTACCGTAGTACCCAGTACTAACTGGGTTGTGAAGGTCAGACAGGCAGTCGCTCCATGTAAGTGCTGTTATGCAGCTGCATCCGGTAAGACTGGAAGCCGACACCAACATAGCTTGAAAATGGCTAGGCAGATGATGATAAATGTTAAAGTAAGTTTGTTTTTTTTTTCACGCCTTCGCTTCCTATCGGTGGAATGGATTTCATGGACCTTTGGCCTACACAGGTAGACCATGATCAGAACATATCAATCTCGGTAGAACATTCCCGTGGGATAACTTCCTGTCACTGCGCGGTGCAGCCGTCTGCAAAAGCTCCAAATTGATCCAAGTTTAGTTAGTTTTCTTAACGAGAAGAATACACTGATCGTAGATATACACGATTTTAAAAAGGCCTTCCTCAAATATTACACGAAATTCATATTATACGGTGAACGAATACCTAACTGACACATCATTAAACTTACCTCGTTTTTATATTAACAATTTTATTTGAATTAAGTTATAATTTGTGATGATAAAAATTTAATTAATTAACACGGCGCGTATTGTTAGAAGGTTCCTCTCTCAACAGTCCTGACCACCGGTAGTTCGGACCCTGTTCCCAATGCTGCCGGGCTACTATTTTTTATATTTTTAATTGTTTTTTTTTTATTGTTTCAAAAGCAATAAAAGATATTTTTTTTTTTTTAAATATATTTTCCTTTATTTTATACTGTTTAATAATTTATGCCAGCAGCAGCATTTATGCATTTATGTTTTTTTTTGTGTATGTATTTTTTTTGTCAGCATATTTGTGTTAATTTAATATTTGTACGCCGATGACGGCTAGAAATAGCGTTTATTATTAATTACAACATCTATACATAACCTATACCTATACCTATACCTATGTTCAACAAATAAAAATATTTGTATTTGTAGATCTTAGCTATTTTAATTTGGAACTGATAGCATCATCATCCTGTCTTTGTCCTAACTTATTTTGACTCCGGCTGGATTTATTTCGATTTATTTGGGACTGCCTCGTCGGTCTAGTAAGCGCAAGCGCGACTGCTGAGCAACAGCTCCTGGGTTTGTTTCCCAGATCGGGCAAAGGGTTATTGGTTTTCCAGCAGGAATTTCTGAGCCACGAAGTCGGGATTTGTGCCTGGTTGATGGAAAAAGGCTCGCCCCCTATTACTTAAACGTAACTGGCAAAATGGGGGTGTATAGGTCTCTAACCCTTCGTAGATTAAAAACGTGATGTAGGTGTGTTATGTGTTTTTAGACTCGGCCATGCTTTTTCTTCCATTTTTCTCTTTAACGTCATCTCAGTAATCAACACAAAATCCATCCCTCGTTTCCCTGATCTTCTCCTACTCTTTTATCTACACCACAAAACTCAATCTTCAATATTACGACTGCAGTCTACCTATGCTTCATGATTAAGGAAGATTAGCGGATAAAACTTGGTGATATCACACACGAACTTCGAGTTTCATCCTTTGATCCAAACCTCAAGTAATATAATTGGCATAGGGGTAAAAGTTACCGAACTCGGAGTGTAACCAGCTGCTACTTTTATTTTTCTTTCACGATCAGCAAATAAAGATAATCAAATAGAAATCTAAACCTGCGATCTAACCAAAACGAACGTGTGACAGATGACGTTTTGATTTTGTTTTGCGATCGAGGTGTGGTCACGCTGACACATGGTGTATAATGACCGCAGCTCGCAGACGTGACTTGCGTCAAACCACACGCGTGATTCACTTGTTTCATACACGTTCCACAGTTCGGTTCATGATTTCAAACGTTTTCTCCGCGTGTGGCTTGAAATTGGAACTCCAACTGGTAATAAACAAAGCGACTTACAACAATCTCGTTCATTTTGTTCGGCGAATCCGAACGCGAGGATGCACCGCCAGAAGGCCTTCCGGTGTTCTGAACAAATTAAGTGATGTATGAACGTGAGGATCACCTGTGCGTGCCAACGGAACGATCGGTATTGTGAGGACACGGGGAAATAAAAATATACGTGTCGTGTATTCACGCGACCAATCGCTTTGGTTAGGATGCTCTCTTCAACTTTCGAAGTCTTTGGCAAAGAACAGAAGTCGATGATGTAAACAGTGTTCCAAGTAATATAAAACTTCTGAGACGAGGAAAATTTGAGAGTTTTGTTAGCACTGAAGCTTTTGGTAAATCAGACTTCTAGATATCTGGTGCTTGAACCAATGCTTCTTTTATTTTATTTTATTGTCTTTTACTTCATCTGGTTTTGGTCTAGTTTGTTTATGGTCATGATAGGTAGTTTATTGGTACTTGTGATCTTGAAAAGTAGATTTATTTTATTACTTGATCGTTCAGGCTTGGCTTATTTGCTGTTATAATTTACAATTTAGCTGAATGCTTATTGTTCAATAGATGGCTAGTCTCACTCTACTCGACTACATGAGGCTGTTTTTATATTTTTGGCAGAGTGAATTATAATGATTAATAACAGCAAAATTATTATAATACATACACCCACGCAGGCCGTAAATCCAGGGCATAAGCTATCTATATACCGTATACGTGTGAAGGAGTGACAAACACACACACACACTCACTCACAAACTTTCGCCTTTGTAATATTAGTGTGATTTGAGCTGAGCACTCCGATATCTTTAAAAAGATAAAACATAATTTCTGGTTCTTAACTTCGTAACCCAGTTATTAAAATAACAGACTACCAATAAAAGCTTTAATAAATATGTAACAGTACTCGACGGTATTATGAGTCTTTTACAAGCCAGCAGAATGTATAACTTGGTAATAATCTTATGTACTTACTGCTATATCGGTGACAAAGCATAAATAAATAAAAATCCACCGACACGCCGACTTTATAGCCCGGAGTCGGTCATATTTCATCAGATGTGGCCAAATTACGGCCATATTTATAATGTTTGGCCACATCAAAGTGTGTGATGGTGTACCGTCATAAATTATGATGACGTCACGGGGTACAAATGGTGAAAAGTAATGGCGGCCAGTCCCTAACATTTGCTCTTACTTAGAGGGTTGGGAATAAGCTAGGTTGCGGATAAATATGGATTATATCATATGCGTAGTTTTGCTTTTTGGAAGAGCCGAAAGAAGTATGCTAAATAGTATCAGTCGGCGTTCTGTAATATCTGCCTGCCTGGTGCTCCAAGTGGAAAAGGCATGAGATTCTATGTATGTACAAATGTACATATGTATGAATGTTTCTCCAGATAATAACTACTTATTCTCTTTCGAGAGCAGCGGTGGCCCAGTGGTAGCAGCCCCCACTTACGAGCAGTAAACCGTGGGTTCGAACCCAGGCATTACTTTGTGTAATTTATTTCATCACCACTGCCCTCAAAAACAATGAAGGAAAACATCGTGAGGAAACCGGCATGTTCTAAAACCAAAAATTCGTAGACATGTGACATCTACCAACCGGCTGCGGCACTGGGCCCGCGTGGTGGATTAAAGCCCACTCTCTCTCATAGCAAGGTCTGTGTCACAGCAGTGGGAACATTATAGGCTGATGATGATTCTCTTTGGAACAAAGAGTAGGCAGGCCACGAGAAGAAAGTCAGGACATTAGAAAAAAAACAGAGAAACTTGTCAATAGCATAGATAGATGTCTGTTTAGGTATCTCTTCCACGTAACTTCATACACTTGTTTGTTTTTGGCTTTGTTGATTAACAAATATGGACTGCGACATTATTTTTTAATATGTTCACATTCGGCTAACGCCGATCATTTAGATAAGCCGAGTAATCTTGTCCAAGCATCCTACTAATATTATAAATGCGGAAGTTTCTGGGGATTTGTGAATGGATGTTTGTTAATCTTTTACGCAAATACAGAATGGATCTGAATAAAATTCGGCACAGGGACAATAGCCGAAAAAAACGCGGGCGAGGCTTTGGGCATAAGCTAGTACATTTATAAATTCGATTTAACCTTTAACCGTACCCAAAGGGTCAAACGGGACCCTATTACTGAGACTTCGCTGTCCGTCCGCCTGTCACCAGGCTGTATCTCATGAACCGTGATAGTTAGCCAGTTGAAATTTCTACAGATTATGTATTTCTGTTGCCGCTATAACAACAAATACTAAAAACCGAATAAAATAAATATTTAGAGGAGGTTCCTATACAAAAAAGAGCTTTTTTGCTCGTTTTTATAAATGATGGTACGGAACCTTTCGTGCTCGAGGCCGACTCGCACTTGGCCAGTTTTTTTTCTGACCACGACCAAAACAAACCGCCTTTCAAAACATAAAAATCTTGTCCAAAACTTCTCATTTTTAAATCGTTCTTCATCGAAATAGTCGAAAAGCCTTCAGTAGCTCGCCTTTCATTACTTGATTGAACCGCAGCTCCGAGTTGAGAGTCAACAGAGTAAACGTTGTGGAATCGATACTAAAACGTACTTGGAAGCGATCGTATCTAAATGTATGGTTGTGGAGTATACTTGCATTGGCAAGTTTGATTTTATGAGTGATCATTTACTTGGATATTGATGTTTTAATTGAGTTTATTGAATAAGTAACTACACAAATGTTTTGAATAATATTTGAGATTGCCAAGAAGTTTCAAGCTGAAACATGTTGAAAGTGGCTTTATACAAAGTGGGTTCCTACTACAACTAGAAAATACGAAACGCCTTCTAAATGACTGTCACTAGCATCATGTTCCATGTAACTTTGGGTTGGTTGCAACAGTTTTTAGGGTTTCGTCCCTCGAAAGGAAAAAACGGAACCCTTATACATAGAATCACTTTGTTGTCCGCCCGTCCATCTGTCTGTCTGTCTGTAAAGATCCTTTTTCTCAGGAACGCTTGGAGGTATGAAGCTGGAATTTATTAACGCGTTTAGGATGCTGGTGGGGCTGCCCCGCTACTGTAGTGCGTCGGGGACGTTCGCAGATGTGCCTGCGGATTGTTTTACGTAACAACGTAAAAAGTGCGCCTAGTGCGCAGGGTGTGGGGCAGCACCAACAGTATCTTAAGCATGATTGCAAGTCGCCTAGACTGTGTTTATGCGGGTCGCTGTTGCGAGATTTCTCATGGGTTGTCGCAACAGCGAGTTGTTTGTTTTTATCAGTGCTTACTAACATAGTATTTAGTTTTACTAAAAGTTTTGGAGTCATGGATACTCAATTAAAGAAAATTCTGTTCTATTCTATTCCTTAATATCTTTGAATAAACTAAATTGAACCTCTATGTTAATGAAAACCTATTCATAAACTTGAATAATTTATTGTGTACTGATAGTTGTCCAAAGTTCTCAATGGGCATATTTGACAACAAGGCGGAACTTTGAGCCTGAATCCGTAAAGTTTGCAGTGCTGTGAACCTCTACCCTAATCAAAAAGTTTTAAAACGGGTGCTATACTGGGGGTTACTAATCAAAAGTTACACGTGTTAAATGTTATCTAATTTACTCATTTGTTCATTCAATATCATGATTTGAAAATCAAAATCTGACGACACGGTTGGCGCAGTGGTTGAGCAATCGACTGCTGCGCTGCGTGTCGCGGGTTCGATCCCCGCACGGAGCAAATATTTGTATGGCCTACAGATAGTTGTTCCGGGTCTGGCTGTTTGTGTATGTGAGTTTAAATATTTGTAAACGCACCCACGATACAGGAGAAATTCCTAGTGTGCGGGCAACGTTTAAAAAAAGTATTAAACACTCGTCTGTTCATTTATTTATGCATGTATGATATTTCTCCATTATCCTCGTAATCTGACGATCAACGCCATCATAGCACATCATCATCTGCCTAGCTGTCGGCTTCCAGTCTAACCCGATCAGTTAAATATTAGTATTTTACATGATTACGTAGAAATCCTCTGGAAGCGATAATAAACACGTTACAAGACTGGTTGTGGAGTTGCTTGAGCAAGGTCTAGATCCTGCAGTGGATGTATTTCGCTTTATAATGATGATACGACGCCGGTAACGATTTTCAAGCTCATAAAAGGCGAGGGTTTCATTTCCAATTTCCCTAAAACCTTCTCATATAGCATAAACTAATTCGAAACCAAATTATGATTAGTAAATTGCCCTCGAGTCATCTGTATTTTAGATTAGTATCCCCAATAGAGTACCAGTGTATCGTTGAGAGGGTTGCAATAATTAGTGCTGCAGTCCTATCTGAAGTAATTGCATTACACTGATTGCAATGCTCTACTGGACACTATCAAATTAACTTGGTTCGTAGGTCGGTCTTTTGATACGAGATTTAGTGGTTTAAATATACTCAGCTATTAAGTAAGACGACTTTACTGAAGTAACCGGAATAATAATAGTAATAGTAGGATTAAGGCACTGTTGAAGTTTTGCGCCTTTCAAAAATGTGTTAAGTTAGGTTAGGTTAAGAGAAAGTATGAAAGTGGCGCCGGTGACTGAAAAGTTGTGAGGTAATCGGTTGGCTTGGTATGGGAATGTGATGTGCAGGAATAAGTAAAATGTCGGGAGGGAAGTTTTGTGCCTGAATGTGGATGGGTATAAGAGTAGCAGAAGACCAAAGAAGCGATAGATGACCTGTGTGAAAGTAATCATTCTTAGTTCACCAATTAGGTGAACTACAGAAACATTATTTTGTAAAAATACCCATGGTTCACTCCTTAGGTGAACCAATGGTACAGAAAGTTAACCGTGGAACACCTAGGTGAACCACTTTGGTGTTCCACGGGTCAGAAAGGAAGGATGATACGGCAAGACAGGTGCCTTATGAGGTAACAAGTAATAGAGAAGTATGGAAGAAGACGACATGCTGCGACGACCCCAAATACATTGGGAGCAAGAGAATGATGATGAAAGTTTTTAAACTGACATGGTCACTAACACTAATAATAACACTTGTAACGGGATAAACATAATTAACATGGTAAATATCCCGTTACAAGTGTTATTAATAATGATGATGAAGACTAAGTTTTAATGCTGAATATGCTTGCTGAAATAAGAGTCGAGGCGAGTGTTCGGATTGAGTGCGGTCACTTCAAAAAGTAAAGAGTAGTAATCATCATCATCATCAGCCTACAATGTTCTCACTGCTGGGACACAGGCCTCCTTTCAATGAGAGGGAGTAGGCGGTAATCCACCACGCAGGCCCAGTGCGGGTTGGTAGATGTTACATGTCTTCGAATTTTGAGTTCTAGAACATGCCGGTTTCCCCACGATGGTTTCCTTCACCGTTTTTGAGGGCAGCGGTGATGAAATAAATGCGCCTGCCTGGGTTCGAACCCACGGCTTACTGCTCGTAAGTCGGGGCTGCCACCACTGGGCCACCGCTGCTCTCATAGAGAAATAATAATAAGATTCGAAGATAACTTAACAGAGTTGCGGTACTGAGTTTTCTTATCTTGTCTTTAACTAAACCAGCAGATTATTAGGTACTTATCGTTTTTAATTACTTACAACCCAATGAAACAGAACATGAATATATTTGCTAATAGCTTCCCAAAAGCGATTCTAAATAATATTTTGCAGAAGTACTGTTCGTAAAAAAATTGACAGCAAAAATATATCGACTGTGAACAAAGTATATGAAAAAAACTCTACTATTGGGAAATGAAAACATTGAAAATATCATTTACATAGGCCTCTCGGGCGAAAATAACTGTCCAACTTTATATTGAAAATGTTTTTGACGATATACCATCAATTATGTAGGAAAAGCGAATTATTCTCGCAGGATATTAATTCACTTACAATTCTTGTCAGAGACGAGAAAACTGGGATAATTTTATGACACTTTTAATATTAATATTTCATTTTTAAGAGCTCTTTCGGAGCCGAAAATAATCTAATCATGCGTTAGATATCTTTTTAGGGTTCCGTAGCCGAATGGCAAAAAACGGAACCCTTATAGATTCGTCATGTCTGTCTGTCTGTCTGTCTGTCTGTCTGTCTGTCCGTCCGTATGTCACAGCCACTTTTTTCCGAAACTATAAGAGCTATACTTTTGAAACTTGGTAATTAGATGTATTCTGTGAACCGCATTAAGATTTTCACACAAAAATAGAAAAAAAACTATTAATTTTGGGGTTCCCCATACATAGAACTGAAAACCAAAATTTTTTTTTTCATCCAACCCATTCGTGTTGGGTATCTATGGATAGGTCTTCAAAAATGATATTGAGGTTTCTAATATCATTTTTTTCTAAACTATATAGTTTGCGCTAGAGCCACTTCCAAAGTGGCAAAATGTGTGTCCCCCCCCCTCTAATTTCTAAAGTAAGAGGAGGAAAATTCTGAAAATATTTCAGTTTGTAGAACGTAAAAAAAACTATCAACGAAAATTGGTTTCAATAACATATGATGTTTAGTTTTTGAGATATGGGACTTTTTCATCAAACTGCAGCAGTAACTTTGTTTTTCATTAACATACTATGAAAAACCAATTTAGTTTTGCGGTTTAGTGGAAGTTTACAACTAGTACTACTAACTAATGAATGACAGTTCAAAATATTGTTTGGGGCTATGGAACCCTGTGTGTGAGTAAGACTCGCACTTGGCCGGTTTTTTTTTATTTATTTTCTCATTTTGTGATGTCTTATACAGGCTGCCCAATTATTTTTATCCACCTGTAGGTTCGTCACTTTGGGTACAACTGTAATGTGAATTAGGTATTTATGCCGTACCCAAAATACGGGCTTTGGACGTGGAGTTGCGGGCTCCAGCCCGTTATACAATACAATAGGTATTTATTTACCAGAACAAGTTAGGGTAATGCAATCTATGTAGGAAATTGTCTTCCATCTTAAATTGCACGTAAATTCAAATCACAATTGTCATTCTTTGACAGTTGTATGGAATGTCACAGCAAATTAACGTAGTTTGTCAAATTGATATGACGACCCGTCTATAGCTTCGCTTAAAATTTACGGCTCTGTCGCAAAATGACCACTTCTCAAAATGACTACAGGTAGCAAAATGACCTTTCTCACAATGTCTCCTTCGCAAAATGTCCCTTTCGCAGAATGTCCCTTTCGCAAAAGGTCCCCTTTTCGCAAAATGTCCCCTTCCTCAAACATGCATTTATTCCTTGCATCAATAAAAAAACTGGTCAAGAGCCAGTAGGTGTACAACACAGAGGGGTAGGTACTGTAGTAATATTTAATCAGTAAAATAGGTAAGTAGGTGCATGCACGTTAAAATAGAATAAAATAAAAAATTCTTTATTTCCCATTACCCTTAAAATGACCTCATAAATGTACATAATAATTTGTTATTTGTTTTAGTTTTCTTATAATCTGAGTTAGTGTGTTCTTTGTTTAGATATGGGCCCCTCCACGGGGGAAGCCCTCCTCCAGTTTCTTTTGTCCCTGTCAGTTGCAATATTCTGCCAATCGTTTCCTGCTGTATCTATTATGTCATCAGCCCACCTTCTCTTCGGTCTGCCTACTCTTCTTTTTCCATCTGGCCCTTTCCACTATTTTATATATTTTATAAAAAAAAAAAAACTTGTAGTTTTAGCTGTCCACCTACCGATTTTGTATCGTGATACGTGGCCAGCCCATTGCCATTTCAGTTTTAGGGCTTGCGTAAAGGCGTCAGTTACCTTACGCCCTTACGCAAGCTCTAAATGTATATCTGACAAACTTCGATTTCTATTATTTATTTATGTATATGTGCATGCACCTACCCATTTTACTGAATAAACATTACTACAGTACACCTCTGTGTTGTACACCTACTGGCTCTTGACCAGTTTTTTTATTGATGAAAGGAATAAATGCATGTTTGAGGAAGGGGACATTTTGCGAAAGGGACATTTTGCGAAAGGGACATTCTGCGAAAAGGATATTTTGCGAAAGGGACATTGTGAGAAAGGGACATTTTGCTACCTGTAGTCATTTTGAGAAATGTTCATTTTGCGGCAGAGCCAAATTTACTAATGAATAAAAGGAGAGTTATTCTGAGCAAAGCTTGCCAAAGACACGTACAAATTACGCTAATAAAAATGTCACCTATGAAGAAGCACAATATTGTCTAATAATTAAACATCCTTTATAAAAAATGTTAGCTCTTTCAACGGTTTTTAAATCAAAACTATCAAATTATGTTATTAAAAGCACTCATAAATACTACTAGCTACTAGTTGAGAATAAAACCGTTGAACGTGTATCCCAAACCAATTTAAAAACTAAATAATTTTAAGACTACACATTGTTTTGTAATTGTGACCGTTACCTAGAATAAATTTATTACATTATGTTATCATATGTTCTTATGTAAGTGGCTCTTTTGTCTTTTTGAGAATATAGTAAGTATATAAAAAAAAAACAAATAGCTAAATTGTCTTTCATTCTAACATTTTAAGAGCGTTTATCCTACGGCATTTCATACAAACTTTCAAGTCGTTATTTTCCGAAATGACTGAACAGATTTTTATGAAACTTCCTACGCATAAGCAGTATACATAGGTCTAAAAAGTAACTAAAAAACATTTTCGAAAAATAATGTTACAGCTAAATTAGACCCATTTTTAATTATCAACAATAATAGAAACAGAAATTTCTAATTATCTTCATTTTTATAAGACATTTCGAAAATGTTTTTTAATAACTTTTTAGACCTATTGAGTATTTTTCTTACAAGAGAAAGCTCTCACAGTAAAAATGTTCAGAATAAAGCTAGAATGAGTTGCAGTATAGATTTTCTAGGTACTTGTATAAGCATGAAAAAAAAACAAAATTTTCCCAGAATAGAACCTTTCAACGTCGAATCATGATAAAAAGAGACCTTTGAAAAGATAAAAGTTTCAAAATTTCCGCAAGTTTACGTAAAAATTTTGCCTTTATCAAACATCTTTGTAGTTCTTTTTATAGGAAACAGTGTTTGTTGAGTTATCTTTACGGTTCGTTACATTTTTGGGGTGAGCTGTAGCTACTATTTAATATTAAGTAAAACGTTGTTATAACTTGGATCGTGCTCATTGCCGAATGAGAAGTGGGTGGAACAATAATTTGTTCGTGTTCCCTGAACCTGCCTCCCGAGTCGACGATATACGTAGCTATAAATGACGTGCGAATACAAAAAAAAAAAAAATTGATCTTAGCAGCGATAGTGCTCAAATGCAAGTGCAAGTGGAACCTTTTATACGATATAAGTTTTTAAACTGACATGGTCACTAATACTATCAATAACACTTCTAACGGGATATTTACTATGTATATTATTTGTTTCGAGTTCCCGATATTTCGGCGCTGTTCTGACATTGCTGCTGTGGTGCTATTGCTGCGCTGTGATCACGGATAAACTGAAGTTATTGCGGGTGTTATGAAAAGTGTTATTGATACCTTTTATACGCCCTATGGATTATAGTGTTACAAAGACGAGAAAAAAAAGATAAAAATTTCAAGATTTGCCGCTAAAAATATTAAATTCATGGAAAAAAGCTAGGCAGTGCCTAGCCTTTTCCTAAATATGTTGGGGTCAACTTCCAATCTGACGGGTTGCAACTGAATATCAGTATTTTCCAAGGAGCTGTCTATCCGACTTTCACAACCCAGTAACTGGGTAAAACAGTACCCATCGTTAAGACTGGTTGTAAGATTTTCGGGCTGTTCCATATAAAGACTAATTATAATTTTATTTTAACTCCAGTAGAACAATTACCTAATGCAAAAAAATAGGATTAGTCTACGAGTTTTTAAATTCTCAGTAGCAACGGGCCGGCTCACTTTGTACCAGGGTAATTGCAGCAGGCTCGCCTGCTCGCCCCCTATTACGTTGGACTAACAACATAACTACCGCATTGTTGGTGTGCTTTAATACACCTGTGCCTACACTTTTGGGGTTACACACGTGATTTTGTGTAATGTCAATGAAACATAGGTTATTACAATGATTGAAAATAGCTATACACAGCATTAACAACGGTTCAGACTTTTTAATTTATTTGGTAATTTTTAATGAATTTTGTAATTGTTTAGATTTTGTGAAATTTTTTGATTTGGTTGACAGATTGTCTGTTGATGTAAATTTTGTTTAGGATGAAAATCAATGTTGGCGATAACGCTGTTTTTATTTTTTGTCACTTCTAGAAACCTGAGAGTGAGCCCCAGCCAGCTGGTATCCTGTCTGAAACTTATCAAATATGGTTTAGGCGGTGTTTCATCACGCCATGCCCTGGTGTTGTTTACATGCTAAACATGCTTGCTGAAAAACTCTCTCCGCTCCTCAGTCGCCTAACAAAAGTATGTGCTTAGTCATGTTATTCAATCGTGATCAAAGTTAATCATCATCATTGATCGTGAATAAAATATCTTATTCGACAACTTAAAAACTAGTTTTTTTTTTACCTAGCAAGTTAGTTTCTCAAATATTATGTTATTCTACAAATTGACAAAGTTATCATGTTCCTTGTTATAAGTATATAAGCAGTCATCGCGCGCGCGCTGTCATTAGCGGTCGCCGATTTTGTCTTACGAAAATGTCCGTAAATAAACTAAAGTGTACGAGTTGCAATCTAGTGATATCGGAAGTCCTTGCTTTTATACGAGATCGGCATCATGTAGTCGATAATGAAAGCTTGATAAGGATATGTGAAACTGCATTTTCTGAAGAGGAGATAGATGAGGCGAAGAAGTTGTTGTTTGTATCCACGAAAACAACAAGAAAACTGGTGTCGAGACGCAAGAACAAGAAACAAAAAGACCTGGAAGATATGATAACTGTGTTTAAAACAATAGATCCTGAACAATTACCAGTGTTTGTGGCGTACGACCTACACGAACTACCACCTGTTTGTTTTGATCACGTCGACGTCACAAAATTATTGAAGGATATATTGGTTTTACGGAAAGAAATTGGAGATATAAAGAAAGATTATGTGACGAATGGTCAATTAGAAGAATTAAAACAAAAAGTGAATTTGGAAAAGTCGAGTCCGTTAATAAATTCAAATGTTAACATGAAGAAAAGAGGTGGAGGGTACATGATAAACTGTGATAGCGGCCCGTTTGGCCTCCTACCTCACATCGAACAGCGGCCGGTTGATGTCGTCGATGTATCGCGTTCCAGTCACGATAGTGCAAGCGAAACGCAGCCGGCGCCGATTTATCGCTCTCTCGTACACCCGCATACCGGAGGTGTTACTCAGACTAAACCCGTCTCTCTCGCACCTGTTAACTCGACTATGCTTGAGAGCAATAGCTTGGTGACCGAGGATGACGCATGTAAACAACAGACTTTGGCAGATATTGTAAAAAAAGGCGATTGGAAGGACAATAAGCATGAAGAACAATGGATATTGGTCCAAAGGTCAAAAACGAGAAATCGATTTGTTGGCATGACAGGAAAAGCTGCTTCTAACTCCGTAGGAAATTTTAAGGCCGCCGAGATAAAAATACCTGTTTTTATCTCTAATGTGAATAAAGATACAACTGAGAAAGACATATGTGAATATATACAGCAAAAAACTAGCGAAGTTGTAAAATTGGAGAAACTCAATATGAAGTCGGAAAGGCAATATAACGCCTTTAAGTTGTTTATACCTAAACACAAATTATGTACATTTTTGGATGATAAATTCTGGCCGGAGGGAATAATGTTCAGGCGATTTATTAATTTCAAGAAAGGAATAGTCTCAGATATGGTTAATAATAATCCTATAGTAAATAATGGATAGTAACATCAAAAGGAATGTAACTTTATCAACATTCAACTGCAAGAATGTTATTCGATCAGCTGACTGTGTGCGCAGGTTTGTGCCGTGTCGCTGATGTTATTGCACTTCAGGAGACTTGGCTTTTGCCTCATGACGTCCCTTATCTAGGCAGCATTGATGATGGTTTCGCGTATGCGGGCAAGTCCGCCGTCGACACGTCTGCCGGAGTTCTTTTAGGAAGACCATATGGTGGAGTTGGGCTTCTATGGAGGAAATCAGCGTTTGCGACGGTATCAGTGGTGCAGTGTTATAGTGATCGTCTGTTAGCTATTAGGATTGAGCTCGCGGGAAGTTCCCTATTGATATTCTCAGTGTATATGCCGACTAACTCGTCTGATAATCTAATTGAGTTTACAGAGTGCTTAAGTGAAATTATTGCTGTAATTGAGAACAGTAATGTTGAATCAGTGTTTATATTGGGTGATCTTAACGCACATCCAGGTGAGCGCTTTTCAAATGAACTTTTAACTGTATGTGGGGAGCAATCGTGGTCATGTGTTGATATGGAACTACTACCGAAGGACACGTTTACGTTTGAGAGTACCGCTAACGGTGCATTACGCTGGCTAGATCACTGTGTGGTGAGCAGTGCGGCACGACACTTAGTTGTAGATGCGTCAGTTTTGTATGGCGTCTATTTGTCAGATCATATTCCTTTATTAATTGAATGTAATATTGATTTAATAATACCTAAGTTAGTAAACCCAATCTATACTTGCAATAAGGTAATATGGGGTGAAAGAGATGTTGATCAAATTAATGAATATTCAAATTATTGTAACTCTAAATTAAAATTAATAAATTTTCCAGATGAGTTTCGGTATTGTGCCCATAAAATGTGTTCTAATGTTAATCACGTGCAAGTATTAGATACAATGTATCGCAGTTTAGTTGGCATTTTAAAGGAAGGTGCCGAACGTACTTATTTATGTAAACAGATGCGTCATAATAGCAAAAGATACATTCCTGGTTGAAACAAATATGTTCGTGACGCTCACAGAGAGGCTCGACTGTGGTATCAAACATGGTTGTTTTATGGTAAACCTGTTAGTGGTTATGTTTACAATAAAATGTGTCAATCTAGAAAAATCTTTAAGACTAATATGAAATATTGTCAAGATAACCAACAGCAGATTAAAATGGATATTTTAGCTACACATCATACTAAAAAGAAATTTGGATCATTTTGGAAATCAACGAATAGTTTGAATCCGAGGTTGAGTCCCCCTGTGAGCGTGGCGGGCGTACACGAGCCGGCGGATATAGCCAGTGCATTTCGTCGTCATTTCCAGATTGAATCACCAATTGCTAGACCTATGCAGGTGTTTGATGCTGGAGTCAGCTGTGGGGAAATTTCTTTTGTTTTCTCGGCAAAAGAAATATCAGCCATCTTAAAGAAAATGAAGAGGGGTAAATCCCCGGGTCATGATGGCCTCAGCATCGAGCACCTGAAGTATGCGGGGGCACATTTACCGCGTGTGCTAGCTTTATTTTTTAACCTGTGCGTTAGTCACAGTTACTTACCGGATGACTTAATGTATACAATGGTAGTGCCTGTTGTTAAAAATAAGACGGGGGATGTCTCTGACATATCCAATTACAGGCCAATCTCTCTAGCCACAGTCATAGCAAAAGTGTTGGACAGTCTGCTTGATAAGCAATTGGCTAAACACCTCGAACTACATGACGCCCAGTTTGGTTTTAAGCCTGGGTTGTCAACTGAGAGTGCAATCTTGTGCCTCAAGCAGACTGTCCAATACTACACAGACAGGAAGACTCCTATTTTTGCTTGTTTTCTGGATCTTTCAAGGGCATTTGATCTTGTATGTTACGATGTTTTGTGGCGTAAACTGGAACGTGAAACTACCTTACCATCTGCAATAGTGTCAATATTTAAGTATTGGTATAGTAGTCAAAGCAATAGTGTGAAGTGGAATGGTTCGCACTCGGACGTGTATCGGTTGGAGTGCGGGGTGAGGCAAGGGGGGCTCAGCTCGCCCCGGCTTTTCAACCTATACATGAACCAGCTAATCCACGACCTCAGCAGCACCAATGTCGGATGTCATATTGACGGGGTGTGTATTAACAATATTAGTTATGCTGACGATATGGTGTTGCTGAGCCCATCGGTCGGTGCTCTGAGGCGACTGGTCGCTATATGTGAAGAATATGCGGTGAATCATGGGCTCAGATATAACGTCACAAAGAGTGAACTAATGGTTTTTAAAGCAGGTAGTGTGAAATATTCGTGTATTCCAACTGTGGCACTTTGTGGTGAACCACTGCGAAGGGTGGACAAGTTTAAATATCTGGGCCACTGGATCACTGAAGATCTTAAAGATAATTGTGACATTGAAAGGGAACGTAGGTCGCTGGCTGTCCGTTGTAACATGCTGGCCCGCAGGTTTGCACGTTGTACGAAACCAGTTAAAGTAACGCTTTTCAGAGCTTACAGTCAGTCCTTTTATACGTGCAGCCTTTGGGTCAACTTCACTCAGCGGACATACAGCGACCTACGCGTTCAATATAACAATGCACTGAGATTGCTGCTGCGGCTGCCGTGGCGTAGTAGTGCGTCGGGGATGTTTGCAGATAATAATATTGATGGTTTTGCCGCAATTATTAGGAATAGGTGTGCATCCCTGATGACTCGTGTTCGCGGTAGCACCAACAGTATTCTCAGTGTATTCGCAGATCGGTGGGATTCCCCGATGATGAGGAGATGGATGCGGCTCCACGCTGAATTTTAATTGTGTATTTTTCATTTGTCTGTAACCTACTAACACTAGATTTTAAGTATAATTGTTACTAACCCTATGGACTCCGGTCTGAAATAAAATTTTTCTATTCTATTCTATTCTATAAGTTTTGGCAAAAGAAAACTCTAGATCCTAATAGCGTGCTGAAATAGATACTAGGTATATTTGAAACTGTTTTTGTCTGTCTACAAGTTGGATGATAAAATAATCGGTTATCTGCTATAAGAAAATTGTATAGTTAAACTATTTTTACCAATTAGTGGGTTTATTTCTTAATAGTCAGATAACAACTAAAGACTTAATATAACCGTTTTTAGAAAATCTTCACTTACTGTCTGAAAAGTGACGATACACAAATTAAACCATTGGGTAGAATAATGTTTTGCACAAGAATTTCCTTATATGACAATATGGTAAGTATTTAAGGATTTTTGAACATTCGTCCTTTAAAGAGGATGAAATTATGTAAGAAATTTGCCGATGGCGAAACTCCATAGCGTACACTGTTTTCTTCCGATAAAAGTAAAAGCTGCCCAACGCAGGGAAAAAATTTGCTCAGTTGATGACCTTATCAAAACAAAATTTGAAGAACTCGGAAGCCAAAGATACGACAATATTTACTTCAAATAACTTTTTTACTTTGCTCTGTATGGTGTCGGACGTAAAGAATAGCACCATCCCATATCTTCCCGTGGGTGTCGTAAGAGGCGACTAAGGGACTTGCCAGAGAATGAGCAGCAGCGTTCTCTGTGCTTTTGTGACACCCGTACTGCGATCGCCAACCCGCCGGCCAAGCGTGGCGATTATGGCAAAACCCCCCATGTTATGTCAATGTGGCGAAACTTTGGGGAGGCCTGTGTCCAACAGTGGACGTCTTTCGGCTGAAATGATGAACAATGATGATGATGATGAACTTTTTTACTTACTACAATACGATATTCCTACAATTACATTTATAATATATTTTTCACTTCAGCTGTATTAACAAGAAGTAATAGGCTCAAAGCATTAAATCCATATATTTCGCAACGCCCCCCGACATTTCTATGAGTTTAGGGTAACAGCACCGATTTATGGCACACTTAGGGAACGCGGAACCTTGAAAATATATTCTCCTTTGTTTCTAACATTGAAAGTTATTTGGTTAAGAGTTCTCTTAAGGAAATGAATATTTTTGACTGTAATTTTACTTTTTATTTGGTTTGTTTCCCCTTTTTAGGGTTCCGTAGCCGAATGGCAAAAAACGGAACCCTTATAGATTCGTCATGTCTGTCTGTCTGTCTGTCTGTCCGTCCGTATGTCACAGCCACTTTTTTCCGAAACTATAAGAACTATACTGTTGAAACTTGGCAAGTAGATGTATTCTATAAACCGCATTAAGATTTTCACACAAAAATAGAAAAAAAAAAACATAAATTTTGGGGTTCCCCATACATAGAACTGAAAACCTAAAATTTCTTTTTAATCATACCAATACGTGTGGGGTATCTATGGATAGGTCTTCAAAAATGATATTGAGGTTTCTAACATCAGTTTTTTCTAAACTGAATAGTTTGCGCTAGAGCCACTTCCAAAGTGGTAAAATGTGTGTCCCCCCCCCCTCTAATTTCTAAAGTAAGAGGAGGAAAATTCTGAAAATATTTAGGATTGTAGAACGTAAAAAAAACTATCAACGAAAATTGGTTTCAATAAGATATGATGTTTAGTTTTTGAGATATGGGACTTTTGCATCAAACTGCAGCAGTAACTTTGTTTTTCATTAAGATACTATGAAAAACCAATTTAGTTTTGCGGTTGAGTGGAAGTTTACTAACTAATGAATGACAGTTCAAAATTTTGTTTGGGGCTATGGAACCCTGTGTGCGAGTAAGACTCGCACTTGGCCGGTTTTTTGTTTCTTGAAAGTTGAACTTCTAGATAATTTTATGTTTTCGGAATCTATTCAAATTTGATTTAGGTTGATTACAAGCCTATCTATTTTCTGGTATCGTTACCGTCTCCCTTATTCTGTAAATCAGATGGATGCCTTCACACAAAAAACGGTTAAATTTTCCGAAAAAAAAACACTGTATTGCCCTGTTTCCGATTTTATTAGTATTTTTTTTAGAATTGTTTGTTTCAATGCCTTAAGTAGCATGAAATTAAAAATGTATAGCTTAACACACAAAGTATAGCTTAAAACAACAAATGTATATCCCAACTTCAAATACTCTTTTTATCTCGATGGCAAATTGTCATTAAATATGTTTAGCCCAAAATTCAGCTATGCTTACTTCGCTCGCTCATGCAGTCAAAAGATCGTCAAATCCAATGCTCTGTACGGTCTCTTCAACCATACATTTACTTTGCTAACGCAGTAATCTACTTGGATGACGTGCTTCTGCAAACTTTAACTTGCATACATTTAACCTTTTAAATTTAATATTTAAACATAACTTAAAGTGATAATATACGGTGTCTGCAACAATTGGCTCCTCCATACTCATTTTCAGAAACCAAAAATACATCAACATCAATAATATATCAACTTATAGCTAACTGATGCAAGTACCGACTTGTTTACTATTGCTTATTTTATTTATTAGTCGCGAAAAGAGGTCAAACTTGAATGCTGCGTGATCATTTTTAACAGGTTTACGCCTTACGACATTTCATACAAACTTTCAAGTCCTTATTTTCCGAAATGACAGAACTGATTTTAATGAAACTTCATACGCTTATACAGGATACAAAAACTTACTAAACTAAACCGAAACTAAATTAGACTGATTATGAATTATCTATTGAAACAGAAATTTCCTTTTTGTTGAAAGATATTACAAAAATGTTTTTAGTAACTTTTTAGACCTATGTATCTTGCTTATGCGTATTAAGTTTCATCGAAATCGGTTCAGTCATTTCGGGGAATAAGGACTTGAAAGTTTGTATGAAATGCCGTAAGGTATAAACGCTCTTAACGAATCCAGCACACTGGTGTGACTACGAGTCGGTAATCCATTTTATTTCACAACATGTTGTATAACACCCAAAAATGTTAAACAAAATATTAAAAATTTATCGGCGTTTCATAATAGCACTTTCCTGAAGCTGTGAAAGCGATGATCGGCGTCACATCTGGCGTATTGGACCATTAGCGTGTAGTACTGCTGGAGCATCGATCGTCTCGGCAACTCGACTCACGTATGGTGCTTTTGTAAATACTTACTACTCTATTTATAACTGACGAAAAAGAAGGAAAAAGTTCTCAATTCGACTCGTATTTTTTTTTTTGACGTGACAAAATCTAATAAATCTATGAGCGCCGGCTGCACGCACGAAAAAGGATGATTCATTGTAACGTTACGATAGGAGCGAGAGCACTGCACGCGCGAGCGAAAGGCACGATCGGCTTGAGCGTTCGGCTTGCTATTCATAAAAGTATGCAATCATTTCATCGATGTTTTGTTATGACGTTGTCACGTTAAACTATCTTCCGTAAACCGACTTTACAGACAACCAATTTTATGGAAAGATATTAAAGTGACAAAAATTGAACAGAGTAGGCTTAGATAGTCTGGTTATGTGGAGAGGATGAGTAAAAGGAGACTAACAGAAGGTATTTATAAGGCAGCTGTGAGTGGCAACGCCTGGAGGGGATGCCCTAGAAGGACGTACACTGACCGTATTAGTGAGGTTCTTCAGAAAGGTCGGCGTGCGTGTATGACCAGATGTATGAACGTGGACGAGGCAAAAGGAGTATGTATGGATCACAGCAGGTGGTGCTCTGTGGTGTCTGCCTATCCCCATCCGAAAAAGGCGTTAGTTTACTATGCATATCTATTTTTGGAAGTTTTTAAAGGCATAAAGATGAGCAGAAAGATAAAAAACACTAAGCTACAGAGAGCAGCGGTGGCCCAGTGGTAGTAGCCCCGACTTACGAGCAGTAAGCCGTGAGGTCGAACCCAGGCAGGCGCATTACTTTGTGTAATTTATTACATCACCACAGCTGTCAAAAACGGTGAAGGAAAACATCGTGAGGAAACCGGCATATCCTAGAAAACTAAAAATTCGAAGACATGTGACATCTACCAACCCGCACTGGGCCCGCGTGGTGGATTACAGCTCACTCCCTCTCATAGAGAGGAGGCCTGTGTCCCAGCAGTGGGAACATTATAGGATGATGATGATGAAGCTACAGAATGCGAGATTAATCTTTATTGTACAGTCAGTAACAACTAATATGTTTATACTTGCCTTACTTCAAAAGAAATTTTCTCGTCGAAAAACGATTTCAACTTTAAGATCCGATCTATTTCATAACCATATGTTTCGAATTCGTAATACCATGCGATGAAAAGCAAAACGGTAGACGAAAATAACTTTTATAAGTTTATGAGAGGTTCCACTCCTTAGCATACCTAAAACGCACACTGTACCTACATAAAAGCAGGTATTAATTCCAAAAACATAAACCTACTTCATAAAATTAACAAAATTTAACTACAAACAGCTCTTATACATCAAAATATAACTGAACTTTAAGGCCGTTACAGATTTAATCAACGTAAATTGGGGTGGTCGTACCCATCGACTATTTGCGTCGAAAACGCGCATCGATGTAGGTACATACGTAGTGGCGTATATTCTAGTAACTACTTGTGTAAGAACTTATTTAGATAGGGCTCTGAAAGCAGCGGTTCTTGAGAAAAGCGGAAAGAAAGATAGATACATCATCATTTTCATGTTTCGTTTACTATGAGACTACAAAATATTACTTATTTATTTTATTTGTAGTTTTAAAAAATACCTATATTTCATGATGACAAATTTACAAACTTTCATACATTCGTTGCTTTCTGAAACGAAATATTTACATAAACTAACTAACTACATATAAACTAACTTAAAAACAACAGGACGTTTAGGCGACAAAATACTCCCCCACATCGCTGTCATCCGAAAACGTGCCCAGAAGACTGGCAGCATTGCCACGTTGAATGGCAGTGCTAATTCTTTGCCCAAAGAAATAGCCAGCCCTCTCACGAAGTGTCAACCAGTCTTATTTCTTATTTAGTTTCAATGCATTGTTCAAAGATTTCCATGCCATTTGTGCCATGACTTTATAGGCATCAGCGTATTTATAATTTAACCAACGTACATACACCATGGTCCACATTGGTCTTTAAACGGAAGAGCTAGAAGTCATGGGTAGAGGCTTTTGTACGGCAGTGTGGTGAGGCTGTCTATCAGTAACATGCACTATAATATGTTTCATAAGTTTTTGATTACCACTGTCCAACCAGTACCTAACTTATCTGTGAATCATAATAAGTCATCATCACCATCATCTGCCTAGCCTTTTCCCAAACTATCTTGGGGTCAGCTTCCTGTCTAACCGGATGCAGCTGAGTACCAGTATTTTACATGAAGCGACTGCCTATCTGACCTCCACAACCCAGTAACTGGGTAATACGATACCCCTTGGTAAGACTGGATGTCAGACTTTTTGGCTTCTAACTACTCGTAACGACTGTCAAAGATCTACAAATGACAGCCGGGACCAACGGCTTAACGTGCTTTCCGAGGCACGGAGGAAACTCGGTTTATGATTATGGTCACCCATCCACGGACCAACCTCGGCAAGCACAGCTTAACCTTAAAGATCGACCCATGTGGCTGTTATTATTTAGCCACGAGCTCCTCCTAATAAGTCAATTTCGACAAAAAAAGAACTGGCTAAGCAATCTCTTAAACCTTTTGTTTTAATAAATCTAAACTAATATTTTAAAGACGAAAGATTTGATTGTTTGTTAGTTTGCATTAAATAGGCTCCGAAAATACTAGTCCGATTTGAAAAATTCTTTCAGTGTTAGATAGCCCATTTATCGAGGAAGGCTATAGGCTATATATCATCACGCTACGACTAAACGGCTGATCGGATCATAATGAAATTTGGCAAGAAGATAGATTTCAACATGGGGAAGGACATAGGTTATATATCATCACGCCACGACCAATAGGAGTGGAGCAGCAATGAAAAATGTTGCGAAAACGGGGAAAAAGCGACACAAACGAAGTTGCGCCGGACAGATAATGAATAATAGTTACAGCCATTTCTTACATACACGATTAGGTTAGGGTTAATGAAAAATAGGTCTCGAACAAAAACGGTATATTATGGTTATACTTCATCCAGAAAATAGCAAGACTTCGTAACTAGTCCCTTAAGGCCCGTTTCGAAGACTTAAATGGTCTTTGAGGTTCAAACTTGCGTTGAACATTCCTTGAAATTAATCTAACACAAACACCACACTGGGTTCAACATTATAACTGGTGCATAAGAGTTAAAGTAGCGTGTAGTGTGTAGTTATACGGTTATTTCAGTGTTTGACTCGCTGTCATTCAATAATCAACGGGCATGCCAACACGAGAGTATAACCAGTGCGAATCGGTTGGTGTTCCCGTGAATGTAGCTTTATTGCAATTTCTATTTAAAAAGTATTTTCAATGAAAGCATTTATTTAGGCCAGTTACAGGCAGTATTGAATGATCAAAACAGAGACAATAATAAAATGAAGCTTCAGTCTCAGTCACAAGGCATAATAACTGTGAAAGTAATGTAGCTGCGTAGGCTTAAAAAAACAATAAGACATAAAATCGGCTACTTCCCATCTGGTAACTTTCCCATTTCGCCACCTAAACAAAATACCATCACAAAAGTGCCGTTTCGTAACTATTTTGCTTTTCATACATTGAGTTAATTTGGGTCTCGTTTCGTCAAGTTTTTAGTATAATCATTCCCATTAGTTCAACTTTTTGTTTTGCAACTCTAAATATTATTATTATAATGAGTAGGTCCTAGATTTATTGTGTGCAGACGGGACTGTTAGAATATATACCACATTGAAATCATGCAAGCCTAATACTTTTTGAAGGGTATTCAATAAAAATACGATTTTAGCGGCACCAACATCTTCTTCGTGATTCTGCTCTCCTAGTACTTTCTGTTCTTATTAATTGAGTTCTGACGTAGGTACCTAACCTTACTGTTCCAGAGAGAGACAAAAAAACAGCAACTTGAACCAAAAGTTACCAGTTGGGACGTATCCATAAAATCGATTCGCTTTTTTTGGTTTTGGAGCCGCCGGGACTAAAACTTTGAAGAAATAACTCATTAGTAAATCCAGGAACCGCCACGCTAATTTGCAGTTCTAGACCAACCACGTTATAAAACTGTCTGACAATTTAAGTTGGACAATTTATTTTAGGCAAATAATTCAGGCAGTTCATTACGTAAATTGATTTTAACGAAATGGGTCATCAGCCTATTTGCCACCCAAACAAAATAATTATAATCAGTTAACCACGAATATTCCGTTCATTTACGAAACAAGCGCAACCTATTCAAATGCAAAAAAAAAACAAAACACTGTCACTACCATTTTATGCGAAAATATTATGTTATTCAACAGGAAAGGAAAGACAATAAAAATATTTTAATGGCGTATCATACTAATGCCTGAAATAAAAAAATGCTCCGTCTATCTGTTAAATATTATATTTTACAGTAAAACTGTTGAAACTGGCTCGTTGGTCTAGTGGTTGCAAGCATGACTGTTAAGCATGTGGTACTGGGTTTGAATCCCAGGTTGGGCAAAGTGTAATTGGGTGTTTTTTTATCAGGAATTTTTCAGTAGCAGCCATATCATAGTCTGGATTTGTGCCAGCCTGCCAGGTTGATGGCAAAAGACTCGTACCATTTACATGGGACTTAGAAGATAACTAGCAACATGTATGATTGTGTACTATTAGGTTCCTATGAAGAATATAAGTACCTAAAAGTAGACCTGCGCAATATCCGTGATCGGTGGTTAACTGATTATTAAGTTCGTCGCCGTCTAAAGCCGAAACCTTTTGCATAGTAGCGTGCCCAAATGTGGTCTCGTATTTAGTTTTGAACACGTAACACCTCGTGATATAGTTAATGTTTTTAATTCACTTAAGTCTAAAAACACAGGTGATTACTGGGGTATTTCCATTAAACTTTTGAGTAATATAATAGAAATCTTAGCCCCTTTTCTTAGTTACTTTTAATAAATGCGTTGATTCAGGTACTTTCCCTGACCTTATGAAAAGCAGTAAAGTCATCCCTCTATTTAAATCAGGCAGTAAAAATGATATTGGTAACTTCAGACCAATTTCTATATTACCTGCATTTAGCAAAATTTTTGAAAAGTTAATACTTAAACAGTTGCTAAGATATTTTAATCTAAACAACCTTCTTCACAACGATCAATATGGCTTTACCAAAGGTCGTTCGACTACAGATGCGGGGGTTGCTTTGTTGAAACACATATTTAACGCGTGGGAAAACGCGCAAAATGCAATCGGTGTTTTCTGCGATCTCTCAAAAGCTTTTGATTGCGTACACCACGACACGCTTTTACGGAAACTACGATACTATAGATTCGTATTTGAAAAATAGATTCCAATGTGTAGATGTCAATGGCGCGAAATCTTCCGGGCTACCTGTTCTGCTGTGTACCTCAAGGCTCAATACTGGGACCGTTTTTATTCTTGGTTTATATCAATGACTTACCATATTATTTGAAGGGTATTTGTGATGTAGTACTATTTGCTGACGATATCTCTCTTATCTTTAAAGTAGATAGGAATAGACACGATTTTGGAGACATAAACAGCGCTCTATCAATGGTCACAGATTGGTTCACAACAAATAACCTTGTTCTTAATGCCAAGAAAACTAAAAGTATTAAATTCGCCTTACCTAATGTTAAAAATCTAGGTCCCAACATTGTTCTCGGCAATGAGGAGCTTAAAACTGTTGACTCAGCTGTGTTTCTGGGTATAACAGTAGATTCAAAATTACAATGGGGTCCACACATATCAAGCCTAGCGGGTAGGCTTAGTTCGGCCGCATATGCCGTGAGTAAAGTTAGACAATACACTGACGTTGATACAGCACGGTTAGTCTATTTTAGTTATTTTCACAGTATTATGTCCTATGGTATTCTGCTGTGGGGCAAAGCCGCTGATATCCAAAATATATTCGTTCTTCAAAAACGAGCGGTTCGTGCAATTTATCAGCTGGGTGCACGAATATCTTTGAGAGATGTTTTTAAAGAGATTGGTAGTCTCACGGTGGCTTCACAATTCATCTTTGCAAACATTTTATATATTAAACAAAATATCCATTTGTACAGTAAAAACAGTGATATTCACAATATAAACACTCGAAATAAGCATAAACTACGTGCTCCCTTTCACCGGCTTCATAAAGTTCATAATTCATTCGTAGGGTGGTGTTACCTTTTACAACAAGCTACCATCTTCCTTTCTAGACTTGCCATTTAATGCGTTTAAAGCCAAAGTAAAATCTAACCTTTGTTCAAAGGCCTACTATTCCATTAACGACTATTTAAACGATAAGAATAGTTGATCGCTGGGTTGAACTCAAGACAATGTTTGTGTTCTTTCGCCAAATTAGCTTACTGAAATGTGATATAACTTCATGCATATTTTTTTTTTTACTTTATACAGGGTGTAACGGAAAGGGTATACACACCCTTGAGTATGTATATACCCTTTCCGTTACACCCTGTATATACTTTTTTTTTACTTTATTTATTTTATTTTATTTTTTTCGTCTGTATGCACGTGTAAGCGGGCACGCCCTTTAGTCTGGAGGCTTTATTTTTCTTTATTTTTTAATATTTTATTATTGGTGTGTGCTAGCTGACATGTGACATTAATTATATTCTTTGTTTATATGAACTTGAACACTATTGTGTAGAATCTGGTTCTTCTAACCTAACAGACAGATGTGTTGCTGAGGAGTTTGTTCCGCCACTTCTTCTTCCCAGCTAAAACACTAGGAAGTGGCGAAGGGCGGGCGTTTTGGGGGACTGTTTCTTGTAATTTTGACGTTCAAAAAGTGCTGATTATCAGCCTAATTTGAATAAATGACTTTTGATTTGATTATTATTATTTTGCCACGAGAAGCTATAAATTTTGTAAACAGATTGAGGTGTTTGCAACCTTTCGATCAAATGATAAACTAATCGGCGAAAACAAAACAATATTTACGTTCCAGTTACTCAAACGCGTTCCAGTACTACAAAACATCCGACGACAGAGCTTTATATCGCAAAAATATAACCCGACCAAGTACAATTGTTCGTTAATTTCGTACTACACGTATGTTACTTAGACTTGAGTTGAATTTGGGATTATGTGTTTTTGATTGAATTGTCGCTACGTAACTTAGTAGAAGTTCTTTGTTTACAAATTTATAGCTTCTCCTAGCGGGGCGTATACACCTCTACCTATCCCTTCGGTGATTACATGGCGTGATCTTATATAAACTATTGAACCAATTCATATAAAATATGAATTCTAAATTCTCGCGAACGAAGTCGCGGTCATAAAGTTAGTATCGCATAAAAATCGTTTGAAAATTTCGCACAGTTCCTTCCTGGGTATGAATTATTTATCGAGTATATTTCTGCAACATTTGTTCCACGTTATTTTGTATCGCTTTGGCGGCCATTGAAGCATGCAGTTGTGGTTTCACTAACGCAAAGTAGGTCGCCATTATATTTTCAATTTGATCGTTACCATGAGGATTTTATGATATTTCACTTAACTTTTCCGTAAAAGTATGTAATAAAGCAGAGTCAATGCAGAGTCATTATTATTTTTTTTACATTTGGTGCATACGTAATTTGCAAGTTTAGGTCAGTATGTCGACTTGTATCAGTTGATGTTAGTGGATTCATGAAAAAAACTTTGATGTTAGAACACTAACACAGGACTCAATACACACAGCACGACCATAAATACACACATAGTTCTATTTTTTTTAATGTTTCTCGTATTTTCTTTAAAAAAAAAACATTTGGAGCTACCTACCTTCTCTCTGTGTTCCAAATGGTATTCTAAACAGGCTGGAAGGGACATCGACACACAAACAGTTACCATGCATTCAGAACATTATTCCGAACCCCGCCAAATCGATTTTTACACAAAACAGCTATTCCACACATTTGACCGTGTACTTTTAGGAAACAGCTGTGTTTTGTTAATTCCCACTGCTGATATCCCTCCGCCTTGTAAATTTATTGTATTGTATTGTATAAGTTTTACAAGATTTCTTTCAAACTTTTTTTTTAGTTTTTGAACTTAGGTTGTAGGTTTAGAAGCCATGACAATTGTGGACCCTATCGGGCTCAACAGGCTAAGAGTACAAGAGTATAATAATTTATAAATGTTTTCATTAATAATTTTGATACTGTACGTGAATAACTGCCAAAACCTAAAGAAAGTATCGATAATTTCATTGTAATCGATAATCAACGCAAGTTGAATCTGTTTTTTGAACTTTTCATCTCTTTGAACTTCTTAGTTCGGCACAAAATCAATAAAAACTTTGGCGCAAAGCAGTAACAGTTTTAATAGTTCATCGTTAGCTAGTTCGCGACAGTTTAAATTTATAAGGACTATTTTGGAGTATTAGACAACGATTAATTGTAGGAAAAAGTTCATCGTTTTATTTTTAGAAAGGGAAGTTAGTTATTTGTTTTGTTTTTGTCAAATTGACTACCAACTTAGACTCCGTATATTCAATACTTTCATTCATTAATCTGAAGTATTTTTCCAAAGCGTTAAGCCACTACATTATCCTTTTTTTTTTTTTTTTTTATTAAAAAAAAACGTTGCCCCGCACTAGGAATTTCTCCTGTATCGTGGGTGCGTTTACAAACATTTAAACTAACATACACAAACAGCCAGACCCGGAACAACGATCTGTAGGCCATACAAATATTTGTTCCGTGCGGGGATCGAACCCGCGACACGCAGTGCAGCAGTCGATCGCTCAACCACTGCGCCAACCGTGCCGTCAGATCTTGTTAACTTTATGATATGCTAACAAAGGCATTTAAGATTCAAAATACAAAAAAAAAAAAAACTGTAACATGCTGACACTGACAGAAAACTGCTGGCTGTATAGTATGACCACTTATTTATTAGTGTGCAGTTCAAGATGGCGTTGCTTGTCAATACATATTTATATAGGGTGACTGGTAATTAGTGACTGATATTTAAACACGTGATTCTACTTATAACAAAAAAAAAATCCCAAAGAAACATTTTTTTAATACTGGTCCATATTTATCACATAAACACAACAGTCTTATGAAATTCTGGGTTGCGATCTTGCGATCCGTGCGTGAAAGTTTCTTTAACATGGAAAACCCCATCCGGCCTTATATCATCATAAATTCCTTCACACAGCGTGTTCCATATTTAATACCAGCTGCATGATAATAGCTGCTAAACCATAGAGCGTTTCGTGAATACATCAAGACTCGGGAGCTATCGAATTTTCACAACAGCCTGTATTTCTAAGCCAAGAATAGGAGCTCTTAGCGTGGGTTAGGGGTGACTAAGAGATTATTGGGTGAAAGGGTAGGACGTGCCTTTTACCTATACGTTTATAATACTGTGGGACTGGATATACTAGGGACATAGATAAAAATATGATGATTTATCTTCACATCGGCAAAAATGCAAGATTCATTGAAATTAACTTGTCATCTAACACAAGCATCTCCTAGCTTAAAAAGTGATTTCCAAATCATGTATGTTAAAGAATCGTGTAATTGAAATAAACATTTTCATTTTGTTTATTTTTATTTACCTGGTAAAACTTCAGAGGAAAATCAAATCAATCACATTTATTATAAGCATTTATTTAAAGTAGGCCTATTGCAGACACTTTTGAATTGTCGAAACAAAGACAGCAATAAGATTAAGCTTCTGTCTCAGTCACAAGGCATAATATCTGTGAAAGTTATGTAGCTGGGTAGGCTTATTCCGACGCGCTACAAAAAAAAAACAAAAAAGCAAGACATGAAGTCGGCTACTTCCCATCTGGTAACTTTCCAATTTCGCCAAATAAACAAAATACCATCACAAAAGTGCCGTGTCATAACTATTTTGCTTTTCATCATCGTCATCATCATTTCAACCGAAAGACGTCCACTGCTGGACATAGGCCTAATACATTGAGTCAATTTGAGTCTCGTTTCGTCAACTTTTGAGTATGCGTGTATTTATTCCCGTTTGGTAAACTTTTTCTTTGGCAACTACGGGTTAGGACTCAGGATAATTGCTAAAAAAAAACACAATTAATATCTGCAAGCTCTTATTTATTTTTGAATTTACTCAATATTTTCCTACATTAAAACTCCTTCGTTTTCGGAGTCACTATTGAAGTGTGCAGGTAAGTAAGATGGTCTTGGTGTATTTCAGAATCTATTTTGCAGCTTTGTAAACTAAGCTTTGTGTTGAAATTGTATGTTACTTTTATGTCTATAAATGTCTATCTTTATCTGAATTCAGTTTATGAAAATAGCCGTATTATAAAATCATAACATTCGGGTTCAGTTGCTGTCATTTATTGACATGAAATGGCTACAATAGATATTGAAAATGAAAAATATTGTAGGTGTCACCTTGTTGAACAATTTTCCTACGCCTAATACCACCCCCCCGAGGGAGGGGTACTTCGACTTTTTTCCTTCAGTAAAACCTGCATGTCATAATCATCATCATCATCATCATTTGAGCCGAAAGACGTCCACTGCTGTTTATAGGCCTCCCCCAAGAGTACACAAGGGGGGGCTTATGCTGCGGGACTGTTCGAAAGAGATACCGTGGCCCTGGAACACAAAGGGCTAAGAAGGAACATGGATGGGTTTTAGTCAGTCAAGTCTGACACTCCCTTCCGCTCCGCCCAGAGCGCGAGGAGTCATTTGATGATTTCCCATCCGAAAAAAAGGGGGGTTTCGCCAAAATCGCCACGCTTGGCAGGCAGGTTGGCGACCTTAAACCGAAACCAAAACCTGCATGTAACAGTAACCAAAAGCAGCATTACAATTATAAGAGAAAAAATCCAGAAAAACCACAAACAAAATAGAACAACACGCCTATTTTTTTTTGAAGGGTGGGGCAGAACTGCCTTTAATAGTACACCTATACTCCACTGCAGTAGTGTTAAAGTACCACGTAATAAAGGCGATCCTATTGTCACTTCCCGGGCACAAAACCAGACTCTGCACGTAATAATATTACTAATCTACTGAAAACACCTGAAATATCGAATGCACCCGAAGTAACCCGAATCACCCGACTCAACCAGACGAATGGTACACTTCAGTCGCGGTACCCAAATCCATGTTTATTACACTGCCTGCCCTACAAATAGTGTACACTGTAGAGCTCCGTTTTACCCGACGAGTTAAGGTCGTCGCACACAAAATCCCGGCACGGGACGAGCATAACCTTACTTCATCAGCTTGTTATTTATTAGTCGATCTGGAGGCGAGCTGATAACGTTATGAGGCTTATTGCAAGTCCTTATTAATTACAAGTCTCTTAAGTCAGATTCAAAGTTATTAACATTTCATTGAACATGCCCCAGAATGGCTAAAAAAACAAGATGACTGCAATGCGGGTCGTTGGGTTGCGAATTTTTGTAAACATGTATTTGTCGATAGAACTGAGTATTTTATATATGCCCTTAATAAGAGTTAACCAAACACTGTATAAATAATCCAGTACAGTTCTGGTTGAGGTGTTGCTGATCCCATACAGTGCTTATAAGGATTCTACCAAAGCGGTGGCGAGCGGAGTAGAGAGATGACGAGCGACTATTCTCAGGAGGGACGAGAAACGAGATATGGATTTTTTGTAAATATGACTAGTCGTGCCAGCCTCAATGGTCTAGTATTGGAGCTACTAGACCATTGAGGCTGGCACGACTAGTCATATTTACAAAAAATCCATATCTCGTTTAATGCGACTGCTGAGTATGCAATTTTGGGTTCGATTTCTAGAGCGCGAAAAGTGTTATTTGGTTTTTCCACCAGGAATTTCTTGGAGACTGGCTTTGTGATATTGCATGGTACTTAAACATACCTGGTGAAATGTAGATGTCCTCTTAGGTACTCGTTTGAACAAACCTTAAAAAATTACAGGAGTTATCTTATGCGATTATTCAACCCTCATTTTACTCCTTTTTAGTCCTCCTTTTCACTGCGCTCATCTCCGCTTTGGTGTAAACTGACTAGGTGGCCTACCATGTCGTCTTAAAACATTATTGTATTACTCCTTTTTCAGTGTGGGTAAGAGATGGCGTTAAACATCCGTTCGTCCGTCTGTCTGTATAGCTCCGTCTCTTTCCCACACTGGAATAAGAGTAAAACAATACTGCCTAAAAACGTCATGGTAGGCCAGCTGGGCCTAACTGTACGTTGATCTTTAAATTTCACGCCTCTTTCAATGAGGCTTCGAAAGTACTTTAACCGTTTCATGTGACTTCGGCCTGAATTTTTGTTCCATTGATTTTTACGGTTGCTTGGTTTATAATGACTACAGAGGTCCTAGCATGAGCGCGCGATGTAAACGTCACGTAATTTTTTGGATCGAAAATACACTTATCCTATAGCATTTTAGTTAAATTGTGTGCAACAAGCACAATCAGTATCATCTATAGTTATTAATAAATTCATCAAATTAATTATTTATGTGTCGTATATGTATAGTATGATGATTTATTCCGATACACTCGTTCATCATGTGGGCAGAACATGGGTTTCGTGCTATGAAAACACACACTACACACTGCTTTTATCGAACTAGCAAATTACTTGAAATTACAATCCAACACAATAACACTAGACACCATGAATCGGGGACAGTTCCGGGACGTCTTGACTCCACCGCGATCAGACACTCACTGTCATCCTTGCAGCGAGCTCGAAACATCACAACTCTGTAGAAACGCGCTTAGGTGTGGGTAGACTGGTAAGTAGGTCGCCTTTGTCGCGCGTGCCTATTTATTTTCTGTCCGTACTAATGACCGGATCCGACATATGTATATGGCACTTTAACGACTTGCACACTAATACATACATAAATAGAAATCACAAACAGGTATAGTGAATTCGTCGCTTAGATAAGTGCACAGCACTCGCAGAGAACCAAAAGCATAACTAAGATACACGACTTTACTTATTTTTTTACTCGAATTAATTACGTTACGTTTTAACCGCGGGCTTGTGCTCGGGCCTCCAGAATTACGCAGCGGAGGATGTAATTAAGATTTTATTTACCCTTTGTGTAAATCCGAGTGTGGTGTTTACGTATCGACTCGGATATTAATTGTTAAGCTGATTGACACACCACGTTTGCCTCGACAACAATTTTCCATGTCATTGCTATTTCACGAAACTATAGGGGTGTATGCAGAACAGGGGGTTAAGTTCTTCTTTCTTTTTAGAAAAAGTTGGATCTTCCAACCAGGCGGGTCTCATGTCTAGTGGGCTACTGCCTGACAGTTGCTGCCGGGTTTTTCTATACAAGGTGTTGTTTTGCATCCTCGTCAAATTCAAGGAGGTAACTATGCTAATGATTCTTGACTCGAATCATTAATAAAAAAATGGTTCGGTTTTTTTTTTCTTATTACTGAAATCAGTAAGTGTGAACCACCCTTGTTTTAAACGCGGCCCTACTGATTCTCGCCTTATAACCGCGCTCTCACATATTCAAACAATCTCAAACGTTTATTCGATAATTTCTTATTCCCTAAACCACGTTAAGAGCGTTATTCTGATATACTGACAAACTTAAACAACCAAAAAAATCTGCGTTTATTAATAATTAACTAGGTACCTTAATTTAAATTAATTATTTATGTCTTTTGTGACAACCTCCTGAATTTTGACGAGAATGTAAAACAACACCTTGTATACTCTAAAGTCGCGGATAAGTTTCTGCGCGATTTATGATTTTAATGATAGTTCTTCAGTCTCTACTCTAGTGTCATAGATGGCGCTGTAGTAGTTTTTAAACTATCTTGCAGTAATACTTATTGAAGTGCCGCTACACAACTGTCAAAGAATAATAGTTGTTATTCGCATAAACATACAGATTATTTAAGTTGGTAAAAAAGTTACTTTGTACATAATTACCGTTTATTTACATACACAATTAAAAAGGAAGATACTTACGTTATCGAGCATACCTATAAATATATCTGATGTAGCAGTAAAACAGCATCTACTTAGTTGAAAAGAGATTCTGGCTGGATGAGGAAAAACATAACCTTCCTTTTAGGCTTCACCGCATTCGGGTAATAAACTCGATTATAACGCCATCCCTTAGTAACATGGGGTCCAGTGTAGAAAAGATGTTTAAAAATAGATACAGCATTCTTCAGCCCTTATCCCAATTTATTTGGGGTAGCAGGGGGCGCAGCTTGTCTTCTTCATCCATACTTCTCTATTACTCGCCATCTCAGCAGATGCCTCACAACAAGGCTGTCGCTTATACAGATGGCGCTTTGGCAGATATATATCTGGACAGATAATTCTAATCGGATTTGGCTTGCACAGGCGAAATTCTTGACTGCCATGATGGTTTAGTGATCAGTTGAGCACGAGGTCCAGGTTTCAGTTCCCGGGGCGGAAAATTTTAATTGGGTTTTTCCGTCAGGAATTCCTTATTGTCTAGAGTCTGGATTTGTGCCCAGTTGATAGCAATAAGCTCGCCCCCTATTACATGTGATGACATGTGGGTGCACTATTAGGTACATCTCTGCTTAACCCTCGCGTGACGTTATGTTATGTATTTCTTAAGTATGATGGTGTGATAACATCTCGACTATTGCTGGTGAATAAATCTACAGCCTGTTTTTAAATTTTCATAAAAACGTATGGGTTAAGTAATTCATAAACCTCGTAAATATAAAATTAAACTCACGCTTATACATCTGAGGGTAAATTCAGCGCCTTTTTGTATTACAAACAATTTATGTAACGCTGCGTCCCTTGGAGCGTAAATCCTTATTTTTACGGTTCGTGCTTACCGCCTGTGCTAGTCGTGCAGTTAACGGTACCCTATTTGTTAGGATCAAGCTCTGTTTGCATTGCAGCAACAAGCTACGCAACGCGTTGGTGTAACTTGATGCTGTAACATTATTAAAAGGAAGTTAGGAACCTTTCATGTAAAGGAAGTGACGTTTGCTAATGATATATTAATACGCTTATTTCTTCGAACGAGTATCATTATCATGAGCCTTTACGTACCACTAATTTTTCGGAGTCATGTGCGTATTGAATAATAATCACTTGCTTTGGTGAAGGAAAACATTGTGACGAAACTAGTATGCTTGAGATATTTTTGACGGCATGTAAAGCCAAGTCAGAGGCCGATGAGCGGCATACAAACTCTTACACCAGGTAGGCACTGACCAGACGATAAGGAAGATCAGCATTCAGCAGTCCACTGCTGGACAGGCCTCTAAAATCGAACGCCGCTCGTGTCGATTCGGATCTCGGCAACTCTCATCTAGTTCCAACGAGCCACTTTAAGTTCGACGGTCCACCCTCCAGAGGCCTGATGGTGTCCTACTTTACGTGTGATTCGCGAACTCCACTAAAGAACACGTGGTCAGAGGTCACTAGTTCTACGGCTTATATGGCCGGCCGGCTTCGACGAACGAGATACTTACAGATTAGTCTATATTTAGTTAAATGATTACAGTATATTCAGTATTATGGAGAGCAGCGGTGGCCCAGTGGTGCCTGCTCCGTCTTACGAGCAGTAAACCGTAGGTTCGAACCCAGGCAGACCCATTACTTTGTGTAATTTATTTCATCACCGCTGCCCTCAAAACCGGTGAAGGAAAACATCGGGAGGAAACCGGTACGTTCTAGAACTAAAAATTCGAAGACATGTGACAACTACCAACCAGCACGGGGCCCGCGTGGTAGATTACAGCTCAGCCCCTCTCATAGAGAGGAGGCCTGTGTCCCAGCCGTGGGAACATTATAGGTTGATGATGATGAGTATTTGAGACATTTGTCGTCATGATTTTGTTAATCGACAATACCAAAGCTAAGTAACACAGTTGCAAGCAACCCTAGTTGCGCAATAAAATGCTACCTAGTGAGCAAACAGCCTTACCCTCTCCAATCTTCGAGGGTCATTTGCGTACCTGCGTTCAGAAAATGTTTCGGAAAATCAACGCGGAAAGCTCGTCCTTTTAAACAAACCTGGGTTCCCTTTTATTTATATTTCGTTCAGCGCATTTAATCGAGTTTCTGTCCCTGTGTATTTTAGCCCGTTTCAGTATTTATTTTAGTATACTGGTATTCAATTTGTTTCGATGCTTTATTTGGGGTACGAAGTGTAGCTGCATTGTTTACGAGCTGAAGTTCAATTTGTTTCTAGGAACAAATTTCAGTCTATGTTGGCAAAGTTGGACAAGGTAGCTTAAATCGTGCCTGGCGTAACTTTCAATGCATATTGGTACTTACCAAACTTACAATTGGCCCGTATTAACCAAGGTCAGAATTTCATGCAAAACAAAAGTATACCGTGTTGTGGCACAATTCTAGATTAGACGCTCGACACTGAGCATAATTAGCCTATAATGTTTCCACTGCTGCGACACAGGCCTCCTGTGTTTTGGGCTGTAATCCACCACGCGGAACCAGTGGGGGTTGGTAGATGTCACATGTCTTCGAATTTTAGTTCCAGGACATGCTGGTTTCCTCACGATGTTCTTTCACCGTTTTGAGAGCAGCAGTGATGAAATAAATTACACAAAGTAATGCACCTGCCTGGGTTCAAACACACGGCTTACTGCTTGTAAGGCGGGGCTGCCACCACTGCTATATTCGACAATGAGCCGAGTGGTAAAATTCTAAAATAATGCTTCGCGTGCGTGGAAAGGGAAAAACACAAATTAATTAATAACAACTTTATTAGATACTTAGTAACATAAATAACAAAATATCTTAGATTAAGACAGTGTTACAGATCAACACTCTGAAACGGACTGTCATTTTTAATTAGCTATATTTTAGTACACAGAAATACTGATTTTACACACAGCTTTTAATATACAGACAGAATGTTAAATGTTGCACTTTATATATTTTATATTAAAGTGACGGGTGATTCACAGACACATTTGTTATTACTGTTATTCTTTCCCATTCTTATAGTAAAAAATAAATAATGGTAATTCTAAGTAAGTAATGGTAATACTAATGGTAATACTTAGTCGATACATAGTCAGGTACCGTGTAACATCGTAACAAAATTAAATTATTTTTTTAGTAATTATTTACCTAGAGCATTTGCCCACGGTGAACGAAGGGCCTTTGATTCTACTCTATCTGTCAAAGTTTCAACAATTACTATTATCTTACAACTTTGCACTCACAGGTCAATTACTTCATAATAGTTGACTCCCGCCGTTATATTCTTATTAAAGTGCTTGTTGTCACGTGGAGTGACTTGCCGTGCGTGAACTGCGTGATACACTTGATTTGCATGATAATCGTGATTCTCCTCTTCACGTGTTAGCCAAGATTTCTCAATATTACAGGCTACTGTGCCTTCGGGATTGTTCTCGCCAAATTTCCTCAGGGCAACCATAATGACAGCTTTTCGAGGTTGCTTCGGATACCTGGTGAAGACAACAAAGTCGCCAGTGTTGCAATCTCTCATGAGCAATAGGTTGTTGATCACCAACCATTGGTCTCCACCCTCGCTGTGTAGAGTAAGGTAGGTGGTATTTTCTGGAACATTACAAAACAGTATTTATTTATTTATTTAACACTTCAAGTACAATGTACAGAGGCGGACATAGGCAGTTTCCACTAGTCAACCTTTGGGGGATGCAGAGGCCAACAGTGGTAAGTGTCTATCTGTAAAAAATAATAATTTAATGAGATATGTCTCATTAAATTATTATTTTTAAGGACCTATAATACTATAAATATTTATCAAAATAATATAAATATACAACGTGTAACGTTAAATGCGCAAAACCTGAAAACAGTTTGATCAGAATAACGAGTAGAACCAATTGAACCACTTTTTAAAATAGGTCACATTTTTCAAAAAATCTTTATAAAAATGTTGCCCTGTCTATTTTTGTTCATAGGTCAAGCCATCACGTGCGCAAACCCGCCAAAATAGGTAAACAAACATAAATGTTTGTCGTCCAATTAAAATTTTCTCATACGCTGGAAAAAAAGAAAGAAACGATCAGAATTGCCAGTCAAACTAAAACAGCACATAAAACCTTTACGTTTTTTTTAATGTTTTTTTCTCTCTCACAATTAGGTCAATTGAATTAAAAATCATTTGGGGAGTCTGAAATTTTGCGTATTTAACGTTACACGTTATATCAATATATAAATTATCAGTTACCTATTTATATAACTAAAAATTAGCTGTGGCCCGCGATTTGCTATTTAGATTTGCTATAACTTATTAATAATAGCAAAAAAATAAATTAATATTCAAATGGCAGTCATCTTTTTATGATAATTTTACAGGGACGCAGGTGGCGGGGAACAGCTAGTCCATATCATTTTAAGACACTTAAGTTGTAATAGTCAGAAATACGGAAAAAAGAAATCCCTGTCTGAATAAGAAAAACAGAAAACTAAACCGTTTCATCCAGCCCGAAGACATTTAAAAAATAATTGGTCTTAAATAAGAACGCACAACCCTTCTCTCAGAAAAGTGAATCTTCGTAAAATTACATCATTGTATTGTAAAGCTCGATAAAAAGTTAACCGTCGATTAAGTTAACGGGCCGTTACCGTGCGAATGGGTCTTAAAGGAAATGCATTACTGAAGTAGGTATGTACTTACTACTTCCATGCCTTATTTGATTATATCGCTGTAGGCGCCAGCACGCTAAGATTGGATTAGCGATAAGATTAGATGCCTAATACATAGATTGGATTAGTCATTAGAGTAAGTAAGGTCTTAACTATGGTGGGTAATTATCTCGTGTTACATTATACTTTAGATGATTACAAGGCATTGTTTTCTTGATGAAATATAAATTTTTCAATTAGGTATCTTGACGACCACAGACTCCAGGATTACGAAAAGAAAATAAAAGTTTTAGACCTAAAACTATCAGATGATAGCTTGCTGATGATTGCTTGTAAATGCAAGGTGTTGTTTTGAATTTTCGTCAAATTCAAGGAGGTTACTATGCTAATGAATCGAATGATCAATAAAAAAAATTGGTACATAATTTCTTTTTTTTTCTTATTTACGGAAATCGATAAGTGTGAACCCCCCGTGTTTTAACCACGGCCCGTCTGATCCTCGCCCTATAACCGCGCTTTCAAACATACAAACCAGCTTTTACGTTCATTCGATATTTTTTTTTTTTTAAAAACCTTGCCCCACACTAGGAATTTCTCCTGTATCGTGGGTGCGTTTACAAACATTTAAACTGACATACACAAACAGCCAGACCCGGAACAACTATCTGTAGGCCATACAAATATTTGCTCCGTGCGGGGATCGAACCCGCGACACGCAGCGCAGCAGTCGATCGCTCAACCACTGCGCCAACCGTGTCGTCAACAAATTTATTATTCCCTAAACCACGTTTAGGGGGGTTATTCTGAAATACTGACAAACTTAAGCAATCAAAAAAGTCCGTACCGTAATATATCGTAATATATACTCTGGAACGCGCTACCCATTAACATTAAAAGAGCCGAAAGTAAATTCACTTTTAAAAAGAAAGTTCGCCACTATTTAAGTCAGACTAAATAGCACTTAATTAAAGTCTAGTCATAGTAATTATTATTAGGATTCTCGTTTTTAATTTCAGTATTTGTTATAATATTTATTAGTCTATTTTATTTGTATGATGTGTATTAGTATCTTTGTTAGTATATGAAGTTTTGAGAACTAGTGGTTTTTTGTGAATATTGTTTGTACCCCTATCACAATGTTGTCGTATTTAACACAAAGGTTGACTGGTAGAGAATGCCTTGTGGCATTAAGTCCGCCTATGTGCCACTATTTTACATGAAGTTTAAATAAATAAATAAATATATATTGATTATGTCTTTTGTGACAACCTCCTGAATTTTGACGAGGATGCAAAACAACACCTTTTATACAAAACAACGCACTGCAGCAAATGTATTTCATCGGTAAAGCCCTCTTAGAACCTCTAAACATAGGTACGTGTTTAGAGGTTAGAGGCACGTACCCACACACACACACACACACAAACACACAATCTTCACACTTTCATGTTACTGATTGCGAATCTATATTTAACCGTTTAGTCGAAAATTGGCGTGCCGTACAAACACTACACTGTCGGTGCCAGCTGCCTAGCTGCTTGTAATTTTAAGTGCTGTTTATTTTATATAAACCTACGTGTATTCTCTAAAATGTGTTGTTGAATACGGGGGCTGATCTCGCCCTATAACCGCGGTTTCACACATACAAACAATCACAAACGTTTATTCGATAATTTCTTATTCCCTAAACCACGGTTAGGGATACTTACTTACTTCTGAGATACTAACAAACTTAAACAACCAAAAAAATCCGCGATTCTTAATAATTAACTAGGTGTATCGTAATTTAAATTGATTATTTATGTCTTTTTATGACAACCTCCTGAATTTTGACGCGGATGCAAAACAACATCTTTTATAACATCTTCAACTGAAATAACAGCGTTTTTACTGAATCCATAATTATGGAGGTATTCAGTGTGAATTTTTCAAGTAAGGCGTGGATGGTCAAATCCGAAACTATGAGGAATAGCGAAAAATACTCAAAAGAGTCTTCTAACAAAATATTTACTCTGTCAGTTTATTTCGTCCGTCGCTGTTGGGACCGATTTTTCTGGACTTTTACGGGCAGATATCTGAAGTTAAAAGGAGTAGCGTTAAAAAAAGGATTGGCGTTCTGCGCAAAAAATTAAAACCCATGAAATTGTTGAAGTAATATTTTTATAATCATTTTATGTATGTGAGTTATTTTTTTTTTGTAAACGATACAGGCAAAAATCCGAGAGTGACTATTAAGGAGAAAAAATAAAAACTATCAGCTTATCGCAGTCCTCACTGGGCCACAAAAACTACTTACCGCTATATTCTTCATCAATGATAACATTCGTCATGGCACCCCTCTCACTCGCTCCCCCTTGCAGGAAGTGCCTGCGACCGCTATTCGCTGTCTCATTTGATGTTATTTCAAGAAAACAGCTTTCCCAGCGAACGGTGTCGTTGAAGCTCCCATACACCCTTGCGTAGCGTTGCTGCTCCTGTGTTTAGAGGAAATCATCTAGCATTCCCATTGAAACTGAAAAGAAATCCCAGTACATTTTACCGGGATATCGTTTCTGGGCCTGTACACATGGGAACACATCAAGATATACATTTCCAGTTTAACATGGCATCGCTTTACAATACAATGAGAGATCCGAATAAACTGGTTTAGTATAGCTTGAATGGTCGCCGTGCGTACGCCGACCGACGCTATGTGACTTTATACAATACAACTGGGCCTTGGTTTGACCTGGGGGTATGTCATACCGTTTGTAATGCATGATGACACGTTAGTAGTAAGTTTTAATAATTAGAGCATGCAAATTCAAAAATTATAAATTGCAATCTAGGTTGGATCGAAGAAGGTATATACTGTAAGGATTCATATGTTTGTTAAAAATAATAGCGCACTTAAGCACTATTTCCAATTCCTTTTTCTATAATAGGTGTAAAAATACCCTTCACGACAACGGCAGGCACTTTTCTCCCCATCATTGCTATAATCCTTTTTTTTTGTTACCTACTATGCCTTTTAGTAACGGAGATATTGGAGGCAAAGTTCCAACTTTTTCAAGTTTTTTTGTTTTATTACTTTGCTTTAAATACCTTTAATACCGCCGTACTATTTAATGGATCCATCAGCAAATTGTTTTGATTGCGTTACGTTGCGTCCTACCTTAAAACGTACCGTACGTGATTTTTACGACTACCGACACTGACACTGACCGTACACCAATTTTTTTAATTTTAAGGAAATTTACTTACCTTATGTTTCACCAGATTGATGTTTATTTTGAAACATTTCATCTTGTTCGGCAGTCGATAGTAGACCAGTTGCCAGACGTCGGCCATTTTGTTTAACTTAAAGGAATTTCCGTTCTTGTAACGAGGACATTTCTTCTCCAATTCAGCGATTGATTGTGGTCTTGTCTCCCCCCGTTCATTAAAATTTTCTGGCTCCATTCGTTCACTTCGTTTTTCTGTCTCTATCCGTTCACTTAGTTTTTCTGTTGTAGTATCATTTTCACCTAAATATTCTGAATCATATTTGTTTCCGGCTTCGTTAATTAGTGCCTCCATTACCTCTGAACTATTTTCACTTATGTCAAAAACACTGTCTAACGTATTATTATCATCATGAGTGTGATTTTTATTGGATTCAAGTTCAAATATTCTTACCATACTGTCGAAAGATTCTGTAGTAGTTTCATGAGTATCTAAGAAACTTGTCTGAAATTGATTAATATTTGTGGAAAATTCAATGGTTGTGGTTTCTTTGGGATCGGTCCCAGGCGCATTTTCAATGAACTCAGTAGCAGTGTATTCCTCCGTTTCAAGCTGTCTTTTCTCTATAAATATATCTGAATGATTCAAATTACACTCACAGCAACTAGTATCTCTTATAACTATTAAAATATAAAAATACGTTATATAATGCTTCCACATTATGATCAGTACGCTGACGGTTAGTAAATGTGAGCTAAAGGATCTGGATGTATTTATAAACGTTTAGTTTTGATTGTTATGAGAGTAGTACTAGCGTAGGTTGTGTTGATATTTCGGTAAGGGTAATAGTAAATAAAGCGTCTTTTGAGTGAGCAAGTCCATTGTCATTTAAGAGTTTACTATAAAAATAGCTATTGTTTTCTTTTCTGCTAGACCTGCATTGTTTGATGAATTTGGGTTAAGGATTGATGGTATTGTCTCGTTTTGAGTGTTTGATTTAGTTACGTTCTTATATTTATGTTCAAATTCATTGTGGTGTGGTTGAGAGCAGCAGTGGGCCAGAGTTGGCAGCCCCGGCTTACGAGCTGTAAGCCGTGGGTACCCAGACAGGCGCTTTTCTTTGTGTTATTTATTTCATCACCGCTGCTCTCAGAAACGGTAAAGGGAAACTGCGTAAGGAAAACGGCATGTCCTAAATGTGATTACAGCCCACTCCTTCTCATAGAGAGGTGGCCTGTGTCCTAGCAGTGGGAACATTATTGGCTGATGATGCAATATTGTGGTTTAAAAAACGTGCTGTAGAGGAAGGTGTTTTTGGGGTATGAGGAACAGGATGTAAAGTTCCTCAATACTCCATTGAAAAGGGGGATCCTCCTACCAGACAGGTGTTGTGTCTGGTGGGCAACTGCCCGACAGATGTAGTCGGGTTTTTCTCTAGACTCGATGTAAACTTTGCATGTGAGATGTAGGAAATTGATGTTAGTTCTTCCGTCGTGTCATAGATGCAGTTGTAGTACTTTTTGTAGTTAGTTGCTTTTTGTTGGTCGCTACAGTGTTAAAGCTGAAAGAGTGTAAGGAGATGCCACAATGCATGCGATGAGCTCACGCCAAAGGTCAAAAATACTACGTGGGAGTTTGCATTTATAGAACATACTAGCAGTTAGTATATTTTTGTAAAAATTACGGCCATTTCGCGAAAAGACGTTTTTAGGACATTCACAGAAAATTCGTTTCTTGTGGAAATAAAAGAAAACCCAAGCAGCTATGAGGGCATCAACAAAATTATATACTGTGCTGTCAAAAGGAAAACTGTCCTTAATGTTGGCCGCATTGCCACGTTGAATGGCAATGCTGATACTTTGGCCTAAAAATAGATCTGCTCTCTGGTCACGTGACGAGTGGATTAATCGCTTAGCGATAGATGTCCTGAAAAACTGCATAAGCACTCGGATTTTATGGCCAAAGTGATCAACCCCAAACGGCTCATGCATAATAATATAGCAACCCACAAGGTTGTTTTTGTGCCGTTTTGACGGTTTTAGCTCTTGCAGCTCAATACAGCTCGCCGCGCTTGGACATGACATGCTTTCATTCATTTTATTCCATACTCAAATGAGACAACCCTTCACTTCTCCACTACCAATTTTAGCTATTAAAATAAGATTTGAACCTGCATTTTGCTCAAACAATTTCTCAGTACAGTGTATTTCGTATATAGCTTTATCCAAAAGCGCGGTGAGGTCTGAAAATTGGTATTTTATTGCTTTTGTCTACTTGGAGCGTAGCCGCAGCAAGTATTTCAGTTACTCCTGGGATTTTATTTTAGAAACAGCACAATTCCGAATATATCTAACTTTGTTCCTGTAATGCAGTATATATTTGAATTGTATGTAGTTTAAATAATGTTATGGTGATACTTGGTTAGTATTTCATAATTTTTCTTTTATAACTTTTGCTATATATGGTTGTGTTTTAGAGTATGTATGTATAAGAAAAGTGCACTCCGAATGTTCAGTTTATAGTGTCTCCCAACCCTGAAATATGACCATGCCTTTCTACAACATGCTATAGATTATTGTGATAGTCTATTTTGAAAATAATATGACATAAAATTACGCCTGCAGTCCTCAGGGAGTAAGGCAGAGGTGTACCCTTTGAAGGCACGGTTGGCGCAGTGGTTGAGCGATCGACTGCTGCGTTGCGTGTCGCGGGTTCGATCCGCCCACGGAAAAAATATTTGTATGGCCTACAGATAGGTATTCCGGGTCTGGCTGTTTGTGTATGTGAGTTTAAATGTTTGTAAACGCACCCACGATACAGCAGAAATTCATAGTGTAAGGCAATTTTGTTTCTAAATAGAACTCCATTTGGCCCAAACCCATTGCACAAACCAGAAACCAGACCCTGTGACTGCTACTGGGAAATTCCTGATGGGAAAGCCAATAACACTTTGCCCAACCTGGAAATCGGACCTAGGACCTGATAGGTTGGGGGCTGTTCCGCACTCAGCCTCTTTATTGGGCCATTGTACGTATACAAATCTTCTTGTTACTCCAGCCATCCCAGGTTCTCTCAGAAAGCTAGCAGCCTCTTTTCTGGCTGCTGCTGTCTTTCGGGAGCGATGCCGGCGATTGAAGAGTCCGTGCCCGTTGATCTGTCACGCTTCTGCCCTCCATGAGCACGTGCCGTGGTGTTTATTCCGCTTCCATGCATCCTCTACACAGAGGGCTATCAGTTACACCTATGGTAAAGCTCATGCTCAGCACTTGCGTTCATAAGACCAACGATACTAAAATATAGAGTGAAAATGTTGAATTTATTCAGATTTTTGAAAACTATTGTTCCTATTTTCACATTCCTATATTTTTATAGTTATTTTTAAATATTGATGTTATACCTGTTCCTTGGTATACTTTTTTATTTTATTACTTTATCCTGTATCCTACACACAAGTACCTATTTTAAATTTTAAAGCGAGGCTAGGAAGTGGTGAAGGGCGGGTATTTTGGGGGACTGTCTCTTGTAATTTTGACGTTCAAAAAGTGCTGATTATCAGCCTAATTTGAATAAATGACTTTTGATTTTAATTTTTGATTTTGATTTTAAAAGAATATTCTTCTTCTTCCTACGGTCTTGACAGAGCGGTCGTGGTCGTCTTGAAGTGTTGTTACTATTTGCGGCAGATGTAATATTTACGCTTCACAATGTCCCGCCAACTCGCCCGATCAGAAATCATCATAAAAGAATAATATCATCAAGGATAATATTTAATTTTTGTAAAATTTGTAACTAGGTCTATAAGTTTGATACCTAAATTACCACAACATTTTGTTAGGTATTAAGTTTGCATGCTGAAATAAGTCAGCGAAATATGTGAAAACCTTGAAATTGATAAGACCATAATGTACAATATTTCACGCAAATAAAGAATCTTGAATACATTGCTTCTGTGTGGTGTCGGACTTAAAGAATAGCACCATCCCATGTCTTCCCGTGGGTGTCGTAAGAGGCGACTAAGGGACTTGCCAGAGAATGGGCAGCAGCGTTCTCTGTGCTTTTTAACCGACTTCTAAAAAAGGAGGAGGTTCTCAATTCGGATGTTTGTATTTTTTTTTTTTTATGTTTGTTCGCGCATAACTCCGTCGCTTGCCAACCGATTTGAAAAATTATTTTTTTGTTTGAAAGCGTATACTTCCCAAATGGTCCCATGAAAATTTTATCAAAATCAGACAAGCCGTTTCTGAAAAAATCAACAAAAGTTAAATATTTCTAACTTTTCGTTTACTCTGCATTGCGCATAACTCAGTCATTTACGAACCGATTTCGAAAATTATTTTTTTATTCCAAAGCCTATGCTTTCCATTTGGTTCCATAGTCATCAAGTCGGGATCTGATGATTGAATTTTGGCGAAATCGAGGGAACTCTTCAAGTTTTATAGGAAAACGTACAGCGATTTTGGTATTTTCTACAACAAGTGAAGCATTTGCGTTCAATAAGAACCATTTTACCATCAGATCTGATGATGAAGCCAAGAGACAGGCACTAGAACTCCAAAATAAGACAGTGTATCTTAGCTGTGTTTGGACTTGTTGGAATTGTAACGGTATGCACTTTCCAGGTGTACCACAGACTAACTTCTTGACTTTCCTTATTCAACCTACGTAACATGTAGGTAATCTGCTTTGACAGTCTGTTTTCAAAATGCGTTGATCATTTCTTTCCCTAATTTCTTTTAATCGTTTTCCTTTTTCTCAGTTTCAGTTCGACGCCGTTTTCTCACACGAAAAGTATCTTTACTAGGCCTACCCATATTTTATTATTAGTTTAAAAATATGTCACTAAAAATTAATATATAAAATTTTTTTTACAAAAAAAAAAACCGACTTCAGAAAACACTTAATGCACTAAAAAGTTAAAAATAATACTATAACATACCTATATTAATAAACCTCACCTAACCGACGATTAACCTATGATAAAATTTAATAATTCTTTGGAGTCGGTGCCAAGCAATATACGATACCTGAATGACTATATAGACATACTAAGGCCAGAAAAACAAAACATCTTACAGTTTCTAAATATTAATTCATTAATTAATTCAAATTATATTGCTTGGCACCGACTCCAAAGAATTATTAAATTTTATCATAGGTTAATCGTCGGTTAGGTGAGGTTTATTCATTTAGGTATGTTATAGTATTATTTTTAACTTTTTAGTGCATTAAGTGTTTTCTGAAGTCGGTATCTTTTTTTGTAAAAAAAAATTTTTGTAACAACCGTACTGCGATCGCCAACCCGCCTGCCAAGCGTGGCGATTATGGCAAAACCCCCCTTCTTGGGGGAGGCCTATGTCCAGCAGTGGACGTCTTTCAGGCTGAAATGATGATGAATGATGAATACATTGCCAAGATCCATTTTGGAACTATTTAAAAATAAAACATTTACTAGAAAGATTTTACAAGGCGCCATTCGTGTCTGTGTGACCACCTAGTTCGTCGAAAGTGCCACAATTTAGAGAATTTACGACTGAAGTAATTAAGAGATTTTAACAACTTTGTGAATTAATTATAATTGTTCACTATACTTAGTTCAGCTACCCGAACGTTTATAAGTAACACTGTGTACCTAAAATGCATTTTCGTAAATTAAGCTGGGAAATAGCAAGTTCTGAGCTGCGAAAGACAAAGTTGCTCGATGTAGTTCCTGAAGAACTTCTTAGGTTTCTGTTTCTTGTAACTTGACGATCAGTTTCGGAGTTTCAAAGTGTTGGACTTAAGGCCTCGTTCACAAGGCGATGATGGATGACCTGGATGGGTGACCAATTCACTTTTTGTTTTAAGTGTACTCGACCAACGTCGAGGTCAAGCGTAAACTTTTTCTAGCAGATGTCATTTGTTTCGCGAATCGACGTAGCGAGAATCGACTTAGCGGGAGTCATTCTTTAATGAATTCTAAGGTCGAGAATGAAGAACACCGTTTGAGTAAATTTAAAATTGTCGTTTTATACAGTAGAAGTCTCATCATCTGCCTAGCCTTTTCCTAAACTATCTTGGGGTCGGCTGCCAGTCTAACCGGATGCAGCTAAGTACCAGTACTTTACATGAAGCGACTGCCTATTTGACCTCCACAACCCAGTAACTGGGTAATACGATACCCCTTGGTAAGACTGGATGTCAGACTTTTGGCTTCTGACTACCTACTCGTAACGACTGTCAAAGATCTACTAATGACAGCCGGGACCATCGGCTTAACGTGCTTTCCAAGACACGGAGGAAACTCAGTATGTAATTATGGGTCACCCATCCACGGACCAATCTCGGCAAGCACGGCTTAAACTTAAAGATCGACCCGTACGGCTGTTATTATTTAGCCACGAGCGCCTCATACAGTAGAAGTCTCATCATTCATCATCATTTCAGCCGAAAGACGTCCACTGCTGGACATAGGCCTCCCCCAAAGGGGGGTTTTGCCATAATCGCCACGCTTGGCAGGCGGCGGGTTGACGGTCGCAGTTCGGTTGTTGCAAAATGCTCAGAGAACGCTGCTGCCCATTCTCTGGAAAGTCCTTTAGTCGCCTCTTACGACACCCACGGGAAGATATGGGATGGTGCTATTCTTAAGGTCCGACACCATACAGACCCCTATTAGTAGAAGCTAGTAGAAGTCTCATGTATTAAAAAATATCTTTTAGTTAATGGTGGTCGTAAAAATGTCAAAGGAGGTCTCTTTCGCATTGATGTTGGTTGGGTATGGGGTTACCATATCTCAGGATTTATCCTGAGATTTCAGGATTTCTGGACTCTTCTCAGGATTGCGGCTGGATTTTGCAAATCTCATGAAATCTCAGGATTTTTTAAATTCAATGAAATACAGGTAACATTTTATAGATCTCTTTAGTAAAAAGTTAAACAAACTAAAAAAATCTTCCTTTGGTAATAATTGCACAATTAATCAGTTTTATCATACTTAATATGTGAAGATACATTTTTAAGTAAGGTTTTTTCTTTAATTATGGATTTATAAAATGCCCCACATGTTAAGCTCTTCAAATTATATTGAATTAAAAGTATTACTCTAACTGACTGAACACCGTTAGACGGTTTCTTTTATTCGAACTGTAAAAAATCTCAGGATTTTTCAAAGGAAATCAGGCCTTCTCTCTAGACTTTTGATTTTTTCATCTGGTAATCCTAGTTGGGTATTTCCTGTTATACATTTTTTGCAAACTATACAAGAAACTAAATTATTTTTAAAAGAAACCCTCCTAGTTCTCAACAAGGTAGGTAGGGTACAATTGCTAGTAATTTAACCCAGGTACGGTAGTAAACCTTCCGTGGACCCGTTTATTGCAGCACGTAACCAAACTACAGATAAAACTTGTCTACGAGTCACGATGTATTGCCCAGGACCACGTTTGTGTGTACGTACCTTATATTTTGGTCAAAATATAGGGCAGGGTTGCAAAATGGCAATCTTTGAAACGAGTTCGGTCTTCACGACGGTTTTTGACATAATTTTGAGATCTTCGACCTCAAAATTATCTGCTGACCCATACAGAATTTCAATACCTACGATTATTCAACCCAAATGTATGGGGCAACTGATATTTTTTTCTCTATTACGATGATTGTCACATGGAGATAAATGTTCAGTTTGATGGTCACACCCTTTTGTAACAACCGTACTGCGATCGCCAACCCGCCTGCCAAGCGTGGCGATTATGGCAAAACTCCCCCTTCTTGGGGGAGGCCTATGTCCAGCAGTGGACGTCATTCGGCTGAAATGATGATGATGAATGATGATGGTCACACCCTTAAGTATGTTTATACCCTTTTCGTTACACCCTGTAGACTGCGATGCTTTGTCAAATCTTTCAAAACCGTGCGAGGTTAGGGCGGTGCGTTAAATGATATTAAAATACATAGGTCACAGAAGAAACTACTTTTGACCGGTTAAAACTTTTTTAACAATGACTAACATTATTTGCAGGTTGTGAGGTTTTTTTGTGATCTTTTTAATAACGTCGCATTGTAGTAATTCTAGGTCATTACAACTGAGGCGTTCTCAAAACAAAATATTTTTAAGAGAGAAATGCCAATTTCAATTTTCCACTTTGACGGCACGGTTGGCGCAGTTGCGGAGCGGTTGACTGCTGCGCTGTGTGTCGCGGGTTCGATCTCCGCACGGAACAATTATTTGTATGCCCACAGATAGCTTGTCCGGGTCTGGCTGTTTGTGTATGAGAGTTTAAATGTTTGTAAACGCCACGATACAGGAGAAATCTCTAATGCAGAGCATGATTAAATAATAATAATAATAATTAACTAAAAAAGGGTTTTGACTGACACCGGTCAGAAGTGCTTTTGACTGTAACTTATACCGCAACAAAAGTGAGAGATTAGGAAATGACCTACAATCACCATAAACCAAGCAAAGGTAAGCAAAACGTTCTACAATCAGCATTGGGTAAGCAAAGGTTGAAGAAGAAATATATTTTATTATTATATTACAAGCTCCATTTAAATTCAAAACAGTGAGAGTGCCAACTCTTCAAATGTGTTGTCATAAAAACACGCTCGAAGCCATTGCACCAAACTACTACCGTGTCATGAAATAACTTTTTATAGTACCTCCCTACATCCGGTTTTATTTCAAAATGTTCTAGTATATAATTTTCTATTGGTCATTTGCTGAGTGAAAAATTGGGAAAAACAACCAGAATTCAAACTCAAACTCAAACCATTAATTTCACTCAGACCATAACAGGCACTTTTGAATGTCAAAAAACAACAAAAAAAAAAGCGAAGCTGCAGTCCCAGTCACAAGGCATACTATCTTGCAGAAGTACTGTAGTTACCCATTCCGAAGCGTAGATCTCTATGGAGAAGAGCGGGCAAGAATTACAATTATGTGAGAACTGAAATTCAAAGAACTCAGATTCGAAACAACGATGTAGCAGATGCAACTCGAGAAAGAAAATTCCTTTAAATCACGTAGAGAGTGCCATGTTCTCTAACCGTATACAAAAAATCAATCAAATCCAATGAATACTTTAATTGCCTCACTGAATAATGTTGGTGTCGAAACGAGCAGGGAAAACAGGGTTAAGTAAAGCAGCTTTTTTCGAAAAAAAAAACCGGCCAAGTGTGAGTCGGACTCGCGCACTAAGGGTTCCGTAAAGGCAATTAGACCTAATTTTATGATATGAGTTTCAACTTGATATCTCTAAGCGTTCATGAGGAAAAAGGTAATCTATACTAATATTATAATCTATACTAATATTATAAAGCTGATGAGTTTGTTTGTTTGTTTGTTTGAACGCGCTAATCTCAGGAACTACTTGATCCTATTTGAAAAATTCTTTCAGTGTTAGATATCCCATTTATTGAGGAAGTCTATAGGCAATATATCAGGCTATATCATCACGCTACGACAAAAAGGAGCGGAGCACCAATGAAAAATGTATCAAAATTGGGTTTTTATTTCCTTTTGAGAGCTTCCGCTGCATGCGCTGCGTAAACGGTTAAAGTTTCGCAGAAATCATGTATGACTGAATGGATCCCCTTTAAAAATTCTAAAAAATGTTTGCGACAGCATATGTCTATCTTTAAAGGTTAAATTACTAAAACCTTTTTTAGGCTAACCAAATTTGTTCTAAACTAATGCATTATTGTCGAAGGTTTTTTATAAACATGATATTAATCCTTATCCAAATAAATACTTTATCCATCACAAATATTTAATTTTTAACAAAATTGCCCTTTGCATCATTCGATTTAAATGAACAACTTTGGAGATATCGCAGTTTTAAAATAACATCGCAGCAAAACAATGATCAAGAACTGCGCGCACGTTTATGATGTGCAAGGCCGGCCAGTCATGAGATTTACGCCAAGAGTGTTTTTCGCACGGGCAACTATATGTTGCCCTATCTGGTTCTGGTGAAAATCAATATCTACTTCTGCCGAAAAGAAACAAAACTAAAAATATACAGTACGTAGACAGAATTACTTTAAAATAACATTAGTTTTGAGTTTTTTTGAGGATAACCAACAATCTACATTATATATAGCTTGCGCTGGGTTACCACCAATTACAGTTACTAAAATTACAATGACAATTATTACACATATTGAAATAAATGTCACAGTAAGATGATTTTATTCCGTTAGACACGGTCATCATGTGGGCAGAACATGGGTTTCGTGCAATGAAAACACGCACTACACACGGTACACTAATTTTATCGAACTAACAAATTACTTGAATTACAATCCAACCCAATTACACTAGGCACCATGAATCGGGTTACAGTTTCGGAACGTCTTGACTCCGCCGCAATCAGACACAGACTGTCCTACTTGCAGCGAGCTCGAAACATCACGACTCTGTAGTAAGCGCGCTTAGGTGTGGGTAGACTGGTATATAGGTCGCTTGACATTTGGCGCGCTTTCGATTCATAGTCCGTCTCCGACATATACAAAATGTCAACGTAAATTAAGTTGAAACTTATATAAACACTAGCTGCTGCCCGCGACTTCTTTCGCGGGGTTTTTTATGGATATGAAAAATAGATGTTGGCCGATTCTCAGACCTACCCGATATGCACACAAAATTTCATCAAAATCGGTCAAGCCGTTTCGAAGGAGTATGGCAACGAAAACTGTGACACGAGAATTTTATATATTAGATGATATAAATAAAAGGACGTTAACAACACTCATAAATTCCTCTCACAGTACTTCTGACATACCAATAAAATCTTCATACATCCATCCGCAAACAGATCGCTAGTTGGACTAGACTCCAAAAGATCATTAAGCGTGGCCAGAGTGCGTTAAGGACTTAGCACGTGCAACAGTATGACATGAAGGCACAGCAAACAGCCTGCGCTTTCTTCCCCGGCAGTAATAGTCAGGGACAAAGAAGCGCGCCAGTACTTAAAGCAGATGAGGAGCATCTATAGCGCCACGGAGCGTCTTACTATTGTGAGCTAATCTCGAGCTCGCCTTACCTCTAGCAAGTTGTATCCGAGGCAACCCAGTCAGAATTTTGTCGGATACAGCTAAGGATAATAGCCGTGCTTCTGCTTATATAGGTACCTAAGGAACGCTTTTTGAACCTTTTCTTATAAAAGTGCATAGGTACTTTTGTGTGGATTCCACACGCAAGAGCTGGTTTCCAGTTTGCTACGTACGAGCGCATTAAATAGTAATTTAACATGTATTGTAACATGTATCCAACCACAAACGTGCATAGCACCTTTAGATCTCAATTGGACTGGGCCCAACTCTGCAATTGCAATAGTGTCAGAATGGCTTATCATTGATTTCACAATTGTTGATTTTGACAAGTTTAGTAATCTAATAATTTAATGGCGTCATTATGACTTCACAATGGTCAACCACTAACACTTCATTGAAAGAAATGGCATAGAATTTGACAGACCATTATGAATTTAGCAGATTACGAACTTTTAGCAAAATGAGAATGGGATCGTGTTGGAATGACAATGTTTATAAAAATAGCAGACTTGAGGCCCTGGGCTCTTAGGATGATAAACACAAATGCCAACAAATTCACGAGTGGCAACAAAATTCTAAAGTTTAACTAAAGTTAACATGTTACACTAAACATGTGTCACGCGAAACATTTTAATCCTGTCAGTAAAAACACGCTGAAACTCGCTGAAAGTACAAACACCTAAACATTGTTGTTTATCACCTGTCAAAAGGGAACTAACGAACAGTCTGCAGCGAAAATATAAAGTTTTCTTGTTTTGTTACAAAATAGAAATGTTTTCGTTACATTTTAGGTGATTGGTTGGAGTTTTTTTTTATTGCAGCTGAGCTGCACCACTTTTGGAAGGACAGCAAGAGAAATCTTTGCTTTGGTAAAGCAGTATATTGAATGTAATTGTAGTATCGTATTTTAGGGTTCAGTACCCAAAGGGTCAAACAGGACCCTATTTCTGAGACTTCGCTGTCCGTCCGTCCGTCACCAGGCTGTATCTCATGATCCGTGATAGTTAGCCAGTTGAAATTTCTACAGATTATGTATTTCTGTTGCCGCTACAACAACAAATACTAAAAACAGAATAAAATAAATATTTAAGGGCTCCCATACAAAAAAGTGATTTTAGTTTTTAATAGTGGTACGGAACCCTTAGTGCGCGTGTCCGACTCGCACTTGGCCTGTTTTTTTTATATCAGCCCACTCTGTCCCACTGCTGAGCAAAGGCCTCCCCCATGGCGTTTTAATTTTCCTTAACATTTGCCTTCTCCAACCAATCTGTTAAGAATGAGTCCACATCGTCACGTCAGCGTTTCTCGGCCTGCCTTGGATAACGTATGCTTTCATAAATTATTTTACTACAATTATTATGCCTTATTGAATGAGTTCGTTGGTTTAGTGGTCGCTAGTCGCACTGCTGAACATGCACTCATAGGTACGATTCGCAGAGCGAGCATAATGTTATTGGGTTCTTCCATCGCGAATTTCTCCGTAGCAGTCAAAGAGGCTGGATTTTTGCCTGGTTTAAATAGACAATATACTCGTCGAGAACAGCGGTGGCCCAGTGGTGGCAGCCCCGACTTACGAGCAGTAAGCCGTGGGTTCGAACTCAGGCAGGCGCATTACTTTGTGTAATGGCGCGGTGATGAAATAACATCACCGCTGCCCTCAAAAACGGTGAAGGAAAACATCGTGAGGAAACCGGCATGTTCTAGAACTAAAAATTCAAAGACAAGTGACATCTGCCAACCCGCACTGTGCCCGCGTTGTGGATTACAGCCCACTCCCTCTCACCGAGAGGAGGCTTGTGTCCGAGCAGTGGGAACATTATAGGATGATGATGTTACTCGTCCCCTATTACATGGGAGTTAAACCTAGCTGGTGCAAGGTGGGTTAGCTATTACGTACGCCTCTGCCTTACCCTTCAGGGATTACCGTCGTGATTTAGGTAAAAAGAAAAAAAAAGAGTCACCGAAATTAAGAAGCTCGAATCACATGCCCGCTTATAGAAACATCAAAAGTCATGTTTTATTCAACTTTTCGCATATCAAAGTAAAGAAACCGCTGCTTTATAAATATTATTTTCTAAGCCGTTTGTTACAAAAGAATTATAATAAAGATGTCCGGAGGCACATGAAAGCGTCTACTATTTGTTGGTTGTTTTGGGAAACTCGGAATAAGCTTTATTTTTGTGGAAACTTTTTATGGCACGTTTCGTTTGATTCTTTAGCTCTTTTGTAAGATAGGCTATAAAAACTTTAGAGCCTATAAGTACTGGGTTTATCTGTAAAGGAAAGGAAACAGGTCTTTTACGCCATAGATATTGCCCAAACTCTTAGAAAATTTTCTTTTATGTTTTATCGTTCCGGGACTGAGCAAAGGTAGTACTTAAGTATGGGAGGACAGCGTAGGCCCGACGATAAGTCGTTGGTTACTCCAAAAGGTAGAACAAGAAAAAGAAAAAAAATACCAATGCAAAAAATAATTTTCACAATGAGGTACTTTTTATCAATGACTTAATAACTACCAAGAAATACGAAGCTGGCTGTGAAGCTAGATTTCCAGTCTCATCTATAGAAGAAATATGATGTGTTTTAACAGATTCCTTAAATGCGTAACTTTATCACCTTCAAAAATCCTTAAGTCGGGTGGTAATGCACTGTAGCATAAACATACACCATTAAAATATAACTCGACCACTACAGACTTTACTTAAGTCAGGAAAAACATACTTAACCACTACCTTCGTGTAAGTTTAATGAAACTAGGAGACAATAGCTAAAGACTAAAGCAAAGTGGAAAAACTTACAAAGTCGACACTGGCTACAATCGGGCCAGAAGTGGAGAAAAACTCTTTAGAAAAGTATAGATAAAAACTGGTTACCAAAGAGGTTACTAGTTCCAATATCGTTTCTAGTTAATAGGAAAAGATTCTGTAATAGTTTCTTGGTTATTTTGCAAGTTATATACACGCTAAGGGACTTGCCAGAGAGTGGGCAGCAGCGTTCTCTGTGCTTTTGTAACAACCGTACTGCGATCGCCAACCCGCCTGCCAAGCGTGGCGATTATGGCAAAACCCCCCAAAATGTCAATGTGTCGCCACTTGGGAGAGGCCTATGTCCAGCAGTGGATGTCTTTTGGGCTGAAATGATGATGAATGATGAATGAATATCGTTGTAGACATTAGAAACGCCTTGAAAGCGGTGGCCGCAGTAGACAGGCTAGCGTGAATGAAATATGTTGGTGGTAGCTGGTAGGTGTACGTGTGTATGTCATTATGTTTAAATACCAATGATTCCATTTGAGATAATTAACTACCCGTGTTTTTGGTTGTGTATCGTCCCGTAAGCGTACCTTCTAACATAAGGAAGTAATGTTCTGCTTATTTAAAAGTTAAGAGTTGAAGACAATCAGAATTGCCAGTAAAACTAAAACAGTACATAAAATTTTACGTTTTTTACGTTTTTTTTTAATGATTTTTTTTCACAGAATTAGGATAACTGTATTAAAAATCATTTGGGGTGTCTGAGGTTTTGCGCATTTAACGTTACACGTTGTATGTGTAATTAACAAGACAAAAAGAGAAAGAAAAACAGGGGGTGAAACTTTAGATTATTGCAATAAATAACATTTCAAACAGAATTGCACCTTCGCCTAAGTAAACCGGTCAAAGTGTAAAACTTTTATGTTAGTGAGTAATAAATGCATAAACCACCGGGTATATTTCAGACAGCTCCATTATACTTAGAACTTATATTTTTACAACATTTTCCTTTTCTAGGTGAAAATATAATCTTACTTTGCATATTGCAATTTTCAACCTTAGTAAAAAATTCGCTTTGTGAATTTTCAAAGCCACTTTGGTTCCGCATCAACGAGCTACTTTTACGAGCAAAACCGTAGTACATAGTCTTGTTTAAAGCTTTTTACATGCATTCTTACACATTAAAAACAACCTGAACTCCACAACTAAGTTAGCACTTGGTAATACGAAACCCTTGGTAAGGGTGGTTGTCAGACTTTTCGGCCTCTGATTTTTTTTTACTATTGTCAAAGATCTAGAATTGACAGCTGGGACCAACAACGTCTGGTGGCTGAGGCGACGAGGGGTAGTAGTCCCACCCATCCTTGGACCAATTTTGTTTAACACTTCAAGCAAAAAGTACAAATTCGGACTTAATTCCATAGGATTTTTCTACCAGTCAACCTTTTGGGTGATGTAGAGACAAACTGTGGAACAGATATCCGTTACACCGTGTATAACGACATGGTTTTCATCACATAGAATGAACGTTAAAATTCAAAAGAGAATAACTTTCATGATAATCTAATAACATCTACATAAGAAATATGTAGACTTCAAAGCAAGTATAAAATCTAATTTGGTGCATATAACCCAGCTGCATAACTTTGTAACATGATGAGCTGAATATTTAAAGTTTTCAGCAAACTTTTTGCACATAAATTATTCTGTAGTTACCTAGATGAAAATTTTGTTATCAAGTACCTACCCATGTTGTTTATGCCTTAATTTTTTAGCTTGCTTTTTTTACTTTATATTTCGACGGGAAAGTAGAAAACCGGTTCGATTTGCGACCTAGCTGACCACGTAAACCTCAGGCCACGTGTTCCCGTTTTCTAAAATGAACATGCTAGCAAAATTCATACGCATGGGCGTCGTCGGTAGGATTATTTTCAGGGGCGCATCTTCAGGTCAACAGAATGCGTTAACGAACAGTTTATTGAACTTTGCCGTGTTTTTGTTCGATGTATACAACATATAATGTAAATTTATGATAGCTCTAGTTCTATTCAAATTGATTATTCTTATAGATATATATGTGTCTCAGCCTCTTGTCTTGATCAGCGGTGGCCCAGTGGTGGCAGCCCCGACTTACTAGCAGTAAGCCGTGGGTTCGAACTAAGGCAGGCGCATTACTTTGTGGAATTTATTTCATCACCGCTGCTCTCAAAACGTGAAGGAAAACTTCGTGAGGAAACCGGCATGTTCTAGAACTAAAAATTCAAAGACCTGGACATCTGCCAACCCGCACTGGGTCCACGTGGTGGATTATAGGCCACTCCCTCTTATAGAGAGGAGGGCTGTGACCCAGCAGTGGGAACATTATTGGCTGATTATGATGATATGTGTCTCACGAAGGTCAACTCGTACTTATATAAGCACTGCACAGGATCAGCATCACCTCGTCTTGTAAAAACTGTGTGTTGAGATTTAGGGTGAAACATAATCTATACTAATATTGTAAAAAAGGTACAATTTGTTTGTATATTTGTATATAGGTATCTCTGGAACTACTGATCTGATTCCGAAAGTCTTTCACTAATATAGCTCTACATTATCCCCGACTGTCATAGGCAACGTTTAAACGATCCCGTGTGTTATTTACGTATCTACAATGAGATCGAAGCCAAGAGAAAAAGCTAGGTCAATATAAACAGGGGTCTCGTCACACATATTGTCGTCACCCGCAAATTAATGACAACTAGACCATCATTTTCATACCGGGTCGAGTAGTAAATATCTTTGATGTCGGTTACCACGCGGAATCTACTGCCAACTATCTACCTCTGATTTCAGGTAGAGGTCCCCTTTGAAGCGCTCTGCTAATTGGCTTAGGCCTATTTTGAATATACTTTGACCAATTAATGTTGATTTTGCTCTCAAGGCTTTGTTGGTAGAAGTTTAATTGCCCTCAGATCTTACAATTGTAGATTTCAAACAAAGTTATTTTTGGTAATCTTTGCATGGACTTAAAATGCTTTGCTGGAATTTGTTAATTAGAAATAGAAGCACAGCATTATTTTATACTTAGTTATCGTAAACAATCCGGTTAGAATTAGCTTACACACCAAATTCAAATGCAACTTTTTTCAAAACTTTTGACCACACATAATATTTTTGTCACACATGTATGACATTTTGACGGCACTGTTGGCGCAGTGGCTGAGCGCTCGACAGCTGCGCTGCGTGTCGCGGGTCCGATCCCCGCACGGAACAAATATTTGTATGGCCTACAGAAAGTTGTTCCGGATCTGGCTGTTTGTGTATTTCAGTTTAAATGTTTGTAAAAGCACTAACGATACAGGAGAAATCCCTCGTGTGGGGCAAAGTTTAAAAAAAAAATGTTGCTGGTGGTATGTTTACCTAACATCTCCCAATAAAAGAAACTTTATTAGAAAAGAGCTCGGCTGTACACAAGAAAATCAATGCACTAGCAATTAACATCGCAGCAAACCATACATACATTTCCACGAAGCGTATTCAGTAATGTGGCTTACATTCAATCCGATTTCAAAGCCAGTTGCAGAGCTCAGACGAGACGAGGAAACAGGACTTCGTTCAATCTGACTAGAGGCTCAATCTGTGTAAGTTGCAATTCCTCTACCGTTAGTACAAATTGGGGCGTTAGCTGACATGCTACTTTTAGAGCGGTTTTTTAATTTAGCTTGTGCGGTGTGTAGGTGGACGCGTGGAGAGGCGAAGCTCGCGCTTGTACTAGGTTATGTGCGCGTCAACATTCGTACACATTGGTATACTCGTCGGCTGCTCATCTGTAACCGCTCTTACCATGATATGAGTAATAGCATGCTCAAAGTGCCAAGCTACTTTCTTATTTTTTGGAAGCTCGAATGCATCGAATTTAATAAAAGATGCATTATTGTTACCTACCAAGCTCAACAATGCTATACTGTATTAATTGAAAAGTGACATTTTGAGAACGTGCCGAAGTCACTAAAACAGGATGCTTGACTAAGAAGCAAACCGCCGCTTACCGTTGCCAAAAGTAGCTTATCTGCACAGAGCCTTAGTGAACAGAAATATTACTTGCTACACATCTGTTAAGAACGCACATGAGCACTGAACTCGCCATACACAAATTTTATCGGGGAATAGCGGGGACTCATCGTTTCGATGTTTACATGTTTACTTACATAATCGATTGGTGTGCATGTGCGAATGAGCTTAAGATCCAAATGTAGGAAGATAAGTATTAACAGCAGTATGGAAGGCACGTATCCATCCAGTTATGTATCTTAGGTAAGTTATGAGATCTGAACATTCAGACGAATTTAAGGTAGGAACGGCTGTGTAGAAGTTTCGAGTTATAGGCAATTGAAAGTTCTGTTGGCACAACGTTTGTAGCGTTGATATTTCAGTTATTTTTCAACAGTTTGTTTGGAATTCTATTTATTTTATTTTATTTATGTTATATTACTTAAATCATGAGCTTATCTAAACTAATATTATAAAGAGGAAAGATTTGATTGTTTGTTTGTTTGTTTGTTTGTTTGTTTGCATTGAATAGGCTCCGAAACTACTGAACCGATTTGAAAAATTCTTTCACTGTTGGGAAGCTACACTATCCGTGGGTGACATAGGCTATATTATATTTTCAAAAAAATTAGGGATCCTTACTAAAACTGCAATTATGTAACCCAAGGTGTATAAAAATTACCTAAAATATTCTTTACATCGCGTGCGCTGCGAAAACTATTGATGATAGAATAAAATAATGTATTACGACTTTGCAGAACACATCATTATTTACAAAAAATGTCGCGACAGCATATGTCTAACTATTATATTTATGCCACAATAAGTGTTCTTTTATTTAAAAAAAAAAATATTTTAATGCCGCCGTTAGAAAAGACTCTGTATTTTTATCTTGGTATTAATCCTTATCAAAATAAATTACTTCATATTCAAGACTGCTTCAATACCTTTATATAACTTTTTGAATTATTCAATTCGGACATTCCATTCGAAAGATATCAGGAGTTTAAAAATGTAAGTATTAGAAAAAAGTTGCGTGGTCGCCGCTCACCCCGCTCAGCTGGCTAGGCATCACCTTATACGATGTAGGCGTCACTGGGGTACGGGCCGTACGGGAGGGGAATATTCAAACTTTGTTTATAATTTTTTTTTAGTTCATCATCATTCATCATTTCAGCCAAAATACGTCCATTGCAGGACATAGACCTCCCCCAAGTGTCGCCATTGACATAAGGGGGGGGGGTTTTGACATAATCGCCACGCTTGGCAGGCGGGTTGGCGATCGCAGTACAGTTGTTACAAAAGCCCACAGAACGCTGCTGCCCAAATCAAATCAAATCAAATCACTTTTATTTGTTAACACAGGTAAAGAAATACAGATGTTGAGTTTGTGAACAGAGCGCTATGTTATGCCAGGGGGCGTACAAATATGATGAGCATGTAGCTCAAATATTAAGAATTTAAATTAAAAAAGATGTTAGAAAATCATGCGTAATTAAAATTTCAAAATAAACTATAACAATTCCATAATATTATTTAAAAAAAATTGAGTGATGTCAGATTTAAAGGACGAATTATTTAGTTATCAATGTCAAGAACTTAAATTAAAAAAAAAAAACTAAATCAGAATATCTAATTGCAAATGTCAAAAAAAAAATGTCAAAAAAATAATTAAATGTCAATATTAATAATCCATTTCAACTCCACATAATTAATGCATCATTTAAGATTATTTTTGTCCAATTACAGAAACAGCATTATATTGAGCCATCGTTCAAAAATTCCTCCAGTGTGTAATAACATTTGTCACTAAGCAAGTTATTAAGTGCCTTTTTGAATTTTATTAATGGCATATTTTTAATGGCATCCGGTATTTTCTAAACTAATATTATAAAGAGGAAAGATTTGATTGTTTGTTTGTTTGTTTGTTTGTTTGTTTGTTTGCATTGAATAGGCTCCGAAACTACTGAACCGTTTTGAAAAGTGTCGCCATTGACATAAGGGGGGGGGTTTTGACATAATCGCCACGCTTGGCAGGCGGGTTGGCGATCGCAGTACAGTTGTTACAAAAGCCCACAGAACGCTGCTGCCCATTCTCTGGCAAGTCCCTTAGTCGCCTCTTACGACACCCACGGGAAGATATGGGATGGTGCTATTCTTTACGTCCGACACCATACAGAACCAGACACCATACAAAATTTCAAACCACAGAGATTTTTTTTTAGTTACCTGACGCAAATAGAAGGGTTTTTAGGGTTCCGTAGCCAAATGGCAAAAAACGGAACCCTTATAGATTCGTCATGTCTGTCTGTCTGTCTGTCCGTCCGTATGTCACAGCCACTTTTTTCCGAAACTATAAGAACTATATTGTTGAAACTTGGTAAGTAGATGTATTCTCTGAACCGCATTCAGATTTTTACACAAAAATAGAAAAAAAACATAAATTTTGGGGTTCCCCATACATAGAACTGAAAACCAATTTTTTTTTTTAATCATACCCCTACGTGTGGGTTATCTATGGATAGGTCTTCATTTTTTTCTAAACTCATATACAATATCATTTTTTTTCTAAACTGAATAGTTTGCGCTAGAGCCACTTCCAAAGTGGTAAAATGTGTCCCCCTCTAATTTCTAAAGTAAGAGGAGGAAAATTCTGAAAATATTTAGGATTGTAGAACGTAAAAAAAACTATCAACGAAAATTGGTTTCAATAAGATATGATGTTTAGTTTTTGAGATATGGGACTTTTTCATCAAACTGCAGCAGTAACTTTGTTTTTCATTAACATACTATGAAAAACCATTTTAGTTTTGCGGTTGAGTAGAAGTTTACCAACTAATACTATTAACTAATGAATGACAGTTCAAAATATTGTTTGGGGCTATGGAACCCTGTGTGCGAGTAAGACTCGCACTTGGCCGGTTTTTTATGTTTGTGTATTGTTAAATACCCGTGCGAAGCCGGGGCGGGCTGCTAGTTTAATTTATATTTAATCAAACAAGTGACACAGACTCATACTTACGATGATAAAAATAGTTATTAACAACTAAACCTAATATATTTCTCTACAGTATAGTGTTAGGATTGGCACCAGCGATGCGTAATATTTTTGCATAGTGACGTAGAAGCAAACGAAACGACCTTTAGCAAACATCCCTGATGCTCTACAGAATTTGACTGGAATTTTACTGGTAGATAACTGATGTTATAAGGAGAAACTTAGTTTACTTATGTAAGCTTTTGCTATTTATTTCGTCTGAAAATATAATTAGAATAATTTAATTTAATTGTTTTATAAAAAAATGTATTACCACCTATGTATTTGTCGAATAATAGTTTGTGTTTTGACTTCCAACCGTCGTCGCTTACTTTTTAATGCGGTCGGCCATATTGAAGCGTCATTAGTCGTTTGTGACACCGATCGGTGAAAAAGTAAATAGATATAGAATTTAAGAAAGTATTCATTAAATCAACAGTGTGATTCGAGTACAATTAAATATTTGAATTGGTATTAAGTATTTACTGTTTTATTGATACACTTCTAAGTATATAATAGTTCAGAAGTGGTATATAACATGAATATTACTTAATATTCTAACCACGTCCACCTAAGCCGTTTATAAGGACAGGTAAAGTAAAGGGCATAAACTCGGTAAGTTGTATTTCTTAAATATGTCTTTAATACAGTAATTATAGTGTATGCTTACGCTTAACCGCGTTATTAAATACATAAAGAGTGAGGTAGTTCGTTGTAAAGGTTTTGTGAGTCGCCGAGATTACGTAAAACTAAAAATAATAAATAGGACGTCGTTGTTTTCAAGTAATCTCTGCCTACCCCATGGAAAGAAGGCGTGATTTCCTGTATGTAAATGCGTACTTCACCTAATAAATCGTCCCACTTGCCTAAGAGAGCCTATTTTATAAGATATATATTTAGCATATGTATAGTTTGATTGTAAGCTGTAAAATAAATTGTTCTATCTTGCTGTCTTCGCGCAGTCGAATTCAGTAAGTTCAGTAATATGTAATTTTTGATGATTACAATGGCTGAATTTTTATATTTTTATTGTTGCTTTTCTGTGTTTAGGATTTTCAAAAGCTATGTATGTTTTTATTAAAAAGTGATTAAAATGTCGATAAAAATATGATTTCAGATCTAAATAATATGTCGAGATTTCGTGAAGAAGTGAGAATGCGTGAAGTTTCTGATCGAGAGGCTTCTCAAACGCGTGATGGAGCTACGCCGTCATGCAGCCGCAGTCGTGCGGGGCGTTTGCGCAGGCGTAACAGGAGAAGCTGTTCTAGTACGCGGCGCCCGCGTACTGTGCGGACCAGCTCAACCCCCTCGAGCCGCGCAGGTTCTAGAGACCGTACACCACGGAGACGTGCGGGTTCTTATAAGAGCCTTGAGCGTCGTAAGCGGCGGCGTCGGTCTGTGTCGCGGCTTGTGAAAAAAAGAACGCGGTCTTCGCGGTCGCGCTCGCGTTCCCGATCTGCACACTCGCGGAGGGTGAGACGGCGACGACGGCAGCGCAGCAGTAGCGAGGTGAGACGGCGATCCCGTCACCACAGGACGAGTCAAAGACGTCGGGAAACCGTAAGTCAGTCGTCATGTATTAGCAGCATGGATAGTAATTTGAATGTAAACACCGATGTAACTAATATGAGTAAGACCCCTAAAAAGAAAACTGTAGATGATCATAGTTTTAGTATTCATGATGTCATGGAGTTAATCAAATCACTGCCTTCGTCAGCGTCCCAGGCTCAAAACCACTTTAGTATGTCAACAAATGCAGTACCAGAATTTGATCCTGCTAATAAGGAACAAACTATTGATTTATGGCTGACGAAAGTGGAAGAATGTGCAGCTTTGTATAAATGGTCTGAAACACAACAACTTCATTATGCGTTGCCTAAATTGACTGGAGTTGCAAAGGTGTGGTACCAAGGTTTAACTTCCTTAAGTTATAGTTGGTTGGAGTGGAAGGATAAATTGACTAAGACATTTCCCACGGTTCAGAATTATGCACAACTTTTACATGAAATGTTGGATCGGAAGGTTAGACATAATGAAACGTTAGAAACTTATTTTTATCACAAAATTAACTTGCTCAACCGATGCGATATAACTGGTAAACGGGCTGTGGATTGTCTCATATATGGATTGGAAGACAAAGGTATGCGACTCGGAGCTCAGGCTGCGAACTACTCTCAACCTGAGGAATTACTATCTTATTTTAAATCTATTAAGTTAGAGGATGTAAGGGACAGAGCATTTCGTCAGTCGTTTACAAAAAGGCGCTCTGATAGCAATAATGACAATACTAAACTGAGTAGCAATATTAAATGTTTTAACTGTAATGAGGTCGGTCACCCCTCTTTTAAGTGTAACAAACCTTTATTGACGTGTAGCATTTGTAAGAAACTTGGTCATCAGAGCACTAATTGTAGACGGCTTCCCAGAAATGGTAATATGGAAATGGAGTCGTCGGAAATGTCAGTAGGATTGGATGTGGAGAGTACTGGGACAATGAGCGACAATTGAATTTACAAAAAAAAAAATGAATTCTTATCATGGATGTTTCCCCTTATTTTTGAAAGGTCAATTTGAAAATGGATTTGAATTGGAACTATGATTAAACTTTATTTTAAACTTTATTAAGGAAGGAATAATGACTTTGATTTTGATTAGACTTGAAAATTGATATGGAAAAATCTACACACAATGGAGTCGTTTGACAATTATGAGTGTGTTAGATTTGAAAATTGAAATGGAAAAATCTACACACAATGGAGTCGTTTGACAATTATGAGTGTGTTAGATTTGAAAATTGAAATGGAAAAATCTACACACAATGGAGTCGTTTGACAATTATGAGTGTGTAAGATTTTATGGAATAATATTATATTGCGCAAGGAGGCCGTAGGCCAAGGATTTGAGCGCTTTCTTAGTTATTATTAATTTGATATGGGCATAGATTAAAAATATATGTATTTAAAATTAAGATCAATTTTTAAAATTGTATTAGTTGTTTTTTTTTTGTTCTATAAATTGATGGAACAATTACTGTATAAGATGGCCGAACAAATAGTATTTATATAAAAATAATTAGTAAAATTAATAAATTTGTGTAAAATGTTTCCCTATTCATGATAAGTAGTAAAATATGTTTTTTGTTATTAATATTATTATTTGCCTTTTCTTTAAATTATATAGTTTTGGTACATCCTTATGCACTTACTGGAAATTTTACTGATTACCTGCATAGAATCTGCAATATCTGATGGTCACTCAAGTAAAGTTTTAGGCATTAAATTCGCTAGTTATAAATTATTTTGAATACACATTTTATTTTATAATATTGTTTCATATTTTTAGAATTATATAATTATATTAGCATAACATACATAAGTTAGTCATCAAAACGTAACGAGAGGACTCTGTTATTTCAGAATGGCCGACTGTAAGCTTTTGCTATTTATTTCGTCTGAAAATATAATTAGAATAATTTAATTTAATTGTTTTATAAAAAAATGTATTACCACCTATGTATTTGTCGAATAATAGTTTGTGTTTTGACTTCCAACCGTCGTCGCTTACTTTTTAATGCGGTCGGCCATATTGAAGCGTCATTAGTCGTTTGTGACACCGATCGGTGAAAAAGTAAATAGATATAGAATTTAAGAAAGTATTCATTAAATCAACAGTGTGATTCGAGTACAATTAAATATTTGAATTGGTATTAAGTATTTACTGTTTTATTGATACACTTCTAAGTATATAATACTTATATTAAAAAAAAAATAGTATTCTATGAATTTGAAAATAATATCTAAATAAACAAATAAAAATGAATAATATAAAAGACAAATGAATGAGACAGAATGTGTACCAAATATAATTTAAATCTATTTAATTCTTATAAAAATGTAATAATTAATCGAATCTCTTTAAATGTAATTATGATTTAATATGAATTGAAAACGTTACTTGCGTTAGAAAAATGTTGTAGAATAATGTACATTGTTATTTTCGAAAATAAAGGCTTTTATTTATTTAGGATGCCGTGCAAAAAAAAAATTAAGCCCTTGGAATTGTTAACAAAATCCAATTCGAATAGGGGGAAGTAATTGTTTTTATAATCGTTTCACGAGGACGACGGTCGCTGGCCACAGCTAGTGTAAAATAAACCTCATAATGTCATTCTCATTTTCAAGCTACTGGACAAAAGCCGCTCCGTCAATTCGTAAATTGCCACCTTGATAACCTTTTAAATTATTTAGTCAAATGAGGGTCCCACTGCATTAGGCAAATGAAATTCTATGAGGAAAGTGTCTGAATTAATTATGCTTAATCTTGTTTGTATTTTTTTTATCCTTTTTTGTTTTTTATTATGGTGGACACTAATACATTTTTCTTTTCTGGCATTTTAAGTACGGATATTAAGTTAATATAATATTACCTTGTATGCTACTATTTCGACTATATGTTTCTAGCCACAAAAATAAATTCAAGTTCATTTAATTTATTTACTATATAACAATTTTACGATATTTCTTTTTTAAATTTATTAAAATATAAGTTATAAAATTTATATAGATATAATATTATAATTTTGATGAATTGTTGTACTGATGTTCATACATTTTTTGAATGTTATCATAAACCAGTGTGGACAATTGTTGGTGCACCAGCAAATAAAATAAATAACATGAATCTTAGGACCAAGTAAGTTAAACAATCACTAATTTCTTAAACCCTCATAGTCTTATCTATTCAATCGTCAATTTTACTAAACAATTTTGCACCCATATCGCGGCGCTCCCCAAAATTTTCAACATATGCACATAAGAGCTTACACAGGCATTGTAGCACAACTCCTACCAAATTCTGGTATCCTAGTAATTATTAAGTACTTTGCGAGGCTTTGAAGTTTCCGTTTGTCTTTGGGTTTGTTAAACGTTATTACAAGTATTAGCTCTTAGTTTAAATTGCTCTAGAAGTTTTCTACTGTAAATGTCCTGGAGGCTTGTTCAAATTTAATTTGCTTGATGAATGTGATTGTGAGCGGAGGAAAGTAGAACTAGTGAAGTCGACTTTAAGACTGTTTTTTGCAACTAGATATAATTTATACTCTGAGGTTTATTTTGATTATGAAAGATGATGAGAATATAAACTGTTTGGTGATTGCGTTATAGATTTACTTTTCAGAATTCAACAACATTCGCTTCCTGCCGTTTAAAACCAAAATTTACTTGGCTCAAACTCTGATTCAGCCGATCATTGATTACGCTGATGCCTGCTATTTGGATGCCACCGAGGAGCTGTTAAATAAGCTTGAGCGCTTGCAAAATCTTTGTATTCGTTTTGTGTTTGGTCTTAGGAAATATGACCATGTTTCTCACTTACGCAAGGAACTCAAGTGGCTCCCTATCCGTCTTCGCAGGAACACTCGGATATTATGTCTCCTATACAACATCCTTTTTAATCCTGCGTATCCCAGCTACCTACGCGACCGTTTTTCTTTTACCCGTCCTCCTGATGCGCTGTGTAGATCCCACCTCAGGCATCATCTCAATTTCCCATCTCATAAAACTGAATTCTATTCCTACTCCTTTTCCGTTCATGCAGTACGACTATGGAACTCACTTCCGCCCAACATACGAGAATCTAAAACTTTATTTCTCTTCAAAAAGCAAGTCAAAGAACATTACCTTTCCTCTATTCTGTAATATTCTGATATATATTATAGGTATATATTTATTTTTATTTTAATTTTTATATGTGTATTTATTTGTATGTATGTTTATTTTATATAGCCTTAATGTTGTTTTAAGCTCTAATTTAATTTTTTCCTGTTTTATCTTTTCTACACACTATGTCTACATTTCTAATCCAACTTTCCATTCGCAGGTCTGCTGGAAGAAATTTCTTTTGAAATAAGCAGTACCTTTGTGCTCTTGTATCTTAATGTATTGTTCTTTTAAGTGTTTTGTGTGTACATAAATAAATAAATAAACATTTATCTTGTTATTTGCGATGAACGAATTACTCTAAAATTTGAATCAATGAAATGGAATGGAATTTCATTCGAATTCCTTTGGATCGGATTCGGTTTCGAAATTAATGAAGGAAATATAATACAACTATCGCCCAAGGTTCCATCTGTCTGTATTTTGTATTGATTATTTTTAAAACAAACAACGAACCTAAAATTAAAGTAGGCTATGTCCTTCCTGCCTGCCGGGGATTTGGCCCAGGCTTGTCTAATTGCCTTACTTATCTCATTTATAACAATCGGTTCAGTGGTTTAGGAGTTAGGTACTGAGAGACAGAGAGAGTTAATTTTGGATTGATTTTCTTGAAAATATATTCAGGCCAAAATATGTAGTTCTTGAAAGTATGTCCTCTATTTAATAGAGTTAGGGTCTAGCCATATTTTTTGAGTAATAAATTGTCGTCGTAAAACCCTGTGATTTGTCCTCGCGATTCGACAGATTTATCAACTTCTTTATGTAAATGTAGTGAATTTACTTTTTGTTTTGGTTTTATGGTCCCGTTTCAGTATTTTTTAAAGTGTTAGGCTAGATTACCTAGGAATTTATTTGGTTAGATTATTATTTTCATTTAGGGAAAATTATTTCTTAATTAAAAAATTGATAAAAGTTTTATTCGTGACTATATTTTTAAGTAGATCACTACTACTAGACACAAAAATAATATGCTTTTATCTCCAATGTCTGCAAATAAAGTATTAATGTTGTAAATAAGTATTAAATAAAGTAAGTATTAATGATGTTATGAATTTTAGAGATGCACGATGTGTATGCATTATCGGACTTTTTCCTATATAAAGCAGCTGCCAACATAACGCGTTTTATTATTTTCCCTGCCACTCACCTACATTTTTGTGCAATATTCTTCCCATATTTTAGTGCATAGCATTTTCTTTTACAAGCTGCATCGTCGTGATGCTTAAGCTGACATAATGACGTTTAATATAATGAGCAGAAGCGCTTGTGTTTGACAGCTTCCGTCTAGAGAAAAGGGTAACAAAGCATTGGTTTCCAACCGGTTGGTCCGTAACGCAAGAGTTAAAATATGGTTCATAAAGTTTTTAAATTTTATTGTGTCATGAATGTTACTTTTTAGTGTTACGAATATCTTCAGAGTTTAAATTAGACGCCAAAAGTACTTAAGACACATATTCTTGAAAAGACACTTAATATTATCGTTAAAAGCATGTAGCTTTTACAAGGAGAGGGCAGATTGTAGACAATGGCTTGACATTTTTAAATTGGCGCTGCTTCACAAGCAAATACCTAACGATCTTAAAGAAAAAGTGTTCATTTGCACTAGTATTTCTAAAGTAACCTTATACAAATAAAACAAACTAAGTTATGAAGAACTAAACATGTCGTCTGTATGGTGTCGGACGTAAAGAATAGCACCATCCCATATCTTCCCATGGGTGTCGTAAGAGGCGACTAAGGGACTTGCCAGAGAATGGGCAGCAGCGTTCTCTGTGCTTTTTGTAACAACCGTACTGCGATCGCCGACCCGCCTGCCAAGCGTGGCGATTATGGCAAAACCCTCCAAAATGTCAATGTGACTTGGGGGAGGCCTATGTCCAGCAGTGGACGTCTTTTGGGCTGAAATGATGATGAATGATGAAACATGACGCCAAAAGGCATACCAAAAGGCATATCTCAGCAAGGTACTGTAACATTTAAAAAAAGTCACAGCACTGGAATTCAAAGCTAAGCTACCCACGTGTACGTACTTAGCTTCGCTTTGTTTGAGCTTACAGGCAGGATTGTCCACTAGGACCTCTGGCTAAGCCAGGCACAGGTGCGTGGTTAGTAAACAAATGAACTACTGCGCAACGAACGACTCTGGGACAAATCTCTGCTTACACATTGTACGTAGCAGTGGACGGTTGACTTTCAGAGGGCCAATTTTTCAGAATGGTCATTCGCAGTTAATTCTCAGTCTGAATTTGTCATTGATGGTCGCTGAGGGAGGAATGGGAGAATTTCATTTAGGTCTCATGGGCTCATTAAATAAATAAAAGAGATCTCTGCTTAAAAAAAAAATGGGAATTATTGGTATGATAATAGAGCTAATAAGTTATTTATCTAGATGCTCTAGTGTAGGGTACAGAACATGAACAAAAGGCTGCATCTAACTCAACGTGTATTACTATGCACGATATTTGGATAATTTAGTAATGCCTTGGTTGGACAAAATATTGGGTGCTTAAGTAAAGGAGACTTGATATGTATGTATAATATGATAATACTTTAACTGGCTGATCTTTTTATGTATGGGGTTATTATACCACTTTATGCATTTTCTATCACAAAATATTCAAGACGTATATTAACGCTTACGTATATTACAATCTGTTAAAAGAAACAGTCTCAGAGCCAATTCAAATCAAAAACCTAGTAACTGAAAATCAAAACAGAAATAAATAAACAACACAGTAATAATTACATTCCCTTAATAACCCTTAAATTTAAAGCAAAAACATTTGAACAAACATACACACAGAGCTAATTTATCGCCTGTAAAAAGTACAAAAGGAGCTTACAAGGCGAATAAATACGGACCCGAATAATGCTTCACGTCTCGGGTCGACGACAAACAATAGTACTAACACAGCATAGATAGGTGCAGAAGGATAACTTCATACAACTAGTGAAAACATAACATGCACACTAATGGTTGCGCTACATCGATAAGTACTCGAGACACAGAACGTGCTGCTTCGTGCGATAGCAATCCCGCTCTGTTTATCGCCTTAGCAAATGATAGTTGAAAACAGCTGTGCGACGAAAAGGGATAGGACCCTGAAATAATGCGATTCCGTGCTGATAAATGAGATTAAAACCATCCACTAGTTGTTCACTTTCGTTAACACTCTCCAAGGCACGGTAAGTGTGAAAGTGTTTATACTAGCGGTCGTTTAGCTTCGGTGTTTCTCGTTTGCTCTCCGTCCCCTATCGGTATATTGAGTGACGTCTCATGAGAGACATATAGATAGAGTGCTTTCGATCGAGAGTGAAAATCCACCATTAAAGGCTTCAGCGATATGCGTCTCATGCCACCAATCACTGGGAGCGATGGTACTCGCGCAAAGACAAGTATGATGCGTCTGCGTGACTCTTGTCGCAAGTTGTATCGCATAACATACATAGTGATCCATGCAACAATGACAATAGTAAATCTTCAGGCAAATAAACCGTTGTTTCCCGTGGAATAATATTCGTGTGTCCATTTAAGCCTCTTTTACCTTAGAGAAGAGGCAAATGAAAATGCACTTTGACTGTCTTTTGTTTAAGATTGCCCGTACGTGCCTATCTTCGTGCGCCTTCTGTGTCTATTTATTCGATGGTAAAACAGTACGAGAAACTTAATTTTGCAAGTTCTGGACGAAATATTAAAGTGCAGTTTTGTATTGCGTTCTCGCAAATTTAATATAAAAAGCAGGTTTGTATGGAATGGTCTTGAGAAATGAGACTAACGAAGCAAATTCTCTTGGTTAATTTTGCTGTTGTTGTTGTTTTAAAAAGGAAATGGTTAATGAGTTTATGATATTATGTAGAGGTTATGGGAAGAAATAATGTCACAAATAAAATATGATCCCAATTGTCAGGTTTGACGCGTTACTCTTGTATAAAGTTTGCATGATTGTGAGTTTGGATGTCGGGTATAACCGCGGAACTATTGATCTGATTCTGGAAATTCTTTCACCAACGGGAAGATACATTATCCCCAAGAGTCATAGGCAACCAGTTAAGTCGTGCAAGGTGATTACTATTATTGGTGTGTGCCAGCTGACATGTGACATTAATTTAATGTAATGGATTCTTTGTTTACATAAACTTGAACACTATTGTATAGAATCTGGTTCTTCTAACCTAACAGACAGATGTGTTGCTGCGGAGTTTGTTCCGCCACTTCTTCTTCCCAGCTAAAACACTAGAAAGTTGCGAAGGGAGGGCTATTGGAGGACTGTCTCTTGTTATTTTGACGTTCAAAAAATGCTGATTATCTGCCTAATTTGAATAAATGACTTTTGATTTTGTCTATTTTAATCAGGTTTATTTATATGTTTTTGAAAAAGTCAAAATAAAATGTCGGAAAAAATAAAATTGATGGTTGGATTGTGTGGAGTGGCAGATGTAGTTAGGACAGAAGGGGTACATCTTGTCTAACAAATGGGTCAAACCCTACCGAGGAAGTTAATCCCAAGGCGTATAAAATGAAAGCTGTTTAATTAACGAAACTTGTTAGATACAGTTGAGTACTACCGTCCAGGTGGTCTACCATGACGTCTTAAAGCAGTATTGTTTTAATCTTATTCCAGTGTGGGAAACAGATGGCGCTAGACGTCCTCTATAGCTCCGTCTCTTTCCCACACTTAAGACGTCATACTAACCCCCACTGTCTATGATAAATTAAAACCTTAGAGTCCCGACCTCATTCAAGATGAAAGATAAAATAAAATAATATTTTTTTCTTTCATTTTGCTCTTGCATATTTTACTGGGATTTCCAAGTTTAATATAATTTATGATGAATTATTCTTTCGCTGCATATTTTTAGCTTTGAAGGAGCTGTCTTTGATTTGGAGAATGTGACTCGGTAGATAAGATTCTGAAGGCAGGTAGATCTTTGTTTTTTTCAGAGGCACTATAACCCAAATACTTACCTACCTAATACTGATAGGTGTACTTCCTAAAACATTCTGCTTATCACTTCGGAAAAACATATGATGTTTTGTTAAGTGATGTGTGCTATGTTAATTTTTTAATTTTCCTTTACTGAAATTCCTACAAAAAAATGTTACCATTCACAAATAAGATACCTGGGTCCACAAATAAGTCGTGGCTCGTATAACGAAAACGCTTTTGCTCTGATCACACTCAGACTCCAATTTACTAATCAACCAAACATCAGCTTTTCAAATGTAAAATAATTGCTTTCATACTAATACATAATAATACATTCGCACCCACAAATGCATTATCAATTATCTTTTACGTCTTCCCCACAGTACAATAATATCTTCCTATTTCCCTCAGTTTTATCTCATTTCTCTCGTCGTAATAAGGGAAACAGAGCAAAACATTTACCTCTAGTTTCCTTATCAAGCTTTCCTTTGACCACATAACAACAAGTTTCTTCCATAATGAGACCCTTACAGCACCACACTGTAATTCTGTTTTTATTAAAACCTCTTGTCAACACACCGTGGCAAAACACACTCTATCTTCCATTCGTTAAAGTTTAATTTCCATAGTGTGTTAATAAGGTTGTCAACAAAGTTATCCGTATATTACTTGCCCCACGATATTAAGACACACAATGGTACATTTTGTATTGTCTCAATGAAGATTATGATAAGTGAATTAGTAGAATTGTTCGTTGGGTTGGCTTGGGTTTGGTTTAAAGTACAGCTATTTGTGTAAAAGAGGTTTGTGTTTAGATTTCAAGGCTATGGTAAATAGGTTTCTTTTTCTGTGTTTGGGCCTGTAGCATACGGTTAGACCTCAAGATAGTTGTAAAAATGCTAGGTAGATGACGATGACTAAAAGTGTCTAAAGTCTCCTATTCAACGCTTTTAGTCAAATCTGAAATCAGCATTAACACCATAGAGTTAATTAAACCTTTAAAAATGATTCTATCTATTCTAGATCTATTCTTATTTTAATGTTTGCAATGATCATTCCAAGGAGACCACATTCCCGTTTTGATGTAGGGTACGGTAAAACGCTGTATGCGACAGATGTCGTTTATGGACCTTCAGTAGATAGGTATACGGTAAATGATTTATTTTACGGCGTGGAAGACTAAAACAAAACACACAAAACAAAGAAAAACTGCTGTTTCCTACAAAACTGCCTTCCTTCGTACACCGTCAAAGTGTATGGAACAGCAGTTATTTTTAAATTACCGATGAAAAATTTATATGATGTAATGAGTATACGGTAGCCGTTTTTGTGTCGGTGTTCCACCGTATATAACATAACAACTCGCCTGTAATTCCTGAATTGACGGGTTTAGTCTCATCTACGGTACTTTCCCATCCCTATACATTTATTTATCATGCCCACGAATAATTCCCAGCTCGGCCGAACCTGCCCTGGCATTGTTAGGTACACATTTAAATTTAAGTTGTTTTATAAACGGTTATTTTCCAAAAACATTTATTTTGATTAACATATGTCCTTACTTTGGCACTTTCTTAGTAGCCAAATTAACCAAACCAATCAACCCCTGCTCTGATCGATTCGATACCTACTGATTTTGTCGTGTTGTCGTAAAAAATTTACTAAAATTTCGTATTTTTTTACTGTTTTATATTGCGGAGACACTAATTATTACTTAATTGAACAAATTTTCATAATACGAGCACTATTTTAACTATTTTTGCAAAATTTTTGAAAAATAATGATCGAGGCCCATAATTACGCCCGGGACGTTTGACTTACCTGAAAATGAAAAAATTTTAGGCGTATTTGTAAACCCGAACGTGGTATTCTTAGATATTCGTAAAGCTTGATTAATGAAGTTTATTTTGATATATAACACTATAAACATTGGGTTATAAATATAATAGTATTCACGTTTTAAAACCAGAGAACATAAATCACACCACGAAAATACGGTGACATTTGACACCTCACTTTTAAAACTTTTTTGACATTTAATTTTGTACGGCTGAGATTCTCGTACTTTTTGCATTCGACGCGGAATTTAATACAGATAATATAGAGGGCAAAACCATAGATACAGCACGACATGGAACATTTGTAAGTGCGTTTTTTCGGAACTAATCGTTTGGGTAACTATGGTTACTGGGACGTTTGACGGTATTTATTTTTGGGTTACTATAGTTACTTGACTTATTCACCGGATATTCAAGTTGATTTACTTATATACCTACTGATACTGGGTTTCTATTTTTTCTAACAATGCTTTATGACAGGGTGCAGAGATGGGAATTTTTCGTGGGCATGTTAAATAAATTCGTTGGTGCTGGGATGGGAAGGTGCCGAGATGGGACTAAACCAATTCCCGAAGGGTTAGCCCGAGGTGTACCTAATAATACACTCATATCTGCCAGTTATGTTTATGTGTTTTAGGGGCGAGCCTAATGCCATCGACCGGGCAGATACCACCCATTCATTACAATCCATCACCAACACGTCATGTTGATTAGGCCAGTTATCAAGTAAGTGATGAGCGATAACTTTAAGTGATACATCATTTACAAGATATGACAGGTATTAAATAGATAGGTACAGTCAAATAAACTGTTTCGAATACATACAGAATTCAGGTAAAATCTCAACTACACTGACTAAATATTTTTGATGTGTGTAGAAACTAATGTAGAACTTTTTTATTTTCAGACGTAGACCAGTGTTTCCCAAACATTATTCTGCCATGGCCCGGTAGAGGTCACACTAGCCCTTAGTGTCCCACTCAATACTTTCAAACGTCTCCCCCCGCCGATTACATTAAGTAAAATAGATTGGTATCGCCTCATCATCATCATCATTTCAGCCCAAAAGACGTCCTCTGCTGGACATAGGCCTCCCACAAGTGTCGCATTGACATTTTGCGGGAATTTGCCATAATCACCACGCTTGGCAGGCGGGTTGGCGATCGCAGTACGGTTGTTACAAAAGCATAGAGAACGCTGATGCTGCTGGTATCGCCTATTTTGTGCGAATGGAGCATTTTTTTATAAGGTGGACTGGTAGAAAATGCCCAATACATTTTACTTGTGCATTAAGTTTTAAGAAATAAATTAATATTTTTTAAAACAAGGCAGAAATGCTGCTACCCGGTATTTTATTTTCATGGCCCGGTATCGGGTTGCGACCCACCAATTGGGAAACGCTGACGTAGACCAAAGAAACGTTGGAAGGACTGGGTGAACGATGATAAGGCTAGAAATGAGACGACTGCAGAGGTGACAAGTAATAGAGAAGTATGGAAGAAGAAGACATGCTTAGCCGACCCGAAAAGAATTGGCGTAAGGGTAGGAGAACAGAGAAGTTAGAGTGTGAAGTAAAAGTATTTTGACTAGTCACCAGGGCTTTATAAAACCGTTATTTCAGAAACCGGCCCTCAACTGACTTGGCTCGATAACAGTACGTGTTACTCGTAGTACACGTAAAAACGTGTGTCGAGTTGGCGAAAACATAAAAGTGATTTAATTTAAGTTTCACTATCTGGACACGCGTCAAAATCTTTGCGTGTCCAGATGACGAAATAATAAGTGATCCTATTTTTGAGTTTCACGAACTGGACACACGTGTGTCCAAATCTTTCGTTTTGAGTTGGTAACTTAACCAAATTTACAAAACCAAAAATAAAAATTACTCGTCGGTACGGTCAGTGCCCTGTATTACCCGTCTTATAAAGCTAAAGAGGGGAAGATGGATCAGGCAACGCAGGCCACTAACTTCCCGTTTGATACAGGTATCCGTTTTCGATATTGGTATCAAGCCCTGGGGGGAACCATGACGTCTTAAAGCAATATTTAATGTCATTCCAGTGTGGGAAAGAGACAAATCTATAGGGGACGTCTAACGTCATCTCTTTCCCACTCTAGAATAAGATTAAAACAATACTACTTTAAGACGTCATGGTAGGCTACTTGCTCGGACCATTCCGAACATAGTTAAACAAAATAGCTTGTTTGACTGTCCAAGGGATATGTAACCTCTATCACTTTTGTTAATTCGTGGATATTGGGGTCCTTTTGACAATGTTCTTTCTTTTTTTAAGTTTTTCGTATGCAAAATAAAGTAAGCCATAAAGGAACATAGGGTTTAGCATACGCAGCGTAATTAGAAGATTAACTAATGCGCGTTCAGATTTCGTGCAACGTACCAACTGCGTTTTCTCCTAAATGTACTAGATATTATTTTATTCGAGATGTTTCCACAGCTTCCCTTGTATCTTCAGATTATTAAGCGTGGGTACATAGTTGCAGCAGATTAGCTGTAACCGGATTGTCTGAGCTGCAGATGTTCAGCCAAATTGAATGTTGTGCGAACAGAAGTTTAGTGTTTTTATAACACGTTATATTATGGTTTTAGATGTATATGAAGAAGACATTTATAAGACATTTAAAAGGTATTTAATAATTTTATTTTGTTACTATTTATGTACACACAGTAGAAAACACAGGAAAAAACATAAAATATTTGAGTACAAAGGTACTGCTTATTTCATACGAAATTTCTGCCAGCAGACCTGCGAAAGGAGAAATGGAAAAGAAATGTGGACGATAGTGTGCGGAGAATGAAGAGATTTTTTTTTTGATATCCCTTAAAATTACTTACAGGGGTAAATGTTGAATGGAAATATCAAAATGGGGTATGATTTGATTTCCAATCTGGCACAAATATTTACCACTCACTTAAATAAAGACAAAAACCAACCAAACATATCATCATTCTGCTGTCCTTATCCCAATTTATTAGGGGTCGGTGCAGCATGTCTTCTTCTTCCATACTCCTCTATTACTCGTCATCTCATGAGATACCTCCTTTCTTGCCATATCATCCTTCCCACACACAGACCATCCATCGTTTCTTTGGACTTACAAAAACACACGGTCTGCTCGGTTGTATTAGGATAAATAAATAAATATATACAGGGTGTAACGGAAAGGGTATATACATACTTAGCGTTGTGCTACAGACCATCAAACTGAACATGTTTCTCCACAAAGAAACATCATCGTAGCGAAAATATATCAGCTGCCCCATACATTTGGGTCGAATAGGTATTGAAATTTTATATGGGGCAGCTGATATATTTTCGCTACGATGATGTTTCTTTGTGGAGAAACATGTTCAGTTTGATGGTCTGTAGCACACCATTAAGTACGTATATGCCCTTTCCTATACACCCTGTATTTAAAAACCAATATTATGATTGTAAAAAAAATATACTGAAATGGATCAAACCACTTACTTATGAAGAAACGGAAGAACTTTTGAAACCAACGACATAACCTATACTCTCACACATTCACACAAACACCCATGCAAGCACACAACACACATGCACACACACCACACAACAACTTACTACTTATGCCAATATTGTTTTTGTTATTTTGTTTACTTACCTACGTTAAATATGTTATATCTTTCTTTCTTTTGTTATGGAAGAGCGGAGTCTTCTAATACAGGCATTGTTTGCTTAAAAGAAGGCTCCAATCACAAACTAACTGTTGAAATCATGTGGAAGAAATAATAAAAAAATCAATTCTGTTTTTTTTTTTAAAACGAACCAATTTATTAATACGTCAATCATGGAAAATGGACACAAAACCAGTTAACAAGGCAAAAAAACTAATGATACAATTCCCACCAAACAAAGTACCTCTTAAAACAATGAAGGTATCGTTATTTACGCTTTAACTGCCGGTAAAAACGCAATCTCAGCAAATAGTCTCTAGAGAGCAAAAAGAACGAATCTAAACGAATCTTGTTACATTTTTATACGGAATCCCGATCTCTAATCAAGAGAGCGAAAGGGCCGAGAACAAGATATAAAAAGACGAATAGAAAGGTACAGAAATCCTACTCGATTTAAATCCGATTCAACCTGTCCCTCAAGATAGAATTTTTTATTTTACATAGGCTTACATGGGCACTTATAAAACGTCGACAAAAGGTGCACGGTTCGGATTGGTCGTTTCCTATGGAGAAGAACCGCCAAGAAACTCCATAGTTAATCTTTTAAAATCACTTGGTTTTACAGTATTTGAATGTTACAGCGTTGATAATGGGCATCACGCATTACGTGATCGCTGACGTCATTGATCCCTACTTCACGTACGATTAGAGTTTAAGTTTGCCTGTATGAGGGTAACCCATTTGGGTTCCTCGGGGTCTTAACGGCGGATGATGTAACTAACCCATATGGTTTCCACGGTGCCGTGCAGGGAGGATAGCGTAGGCCCCACAATAACTCGTTATTTACTACAAAAGGTAGGACAAGACAAAAAAAAGAATTACTACGAATTTACATAGCCTACAATGTCCACACATTCACAAAAAAATAGGTAAATAAAAAATTATCTATACAAAAGTAAAAAAAATGTTATAAGAAGACTAACACAAATGTTGTCATCAGTTCTGTATGTATTGTTCAGCTTAAGCCAAAATGGGCAATAGTTCTGGCCAATACCGAAGGCCTCTACCAAGCGTCAAAATTAAACGAACGAAATTGAACGCTAGGTGGTTTTTTGGTCGAATCAAAATCAACAGTAATTTATTCGAATTAGGCTGATAATCACCACTTTTTGAATGTCAAAATTACAAGAGATCGTCCCCCAAAACGACCACCCTTCGCCACTTCGTAGTGTTTTAGCTGGGAAGAAGAAGAATGTGGGCGAAGCTGAAACTTCGGTGCCACACTACTCGTTTTCTAGAATCGACCTTCTTTAGCTATTTTGTTCGAGTATTAAGACAGGAATTGTTCAAGACTTGGAAACGTTTGCGTTACTACTGACTACGACTTTATATATATTTGGGACGAGAAATGAGCAACCCTATTTGGATGCCTCGGGTGTTAATTTTGTATCTTCAGGAATCTGGTTTCAAGAAAGGAATGGAGTAACTATTTCTATGCCTAAATATTATTGAGTTAATTTGGTGTGGAAAAGAGATGAAAGTAGTTTTTTTTTGTGGCCCGTTCTACCTCACTGATAAGCCAAGTTCTTCCAGGAACTCTTTTCTCTTGCCCTCTTGAACTTGGTCTTGTAATATGTGATTTAAAACTAACAGCTTTTTACTTTTAATAAACACACATGTAACAATTGTTTTTAAATTTTTATCTGTCAGTCTGTTTGTTCCGGCTTTTGGGATTTGTACATATGTAGATAGCTACAGGGGTTGTCTAAGATAAGGAGTAATTTAGGATTCTGTTTTAGCACAAAGATTCCGTGTAAAATAGTTAAAATCCTCGAAATCGACGAATCGACAAAAACGATCGAATTAACAAAATCCGATGAAAAAAGGGAAGTAATATTTTATAATAATTAAGGTTGCGGCCAACAGCTAGTAGATTTTATTAAAGATCATTATTATTTGCAGAATCCACTTCATTCATTAGTTTTGAATAGACCTATTCTCTGATCGAAACTAGATAGCCACCAATACTATCGAACAATAATCCCTGTTGGCGTCAAGACTGATAAAATCAGTGCATAGCATGACCCATGAGGGATGTGTTTACAATACTCAGACAATAGCGCCTAATTGCTCATCTTTAGGATTGTACTACACAGGAGTTGTTAGTTTTATTTTTACTTTTGTATAGATTCTTTTTCATTCATATTTTTTGTAAATGTGTGGACATTGTAGGCTTTGTATGTTTTTTTTTTATACTTTCATCTTTTTCTACCTTTTGTAGTAAGCGATGACTTATTGTCGGGCCTACGCTGTCCTCTCATATTTAGGTACTAACGCTGTAACATCCAAATATTGTAGAACCAAATGATTTTAAAAGAGTAACCATGGAGTTTCTTGCCGGTTCTTCTCCATAGGAAACGACCAACCCGAACCGTGCCTCTTCTGTCGACGTTTTATAAGTGCCCATGTAGGCCTATGTAAAATAAAATATTTTGATTTTCATTTTCATTTTGGAGGATTAAAATATCATCATTATCTTCATCTGCCTAGCGTTTTTCCCAAACTATCTTGGGGTCGGCTTCCATTGTAACCGGAAGCATCTCAGTACCAGTATTTTACATGATGCGAGTGCCTACCTGACCTCCACAACCCAAAAAAAGTCTGCCACAAGTCTGTCATCCAGTCTTACCAATAGTTATCCCTCTTGGTAAGACTGGATGACAGACTTTTGACTTCTGACTACACGTAACGACTGTCAAAGATCTACAAATGACAGTCGGGACCAACGGCTTAACTTGCTTTCTGAGGCTTGGAGGTAACTCGGTATGCAATTATGGTCACCTATCCACGGACCAACCTTACCCGTGCGGCTGTAATTATTTAGCCACGAGCTCCTCACAAAATATCATCATCATATTAGGCTATAATGTGTTGTGGGGGTCAGCTGGGCAGTCGACAAAGTTAGACCAAGGTTTTATAACAATGTTTTGATTTAAAACAGTGTCCTTGAGTAACTTGCCCATTCTTTTCCATAAAGATCTACGCTTTGAAATGGAGAACTAGAGTACGTTCACAAGTTATTATGCCTTGTGACTGGGACTGTAGCTTCAGTTTTTTTGTCATTTAAAAGTATCTGTTTGAGATAGACCCTTTGCTTTTATTATTTTGTCACGACTTTAAACAATAAACATGACATCATTTTTTTATTTTTTTTATTACAACGTCTGCATTTACCACTTACAGTAACTAAATTAAAATATAAATACATATAAATAAAAAATAAGTAAAAAAAAACATATAAATCAATCCCTCATTATTCTACACGATACCAAATTTATAAAAGACCAACACAAACATGTTCCGCCTTTCCCATATTTTAACTATATTTACTACAATCCCATCCCATCACATCTGATTAGTAATCTTGCCTTACTCCAAACAGTAAAGTATTGCTGTCTATAGCGTCATACATTATCGCATTGTATGGATCACTGCCTTGTGATGCAACAACGCCTTGTTCTGAATATTGAATCGCTAACTGAGCACTGGGTAGATATTGCTATTAACTCTGTGTAGGACTGTGGTATTGGACCGAGATTATATTAATTAATACCTAAATGAACAAACAACACGCACTTAGGTACAAGTTCTAAAGGTGGCTAACATCAAGAGGACTTAAAAAACTTCGTCAATATCATCATCTTCATTTCAGTCGAAAGACGTCCACTGCTGGACATAGGCCTCCCCCAAGTTTCGCCACATTGACATAACATGGGCATTTTGCCATAATCGCCACGCTTGGCAGGCGGGTTGGCGATCGCAGTACGGTTATCACAAAAGCACAGAGAACGCTGCTGCCCATTTTCTGGCAAGTCCCTAGGTCGCGTTTTACGACACCCACGGGAAGATATAATGATGGTGCTATTGTTTACGTCCGACAACATACCTCTGTATGTTGTCGGACGTAAACAATAGCACCTATACAGAGCAGATTTAGAAAACTTACTTTGGTACAATTTGGTGGTAGTTTTTCGGTAGCTTTTGTCAATCTTTTACGATTTTTACTTTCGTTGAAATTCACAAAATTCACTAGCTCTCAGATCTGAGGTCAAAGAGAAGACCTGCAAATTAATATTCCCAGTTTCACATGGCTGTATTTTATTGGATGTTTCTTCTCTTCTCTGAATTTCTGTGTAATGAAACCATAATAAAACATTACGCAGATGAGACATTATGTTCCTGTAGCTATTGTGACAGGATACTGAGACTTGAAATGCATCCTGATTTCCCTCGAGGCTATTAGTCTATCATCTGGCTTTCGACGAAAGAGAGAGATCTTAAAATGTGACGTTCAGTAAGCTTACTTAGTCTAATATAAAATTTAAAAATAGCCTTTTATTTTTCTATATTCTTTTATATTATTAATATGGACGGGTGTACCTTAAGTATTTGTTTACACTTTTTATGCATGTTATTTTAAGTAGTAGTCGCGTCTTCGGCGTAGGGTTCCCCCATACTACTACTCCACATATTTCTGTCCCGATCTTGGGTCATCCCTTTTAATTCATTGTTTGAAGTAACAAAGAAGACAATGTTTTTTTTATTGAAGTAATCTTTCTCCTGCCAGCTGTAGAGATATATGAGAATGAAAAACCACTTCGTTTCAAAGTAACGACATTTCGTCTGAATTTTTCTTTAACCACTTACTTCCCTTCAGTCAATGTATTAAATTTTAAGTTCAGTGCCGTTAACTTGAACAGGCACCTAAAGGTTTTTATAAGGCTTTCTTCAGTACGTTTATTTCTATTGTAAGTAGTAAGTAAGTAAGGAAAAGTTTTTATGTTTAGGAAATGTAGACATTTTCGGTATAAGATAATACTGTCGACTCGATGCCTGTTTGTGTAGAGCGCGACTCCTGGGCACGAGGCCCAAAGTGTTATTGGGCTTTTCCATCTGGAATTACTCAGTAGCAGCCACATAATCTGGACTCGTGCCCCCTTGATGGCAATAGGCTCGGTCCCAATTAGATGGGATTTAACTGGCGAAATGAAGGTGTTATGGCTAACCCTTCGGGAATTACAGGCGTGATGTTATGTTTTATCTCATTGCTACTGTGTTGATAAATACTGATGTTGATGTTGGTTATAATTATCGTGTACCTAACTATAGTTAACTATATGTTTTCAGTGTCAGTGTTATATTTCAGAAAACTCATGGCATACACAAAGTGTAACAAAAAGGGTATATACATACTTAGGGGTGTGCTACAGACCATCAAACTGAACATGTGTCTCCATCAGACAAACATTGAACTAGCGAAAAAATTTTCTGCTGCCCCGTACTAAATTTCAATACCTATTTGACCCAAATGTATGGGCCAGCTGATATTTTTTTCGCTGTTTTTTTTTAGGTTTTACCGTACTTGTTGATCAGCTGATTGCGGCAGTTTCTATTCATGGCCCCATTTTTTTTTGCGAATTTCACGGACTCGTTGCACAAAAGTTGTCCAGTTTCATAGTCCGAGAGAGTACACAGGTTCTTCCGTTTACTTATCTTACAGCTTTTCATAGTGTTAACTCACAAAAAAAGAAAAATCCTTACATAATTACACAAACAAAATCAACGAAAATGTTCTGTGAGAAACGAAAGACTAAAACCTTTTCTTTTGAAGATTTTTCCCAAGAAAATACAAACCATAGTCCCAATACACCGTAAACATCCCATCCCTTTGATGTCCAGCTACAAATTACTTCGTTCCAGTGAAACGGTTTCCAAATGGATTTTTTTCCAGTTCCATCCAGTTTCTGTTTTCCACACTTTCATTCATTAAGAGTGTTTGTGGAGCAGGGGACCAGAAGAAATACAAAACCGTTGGCAAACCTTTTTGGTCTGAAGATGTATTTGATTGGATGAGGATAATGAGTTTCTTTGGCTAAGATCTGAGGGAAAAAGAAAGCATTTCGCTGTGTTGTAGGTATAAATAGAATCAGGTTAATGTCTGCCGAATAAAAACGTGGTATGAACAAGTTTCGGTAAAAATGTAGGTTTAAAAAAAAATGAAGAGTACTTTTTTATTTATTTTTTGTATTTGTTAAAACAATAGTTTTTGTCTGCGGCTTCGCCGGCGTGCTATCCAAATCCGTTCAAAAGTATTTGCTTGAACAATTATTAACGAACACCTATCCATCTTAGCAAACTTTCGCAAATATAGTAATAGTAAAATTCTTCACTGTACATGAAATACACTCATCATCTGCGTAGCCGTTTCCAAAACTATTTTGGGGTTGGCTTCGAGTCTAAACGGATGCAGCTGAGTATCAGTATTTTACACGAAGCGACTGCCTATATGACCTCCACAACCCAGTAACTGGGTATTACGATACCACTTGGTAAGACTGGATGTCAGACTTATGGCTTCTGACTACTCTTAACGACTGTCAAAGATCTACAAATGACAGCCGGGTCCAACGGATTAACGTGCTTTCCGAGGCATGAAATACATCCAAAGTTTTAGTTTATCTTAAAGTTAAATAAATAGAACAGACAAACAAAAAGAAAAGATGTATGTGTTTGTAAATCCTCCATACGGTATTCGGATCACGCCCGATGTTAGGAACACACATTACACCAGCCGATGCGTTCCTGTTGACACTAGACTTGAATAGGAATTGAAATACGACACCGTATCAACACTATTGTTCCTATTTATGTGTATAAGTGTTTTCTTCCTTTTTTTGAAGTATTCGACGATTCTTTTAGATAAATATTTTTATTATTTATTACATTCGTGTTTGTGTCCTTTTTTCGTTTTTTTTTCTTGTTGTGACCGCTTATTGCGTATATTATGGGTACCTCCTATAACTAGGAAACATTAAATAATCTAGAATAAATTCATGACAGTATGATCATATTATTTCTGGTTGTTCTTGTCTGGCTAACGGCGATTAAGTACTTGCACAGGCACAACCACGTAGCCAGGATTATTCACCAGCAACTTGCCTTGAAATATGAAGTTGTGGAATCTGAAGTACCGTACTACAAGTATGTGCCCGACCCAATTCATGAGAAAGGCCATGTCACGCTTTACTGGGATCAGTCTATCATTACTGACAGGATTATTGTCGCCAGTAAGCCTGACATAGTGGTGATAGACCGATCAGCGCGCCGCATAATGATAGTCAATGTTACCATCACGCATGACGAGAACCTCATGAAAGCTGAGAAAGACAATCAAATGAAATAGTTATAATATCATAAAAGAAGACATTGAAAACTATGGTTGTATGCTTTGGTCATATTTATTTTATTTTATTTTATTTTATTCAAAAGGAACAGCAAACAGCTACAATATATAGTATAAAAAAAGAGAAACACAAAACATAAGAACAATATTGTAGCCCACAACGCTGTTCACAGATTAACTGAAGAATACACAATACAAATTATATATATAATTAAAATAATTATTATTTATTATTAATTATATATTATTACATTGGGTGACAAAGATGGAAATGCTTTGGAAATGAAAGTTATGTAAGTACGTAATTTATTCAAATCTAACGTACCTAGATAACAAATTTATTTGACTACCTAACTATACATATTAACAAATAAAATCATCTGCCTAGCTTTTTCCCAAACTATGTTGGGGTCGGCTTCCAGTCTAACCGGATGCAGCTGAGTACCAGTATTTTACATGAAGTCACTGCCTGTCTGACCTCCACAACCCAGTAACTGGGTAATACGATACCCCTTGGTAAGACTGGATGTCAGACTTTCTACTCGTAACGACTTTCAAAGATCTACAAATGACAGCCGGCACCGGCATGAAGGAAACTCGGTCTGTTATTATAGTCACCCATCAACGGACCAACCTCGGCAAGCACAGCTTATCCTTAAAGATTGACCCGTGCGGCTGTTATTATTTAGCCACGAGCTCCTCATTAACAAATAAAATAACAAACTTTATTTATATGTATATGATTTCTAGTCATGATGCGACTTCATGTAGAAAAAAATAATGAACAAACGAACAAAAGCAGGCAAGAAAAACATTCACGTTTTAAACGGGGTATTGTGTAGATTATATTTATACATTTAAACGTATCCCTTAATCACCTTTTCCCAACAAAGGATCAGCAAATGACTCGACGGTTTACCCCAGAGGTGCAGGGCTGCGACACTCGTGTCAGTCGCGTCACAGATGTGTGGGGGAAACCCATTTGTCTTGTTGCAAAATTACCAGAGTTAAATATTGTGGATACGGCGGTGGCAACTTCGTTCATTAAAGCTTAGTTTCAAACATGAGGTACAGAGATGCAACGTTCTTTGACGAAAAAAATTTTACGGTACTGGTATTGCCTGTAGGAAGAAAACCAAAATACGAAACAATTTTAGTTGTACGATGATCGTTTGGCGTGTGACTTAAATAAGAAAAGAAATGAATGTTGTTCAAAGTTATTCAATCGCCAAAAGATTCTTTAAGTTGGTAGTGTTTGAACCTCGTTTCTACAAACTATTGGTTTATTAGCCTATTGAGTGTCCCACTGCTGAGCAAAGACCTCCTCATTTTCCTTCCAAAGCTGGCATATCCTGGCCATGTTCGCCCCGCTAACGCGTTCAGATCTCACACCACGAAAAAACTGATTAAAAAAGAAAAAAACTTTTGGATTTGTTATAGCATTCCTAAAAGTTTAGGCATCGTCCTGAAGTTCAGACGTAAACCTGAAGTTTTAGGAAATCCTGAAACAGTTTTTTTAGGTATGTATGTGAGAAACGCTTGAAATGAAAATTCCATGAAAAAGTTAAACTACTTCATATACATACAAAACGTCCCCAGGCTAAACCTCTTCTTAAAAAAATGGGTGCAATCACATACAAAAGTAAAAATATACCCCCTTACAATAAAATAGCTTGTAAATGTTTGCAGCACAGCTGCTCGTGAGAGTCGGGTTATCGTGGCAAGTAAACAGAAAAAATGTTCCTTTACAAACAAACGGTCGAATAAGTCTGCTAGCATGGGTTTTTCCGGCACATTTTACAGTCCAAATTGTTTCATAGGATGGATTTAGTTAGAAGTTTTTAGATGCGTAGGGTATGTTTTGTTTTTCTTTTTGTTTTTTATCAGAATTTTACTCCAATACTATTAGATTATTGGGTATATATTTTTTCTTTCGGAGGAGCTTGTGGCTAAATACTAACTGCCGCACGGGTCGATCTTTAAGGTTAAGCCGTGCTTGCCGAGGTTCGTTCGTGGACGGGTGACCATTATTACATACCGAGTTTGCTCCGTGTATCGGAAAGCACGTTAAGCCGTTGGTCCCGGCTTTCATTTGTAAATCTTTGACAGTCGTTACAAGTAGTCAGAAGCCAAGAGTCTGACATCCAGTCTTACCCAGTTACTGGGTTGTGGAGGTCAGATAGGCAGTCGCTTCATGTAAAATACTGGTACTCAGCTGCTGCTGCATCCGGTTAGACTGGAAGCCGACCCCAAGATAGTTTGGGAAAAGGCTAGGCAGATGATGATGATGATATTTTTTTCTTTCGACTATTACGATAAAAAACTTTTCTATCGTACGTAAAAAGAAAAAAAATGTTTTTATTTTGATGATTTGGAAACTGGTATTGACCGTCCAAGTATTTATAATTGGAAGACATGATAATGTGACATCCATTGACCCGCACAAGTACGCAGATTAACAGACAAAAGAGGCATACCCCACCAGTGGGAACGGTATAAGCTGATTATGTTACTTTGATGCTCCTCATCACTCAATCAGTCACGGCCAGTAAAAGACAAAAAACCAATACTGTCCTTAAAATGTTAAAACAAAAATCATGTACTTAACATATTTTCAAATCGAAATGAAGTTCGTATCATGATGGTACCACATTGGTCCTCACATCTACATTTCACCCCGCGGGGAGACCACGAAACCTTTTAGACCTAACAAGGCTATAAATAACGCTCTGTCTTAGAAAACATCTATATTTCAAGACTATGCTGACATAAGGCCTAGAATGGCCCTCTTGGTTCACGTTTTATAATCACATTTCAGATAAAAATGGGGTGGAATTTTCTTTTAAACTAAGAAAGATTAAGATGGAGTTGGTAATACACCCCGTATTACCATCACTATCATCATCAGCCTATAATGTTCCCACTGCTGGGACACAGGCCTCCTCTCTGTGAGAGAGAGTGGGCTGTAATCCACGCGGGCCCAGTGCGGGTTAGTTGATGTGACAAGTCTTCGATTTTTTAGTTCTAGAACACGCCGGTTTGCCTCACGATGTTTTTCTTCGCCGTTTTTGAGAGCAGCGGTGATGAAATAAATTACACAAAGTAATGCGCCTGCCTGGGTTCGAACCCACGGCTTACTGCTCGTAAGACGGGGCTGCCTCCACTGGGCCACCGCTGCCCTAGTCGGGGATGCCACCACTGGGCCACCGCTGCTCTCCGTATTACCAACTCCATCTTAATATTTTTTCGTCTTAACGCCTGGATTTTTCTCTACGGTCTATAAAATTTATTACTCTATAACCAGCTGCTAATGCTACTGTTGGTCTAGCAGTTGCCAGCGCGACTGGAACAGAAGGTCCTGGTTTTTTGATCCCGGGTCGGGCCAAGTGTTATTGGGTTTTTCCATCAAGAATTTCTCAGTAGCAGCCACGAATTCTGGATTTGTGGCTGGTTAATGGAAATAGGCTCGCCCCCTATTACATAGGACTGAAACATAACTGCCCAAATGTCGGTGTACTTTTAGGTAAGTTTCTGCGTATCGCTTCGGAGATTACAGGTGTGATAACACTTGTAACGGGATATTTACCATGTTTATTACTTGTTTTCAGTTCCCGATATTTCGACGCTGTTGCAAACGCCATGATCACGGATAAACTGAAGTTATTGCGAGTTTATTGATAGTGTTAGTGACCATGTCACTTTAAAAACTTATATTACAGGTGTGATGTTTATTATTCTACAATCCAGTTAGGTACAGGTACCTTTTGGTTGTCAGACTTTTGGTATTCTCTGAAAACCGAAACAAATGTCAGATGGCACTAAATGATGCAATGACTTACTCGAAAGTTGTTTTGTCACTCGTAGATAAACTTACATAGTATAAGTGTGAAGGATTTCGATTACGTATTACTTCAAGTACACTCCGACCTCTACTGCCCGTATCTATTAACAAGTCAAAGTGTGTCACTTGTGTCAAATTAATTACGAAGATTTTTATTCTGTGGTTTAGTAATTGCTTGAATTAAGAACTGTCAAAAGTTAGAAAGTTCAGCTTAGTTTTCTTTGACAGTTCTTACTTCACTATCAATAACACTTGTAACGGGATATTTACCATGTTTATCATTTGTTTTGAGTTCCCGATATTTCGAGAGGGTAGACCGATTTGCTAATAAACACCCACCCGCAATAACTTCAGTTTATTATCCGTGGTCATGGCGTTTGCAACAGCGCCGAAATATCGGGAACTGAAAACAAGTAATAAACATGGTAAATATCCCGTTACAATTAGTGTTATTGATAGTGGTTCTTACTTTGTTCAAATTCTTGTCTCTTGCATCAAAATGGTTGCTTAAAGTCAAGTACTTACTTTAACTTAAATGTAAGAATCCTGTTTAAGACAGCCTTATTTGCAAAGCAAGGCAAATTCTAAAAAGTCTGGTTGCAAGTTTTATCAACCAAGCAGCTAGCAAAATATGCCCTGGACAGGACAGGCGTATGCATCATACGGCGATAGCATTAGCATATATGACATAGTTATTAGTTTACCAAGTGAAGAAAGATACACCTTACTGCACCTTATTGAGTGGTAATTTAAATTAATAAAATAAATAAATAAATATTTTTATTTAATTGAGCGTAGATGTAAACAAAGATACAGATAATTTATGCTGGTTTTTGAATAGAGCGATTGAAGTTGGTCAAACTCTTTTCAAATCTATCTATCTGCCCAGACTGTTTCTCAACTATGTATGTTGAGGTTGGCTTCCAATCTAACCGGATGCAGCTAAATAGCAATATTTTACATCGAGCGACTGCCTATCTGACCACCACAACCCAGTTTTTAATGGGTAATACGATGCTCTTTGGTAAGTCTGGTTTTCAGATTTTCCGGCCAATGACTTTCTGAAACGACTGTCAAAGATCTGACAAATGACAGCCGGGGCCAATGGCTTACCATGCTTTCATGCATGGAGGAAACTCGGTATGTTTTGGGTGAACACCCATCAACTCTATTCAAGTTTCTTTATAATTTTAGAATGCTGCATTAGATTAAAGGAACCATGAGTACAAACCTCTAGAATGGTAGTTATTGTGTCCCTCACCGGGAGTCACCTGTCATCATCATCATCATCATTTCAGCCGAAAGACACCCCCTGCTAGATATAGGCCTCCCCCAACACCACATTGACATAAGGGGGGTTTTGCCATAACCGCCACGCTTGGCAGGTGGGTTGGCAATCGTAGTACGATTGTTACAAAAGCACAGAGAACGCTGCTGCCCATTCTCTGGCAATTCCCTTAGTTGCCTCTTACGACACCCACGGGAAGATATGGGATGGTGCTATTCTTTACGTCCGACACCATACAGAACGAGTCACCTGTAAAATGTACGAATCCAAGATTCGATTTTGTACAAAAACAAGTGAATCTGAACTGTTCCATTACAAGCGAATGCTCCCAAGTGTGGTATGGTGAGGGAGCGCCTTTAGGTATTCCAAAGATAAGAAAATGCTAATGAAGACTAATTTTCTACTTCGCGTCTGTTTGAGTGTTTTTCTCAGTAGTTGTAATTTAATTTTCGAGCCGTTCTTGTTTTCTCAAAAGATGATTCCTATTCTCTTTTAACAAAATTGGATTTGTTTTTCATAGAAACATTTTTGTTTCTAATTTTCCAAAGAACTTAATATGAAAATAAAATGCCTTAATTTTTTAGGTGATGCTCCTTTTGTCTAACATTAAAACAACAGATAAAACTGTTACATTTTCAATAATACTTTAATTCAAATAAGGAAATATTTTAATTCAAATAAAAAAGACTTAGACTTTAAAATATTTCCTTACTGAGATTCCATGAATTCGTGAGAGAGAACCAGAAATACTCCACATTTTATTTTCGTCGCAGTACCATTTCGTATTTGCATTTGAAAATTGCGCAATTTTTTATGCTAACTTTAGTTATCACGTACGGTTTTTACAAGTCACTGTAGCTTTGTATCACCAGCTGTTATAAAAAGAAAGAACATTTTGAGTTTCATAAAACAAGAGATACTATTAAAATAAGTTTTGCAATGACAAGGACAGAAGTTCATTCATAACCCTTCCTCTGCTAAGCCGCTGTCAGTTTTTAAAGATAAAAGAAGGTTGGCAAAGTGACTAAGTGTTACCATAATTCGCCACCTTAAAAATAAAACGACTTTATCATCCTTCTATACAATACATTGTTAGACCAAGCGAGTTTCCTAATGAGCACGTTTTAGTTCACGTAATAAAAAGTTTATTTTACACTTGCCCTCTAAACTGACCAACGAAGAGGCCGTTTATCGGATCCTCCATAACATTGTTTACTCATTAAAAACAGCTCTTCGGAGCTCCAAACTATAACAGGAACCAGAGTTCTAGACACTAACAGTACATTATCAAGTAGAAGTGTTTGGAAATAGCTTCGGACCCGCCCGAACTAATACCAACTCGCCGCAAAATTACGGCCTTATCACACTGGCGAGTTGCGAATGTGCTTTCAAAGAGGCGATGGTTTAACGTGCTTGCTGCGAACGCTACGTGTGATCGACGTGTTCGCCGCATTTGCGGAACGAGAGTGTACACACAGCGACACATAAAAGCTATACATTTCCTGGACATTTAGAGATCCGTATAAACTGGTTTTGTATAACTTAATTGGTGGTCGTGCGTACAATGGACGCCCTTTTCACGAACTTAGGTGGACTGCCATGACGTCTTATAGCAGTATTGTTTGAATCTTATTTCAGTGTGAAGAATAAATATTTTTTATTTTTTTATGATTGGCATCTCGCAGTTCAACCTAGGAGGTTGTCGTCTGCTTAACCGGACTATCCTGTGGGTGCCTTAAGAGTAAGGCCTCCAGCCAGGGCATAAAAACTTACAAACTAAGCGACTATACGCTGAGGGCACCCCCTGTGGGGTACGAGCCTCGGCTCAGGGCGTCGCTGGGGGAGGACTGCATGGGGACAGGCTGGATCTGAATGATATCATTATTTAGGGGCTGATTTAGAACTACTGGCACAGCATCGCGGGCTGGCTCGAGCGAGGGTCGGGGAGGGCATGGACCGGGCCGTCGCGACGGACCTCGACGGCGAGGTCGGAAAGACGGCGGTTTGTGGCTGAACTTTTTAAGAGTGCTAGTCTCTTTGCTGCTCTCCTGGAGGAGGGTGATAGCATCATCGGGAGTGACGAGGGTATGCCGAGGACGGCGTACTGTACTAATGCGCGAGGGTTCGTAACGGGCGGCCGCTGCGATCAGGGGATTACGGTGTTTACTGGCGTTATCGAAGAAACGCTTCGAAAGACGTTTCATAAACTGAAGGACGGTGGGCATTCTAAGGTCTACGTGTAGACGGTCGTTACGGACATAAAAAGCGGCTCCCGTGACTCTACGTAAGAACCGGTTCTGCAAGGTTTGCATCCTATGGATGTATTTAGGCTTGGTGTGAGCGTACACGACGCAAGCGTACGTCATAATGGGGCGGATCACCGCGGTATAAAGGCGCAACTTGCACTTGAGTGACAATTTGCTTTTTGCCGAGATCATGAAATGAAGCCTACCCATAGCAAAGGCAGCTCGGTCACGAGCTGCTTTGATGTGCGCCGCGAAAGACAAGTGGTTGTCAAGTAAGACTCCTAAGTACTTGGCTTGCTTCTCCCAAGGGATAGGCTTACCGTACATAGTGATCGGGCTGAGCGCGGGTGGCTTATTTTTACGCGGTTTAGAGAAAAGAACTGCCTGGCTCTTGTCGGGGTTCACCTCGATTCTCCATTTCCGGAACCAAGCGCCTAAGACGTTGGCTGAGGTTTGGAGGGTGCTGTAAATAGCGTCGTGACTACGGCCAGTGTAATAGATGGCCGTGTCGTCCGCAAACAGGGCTAACTGTGCCGTCTTGCTCTTGGGGATGTCACTGGTGAACAGAGTAAAGATAAGGGGAGAGAGTGGGGAGCCCTGAGGGACTCCGGCTCTAATGGGGTGAGGGGAAGACAGTGCCTTCCCGATGCGATAGCGGAAGGTGCGATCCGACAAAAAGTCTCGTAAGATGAGCACGAGACGGTCCGGCACTCCCAGTTTGTACAGCTTATATAATAAGCCGTTGTGCCAGACTTTGTCGAATGCCTTTGCTATGTCGAAAAACAACACACCCGTCATCGCTCCACGCTGGAAGCCAGCGCTCAAGTGTTCCACGATGCGGTGGGCCTGTTGAATGCAAGAGTGTCCGGTCCTGAAGCCGAACTGTTCGTTAGGGATGAGACTCTTAGCCTCGGCGAAGTCTTTGAGTCGCTTATACATAAGTCTCTCGTAGATTTTACCGAGTGCATTCAGGAGACTGATAGGTCTGTAGCTCGAAGGCTCAGACTTGGGTTTGCCTGGCTTGGCGAAACCGATGACAGTGGCATCTTTCCATATTTGGGGAAACGCGTTGTTGCTCAGGGCGCCATTGAAGATGGCCGCCATTAACACGACGAGCTGAGCGGGGAGGAGTTTGAACACCCTATTGTTGATTCCGTCGGAGCCGGGTGCTTTCCGCGGTTGAAGTTTGCTAATGATGTCTTGCACTTCGTCAGCTGTGACCGGAGGCAGAGGATCATCAGGGTCTTCTTCGGGGGGCAGGGCGGTTCGATGCTCGACGAATGCGTTTACCTCATCGAGATGTCGCTTGTCTACTGGTTGAGAGCTGGGGGAGCACTGGGACTCCAGGCTGTCGGCTAGGCATTCGGCCTTCTCAGAGTCGTCGAATGCGACGCTCTTATCGGGTCGGGTGAGGGGAGGCATCGAAGCCTCTTCGGTGGAGCGCAACTTGCGTTGCAGCTGCCAGAAGGCTAGGTGGGTAGGCTCGAGTTCGCTTAGCGTTTTGTCCCATTGATTATTACGAAACTCACTGGTGCGATCCTTTACAGCACGCTGTAAATTACGCATGTGGGCTTTGTTTGCCTCGCATGGAAAGCTGCTGTAGGCACGGATGGCCGCGTTCTTTTCGTTTATCAGTTCACGTACGTCAGCGGGAAGTATCCAGCGTTGATCGCTCATTGCTGGGACTTCCCGTGAGCAGTCCTTCAGTACGGATTGCACGTGTTCTGTAAACGAGTTGATGGCGGCCGTCGTGTCTGCGACTGAGACTATGTGGTCGGGGATGGCCTCCAGGTGAGGCGACGTGGTGGATTTCAGCTTTTCGCTGACTTTCCTCCAGTCGGTTATCACTTGGGTCGGCGGGGGCTGGCTGGGGTCAGAGGGACCCGAGCGAGGAACTAAGTGAATGAGCACTGGTCGATGATCTGAGTTAAGCTCATGTAAAGTCTCGATGGAATGCAACTTAAGGTTGACATTCTTGAGTAGCGCTATGTCGAGAACGTCCGAACGTTGGTCGGGGTCGTGGGGATAGTGGGTGTGCTCCATAGGAGCGATGGGATCGAAGTTGAAGAAGAATAAATAGATGGAGATTATACATATGTATAAGTCCTGTATATTTTTTGCACACTGTTGTTCTGCATAAAATGTGGTAGTATGGGACCAGGCGAGGCGAAGGCGTGAAGCGACAGGCAAGTGTCAGTTGTTTCCTTGCAACTCCTGTCATTTGTTTTATTTTTTTTCACAATGTGTCTGCTTGAGCTTATAGCGATTTGGTAAGCGGGCAGAGTGAAACATGCGTAGTAGTAAATTTATACGTCCTTGAAGTATCATCATCTACCTAGTTTTTTCCCAAACTATCTTGGGGTCGGTTTCCAGTCTAACCGGATATAGCTGAGTATGCATCGACTGCCTATCTGACCTCCACAACCCAGTAACTGGGTTATACGAAACCCCTTGGTAAGACAGGATGTCAGACTTTTGGCCTTTTGCAAAGATCTACAAATGACACACGGGCCCAGCGACTTAACGTGCTTTCCGAGGCACGGAAGAAACTCGGTATGTAATTATGGTCACCCATCTACGGACCAACCTCGGTAAGAACTGCTTAACCTTAAAGATCGACCCATGCGGCTGTTATTATTTAGCTACGGCCTTGTAGTATATCTTTGTTAAAACAATTCGATTTTTGAATTTTCGGATTTACACCTGCCACTGTTTGTCCCGGCAACACCCAAAGGTTGACTGGTAGGAAAGACCTATAGCTTTTTGTCCGTCTTTGTATTTTGTGCTAAAAGAAACATAACATAATCACCTGTAATCCCCGAAGGGTTAGGCAGTGGTGTCCCCATAACTACACCCTCATTTCGTCAGTCATGTTTAACTAATAAGGGGCGAGCCTATTGGCATTAATCGGGCCCAACTCCAGACTTCGTGGCTGCTACTGATATATTTTTTTATAGAAAAACCCGTCTCAGGACCACTCCACTCCACCACTCCACTTGACTCGACCTGGGAATCTAACTCAGAACCGCACTCTCAGCAGTCAATAAATAAAATATTGGGACCAAGTTGCGTAGTCGCGGCTATCTATATATATTGTCCGGGATGGACTCCTAAACTACTTAACCGATTTTAATCCAATTTGCACACCGTGTGCAGTTTGATCCAACTTGAAAGATAGGATAGCTTACTCTCAATTAATAGCCTCAATATTATTTTATTGCAAATTATATTATTTGACAGTCACAATTCGCTGTTAGCGCCAAACGATTCTAACAGATGGCGGTATCTGTTGACTGGGTTGAGTAAGTATTCAATAGATGGCGCTGTGTTAAAAGTACCAACGTTTCACAGTTGCTGTTTTTAATGGCATAACCACCACGTGTTGCTGAGGCTAAAGTATAAGTTAAATTTATTTTGTAGTAACGGGGAAAATGTGACGCAGACGAAGTTGCACGGGACAACTAGTCTATATATGTAAAGAGGTTGTGTATTAAAGGACTGACTGGTGTGAATAGAAATGTGATGACATAAAAATGTCATTGTCATTTTAAATAAAGGTAATGAAAAACTAAATAATTTACAGAAAATTGATATTCGTAAAGAGTAAAAGCTTTGAATGTTATTTCTATATTTACAGGTAAAGTAGTGTTTTATTATATTATATGTGTAGTTATAAAATTATGTTACTTGAGTAAAACAATAAAATTCTATATTTACAGAAAAGCAATCAAGTTTATAAATGAATATCGAAATTTAAATAAGATATCTTATAAAATAACATTCTTTGTAAAGGGCATTTTACAGAAATGGATAAACTAAAATTTGAGTTTACAATTAAATGTTTCGATGACCAAAAAACAAATGCCCTGGCAGTAACGTCAATAACCACAAAAGAGGGTAAAGTGTATCTTGTACCACAAGAACTGCAGCCCATGAAATACCATGGAAAATTAATGGAAACTGAGGTTTATAAAACATTAAAAAATACATTGCAAAGAAGACATGAAAAACGGTGTTTATGGGTAACTTTATCAGATGAATTAAGAAAGACTTACATGGATGATGATGACAATATGCAATTCAAGAATTATTTCCTGGAAGAAGTGATAAGTACAACTGGAATAACTCAACCTATAATAAATGAAGGTATGTCTGAAGAATCACTGTCAAGAATCCTAGAAAAATTGGTAAATATAAAACCACAATTACAAAAGGTGACTAATTTAAAAAAAATCTCTGACAAATTTGTAATTGAGAAATTCACAGGAGAAAACTCAAATGTAACTCAATGGATGGCTATTTTTGAAAAAGAATGTGCTCGATTCGAAATAGTTGAGGATGAACAGAAAATTGAGATTTTTAGACTATTTTTAGATAGATCGTGTTTGAACTGGTATAGTTCGATGCTGATAAGACATACGCTAACTTCGGCATGGAACCAATGGAAGGAAGATTTTTGCGATACTTACGAGAATAAAGGGTGGACACCGATAAGGTATGCGATTGAATTTAAATATAAAACAGGATCGCTATTAGACTACGCAATAAGAAAAGAGAAAATATTGTTAGAAATGGACAACACAATAAACAAAAGCACTCTGATTGATCTGATTGCAGTTGGTCTACCTAGTTTTATAACAGACAGGATTGATAGGAAGAAAATAAAGGAGACTAAAGACCTTTTTAATGAAGTGAAAAGCTTGGAACATTTAGTTAACAAAAAAGGTTTTGATAAAAAGAAGATTACGAATTCTGCAGAAAAAACAAAAGAGGTTAGAGAACCATGCAATAATTGTAAAAAACTAAATAAAGGAAAAAGATATCATCCTGAAAACTTATGCTGGTTTAAAACGGATGAAAGAATTAAAGAAAAACAAAATAATATAAATTTTGTTAACAATTCTGAAGTAGAAACTGAATTAAATAATACGGATCAAAAAAACTATTAGTACCACCATTAATCAAAGTCAAATTAAGGTTAAATAACACATTGGATGCATTCGGAATATATGATTCCGGTTCAAATATCTCATTAATTAGTTCTAAATTACTAAAATTAAATGATGAAGAAATAAATAATGCACAGATTGTGAAGTTAACTACGATTAATGGTGTGAAAAGAACAAATGGAATAGTAAAATTGAAAATAAAGATCTTTGAAATAGAAGATGAAGTGAATGTGTTTGTTATTAACAAGAATAATTTCAACTATGACTTTTTAATTGGATTGGATATGATAAAAAAATTTAAATTGATCCAAAATGAAAAGCTAGAAATTACACAAAAAACACAAGAAATAAATAGAAATGCAGAAATGGTAGCAGGGAAAGATTGTGACAAGTTTACAGTGAACTTTAACGAACACGTCGATGAAACCAAATTTAATATTTCAATAAACCAGCTCGAATATAAACAAGAAGCAGAAATAAATGAACTGATTGAAAAATACAAAACGATCTTCGCAAAAGACAAGTACGACATTGGAACTGTTAGGGATTACGAAGCCAGAATTGATTTATTGGTAGATAAATATTGCAGTAAAAGACCTTATAGATGCAATACTGAGGATAAGAAAGAAATAGAGAGTCAAGTATCCAAGTTACTGGAGAGAAATCTCATTGAGGAATCATACAGTCCATTTGCTGCTCCGGTAACGTTGGCATACAAAAAAGAAGACAATAGAAAATCAAGACTTTGTATAGACTTTCGTGATTTGAATAAACTTATTATTCCACAGTCACAACCTTTTCCGTTAATTGAAGATCTGATGGTAAAAACAAGAAATTGTAAGTATTTTAGCACGCTGGATTTAAATTCCGCATTTTGGTCGATACCATTACGAATCGAAGACAGAAGAAAAACAGCTTTTGTAACACAAGACAGCCATTTTCAGTGGACCTGTTTACCATTTGGACTAAAAACATCTCCAGCAATATTTCAGAGAATATTGAGTAACATTATAAGAAAACACAAACTTATGGAATTCACGGTAAATTATATAGATGATATATTGGTTTTCTCAAAATCCTTTCCCGAGCATATAAGCCATTTAACAAGGTTATTAGAAGCAATTAAGAAGGAAGGTTTTAGACTGAAATTTTCTAAATGCACATTCGCATCGGATTCAGTGAAATATTTGGGGCACATTATTCATAACAATTCAGTAAGTCCGATAAAAGATAACTTAATATCAATAAAAAAGTTCCCAGTACCACAAAATCAGAAAAATGTGAGACAGTTCTTGGGAAAAATAAATTTTTACAATGAATATATACCAAATATTGCAATAACATTGGATCCACTACATAATTTACTAAGGAAGAATCAGAAATTCATTTGGACAGAAGAATGTCAAAAATCCTTTGAAAAAATTAAACAACTACTGTGTTCTCAACCTATATTAGAGATATTTGACCCAGACTTGCCTATACTAATTTACACAGATGCAAGTATACGAGGCGTTGGAGCAGTATTAAAACAGAGACAACAAAACACAAAAGAAAAACCAGTAGCATATTTTTCCAAGAAACTAAATGAAGTGCAGAAAAGGAAAAAGGCTATCTATTTAGAATGCTTAGCAATAAAAGAAGCAGTTAAATATTGGCAACACTGGCTCATAGGTAAAAGATTTACAGTATTTTCTGATCATAAACCATTGGAAAAAATGAACATTAAATCAAGAACAGATGAAGACCTCGGAGACTTGACATATTACCTTTCTCAATATGACTTTGAGATAAAATATTCACCAGGGAAATATAATCTTGAAGCTGACTGTCTAAGCAGAAATCCTGTATTAGAAGCACATGAAAATGAAGAAGAACAGCTGAAAGTGGTCAATTGGATAAAACTGGAGGATATTATTGTTGATCAAGAAAATAACGAAGATGTACAAAAAGAAAAAGAAAAATTAATATCAAAGCATTCCATTTACTACAAGAAAATCAAAAATAAAGAAAAAATTGTTTTGTCAGAAGACTTTAGTATAAGTTTCCTCAAAACAATACATAAAGAATACTGCCACATTGGAATAAAACAAATGCAAAATAAAATTACACCATACTACACAGCTAAGAATTTAAGACAGAATATAAAGAAAATTTGTAAAAAATGTGAAATTTGCATAATGAACAAATCAAGAGGCCAGGATAAATTTGGACTAATGTCTCATCTCGGACCAGCCACACATCCTTTTGAAATAATGTCCATTGACACGATTGGGGGATTTGGGGGTTCAAGATCGACAAAGAAGTATATGCACCTCTTAGTGGATCATTTTACTAGATATGCATACATTGTCAATTCAAAAACACAGAATTCAAATGACTTTATAAAACTAGTCAAAAAAGTCACAGAAGATAATAATATTGGTATGATTTTATCAGATCAGTACCCAGGAATAAATTCAAAAGATTTTAAACTATTCCTAGAAAGAAAAAATATTCCAATCTTTTTCACAGCGGTAAATGCACCGTTTTCAAACGGAATCAACGAAAGACTTAACCAAACCCTGGTCAATAAAATAAGGTGCAAAGTAAATGAAGAAAATAAAAAAATAGCATGGACAACAATAGCACAAAAATGCGTGGAAAAGTACAATGAAACTGAACACACTGTTACAGGCTTTGCACCTGTGTACTTGTTACAAGGAAAAGATATTACATTTACACCATATGAACTAAAAGAGAAAATATCAGAAAATGAATTATTAAGAGATCGAAAATTGGCACTGAAAAACAGTATAAAATCACACAACTACAATAAAAAACTATCAGATAGAAATAGAAAATATCATGAATTCAATGTAGGAGACATGGTATTTGTGTGTAATGGCAATAAATTAAACAGAAGAAAACTGGATGAGTTGAAGATTGGACCATATGAAATAATAGAAAAACTGTCAAACTCAATATACAGAATAAATACAGGACATAGAAAATCAGAATCAAATCTCTTCCACATCACCAAACTAATCCCTGCTCCTGCATTTGAAGACGACAATAATTTAGAAGATGTTTAATGAAATTTTGTGATACAATACTCTTCCCGGAAGGGGGGGGATGTAAAGAGGTTGTGTATTAAAGGACTGACTGGTGTGAATAGAAATGTGATGACATAAAAATGTCATTGTCATTTTAAATAAAGGTAATGAAAAACTAAATAATTTACAGAAAATTGATATTCGTAAAGAGTAAAAGCTTTGAATGTTATTTCTATATTTACAGGTAAAGTAGTGTTTTATTATATTATATGTGTAGTTATAAAATTATGTTACTTGAGTAAAACAATAAAATTCTATATTTACAGAAAAGCAATCAAGTTTATAAATGAATATCGAAATTTAAATAAGATATCTTATATATACATATATATCATGCGTCGGAAGTACGCTGGCAAATCGTCAGTGTGTTAACGCTCTTAGAACCAGCTAACAATATTATCCAGCTTTCATTACGACTCGGTCTAGAAGCCAGTCGGCGCATTGACTTGCAAATGCGTTGTCACACCACCATTGTCGACGGAATGGCCTGAATAATACCAATGTTGTCTTTTTTCAAGGGATTACCGCTAGGGATTCCTTCGTTTGGCATGGTATGGTGCCCGAAAGTTGGGAGGACAATCTTGTAATTTACTTGCTGAAATGGGCTCGAGAGGAGTATAAAAGTGCGAGGTTATTGAAGTATTTACTTGAGAAAAACTTCCGGGTTTTTTTCTGGTTTTCGTAAACAAATATCTATGTTAATAATTTCATTCAATGGACAATATAAATGTCAATAGACTGTCCCATTGCAGGCGAGAAGAGAAAGGCCTCTTTTCTTAAGGAGATGACTAGCATATTGATCATTTATTATTACCCACTTCCTCCTAGACATAATATGTACATAATTTCAGAAAATAAAGTTAAAATTTTAAAAATCTTTCGTTATTTTTACTGGACTCAGAACGCTGAAAAGAAAATCACTTTTAAAAGCAAGTTAAGTTAATTTCCTTAAATTCTCAACAGTTTTTATAAGCTCCGCATTTTCTTATAAGAGAAGCAGCTTGATTAGCAAGTGCTTGGCATGTTTCATTGTTGGTTTTTCCTGACGAAATATAAGCTATTTTAAAGTTTTATCAAGAATAAAACGCGAGTCTTTACGCTTTTTAAATAGGAAGACATAAAGTCCATAGGAGCATCTAGGTACTCATCTGAAATGACTTTTTAAAGTTTATCGCCCAGAAAATTGACAGTTATTTAACTTTTATGTCGACAGAAATTATTTCTAGGGTTTATTTATCAAATAAAAGTAACTAAAATGTTATTGGGTTCTTCCGTCAGGAATTTCTCAATAGCAGCCACGGGTTCTGGATTTGTGCCCGGTTAATAGCAATAGAGTCGCTCCCTATTACATGGGGCTTAAACATAACTGGCCAAATCTATACTAATCTAAACTAATAATAAAGCTGAAGAGTTTGTTTGTTTGTTTGCTTGAACGCGCTAATCTCAGGAACTACTGGTTCGATTTTAAAAATTCAAGCAGTGTTTTGGGCACTACGACCAATAGGAGCGGAGCAGCAATGAAAAATGTTGCGAAAACGGGGAAATAGTGTCGCAGACGAAGTTGCGCGGGACAACTAGTGTTAAAATATATGTTATGAAAGTTAGATTTTTATACTTTTTGTTTATAATTTAACAAAAGGTCACAAGGGCACATTATATTAAGTTCCACTGTCAAAAGATGTCAATGGGACTTTTGTTATTTTCAGTGACTTTCATTCAGTTTTCTCCAAAGATAACTTGGTTTCATTTTAAAGTTAATTGCCTATTACACTAATTAGAATCCTCCATACCCTGTAAGTATTGCTAAACGACTTGGGAGCTGTTAAAACTTGAACCCGTACGGGGTCGATACTGGGTAACATGTGGTCTAAACTTAAGCAATAACTTGTAATCAGGTCAGACTGGATTGCCTTCAGTTCCGTATGTAGTTTACTTTAGATAAGTGACAGCAATCTGGAATGGAAATTGCTGCAGTAATTATAGTAAAGACAGCTGTTGTGGGCTTTTGGGCTATTCATCAAAGGATCATCATCACGGGTTTATTTTTGTAAGGACTTCTTTAGCCGCCTTAAACGATTTTCGGTAGAAAAAAATCTTTTGATGACTTCGACATGCTCGTGACCACCGTGGAAACGAGTTATGTCGACAGAAAAATCGACTAGACACAATGGAAATATGTCATTTTGTTGATTCTTGCGTCGCGTCGACAAAACCCGTTTCCACAGTGGTCATGCTACACGGGCTGGACATTGCGCTGATAGTAGTACTTGTGAGCTTTCGTGCCAAGTAATGGGTGTTTCCAGGCTTAGGTAGGTACTTGAAGTTTCTCGTGATAAAGTAAGTAAGTAAGTACATTTTATCGTAGAGGTAAAAATGTCCATCAGTATTATAAAACCTAATATATCGCCTGTATTCCAGAAAGGATAGGCAGAGATGTACTACCTAATAGTACACCCACCTGTTATTTTTAGTCCCACGTAATAGGGGCCAGCCTATTGCTATTAACCGGGCAATAATCCAGACTCCATGGCTGCTACTCTTCGATCAATAATTATTGATCGAAGCTGCTTCTAGAGAAATTCCTGATGGAAAAACTATGCCCGACCCTGGAATCGAAGCCAAGACCTCACGTTCAGCAGTCGCAATTGCAACCACAAAACCAACGACGCAGTCAGGAAAAGAAACCAGTTATTTTTATTAAATCCGTACAATCACGAACTTTACGTGTGTGAGGAGGTCGTGACTAAATAATAACAGCCGCACGGGTTGATCTTTAAGGTTAAGCCGTGCTTGCCGAGGTTGGTTCGTGGATGGGTAACCATAATTACATCCCGAGTTTCCTCCGTGTCTCGGAAAGCACGTTAAGCCGTTGCTCCCGGCTGTCATTTGTAGATCTTTGACAGTCGTTACGAGTAGTCAGAAGCCAAAAGTCTGACATCCAGGCTTACCAAGGAGTATCGTATTACCTAGTTACTGGGTTGTGGAGGTCAGATAGGCAGTCGCTTTATGTAAAATACTGGTACTCAGTTGCATCCGGTTAGACTGGAAGCCGACCCCAAGACAGTTTGGGAAAAGGCTAGGCAGATGAGGAATCACAAACTTCACGTGTGTTTACGAAGGCGACTTAACCATGAATTCCAAGTTAATCAATTCAAGAATTTCGTACGGGACGGTGCCCCGGCAATATTTATATGGGTCGAATCTACGCGAGGTCGACCCAAAGGAATTTTGTTTGCTCCTGCCGTGGTCGTATATTTGTGAGAAATTTCTTTATGCGGTATTTAAATAATATCGTTGAATTTTTGGTTACGGCTTTCGGAGTAAATTGGGAGGGTAATAAAACGCTTGTTTGCGACAATAATGACATAAGTCTAAAATAACAAAAATCAGAACAGCTTTTTTTAAGTTGTACTAAAACTATTTTCAGTATCCTCTGAGATATAGGTTCCCGCCTAGTTCAGAGGGTAGGGTAAAAACTCTGTGCACCTACCACAGAAAAAAAATGTAATAATTTTCATGTATGTACCTACTTACATACTGCAGCATTATCACGCTGTTTTCGGCTGAATAAAAACTATTCTGTTCGTGTAAGTCGACCTCATTTCTAATCAATTTACTTTTTCTTACTTCGGTTCAAATTTAAAAATATGACGATTCCATGGATGTGACAGAGGAAAATTTTTCTCAGATGGACGACAAATCTTTGGAAATAACAGACATATTATTCCGTTTCGTAATTTAATTGATAAAGTAAAAAAGGACCTAAGAAAGATAAATTTTGTAGTGCTGTACTGTATAGTCGGTTATCAGTGATTTCACCAAGAACCGGTATGTATTTGAAACATTTTAAATTTTTTCTGCTTAAAAGATTCTCTCGGAGCATGGTGTTAATTTTTCTGTATTTTTCTCACCATAGATTCGCTCAGAATCGGTTCTAGGACTTTTATCCTAGCTAAGATCTAGTGACCATATACTTTCGGCGCCGCGACTCAAGGCCGACCAGGGGTCGGGAGACGCGTACTGGCGGTTGGCTCCGAGGCTTGCCGCCTGAGACCCGGAGCAACAGCGAAGATCCGATTTCGAGCGAGGATCCGGACCTTCAGGGAACAAATTTTGTTATAATCCTTTTTTTAAATCTTTAGCAATAGTATAGTTTCTCTTTTTTTTTGTTGTACAATCATTTAATTTATTTAAACCCTATTCGTGTCAAAAGGTCGCGCAATGTATTTTTTCCGGTGTAATATTTAAACTCGTATACATTTTGATCGCGCCTAGGGCTGAGTAGGTGTTGCAACCCCTTTCTCACCTTGTTTTAATTTTCAAAATTACAGATTTTATACAATTCTGAACAACCCATTTCGCTGCTTTACATAAAATTATATTACATGTCGTCCATTATTTAATTCCTTTTTTTGATCCTTTTAAATTTTTTTTTATAAAAAAATTGTATTAGTCTTTTTTATAACTGCAAAATTATACGTTTTAACATGTAGCAGTGACGACTTTTATTTTTATTTTCGCTACAAAAATGGCGCCCGAACAACTAAAGTAAGTGTTTTTTACCTAATAACTTTGAAATTTGAATGATTCTACATAAAATTTTTTTTGCCTTATTGAGGATGGTCACTCCCTCCGGGAGCTAATGATTCTTAAGCTTATTTGTTTCAGGATACGGATATTCTTTCATTCTAGAAAGGTATTCTGGGATTTTTACCACCAGTTCAGATCTGTGAAGCTGTCATTTTTCCTTGACATATATATATATTTTTTCATTAAATGTAATTTATTTTAAAGGAAAAATAATTTTGTGAACTATATAACACATAACTGTCTTTTATTTTACCCACTTATCGCAGCAAATATAACGATAGGTCTCCTGATTTTTATTCCATATCCTTAGCTAGCGGTAGTTAGAACCCGTAGAGTATATATGGTAACGTATGAATTTATAGGCGTCGGTTTTCAAGGTAAGCTTAGTATGAACGGTTATGTAGCCTGTATCTTTGTTTAATAGCTTGGCGTTTACTGACTGCTGGTTGCTGGATTATTTTTATCCGTCTGTTCATGCCGTGCCTATTTTTTCGCTAGGATTCAATCGCCTTTTGTCTGTTCTTTCATACGTTATTAGGTCTATTCTAGTTACATCATGTCAGAAGAGGGGTTCCCTATTGTTGAGACTCCACGTCGTGCTAGTCCCATTATTTCGCGACCACCACCTCCTCCTATTCCGCCAAGACCTTCTCACGCTTCTTCACAGAGTATCATTCCTTCCCCAATAAGATCTGAGGAATGCCTACAATTTACCAGGCAGTTCTCTCTTACTAAGTGGAAGATTGTTTTCGATGGTAAGACCTGCGTACGGGAATTTTTCACGAGTTTAGAGGAGTACAGGGAGGCCGACAATTTGTCCGATGGTTATTTAGTTAAGCGATTTCATGAAGTTTTGTCAGGTGTCGCACTTCAATATTTTAGGTCGATCCGTCGACCGGGTCTTTCTTTTTCTGAGATCAAAGATGCCTTTCTTCAGACATTCGGTACGACCGATTTTGAATTTAAGACAAGCCAGGAGGTCCGTAACCTCAAGCAGAAACCGGAACAGTTAATAAGAGAATTTATTATCGAAGTTTCTTACTTAAACGCTAAACTGAGCAAGCCTATTGAAGAATCGGAGTTGTTGCAGATCATCACTCACAACATGTTGCCAAAGTATACTCCTTGCTTGTCTATTCAAAAATTCCATGATGTCAATAATTTAATCGAGGCCGTTACTCATTTCGAGTCCTTTTTAAAACCTTCAAAGGCGGTAGCCAGTCTCGACTGTGTTGCCAACCAGTCGACTTCTCAAGTATTTAACCCACCAAAACCTAGGCCGAACAAAACTTCCCATCAGCCAACATCTAGTAACTCTCAGATTTGTCCTGGTTGTAGTCAGTCTCAGCTTTGTTTAAAATGTAACAAAGTTGGTCATTCTTACCGTTCTTGCCCAGAGATCACAGGCATGATTTGTTTTAAGTGTCGCACTCCTGGATTTATTACTAGGGAATGTCCGAAATGTAATCCAAAAAATGCATAAACCACTGGCGATACGCTTCTTTCCGTACAGTATCCCCAGTGTTTACTTCAGATTCATTTGATAACCGACCGTTTATAGAAGTATTATTATGTGGTAGAGTTGTTAAAGCATTGCTCGACTCTGGTGCTCAGATGTCGCTTGTTAGCGATAATTTTATTCAGCAACTTGGTGTTTCTTTGACATCAAAAGACGCTTGTCCCCGTGTTATATCGGCTAATAATTCGCCGATTGATATTCTTGGTTCTGTGTACCTTCCAGTTAAATTTAATGGTACAACTTTTATTCATGAGTTTTTAGTTGCAAGTTCGATGTCATCTTCTGTTATTTTAGGTATCGAATTTTGGAATAAATTCGGTTTGACGTCTATTTTTAGTCAGGCTTTTAATAAAAATATTGATGGTAATATGTTTATCCCTTCTGTTCAGCACTCTTCCCCTCAAGTTTCCTCTGTCAGCGAGGTCCGTTATATTCATCCTCGTAACATCCTATCGCCGGATCAAGAGGCTTGTCTTCAACAAGTTATTAAAGAGTACGAAGTTATCTCTTCGGAAAAAGTTGGTCTTGGTAAAACATCTTGGTTGTCCCATAAAATTAATACTACGGGTTACCCAATCCGTCAAAGATATTATCCCTTATCCCCTGTCAAGTTGAAGATTCTCAATGAAGAGATTGACAAAATGTTAGGTATGGGTGTTATTCGTCCATCTCGTTCTTCATGGGCTAGTCCAGTGGTAATGGTGACAAAAAAAGATGGTTCTGTTCGGTTTTGTGTCGACAGTAGAAAACTGAATAGTGTGACAGTTAGAGATTCATATCCTCTTCCCCGTATTCACGATATCCTCGACAACCTTCGTGGTGTTAGATATATTAGCTCATTGGATTTTAGAAGTGCTTTCTGGCAAATTCCACTCGCTGATAGAGAAAGTTGTGAGAAAACAGCGTTTATTGTTCCACAACGTGGTCTCTTTGAGTTTGTTAGGATGCCTTTTGGTCTAACGAACGCTGCTTCGGAGATGCAACGCCTTACTGATATGATCGTGAATTTCGAGTTTACTTCTACCAGCGACGACTGTATTTTTGGGTACGTCGACGACTTGATAATCGTGTCTAAAGATTTCTCTAGTCATATGGCGCTGCTCAGGAAGGTGCTTGCTCGACTTAAAGAAGCAGGCTTAACTATAAATTTAAAAAAATGCGAGTTTTGTAAAAGCGAACTAAAATATTTGGGTTATATTGTTAATGAAAAGGGTCTTCAAACCGATCCCGGCAAACTTGATGCTATTAAAGATTATCCTACTCCTACTTCAGCTAAGTCATTACGCGGTTTCATTGGTATGTGTTCCTATTATAGGCGTTTCGTTAAAGGGTTTTCTTCTATAATTGCTCCGCTTACTGCCCTTATCGGTAAGAGAAAGGGTAATGATCCAATAAGTTGGAACGATGCAGCCGATCAAGCTTTCACTCAGTTGAAACAAGCGCTAATTGATACGCCTGTTATGGCATGTCCTGATTTCTCGAAGCCATTCATCCTGCAGTGTGATGCGTCAGCTGTTGGTCTTGGTTCGGTACTGACACAGAAGATAGACGATGTGGAACATCCAATCGCCTATTATTCGCGTTTATTCTCTCAAACTGAACGCAATTATAGTACTACAGAGCGTGAACTCTTGTCAGTTTTGGATTCAATTAAACATTTTCGATGTTATTTAGATGGTATGAAGTTTTCTGTCATAACAGACCATATGGCTCTTAAGTGGCTCCTCTCTCTTAACAACCCATCTGGTCGTTTAGCTCGTTGGGCTACTATTATCTCCCAATATACTTTTGATATTGTGCATCGTAAAGGTTCGCAACATATAGTCCCCGATGTTCTTTCCAGGATCCATGCTAATCCTGTGTCATTTGACCAGGGTCCTGAACATACTAATGACCGTTGGTATAAGAAGATATATATAGGTGCTCGAGATACGCCACAAATGTTCCCAGCATACGCTATAAATAACGGTATCCTTATGAGACGCATGCCTGTTTCTAGTCCTTTATCTTCTGAACCATGGCGTGTGGTGTTACCAGCTGAAAAGGTTCCAGACGCTATTTGGGAAATTCACAATAGATTTCCTTCGATACATCCCGGTGTTACTAAAACGTATCTAAAGCTTAGGGAGTTGTTCTACTGGCCAAATATGTTCCGTGACGTTACTTCGACGTTAAGTCAATGTGAGGTTTGTAAAGCCTATAAAATTTCGAACACACAACCTCGCGGTCAGATGTGTTACCCTAAAGAGGTTTCCTTGCCCTTACAGATGATTTCTATCGATATAATTGGTCCGTTGCCCTGCGCTTATTATGGTTATAAATATATCCTTTCTATGGTAGATGTTTTTTCCAAATATGTTTGGTTAGTTCCTCTGAAAAGGATTGACGCTCTTTCTGTTATAAAAGCGTTAGAGTCTGAAATTTTCTTTAATTTTGGGGTTCCGCGTACTATTCTTTGTGACAACGCTACAGTTTTTCGTAGTAATCAATTCCTTAATTTTCTCAGATCTTTCCATATTCAATCACCTACTTTTACGCCATATTATACACCCCAAGCAAATACGGTTGAGCGATACAACCAAAGCGTTATAACATGTTTAGGTATTTTGGTTGGTGAAAACCAAAGAAGTTGGGCTAAAATGTTACCTAAAGTGAAGCTTTACCTCAATTCTTGTGTTAATCTAGCTACTGGTTTTACGCCTAACTTTCTTATGCTTGGTAGAGAGGTCCTTATGGATAGCAGTCATGTAAATAGTCAGACTCGAAGCTCTAATTTGGCAGACAGTCGGGCTCGTCATGCTTCAAACCTATCCTCTCTCAGCGAAGTTTATGCAAAGGTTGCTGATAATCTTTCTTTAGCTTTTCTCCGTAACTCTCGTGCATATAATTCTAATCGATCAGCTGTCACTCTAAATGTTGGTGATACTGTATGGAGAAGGAATTTTTCCAAGTCTTCTGGAGGTGATTTTTTCTCTGGGAAGCTTGCTCCACGTTTTATTAAGTGCCGTGTAATAAGAGTCATTTCAAGGACCACCTATTTGCTACAGGATTGTGATTCAGTCCACTCCGGACAATATCATATCAAAGATATCTTAAAATAAATTGGATTAAATTCTCTTTGTTCCATTTTGACATTGACATTTGCTTTCTAATCCTTTTTCCTCTTTGGAATATTTCTTTGCATAGTTTTTCGATTAGATTAAAAACTTCATAGATTATCTGTTAATAGTGACATCTGTTTATTTCTGTGTTATGTCAACTTGTGTTCTAAGGTTATTTTGTTTCTTTTAGTTTAACACAGATGGCGTGACATTCAACATTTAATTTTAAATTTGAATTTAAACTTGAGTTTTATGACTTGAGTTCTCTGATTTAAGTTCTGTCTTGAGTTCTTCTTTGACTTAATTAATTTAGGTTTTCTTTCTTAAACTTAGTTTTTTTTTGTTCAACTTGTCTTAGTTTCTATAACTAGAGGTTGGACTTTACGTGTTCACGTTATTTATTTTTGGGGATTCCCAAGTTTTTTCTTATAGTTGATAGGTAATAGTTAAGTCTTATGTTAAGTTAGGTTAATTTTACTTAGATCTAAAGTTTACTAATTGTAAGGAGGTGGCAGGTTAGAGTTTGGCTCTAACTGAACAATATATATTTAGATTTAGGAGTTCGTTATTTTCTTTCATATTCTCCATAGATGTAATTGAGATATCGCGAGTTCGCGCGGATAACGTTTAGATATGGTGGCCTCCGTGTTTATTCAGTATTTGTTGCACTTCGATATCGTTTGATTCAGATATGATGCCTGTTTTTTTTTGTTTTTGCCTGATCCAGTTTTTTTCTTCTTTCTCACTCGTACTTACGTCCTTTTTTTCTTAGAAAGAGGGTATTGCAGCATTATCACGCTGTTTTCGGCTGAATAAAAACTATTCTGTTCGTGTAAGTCGACCTCATTTCTAATCAATTTACTTTTTCTTACTTCGGTTCAAATTTAAAAATATGACGATTCCATGGATGTGACAGAGGAAAATTTTTCTCAGATGGACGACAAATCTTTGGAAATAACAGACATATTATTCCGTTTCGTAATTTAATTGATAAAGTAAAAAAGGACCTAAGAAAGATAAATTTTGTAGTGCTGTACTGTATAGTCGGTTATCAGTGATTTCACCAAGAACCGGTATGTATTTGAAACATTTTAAATTTTTTCTGCTTAAAAGATTCTCTCGGAGCATGGTGTTAATTTTTCTGTATTTTTCTCACCATAGATTCGCTCAGAATCGGTTCTAGGACTTTTATCCTAGCTAAGATCTAGTGACCATATACTTTCGGCGCCGCGACTCAAGGCCGACCAGGGGTCGGGAGACGCGTACTGGCGGTTGGCTCCGAGGCTTGCCGCCTGAGACCCGGAGCAACAGCGAAGATCCGATTTCGAGCGAGGATCCGGACCTTCAGGGAACAAATTTTGTTTTAATCCTTTTTTTAAATCTTTAGCAATAGTATAGTTTCTCTTTTTTTTTGTTGTACAATCATTTAATTTATTTAAACCCTATTCGTGTCAAAAGGTCGCGCAATGTATTTTTTCCGGTGTAATATTTAAACTCGTATACATTTTGATCGCGCCTAGGGCTGAGTAGGTGTTGCAACCCCTTTCTCACCTTGTTTTAATTTTCAAAATTACAGATTTTATACAATTCTGAACAACCCATTTCGCTGCTTTACATAAAATTATATTACATGTCGTCCATTATTTAATTCCTTTTTTTGATCCTTTTAAATTTTTTTTTATAAAAAAATTGTATTAGTCTTTTTTATAACTGCAAAATTATACGTTTTAACATGTAGCAGTGACGACTTTTATTTTTATTTTCGCTACAATACCTACTAATTAGTAATTTTGAAAGGTGAGAATTAAACAATTTTTATTTATTTATTATTTCAATGTTGTCCTATTTAACCCAAACGTTGACTGGTAGAGAATGCCTTGTGGCGTTAAGTGCGCCTACTACCACTTACTTAAAAAAATATCACCATCAATAGATGAAAGGTTTATTTTACGTTTCGTTACTTAATACCTACTTTCGCTAATTTTGTATTCAACCACAAAAAACATCGAAAAATTTTAATTTTTGAGTTATGTCATCCTTGTCGTAAACCGAAGATCAAAATATGAATAATCGAATCGAAGCGTTTGAAGCGGCCCTCGTCAGACATGGTTCGATCGAGAAAGTGTTGACACTGAGCTCGCGTGGAAATGAATAAGTTATACGATTTTCAATAGGAATGAGCCAGACAAAACTATTCAATTGACATTGTCAAGAAAACAGAAATGTGAATATTTTGGACGCTATAGTGCGTTCTTGCTATAGTGCGTTGAGAGCAGCGGTGGCCCAGTGGTGGCAGCCCCAACTTACGAGCAGTAAGCTTGTGAGTTCGAACCCAGGCAGGCGCATTACTTTGTGTAATTTATTTCATCACCACTGCTCTCAAAAACTGTGAAGGAAAACATCGTGATGAAACCGGCATGTCTTTGAACTAAAAATTCGAAGACATGTGACATCTACCAACTCGCACTGGGCCCGCGTGGTGGATAACAGCCCACTCTCTCTCATAGAGAGGAGGCCTGTGTCCCAGCAGTGGGAACACTAAGGGCTGACGACGATGACGATGATGATGAGTGCGTTCTTATGATTCTTTCCTAATCGATATTTGTTTATAATAAAGTAGCTGTAGCCCGCGACTTCCTTCGCGTGGAAATATTGATGTGCATGTGTGAGACAAAAAAAAAGATGGCCTATGTCCTTCCGCTGGATATTATAATAATCTATCATCTTGCCAAATTTCATTACGATCTAATCAGCCGTTTAGTAGTGAAAAAGTAACAAACAAACAAACAAAGTTACTCTGGCATTAGGCATATAACATATATGCCATGGCATGGCATGGCATTATGTATATGGCAGTACCTTTGTGCTCTTGTATCTAAATGTAATGTTCTTTTAAGTGTTTTGTGTGTACATAAATAAATAAATAAATAAATATAATATTAGAATGGACACAGTTTTATTCCAATCAGATTATGCGAAATAGTGATCAGAATATTTTATTACTGAAAAAAAAGCCAAGTCCCATCTTTATTGGGTACCGCTTCCGAGTGTATAACGTGCGGTCGACACACGGAAGTGCGAAGCCATCATTTCAACCGAAAGATGTCCACTGCTGAACACATGCCTTCCCTAACGCCCAATGACATAAGGGGGGTTTTGCCATAATCGCCACGCTTGGCAGGCGGGTTGGCGATCGCAATACGGTTGTTACAAAAGCACAGAGAACGCCGCTGCCCATTCTCTGGCAAGTCCCTCAGTCGCCTCTTACGACACCCACGGGAAGGTATGGGATGGTGATATTCTTTACGTCCGACACCATACAGAACCAGTCTAGCTGAATACCAGTATTTTACATGGAGCGACTCTCTATCTGACCTCCACAGTTTTGGGTAATACGATACTCCTTTGTTAAACAGGTTGTCAGACTTTCGAAACCACTGACAACCTGTAAGGACTGACAAAGATCTACAAATGACGGGACCCTTTCGGAGGCACGGAGGAAACTTGGTATGTAATGGATAGTCACCAATGCACATACCGACATTGGCAAGCGCTGCGAATCCTTGAAGATACCACCGCAGGCACGAGCTCCACCTACCGGGGCTGCGGGACCTGCCAGGGCTACGGGACTGTTCGAAAGAGATACCGTGGCCCTGGAACACAAAGGGCTAAGAAAGAACATGAATGGGTTTTAGTCAGAATAAGTATATATGACACTCCCTTCCGCTCCGCCCAGAGCGGGAGGGGTCATTTGATGATTTCCCATCCTTAAAAAAAAACTCAATGACAAATGTTTTAAAGTTCAAATTCCTTCGTAACCAAATGTCAATCCGTCTTACGAATTTTCGATCACGTGTCCTGACGCGAGTTTAACATTTTTTACCCATCTTACAAGTGCACAACACCGCTAAAGAAGTTTTCACTTCAAAACAGTACGAGCTCCAAAAAAAAAGTAACGACTTGTTTAGTCTAGTTTCCATAAAGAGGAGTAATGTAGAGACAACAAGCCTGCAGGCATCCTTAACATTTTAGGCAAAGTCTTGAATCACATAAAGCCTAGGCCTTTTCACGCACTATATCTCCCGAATTTATATGTTTTGATTAAGGGCCTAGCCCGCAGCAGTTTAACTCAGCTTTTGAGGTAGCCATTTTTTTTGCAAGTAGCTCTCGCAAAATAAAAAAATAATTTTCATGAATTTGCGGTAGGGCGAATTAGGAGGTCATCCCCTCAGGCTTTTGGAAACGAGTTGTTTATTTAAATTTTGACTTTACTACGGGTAATTTTTCTATTACAGGCTAATTTGCAGTGATGAAGCCTCGCTGTCGGTTGTAGGCTAAATAATGGGGCTAAATGAGATTGTTACTTTAGTTTGTATATTTTTTCTTGTGTGCAAAACCACACGTGTATCGAACACTGCTTGTTTTAAAAGTACATTATTTTATCAAAATTTACCAAGGGGAGAATTACATGTATCAGGTAATGTCAAGTATCTACATCTTCCAAAACCCTACAGTATTTTTTATCTACCCAAATTTTCTGACTCTACAAAATAATAAACTATCTGCAAAATATTTAGCAAACGTTAAAGTTGGCTCGTTTACACCAGTTGAGAAGCACGTCCTATTAATTTGGAGCACAAATATCGACTGGCCTTGCTCTGCGATACTTTTAGGGTTCCGTACACGTAGGGTAACAGCGGTAAGTTATAGGTAGATTACTATCCCTACACCTTCTGTGCACTGCCTGTATTCCAACGCGCTGTATTTTTAGAAGTAACATCCACCGCGCCGTAAGCAAAAAGGCTGTATCTGCGGAAATGTAATGTGTAGAATAATAAACACAACTTACTACCAAAAAAGGCGCATCCGGTAAGAATCTTTTTTCACTATTTCCGATCTTGAAATACGCCTTTTTTACTTCCGGCGGCAGAACAGCTCGCCAGTTACACATAAATATGCGCTATCAGGACATTTGAAAAGTTCTTAAAATATGCTTTATTGTACACCGACCTTTTAAGAATCCGTAGTATTCTGGGTACAATGACGTTACTATCGCTAATAGCGATTTCTACCAAACATTCTTTGGATGGATCGAGAGACTATTTTAACTCGGTCCGTAATCATCATCATCTGCCTAGCCTTTTCTCAAACTATCTTGGGGTCGGCTTCCAGTCTAACGGGATGCAGCTGAGTACCAGTATTTAATACGAAGCGACTGCCTATCTGACCTCCACAACCCATTATCTGGGTAATACGATACCCCTTGGTAAGACTGGATGTCAAACTTTTGGCTTCTGACTACTCGTAACGACTGTCAAAGGTGGACAAATGACAGCCGGAACTTAACTTGATAAGCTTGATACGGCTTAACGTGATTTCTGAGGCACGGAGGAAACTCGGTATGTATAATGGTCACCCATCCACCGAACAACCTCGGCAAGCACAGCTTAACCTTAAAGATCGCCCCTGCGACTGTTATTATTTAGCCACGAGCTCTGTCCGTGATTAACATCAACAAAATGGATTTATTAAAAAAAAATTTTTCTTTGCGGAAAACTTAATCTCGTTTTTTTTTACTATTGTCCCCTGTTAGTCGTCACGGTATTATTTACTCCCTTTTCTTTCATATCATTCTCCGATCCATCCATCTCTTAATTGGCCTTCCTGTCCCACATGGAGTGGGACATTCATATAGTCATCACTCTTTTAGTTGACATGCCTTTCATCCTTCCTCTGTACGGAACCTTTAGTGCGCCAGTACAACTTGCGCTTAGCCGGATTTTCAACAGTTCAGTCACAACTACGCTCCGGTTAAAGTTGTTGGTAGTTGATACTTTCTGAATTCGTTCCTAGTTTTTGGCATTCGGCACGTTTGCACAATTTTTCTCTTTTTAGTTTGTGGGCTACGATGGGAGATATCGAAATTGATGGCATTGGCTGGATGTCGTTAGACTGAGCGTATGAAATGTCGAGTATAGTAACCCACTGAACAGTGCTAAAGTGCATCTTTTTAGGACATTTGGTGTACAAAAAAACATAATGCATTTTTTAAATGGAATGGAATTTGGCGATACGATCGAGCAGAGGTGAAAAAGTAAAATAAATCAAAAGGTAAGTAATGTGAAATCATTTTTTTTTTTTGCTGAGTTACTTTAATCTCTATTCTCAATGTTTCTAACATTCTATAAAAAAATAAAAATAAACAACTGCTATTTTAATAAAAATTCCTTATCCACGCTGATGGAATTTTGTACTGCATACTTTGTTCGATGTCGCATGCCACTTTTATGCACAACGTTCGCTGAAGCGCTTTAAAACACTTCCATTTTTAATTCTACTATACAGCCGATTAAAAAAAAAGCAGGAAAGAGATGAAAACTAAAGCACACTTCTTTATTTTCGCTGTAAAGCACAAGGTTGGAGTTTCATAAAAAAAATCCAAAAGGTTCGAATTAAAGCGATGCTTATCCCATGCAGTGCACATAACAGTGAGTTGACCTACATCAGCTGACTTCTCAGGACGAAACGTAGGACGAAACGTAGTTCATCATCATCTGTCTAGCCTTTTCCCAACTATATTGGGGTCGGCTTCCAGTCTCACCGGATGCAGCTCAATACCAGTATTTCACATGGAGTGACTAGCTATCTGACCTCCATAACCCGGTTAGTACTAGGTAATACGATAGGACTTTTTTTTTACCTATGGGAAATCATCAAATGTCGCCTCCCGCTCTGGGCGGTGCGGAAGGGAATGTCAGACTTGTACTGACTAAAACCCATCCATGTTCCTTCTTAGCACTTTGTGTTCCAGGGCCACGGTATCACTTTCGAACAGTCCCGCAGCCCTAGCAGGATACGATAGCCCTTGGTTACACTGGTTCTCAGACTTCTAGACCACTGACTACCTGGAACGACTGTCAAAGATATACAAATGACATCTGGGGTAGGCTTAATGTGCTTTCTGAGGCACGATGGAAACTCGGTATATAATGGGTACCCATGCACGGACCAAACTAGGCAAACATGGCTTAACCTATGCCACGACCACCTCCGATGAAACGCTGTTCTCAGTTCTATAAATTACTGAAAGTTAACAGATGTTTAGTTAATTAACCAACTCGTAATAATACATAGAGTTGCAGGAAAGTTAGGACTTATCGCTATTATGTTCAAAATTTATTTAGGTATGTGGTTTTAGAGTTTCATTAGTTGTTTTTAGGTTTTGAATTAAAGTTTATTACTGTTATAATGGTACCTATTTATTTAGGACATGGGAACTTCAGTGAAAAAGTTTCGGAAACTCGTAAAAACGATAAGAAAAATAAAATTACCAGCACATGAGACTTTAAGGTTTTTTTAAGCCCCACTCCATGGACTACGATTTTTTTATGACCGTTGGTACAACGTTTTATAACAATGTTTTTACAGCCGTTCCTGCTTATAAAATATTTATGGAACATTGAATGCGGACAAGTAATTGATCGTACCAATTATTGTGTAATGTTTTATTTCATAGCCTTGTGATATGTGAGCAAAGCATTTCATAGTTTTATTGCAAACCTGTTGTTTCTGTATATTATTTATTATCGTCGTCCTCTTCCTCACCATGTCCCATATTACTTGCGGTTGGCGGAACACGTTTTTTGTTTGCTATTCTTGCCTGCTAGCGATCATTTTCACTGTTAGCCTAAGTCATCCCACTGCTGGGCCAAGGCTTTCTCCCCATGACTCCCAAATCCTTCGATCCAGGGCCAATGTGGACCACTGGTCGTTGGTCCTGTCCAGCTAGTCTCTCCATCTCCTGCGAGGTCTACAGCGTAGCCTTCTGGCTTCTGGCTGGTTATTTTGGCCCACAGCTCGTCGGGCATACTGCAGGCATGACCAGCCCAGTCCCACTTCAGCTTAGCAATCACTTCTTTCAAATAAATTCTTACGCAATCCTTCCATCTTTCCTTTGGCCTTCCTCTTCCTCTACATCTATCAATGCTTCTATCATTAGTAGATAAATATCATATTTTTTCACTGGCGATTAGCCCAACATTTTGGTTCTAAATGTAATATTTTGAGCCAGTAATGATGTCTCAATTTGTATTCAACGTGGGCTTACGTACCTTTTATCTAGATAATAAACAATTTTCTATTTTTATTTCTCATATTCTTTGCACAACAAGAAAAACAACAAAAAGTAAAAATGTTAAAGCAATTGACTTTATCTAAATAATACATTACACTTTTACTCAAATTTATAATGTCTTAAAGATAATAAAATAAGCGAAAACGCCTCGACAAACTTATTTATCCTGACAACCTTAAATCTGCAATCCCTTGATAAAACTGAAAAACGTTAATCAGCTTAACTGAGCTCGGAAAGAATATCTTTATTTTATCAACACAAAACTGTCTTCGAAACTTCAAAGATTTTCGTCAAACTAATGGTATAAGACAAGATATGGCTGGTTTTATAAAAAAAATACAAGACTAAACACTGAACAAACTTGGGCAATATTGTACATTGGAGGCAGCAAATATAACAGGAGAGAATAACCTCGACAAATCAATAGACAACACATTTAATGAAATCTTAAAACATCCTAAAGATGTTTGGAGGGTGTGAAGAATCCCACCAGCAAAGACACGAAGATACGCGTCTAAAACATGTCCTTGTCTTTGCTGCCTCGCCGTCGGGCAAAAGGGAGGAAGTTACCCCTTAGGGAATGGAACATGGAACTCAGGACGCGCACGTGTGAAAACATCTTTACGGGCAAAAAGAGGCAGGAGTGGGCAGGGACATGCGGGCATTCCCTAGTGAGCCACAAATAACGATGCACGAATGTGGCCACTCAATGTTTGGAAAAAGAACAAATTGCCCTTTGAATGGGAACGTGTTGCCAAAAGTGGTGAGATAAGGACACTGCGGAGAAAAATGTGCTCGGATATATATATTGGAGAAGTGACGTGAATGCCGTTTTTTTTCTTTTCTTTTTCAAAAAACTTTTCTTGTTCGTTATTATAAAGAGGTAAAGTTTGTAAGTTTGTATGTAGGGGTGATCTTTGGAACTACTCAGCCTAATCTGATTTTTGCTTCAATAATTTATGCCGATAAGAGGAGGCAAAACCGTCGGAAAAGCTAGTATATAGTGTTTTCTTGACGTGTGACACTAAAGGCCCAAAAACCAAAGGATGTTAACATAATTTAGCTTCATTTCTGTCCATTTAGTTAAAGCAAATTAATTTGTTTAAACTTTAAATAATTCCACAAAACAACAATGTTTTTTACTCAGAAGCTTTAACTGGCCTATTTGAATAAAAACTCTCTGACTTTTGAATTCCAAAGTGGCTGTATAATTATGACATCGTGACAATTCTTCGGGGAGGACGGCCTTCAAGAAGTTTGAAGATATTTTAGCTTTTCAAAGTGTAATATATTTAAAGTGGAAAGTACATTTCGAAGTTCTTGTAGCTTTCCATTTGGAGTTACAGTTCAACCAACTTATGTTTGCAGCGGGGAAAACCAGGAACTAAAATAAATGTACCAAGTGTGGCATATCGATGCAAATTCTCTAGAAAAGCCACGCCACCTTGAACAGCACACTTATAGTGGTCATACTATACAAGTCATCATCATCTGCCTAGCCTTTTCCCAAACTATCTTGGGGTTGGCTTCCAGTCTAACCGGATGCAGCTGAGTATCAGAATTTTATATGAACCACTGCCTATCTGACCTCCACATTCCACAACCCTGTAACTGGGTAATACGAAACCCATTGGTAAGACTGGATGTCAGACTTTCGGCATCTGACTACTTGTAACGACTGTCAAATATCTACAAATGACAGCCGGGACCACCGGCTTATTATGCTTTCCGAGGCACGGAGGAAACTCGGTATGTAATTATGGTCACCCATCCACGGACCGACGTCGGCAAGCACAGCTTTACCTTGAAGATCGACCCGTGCGGCTGTTATTATTTAGCCACGAGCTCCTCTATACATGGCAGATGATGACTATACAAGTCTGTATTGTTTTAGTTTCAAGTCTTTTTAAACTTAGTCCGTAGTTCGAATTTAATGTCTTGTTTCAGGCAGGTAACAAATAAGTGAACTGAAAAAAGCTGGCTATTAGTTGAGTTTATTTAAAAAAAAAAATATTAAGTGATTTTGCTTGACTGTAGTGGAACTTAAAATGAGGACCGTGCTTTTATATACTTTACCGACCCTATAAATAAACATACTATTTTTAGCCTGTCCCTATGGGAAAAACACGTGAATTTACGTATACATGTATTATGTTTGCTCCAAGATATTTGTATTTTATAGAAACAATAAATATACTTACATAAAAATACTTAATACACAATAGTCAATAAATAATGACAAATAGAATTTGGATCTTTATCACACTTGCTCATTAAAATAATGGATGTCGGTATTTGTTGACACGAAACTTCCTTTCTGTATCAAAATTATGTCAAATTACTATATAATTATTATGAATGTTCTGTGGTGTCAGTACATTGAATGACACAGAAAAATGTGATCGTAAGTCTTAAGATGCAGTCAAACTGAGGGGATCGTACTGCGGACATCGGACAAAGTACGCTGTCTGCAGTCCAGTTAGCTCTCCAGTGCACTCGATTCGCCCGCACCTTATCTGCAAGCAGATAACGATTTGTTCTCGTTGTTCTGACTATTGTAAGTATATTTAAATGTCTTTAACTAAAAATCATTATTCCTGTACAGCAATAAAATCTTCTTCTAAGTAACAAAATAACATAACTTCTTTACTGGAATATCGATCTGCCGTCTACGAGGCCCTTTCAGATGGCCTTTAAAAGGGTCTTCTTCAAGGGCCTTTATTAATAAGCTCAGCTGCTGCTATAATATTTTAACTGGCCATTGAATCAGGGTCTCATTCATGCAACTTTTAATTAAAGCTGTTATCAGTGCGTGGTGTAAGTACAATGGTTTCAGAAACAATGTGCCGTTGATCAAAATTATTATAAAACGAATTTTAATTATTACGGCATTTATCGTTTTGATGCTGTCACGGGTTTTGGCATATTTTAAAATGTGCTTATTCAAAGTAAGTATTATATCCGCAAGTACTATTTTAAATGATTGAATCCAATTTATCACTTACCTCTGGGCCTTATGACTTGCATTTCAGGCGTAGCTACGGAAAAAACAAATGAAAGAAGAATGTTTAGAACAAGCCACAAAGAGAACAGAGAGAGACAGAAACAAATGACGAACGAGCGTGTCCTTTAAGACAAGTCGTGTCGCAAGTTGCATCAACCGAAGCCATCGATGGGGACAGGGACTTAAAAACACCTTCATAAAGGTTACAGAATTATAAGTCTTACATGTTGAATTGGTAACAGAATCAATTATAAACTACAACAAACTAAAATACAAATAAACAAAGAAAAAAAAAATACATACAAAAAAATAAACTATAAAGAACTAACTGTAAATATATACTTTTAAATGTGTTTTTATCCGTAAAATATTAACAGATATAAAAGTGTTAACAGTGTTAAGTGTAACAGGTAAACGCAGCGTACTAAAGCTATAACTGATTATTTCAGTTACAGTTATTAACACATGTAAAAGGTGACAGTTTGATTCGGTGTAATTATTGTATCTGTTACATTTAAGTGTTTTTCTGTTATAACTGTTTTAAAAAACAGTGTTAAAAACACTTATTACGGTTACAGTTTGAGTCCTTGGATGGGGTTTAATTGTTTCAAGAACATCCGATTTTAGAAAAAGTAATTTTCCTGACGTTAATCTTTCGCACAAATACATCTGAGTGTGACGTTATCACGACAAAAGCCCTCAAAAATTGTATGATTTGAAATTCCCTTACATACTTATCTTTTCAACACAATATTACCCAACTCTATACTACATCTACCCAATTCTGTGAACATCTCATTTCAAAGGAGTCTTAAGATTTACGTTTCCCCGGCACTCCCTTACTGAATCGAGTCACCGCGCCAATGGTGGTTGGGAATTCAATTTAGTTACACATTTTCTTTAACGGAAAGGAGAATAGTAGATTCCATCTCTTTATTTAAAAAATAACGTTACAATTCTTGTATACCTATATGATCTGACTTCTGAGATCATAAATCTGCCTTGGCTTTTCTCAATTATTTAATAGCCAACACATTAGATACCTGCTACATGAATCTTTGACGTTCGCATGATGTTCAAATTGTTTTGTGAAATGTACAAAAAAAAAACAATTTTACGGCGTTAGTTCCGATTTTGGCCACGCGCCAATAATCCATGTACAGCTGTACCTGGGGTAGGTATATAGGGCATATAAATTCGCGAAAATGTCATATAGTAGGTAATAACTTTTAGATTAGTGTGAGAACGATATTTTTTACAGAAGCCCGAAGTGGTAATAAAAGGAATGAGTAATAAAATATAATATGTAGGGTACGGTGGGTGCTGAAATATTAGTAATAGGTTTTGAAATTTCAAAATATTAGTTAAAGTGAAAGTGAAAGTGGTAATGTTAACGCCTCCATTAACTATGGTGCAGTGTAGTGTTTGTGTCGCGCCTTTGCCGCCACAAAAGGGCTAGGCGCGCGCCGTACATTCGATAGATTATTGTAACTTTATTTTTATTCTTCCACCTACTTTTTTATATTGTGTGTCAAAATTCTGTCATCGTAGCGGCAACATCTCGCTCCGCATATTATCTTGTTAAAAACTGTTTTATACCTTATTAAATACTCATACCTCAAAACGGGAGTTTTCATCGAGAAATCTGAAGCCCCAACAGGTAATATTAGTAATTTTCATCATCATTATCAGCCTATAATGTTCCCACTGCTGGGACACAGGCCTTCTCTATATGAGAGGGAAAGAGTGGGCTGTAATCCACCACGCGGGCCCAGTGCGGATTGGAAGATGTCACATGTCTTCGAATTTTTAGTTCTAGGACATGCCGGTTTCCTCACGATGTTTTCCTTCACCGTTTTTGAGGGCAGCGGTGATGAAATAAATTACACAAAGTAATGCGCCTGCCTGGGTTCGAACCCACGGCTTACTCCTCGTAAGTCGGGGCTGCCACCACTGGGACACCGCTGCTCTCATTCGGTTCTTCTCACACATCATCTTCTTTTTCCATACCTCTCTATTACTAGTCATCTCATGGGATACCTGCTTCCTTGCCATATCATTCTTCACACAGTCCATCCATCGTTTCTTTGGTTTTCCTCTACCCTTATACCCATCGGTTCTTCTCACACAATATCATATTATAGACAATTAAGTAAAACATGAAATAGGGCGTTATTTAATCTCTGCCTCGTTGGTGTGGTGGTCACACGCAAGACTGCTGAGCATTAGGTCCTCGGTTCAATTCCCGGGTTAAGCAAAGTGTCATTGGATTTTTTCATCAGGAATTTCTCAGTAGCAGCCACGGTCTCTGGATTTATGCCGGGTTGATGGCAATAGGCTTACCCTCTATTACATGAGAATTAAACATAACTGGCGAAATGTGGGTGTACTATTAGGTACACCTCTGTCTCACCCTACAGAGACTAGAGGCGTGATGTTTTGTTGTTTCTAGTTTGGACTTTAATATTAATCATAGCCACTAATTCGTAAGTATTCATTGGATAGTTAGTGAGATAAATGACCGTATCTTAAAAAAATACACAAAAAAACTCCTCCTCAACGCTGTCAACTGGTAATGTGCCCAAGCGACTGGTGGCGTTTCCACGTTGTTTACCAACGGTTAGCTTCTGACCAAGGTAAAAAAAGCCAGCCCTTGGGTCACGGGAAGCGTTAACTGGGCGTCTAGAAATGTCCATATCTTAAATGTATGTTTCAAGTGATAATATAATCAAAGTATTCCGTATGCACGTTAATATTTACCTACCTACTGTCACGCGCCTGCGTTCAGACGGGGTTACAAAAACACAGGCGCAGAAACGAGGTTCTATACCCTGTTGTAACATCTATGTAAAGCGTAATAACCTTATCCTGTAACCTACTGCTGTGTCCATTGTAACTGCAATTTATTTATTAAGATGGATGGTTCGTGTGAAGAATATGACGGATGACAGGGGAGCATGAAAGGATAAAAGTGTTGCAACCCTAGGTAAATTGGGACAAGGACAAGAGGATGATTACTGCAATTATTTTAGCCACGGTGAAGTTATTTCTTGCAATAATATATAAGAACTTTCCCGATTTTTTTTGTACGATAGTCGTTGAACCCATATTTACGTATTGTTTTTGTTAACTCGCATTATGTGTGTGAGTTGAGTACCTAATAGATAAAATATATGATCCTCTTTTGCATTCACCTAAGAATAGTCTTACTAGGTGCAACAATTGAAGCGTAGCAAATCGACTACGTGCTACGACAGCGTAACTCGCGTAGCGGTGACAAAATGGCGTCAGCAGCTACGTCGTAGCACAGTGCATAAAAATGTCTTGCGACGCTACGTGTAAGAACGATATACTCTACTGCCCCATCATTATTATTTTACCTCTTATTGTGCAGTACAATGACCTTTATTCTTTTTGTCATAAGGTTTCTGATAGAGATATAGTAATTGTATTTTTTTGTTTCAACAGTGTGAAGTAAACTTGTTGTTCCAAAATTGTTGAAGAAATGTAAAAAAACGTTTGTAGGAATTTGTTTAATTATAATGTTTTTTCATTTCAATTTCATAAAAAAAAACCTGTTGAAATTATTATTGCAAACAACCCATTTTTGAGAACCAAAATTATAATACTATTTCGACATTCGTTAGAATGTCGAAATAGTATTATAATTTTGGGATTTAGATTATGTGCTAGATTTTCCAACGAGTTTAAATAGGAATTCATTTAAGTAGGTCCAAAAATGTATGTATGTATGTGTGTATTGCTTTTAACAAATAATATTTACCAATTGTAGGTATTTGTTTTCATTTTTCCTTAATCACTTGAGATATTTGTTCATGTCTTACCTAAGTGAGAGCTCAGAATAAACTACATTAGTGAAGACATTTCCACCCGACACATGCTCAGAGTCGGCACCATTTATCAAATGAAAACCGCGTCGCCTCACGTCTTTAAAAAATTCCTTTGACGGGAAGTAATTATTTCGTGCGGCGCCCATCTTGAAGATCATACGTCAAATGACGTCATTACTGAGGGTGTAGTTTTGATTTTAATTATGATAATGATTCATCATAAAATTGCTAATAATTAATAATTTGACTTAAACTTTTCCATATTGGTTTCGCTTTTAGACATGATGTAAGATTTTTTTTGTAAAACAAAAATATTATTTTTTTGTAATGAATGTAGTGTTCTTATGGTGTCGGACGCAAATAATTGCACCATCCCATATCCTCCCATGGGTGTTGTAAGAGGCGACTAAGGGATTTGCCAGAGAATGGGCAGCAGCGTTCTCTGTGCTTTTGTAACAACCGTACTGCGATCGCCAACCCGCCTGCCAAGCGTGGCGATTGTGGCAAAACCCCCACAATGTCAATGTGGCGTCACTTGGGGGAGGCCTATGTCCAGCAGTGGATATCTTTTGGGCTGAAATGATGATGATGATGAATTAATGTAGTTGTGCTTTATTTTTTTCTTAGTTCTCTTTTCTTTAATCTCGTGGCTAAATAATAACAGCAGCTCGGGTCGATATTCAGGTTGCGTTGTCTTAAAAAACGACCTACTAACATACACAAAACCAAATAGTTTCTACCGTAAAGCGAGATAAGGACAAAAGCCCGATAAGGAAGCCGTACCGCTTGTAATGACCGCAATAAATAAGCCAGTTACACATTCTCCTGTTGAGACGAACTTATCTGCACTTTAATGGTACAATAATGACCGGTTCGTTCAAGATAGGTGAAGTGTTTTTTTTAGCTCAAAATAGTTTTTTTTTTGTTGGGCTGATCTTGCCCACTTCTGGCCTCAAAGGCCTCCCCCTATTCCTTCCAATTATCTCTGTTTTTGGCCTCTTCTCGGCAATTAACGAGAAAGCCATCCAAGTCGTCCCGCCATTTTCTTCTCGATCGGCCGCGAAGCCGTCTAGCTGTCTCAGGGCTCCAGTTTTGTGAAATGTGAGCCCATAACTTTGCCGGCCTCCGGCAGACATGGCCTGCCCATTTTAGTTTGGCAGCTTTATGAGTAATGCCAGCAATTTGAGTTCTGGAGCGCAGTGTGGTAGTATACCTAAATAGTATTTATCATTTAAATGTTTTAGTTCGTATTA